>CM067361.1:38201723-38221723 GCA_034401795.1 Chaetoderma sp. LZ-2023a | reverse complement strand
TAGACGTTGCCTAATCTAATACACCGGAGTTTATGTGTTTTGTATCTTTTGGAAAATTCTTCTTTGTGTACCGGTCAAAGACAGAAATACACCGAAAGACTAAATCTTGTGAGATCTTATTGCAAATTGTCTGCTAAAACATTATCAATGACACCAGCAGTACAGGTGCAAAACTAAGTCATAAACTTAAAATCAAACAACACTAAAGAATCTTCACGATCATCTGAGTGTATTGTTAGCCACAGATGTATCGAGATTGCTAGTTTCACAGACTACAAAATCATACCTAAATCAGCAAAACGTTGCGGACGCTACACATTGAAATGTTGACCTAAAATACATCTTGCAAATGTATGGTGTGACGAGTACTCATTTTCGAGCTATTTTGAATTTGCTGGTGCATATATTACAAGAGTGCTCCAAACATTTGTTTTTAGGATGTGTCTCATATGAACATACCACTACCGTCTCTAATGATGCCTTTATTAGCTTCTCCAATCCCACCAGAGAGGTCATGTTGGCGGGGTTGGTTGTAGTTCTTCAGTACATGGCTCCAGCTTAAGTGAATAGTTACTCTATCTTGTGTATAGACAGGTTCTTAGGCTGCTTTCAGATGCTTTTCTGATGTTGTGAGGCTTCAGCTTTTTAAAAGAATTCAGCCTAACTTTGTGCTTTGGAAAGTTGTCATATGTACATATTGAATGTCTCTTCAATAGCCATTACCATTATATGTTTGGTACCATAACTCGTTCTCCAATCTCACATTTGATTTTGATTTCTTTGGCTTTAGCTAGTACTTGTTTGCTAATTTCAGGAGACAATAGAAAATCTTTCACACTCTATACCATCCTTGCTAAGTTTATCATTTCTTTTCTTTCTGGTGGATAGCTTGTAGATTTTGAGGATATGATCCCTTTTTAACACAGAGTCTTCAAGCTTTAGTTCATGTCGTTCTTAATATTGAGCTGTCTTCTTTGCTCAGTTCTTTTGATTGTTCCTCTCGCATGTACTTCACTGATTTCACATTCTGCATTGTTTTTCTGTTACCTTCTTGTTTCTCTATCTCACACGGGTTCACACTTTTCTTTTTACTTCTGTATTGCCTCATCTCATCTCTCTTCTTTCTCCTTTCTTCCGTCAGCTCAACTGCCACATTCTTTCTACACTTTTCTTCCCTTTCCATTCCTGATCTTTTTACTAACTCAACATGGCCTGACTCACATTTCAACTTGACACGGAAAAGTGTCCTGCGCTTGGTTGGTGTTTTACCCTTTGTCTTTGAAGAAAGACATCATCGATCATATGATGTTTTTATTTCAGAATTTATCTGAAATTTATAGAGAATGGAATAATAAATTCATAGCTTGCCAGTAATTAGTGTGATATTTAAGAAAACCATAATAGACTGTGTGAACACAAGATAATTCATGCCCCGCCCATTTCTAGCTAAGCTCCACCCACACATCGCTCGTGTTGGGATCGATCGATCTCTGAACACCATGACTATCAATTTCCAAAAAACTGCACAGGTAAGCTGTTGAATATTTTGAAACTAATTTGACTGGCCGCTATTGATGCCTAAGGCAGCAACAGCGCCCAGTCAAATTAGTTTCAAAATATTCA
This sequence comes from Chaetoderma sp. LZ-2023a, assembly GCA_034401795.1. NCBI lineage: Eukaryota > Metazoa > Mollusca > Caudofoveata > Chaetodermatida > Chaetodermatidae > Chaetoderma > Chaetoderma sp. LZ-2023a. Next base: position 38,220,100 of record CM067361.1, on the reverse strand, counting down.
ACAGCATGTTTATTAAATAGCAAAGAATTACAAAGACATACAATTCATACGTGCCAGCCTGTTTGAGATTTGATGACGGTCTATATGGACCCCTTTGTGACATAATAATTGTGACGTCATCATACACGTGCTGAGCTGAATATGACGTCATACGAGGTCAGATGATGGAAGGATACTCTGGAAAGGTGAAATGGGCAAGTGACTCACAAATTTCCTACAATGACACTATAAGTGATATGGTGATACAGTAAAACACATATTTAGCGATGCTGAAAGATGTATTTTAGTTGGTTTAGTACATACAACTGCAATACAATTTTAACGGAACCCTGATTGTGACCAATACGACTAACATTTCAGGTACACATATGATATGGTTACTGGTTCGGTATCTTCTACAGGGCCGTACTGAGCCAATCACTGATACTATGGAAGACTCACATCTACCAACAATTGACCCAACTAATCCTAAACAAACGGGTAGACGGGCTTTAAACACACACTATTTGCCAGCACATTTCGGAGATGATTTTTTCATGAAGGGAAAACATAAATTGATCCATGTTAGTCGAAACCCTAAAGATGCCCTAGTGTCGTTCTTCAACATTGAGGAAGAGCGTGGTAATCATTCCTGACAGCTGGGACAAGTTCCTACCTTTTGTTCTTACAACAGACAGTAAGTAGAGGTTTATTTTATTGATTCGTTCATTCATTCATTCATTCATTCATTCATTCATTCATTCATTCATTCATTCATTCATTCATTCATTCGTTCGTTCGTTCGTTCGTTCGTTCGTTCGTTCGTTCGTTCGTTCGTTCGTTCGCTTGTGCATTCATTCATTTATTCCTTCGTGATCTCCTTCATTCATCAATTGTCCATCTGTTCCACACCTCCTGCCCATCCACCAGCCCGCTTGCCTGACTGCTCACGTACGCACCAGCCTACCCGTCCATCTGCCTACCCACCTGCAAATTCCATCGTTCGTTCGTTCGTTTATTCGTTCCTTTGTTTGTTCATCTGTTCGTTAGCTCGGTCATTCGTTCATTTTTTCGCCCATTCAACTGTTTGTCTATTTGTTCGTTCGTTCGTTCGTTCATTCTTCCATTCATTTGTTCATGCATTCATTTATTTGTTGGTTCATTCGTTCGTTGCACTCGTTGACTTGTTGGTTCATTCATTCGTTTATTTGTTGGTTCATTCATTCGTTTATTTGTTTGTTCATTCATGCATTTGTTCATTCGTTCGTTCGTTTGTTCATTCATTTGTTGGTTCATTCATTTGTTGGTTCATTCATTCGTTGCACTCTTTCGTTCGTTCGCCCCTTCATTCATTCATTCATTCATTCATTCATTCATTCATTCATTCATTCATTCATTCATTCATTCATTCATTCATTCATTCATTCATCCGTTTGCTCATTCGTTTGTTTGTCCATTCATTCATTCATTCATTCATTCATTCATTCATTCATTCATTCATTCATTCATTCATTCATTCATTCATTCATTTGTGCATTCATTCGTTCGTATGTATGTATGTTCGTTCGTTTGTTTATTCCTTCGTTCATTCATTCGTTCGTTTGTGTCGTTAATTCGCCCATTGCCTTTGATAAATTGAAGAAAAAAGTCGCAAAGTCTTGCACAGATAATTTGATTGAAGTTTATTAATGTTTCAGCTAGGAACATGTTTTGCTCAAATCGCCTTCAGTGTAATTAACAATGTGCCTTGATACCACATGTTACTGGGATGGTACTGGGCTAGGGGTTGATGGTGGGTGGGTGGGGGTGGGTTGGGGGGAATCCAGTTTCTCAGTCAATCATGACGGTATAATCAACTACGTCACATGCAGACTGATGGCATAATCAATTACGTCATGAATGACACGATTTAGTCCATCATAAACACTTAATAGTCTGTCTGCCTCACATGTATGGCTTTACCATTTAATAACCATTCTGCAAAAGCAACGAGTCAAATTAGTTTCAAAATACTCAACAGCTATAGTTATGGAAATTGAGATTCAGGGATTGCAGGGATCGATCGATCCCAACACGGGCAAAGTGTGGGTGGAGCTTAGTTACAGATGGGGCGGGACATAGCTAAAACTGAATTCATCCATTCTCTTCCTAATTTGGTAAGTCGACCTCAATGAAAACACCCCTAATGGACCGTTCCGGTTTTAGCTATGCTCCGCCCATCGCTATCAAAGCTCCACCCACACCTCGCTCGTGTTGGGATCGAACGATCTCCGAACACCCTGACTATCAATTTCCAAAAAGACATACAATTCATACAACGTATCCGACCTTTTGAGATTTGATGACGGTCTATATGGAACCCTTTGTGACGTAATGATTGTGATATCATCATACACGCGCTGGGGGGTGATTATGACGTCATGAGAGTTCAGATGATGGATGGATACTCTGGAAAGGTGAATTTTCTATTCCTACTTTAAAATCACGCCGTTTGCTGCACATGTCATAGATATCATTGTTTGTTTCTTTTCAGTTAAGCAATTTAGTTGGTTCAACCACATGCGCGCGTTTGAAGCGTTTGTGGACAAGAATCCAGGAGCGCCAGTACTTAATGTGAAGTTTGAAGAGCTATTACGCGTACGTTATCTAATAATCATGTCCGCAGAAAACCGTAGACGATACCGTCTACTCTGATAACACAGGTTTCTGGGCCAGTAGTCTAGTAGACCAATACCGGCCTAGTAACCTGCATGCTCAGGGTGTGTTGCTCAATATATTGAAGTCAATATGCGCTAAACATTTTCCGAGCCGAAACAGTCATAATTCTGTACGATTTCGCATATTTATTTAATCTATCAAATGGGAAATAAGCCTTCATGTGAAATATGATGTTGAACGAAGTAAGCAGGTGTTTGAAATGATATGCAATACCCTACCCCAGGAGGGAGGATCATACATGTATCTTCAGATTGAAGAATGGTTACATATCTTCACCGCCTCAAGATTACATATTCTGCACTTTGTGAGCGTCAACTGACAGAAAAAACAGCTGAACATCTCTTGCAGCAGTATCAGCGGCATAAACAGGCTAGGAGAAGCTTCTGGCCTATTGAAGTAATCTTTTGAAGTGAAGATCATAGGAGACCGAGACAGTTTGATTAGCACTGCAGCTTTCATGCACCAAATAAGGAAAACAGTCTAAGATTACTGTCATGAGAAAGATGAACGCAAGAAGAAGAAATGTGTATTTGCTCTTGCTCACGTTCCACGGATAGTGGCTGAACCAGTAATCCTCACCTGGCCTGATTTGGCCAAGTGAGCGTATGTCACGGAGACCGTCAGTTGTCCTTGCATCCGCCGAATTCGTGTACAGAAATCTGTTTGGTCACTTTTTCTGACAGACATCTTCAATTTCCAGAAAATTCGTGGGACAATCAATTAATAATCGACTTATTAACTTTTGACCGAATTTCAACCAAACTTCAGTGAAATGGGTCGACTGTCATAAGCTTGCGAACTTCTATATGTAAATCTGATTTGTTAACGTTTCTGGTGGTCACGTTTGATTTTCCAAAAAATGTACTGGAAATTCTGTTAAAATATTACTCATCATTAACCGTTAGTCCGGTCTCATCCAAAGTTTGGTGGACGGACCCTTGAGCCACATGTGTCTGTACCGATATATACCGATATACAGAGCACCCTTATTGAAGTTTTCCGGCGTCCACCATTGATTTTCCAAAGATTTACTGGCTACTCCGTATTAACAATTATCTCGATTTAAAAAAAACGTGTGTGGAAGGAGTTTATCTCTATAGGGTTCTGAACTTATGTACATAAATTCTATTGGTCAATGCTTCTAGCGGTCATCGTGGACCTTCCGAAACGTCTGAAACTCGATTAAAAGACTACGCCTCATTCACCCGAACCACTAACCAAAATTTAAACAAACTTGGCTGAAAGGACCATCTTGTGGAAGTTTTCCGGGTTTGAAAATTGAAATCTGATTGGTAAATTTTCCCGGCAACCATCTTAGCTTTTTAGAGATAAACTGAAAAAATCAGTTATAGGACTGGTCCTCTTTAACCGTTGGTCCTACTTCAAACATACGTTGGTTGAGGGAGCTCATCAGGCTAATACGCTTCCGACCTTGCATACAGAAATATAACTGATCAGTTTTGCCAGTGACCATTTTGTACATTCCAAGGATTTACGGGAAAATCTGATAAAAGACTACTCTCATTAACTGCTTGGCTGATTTTAACCAAAGTTACCCCGGAGGACCCTATTTTGAAAGGCATACGAACTTTTATATAGAAATCTGATTGGTTAATGTTTTCGACAGCCATTTTGAATTTTCTAAAGACTACGCCTACTCCACATTAACCATTGGCCCAGTTTGAGTCGACTTGGGTGGAATGGAATGACTTATGGCCATAAACTTCCGAACTTGTATACATAAATCTGATTGGTCAATTTTTTTCGATATGTACTTGAGATTTTCTGACGACAAGCAGAATGACGAACGTTTGCTAAGGTACTAAGGTAGAATAACCAAATTTGCCCCATCCATTCAAATTTTCACCGGCTAGACATCCTTTGAGTATCAGGTCAAAAGGTCACGCGGCCACACGGTTCATACCAATATACACATTTTGGCCATAGCTTGGGAATAGAATCACCAAATTTGGCACAGTCATTCACATTTTCTTTAAGGTAACAGTATTTTGATATTCAGGTCAATGTCTAAAAGTTCTAGGTCACTCAGTGCATACCGAAATATGCATTCTTTGGCCATAACTGGGGACTACAAGAAGTTAAAGTGGCTGACGTGCGTATACATGTTGCACAGAAGTATAAACTAGCTTTCTGCTAGGAAACATAGAAGTGTTTGAGCGCGTATGTAGTTTTACAAGTATACTTTAAATTTATAACCCGCGTTTTAGAATGCATTCTAGAAGAGGATTCATGTATAAATGAAAATTAAAGGTGCATAGTCACACTAAAATTTCTGAAAATAAAATTGTTTAAATTATACACTTTTAGAGGCTTAATCTGTGAGCCTATATGTAATGAAACGAAATAAATCTTAACATATGATGATTCCATTCCATATAAATTAATATAATTTTTTAAGATGCGGAATTGAAATAGAGGCACGGGCGTCTATTTCAATTCCGCAACTAAAAAAATTATATTAATTTATATGGAATGGAATCATCATATGTTAAGATTTATTTCGTTTCATTACACATAGGCACATAATTTAAGCTTACAAAAGTATGCAATTTGAACAATCTTATTTTCAATCATTCTGATGTGAATATGTACCTTTAATAGATGTATCAATACATCTATTTAATCTTGATTATCTAACCCAATAACTGAGATCACAATTCTTATTTCAGGATCCAGCGACAGTTATTAAGACGATCGCTAACTTCCTTGAGCTGCCGCTACGTGATAAGCTACTGGAGGACATGCTGATTGCCAGCAAGTTTGAAAACATGAAAAAGATAATGCTAAGAATTTAACATATTACAGAAAAGGTAATATTTGTTGCTCATTCCCCCCCCCCCCACCCCCCCCCCCCCCCCCCCTGTATCAACTTAACACTTTAATGCTCAAGCCGGCCAAATAGCCCCTGTAGTTATCTTGTCATTTACAGACCAAGAGAATACTATTTTTGAAAATTTATCACTGAAATGACTGGCTCGGTGACTGAGACAATCATTCCAGTGTTATATTTTCAAAAATAGTATTCTTTTGGTCTGCAAGTGGACACTGATTAATAAAAAGTAGGGACTTTCTTGACCACTAACCCTTTAATGGTCATGCCGGCCAAAATAGCCTCTGAATGGGGCTTGTGAGTTATTCATTTGCAGGACGACAAAAAGGTGTTTTTTTGTAAATTTACAAAATAATCTTCTGTTGGTCTGTACATCTTTAACATTAACCTTTTAATGACTAAATTTGCTAAAAAAAAATTTAATATTTACTTATTGAATGCCCATTTGCAGGCCAATAGAAGAATATTTTTGAAAATTTACCACTGGAATGACTGGCTCGGTTATCGAGCCAGTCATTCCAGTGGTAAATTTTCAAAAACAGCACTTTGAGGCGATGTTGACACCGTCACACAAGAGGGGTTAAAATAGGCTTAATGACGAGTCTATGGGCGCGTCCATTGTAGATCTGTATTATCGGTTGTTTCAAGTATTTCCGACATGGAGACTAGAAACAGGCACCGCACATCGAGGCCCGCTTTTAGAATAGAGGGATCAGAGCTGTTACTCTAGTATTTGATTTCATAATCAATTACGGCACATTCACCTATACTACTGTAACATCAAGGTGGCGGGTTGCAAAAATAATAAATACTATTTTTAACTCTTCAACGCACAAGGCAACGAAAAACGGCTTCTGCAATTGTCTTGAAAACGTCCATTCGCAGACCAAGAAAAGACCTTTTCCGAAAATTCACCACTGGAATGAAATCCATTGCCGATGAATGCGTGAGCATATATTAGCAGAAAGAATTTATCCATGTGATAAAAGATAATTTTTGCCGGATGTCAACCCTATTCATGCGTGTCTTTTACTTCAATAAAATAAGAGATTCTACTGAATCTAAAGGTTTTGGAAAAATAGATAATTGACCTTTCCAGTTTTAGCTATGCCCCACACACCACTAGCTAAGCTCCACCCACAACTCGATCGTGTTGGGATCGATCGATCCCCGAACACCCTGACAATAAATTTCCAGCAAACTATACAGTTAAATATAGCTGTTAAATATGTTGAGACTAATTTGACTGGGTGCTGTCAATCTAGTTTCAAAATATTAAACAGTATGTTTATTAAATGGCAAAGACATACAATTCATACAACGTGTCGGACTATTAATAATAATAATAATAGGATATTTATAGTGCGCTATAATTCCACGCACATATTGCGTGCTCTAAGCGCTTACAATAATAAAATAAAATGAGCATACAGTTGGATATGCCTGACGGAACAAAAACGTTTTAAGATTTGATTTAAATATAGCTAGAGTGGATGAAGATTTAAGACTAGCTGGAAGATCATTCCATTCTGTAGAAGCAACAAAAGCAAATGTTCTGTGACCATAGGTTTTTGATTTAACTTTCGCAATTTTAAGCAGGTTTAGATTTGCAGATCTAAGTGGCCTGCTTGGCGTGTACGTTTCTAGCAGTTCTGAAAGGTAGGCTGGTGCTGTAGATATGATACATTGATAGGTTAGGCAGAGGACTTTGAAGCGTATTCTCTGTTCTATTGGAAGCCAGTGAAGATCTTGGAGAATGGGACTGATATGATCACTCTTACGCTTTAGGGAAACAACTCTAGCGGCTGCATTCTGAATTGCTTGGCGTTTGCCCATAGCATCTTTTGAGGCGCCTATAAACAGACTGTTACAATAGTCTAACCTTGAGATAATTAATGTTAGTACCAGCATAATAGCAGCTTCGCGAGTTATGTATTTTCTGATGTTTGATATATTCCGCAGCTGCATAAAACACACCTTACGCAGATAACGGACATGATGTTCCATACTAAGTTCATTGTCTAACATGACACCCAAGTCCTTAACAGTGTCTATCAAGGGAATTTGAGCTGAGCCGATGGTAATCGCAGATAACTCTGTTTTGGCACGCCGAATTGCTGGTCCAATCAACATCGCTTCGGTTTTATCATCATTCAACATCAACATGTTAGAGGTCATCCATAATTTAATATCGGAGCAACAGTTTGTTATTTGATTGGAAGCGATAGTTGCAGTGGATGTGGACGTCCTTCAGATCTGTGAGAACTTCCGCATCATTCCTACTGATGGGGTGATGGAAAAATGTCTACGAGTCTGCTCCATAGTGCAAGGCGAATGACTTGCCATCGTTTTCATTCACCTTAGCATTATCAACATCGTATGCATCTCCTAGATCATCGAGACCCGTTGAAGAGCACATATCGGTTCCCTATACAGAGGGATTAAATGGAAGGATATAATCATGATGATCATGCGACTGCTACCTCCGGCTGGGAAGAACATGATCCTACCATCTTTGGTTGGTAAACACGCACTGCAGTATCGGCTGGAATGGGTCTCTCTTCAAGGAATCTCAACATTCCACCTCCTACATACATACCAAAGTGCTACATCCACCTTCAGACATCACCTATCACAACTCACTGGTGAGTTTGGAGGTGATAAAGTTCCAGCACATGACAAGAGCCAAGAACATGTGGAAGGCGATCAGCGCCAGCCTGCTTACCCCCACCAACCACCTGTTTGATAGCTCCACCATTAACCTATATGCCAGCCCAGATGGGAAGTCTGATGCCTATTTAGAGTTTATGATGCTATTACATATTCGTTTGCAATGCTATTATATCAGACGTGCCTAAGCTTTGTCGATATAATGGTTAAGGAGATAACGGATAACTGGGGAGATAAATGGGCTAAGAGAGCAGAGAACAGTAAAGCAGCAGATTTACCAACAAGAAGGTGAGCAACTGTAATGGAAGAAGAGCTGGTGTCAACAGAATGCCAGCATCGCAAGGAGACGACAGGACTATGAAAGTGTGTAAGAATGACAGATGCTCCTAGAGCAGAAGGATGGGGTGATGCAGGAGAGTAAGCACAAGAAAGCCAAACATCTTTGGGTGTACTATCAAGGTGATAAGGTGACATTCTAGATTTCTGAAGCTACTAGAGAATGAGTTGGATGCTGAGTGTCTAAGATAGATATGTCTCCACACCAACAAGCTTGCATGGTTTGCCAGCCTATCCCAGAAGAATCCCACAATGACTCATCGGCAGATAATACAGGTGATGGCACGTGTTTAGGCCATAGTATACCTGTCTAAATCAATGTGCCGAAAGCAACGTTTACGATAACCCACCCTGGCACCTAAGGATGGCACAGACAGAAGCTGGCGACTGCAGCAGATCGATACTCTCAGACAGGGTTTCATCCACGAGGCTGCAAAGTACAGCAGAACGTGCAGGTGGTATAAACAACATACAACAGTCTCGCGTGCACAAACACAGCTGTAGGTGTGATTGAGGCCAGTGGAGGTTTAGCGGCCATTACCACTCTGGCTGCAGTGCTGGGATTCATAGCCACTATTCCACTGGGTGGAGTGACCCTCACCACCAGTGAAATGACCACAGGTTTGACAGTTGGATAGCGCCAGATCATGATGAAGCTTAAGAAGCATGCACAGTATATGTCCCTCAAAGAGAGTACCCTACGGCCTATCGATGAGTCAGTCAGTGAAGCTCTAGTGGATTGGAAAGTTAGTGACGAAGAGTACCAGCATATTCTAAAGCCCCACGCCCTGTACCACACGGAGAAAACCAAAGTGAGCCAGCAATTCCTGAAGGGCTCCAGCAGACATGGGGACATTGAAGTTTAAAAACGAGATGCTGCGGCAACGTAATAACACAGGTCTATATGATGTCAAATAATCTGCTGCTTCAGCTTTAAGACAGCTAGTATAGATAGAGATCGCAGTGAAACTCCAGACAGTTATCCAGAACTAACCGCTTCTCATGGGTACCCCTTGAATGGCCAGCGATTGGGTCTGCTGGATGACATACCAGACTTAACAGCTATATCCATTACCATCAATGGACAGTCACGAACCAGCTTCTCCATCAATCTAGGGTCATTGACTAAGCGCACGATCACCATCAAGGATGAAAAGACAGCTCATCCCTAGATGGTTGGTCTTATCCTCTCATTCGGGAACCAAATACTGAACCATGCTGTGTGGTGTGCCATGCCAGTATGCAGAGTCAGTGCCAACTTGCTTCATTCCTATTCCGGTACCCCCCCCCCCCCCCACCACCTCCAAAGTGGTACTCGTTACGTGTTTTTTCGCATTCCACATGCACTGCACGGTGAAATGAATCCCCGATGAGCTGGGTGAAATCTTGCCCGGTAGGAAAGACATCAAACCACAGCTCAACAGTCACAATGTCTCAGCAGCCGGCAGACTCCAGTGAGAGTTCCATGTATACTCTGACTACTGGGTCCATGGCAGAGACAACAGCGGCTTAGCCATTATGTACTGTGACACAGAAAGAGACTACTCAGGCTTCCCATATCAAAGAACCAGAAAAATTGGGCGACCAAAAACTGCAACATTCTTAACCACCCCAGTGTTATGTTCCCAGACACTGGTGCAGAATCTACACATTAACAGCAGCAAGCGGGACCACACACATCTTCAGGGCTCACACCAGTAGGGATCGTTCCAATCAACCAGTCATTGGATGCATTATGTCACTGTTTCCATACTGTCCAGACCAAGCTGCGGTACTCTATCGATGGTGTCGCTGGAAAAGAGGTACAAGTCATGTTCAGCAGTCTCGTCGAGAATATATGAGATCATCGTCGTAGACCCCAACAGCCTCATTGCTAAGTTTCAGCATTCAGATGTCAACTCGCCTGCACAAGCTATTTCAACGACGATCAGGACAGCACCGCAGATCAGGAGCGCACTGCAGATCAGGACGGCACTGCATATCATGGCGGCACTGCATAACAGAATAGCACCACAGATCAGGACAATAGGCCTACAGGTGATGTTAGACATGGCTATACTTGTGTTCATTACTGGCTTTCTCCACAAGTAGATCTTCTAGAAAATTGTTATGACTCTCTTCAGTCGGCGCTAGTGCTGCCGTTGCTATCGCATGAACTAGCTTGGCATTCCCGGCTGCTCCTACAAACACCGTCAGTATACACAGCAAAGTACTGGATTGTTCCTGTTGCATACATCAGTTTACCAGTTTGTAGTAACGCAGATCCTTATTCAACTCAGTGTAAGGTGATGCCATGGTTGTCTTCAGTAACTAGAATACATCAGTTAGGTACTCTTGATCCGTGTAGAACCCTTTAGTCTACAGGAACTGCTGAACCATACTCCGGCCCATGATGATGTATTCGACGAAAGAGATCTGCCCCTTACCAAACACTTGATAGAGCTTAAGGACTATCGGCTCTTCTGTTACCTCAGTACTAGAGCTTAGAGAGCTCATCCAGTGTCTTCTTCTTGTAGCCCGTCAACTCTGTGCGGAAGACACCATGCTCAGTCTGGTTACAGCCGCCATGGCTGTAATCATTGGGACCTACATGGTTGGGGATATGACAAGGTTTAAGATGTGAGTAGATGATCCTGCCACTCACAGACCTAGATAGCAAGGAGCTTGGAGACGTATCCAAATTAGGTGAGGCACGCCTTGGGTCGAAGGACATGGTTGCTCCCATGGCTTCCTAGGCTTTCTAGACTTTCACCATAAGGGAGAGTCATGTGAGATCCGAGGTACCATACCAACCAGAGTGATCATCAGAACCACTGACACACTAAGCCAATTGGTCAACAAAGCCACAACTGTACGAGGGAATGGGCATCAAGGACATGACAGTGATGCATAGTATGGTTGGGGTCAATCAGGCTGGTGTTATCAAGGTTATCTCCCAATTGTCTGCACATGACCTCGTTAAAGATCTACTGAAACCACGGAGCTCATTCCACCAAGATGCTGAGAATTCTCAGCTTGTTGATTATGCCACCAGCAAGTTCTAACTATCTGAGATGAAGAAATCAGGGCTCTTCTGCCCGCCGTTTAAGACTGCATGCTTGTATCATACGGATGCCCGATGTCATAGACACAGTTGGTACTGAGTCTACTGACACAGGCCAACTGGGCTACCTTCTCAGCTGCTGCTGGGATTTCAAAACTGCTTTCGCATAATTCATTACGTCTTGTATCACTATACTATCCACTGCAGAAGCACAAGTACTTATACAGGAAGCACGCCCATTTAATCTGCCAAATGTAGATGAGGCTATAACTGAACAAGTACTGCCCATCTTCAGAGAGCATGTCTGTACCATACAGCAATAGAAATGAGCATGCGGGGCATATGGTACTGATCATTGCCCCATGTGGACATAGAAACACATCTTAATACATGCTATGCTGGCAGAACATCTACAGTCTCAATCACATACTCCTGGTGTTTGATTCTTCGGCGAGGCAGTTGACATCGATAACCAGTGGTACCGAGGTCCAATCACAAAGACGCAGAACCTACAAGCACTGATGACAAAACTGTTAAAAGCTAGACTATTTGGCCTCCTCGTCATAGTCATCGACGACCCCGCAATGGATCAGAAGGTGGTCACCTACCTCAGCAACACCACAAGATGCATCCGACACAACACAATCACAATTTCATTTTATCTCAGAAGTACAACGACGATAGCTCACAGACAGACACACAGACAGACAGACAGACAGACAGTCGGACGGATGGACTGGTTGGCGGGCGGGCGGACGAGCGGACAGATGGACGGACAGATAGACGGACAGACGGACGGCATAACAGAACCCGTCGATATATTGGCAAAGGTTTTCGACAATAATAAGACAAAGAAATTGAGAAAAAATTCAAGCCAACAGATGGACGGAAAAAGTCAAATATTTCAATTTACCCAAGAGATATGAAGTGACATCGTGCAGATTTGAAATCAGCCGAAAAAAAGGGGTCTAGAACAAACAATAAGGCGCGCTTAGAACACCGAAATTCCAGGTTCACTAAAAATTGCAACCCCCACCCACCCACCACCACTATTTTGTCAGGTACTTGAGCGAGTCTTAAGGTGCTCGCCCACTTTCACGATGTTAAGCACGATATATAACAAGCTATGATATCGCCTAGAAAACTCTTGTAATATCGTCCTTAGCACGCGATAAGCTCGACATACATCGTGACACATGCTGAACAGGTCGTGCTTGTTCGTGGTCAGCCGAAAGTTTTCGAACATATTCAAAAATTTTGCCAACATCATGTGTCATCGTGATGTGCACGTGTTGTGTTCGTCAAACATCGTGTTGAGTACGTGTTGTTCATGCTGTGCACGCGATAAGCTCGCCGAGGATTTTCGGTACGTACATAGTACGAGGTAATCACGATGTACACGATCAGTACGAGCCTAACACGAGCTTAACACGAGCTTACCTGTCTTTACCTGGACCTCACTACAAGTTTAATACGAGCATAGTACATGCTTTACTCGATCATCACGTGGTTAACACTTGCTTTTCACGTGCTCAGCACAATCGCGCGGAATTGACCAGGTGTTTCACACGTGCTACAGCCCACCCACCCCCACCCCCACCCCTAGTCTGCAGCAAGTTATCATTGAATTGTGTTGGAAGAACTATGCCACCTAAGAAAATGGGACGAGGAGGGACCCTGGGGGTCAGGCGGCTCAGGAGTAGCCCCAGAAAGAGCCCACAGTAGGAGGAGAAGACATCCGAGCAAGGTGGCGGCTGTAACGACCGTGATTACTTTAGTTCTGTAGTGCAGGTCAGCAGTGAGCTGCCAGTCTAACATGTTGCTGCCAGTGTAATGATTTGTGGCCTCAACTGCAAGCTACTAATTGGGGCGGTTCTGCAGAGAATGCACTTAAAACGCATCGAGAACGTATACATGTACAGGCGTTCCACCTTACGACATCGCCCGCTTGTCCTTGTGGAGAAGCAGAACAGACCACAGAGCGCATACTTCAATGTTGCAGTACGTATCAGCTGCTGGGAGAAGAGATCTGGCCTTTGTCAACTCCTTTCTTGCAAAGCTGTATGGGCCTGTGGAAGAACTGCAGAAAACCACAGATTTCATCTTGAGAACGGCTCTCCAAGTGTGATACCAGCGATCGAAAAGAAGAAGAAAGGTCGTAGAGAGCGTACTAAGCTTGTATTAAGGTCGTATTAAGGTCGTTTAAAGGTCGTGCTGTCTCGTAGTAAAACCGTGTTACCTTCGTACAAAGTTCGTATCATATTCTTGGTGAACTCATGCTTTACCCGTAGCACATTGTAGCACATTGCCCGATGTACACATTTTTTTTGCTGACTACGATCAGTCAGAGCTCGTTATATATCGTGTTTATCATCGTGAAAGTGGGCGAGCACCTTTAGGCCATGTTCTCACTAGAGACTTAATCCGGAATAACGCCATACTGAAGTGTGGCGTTATTTCGAATTAACTTTCTGGTGAGAACATGGCATTAACCTTTAAAAGATATAACAAGAACATGAGTAAGCTATACGAGATCGGATAGGAAACTACATTATATGCCTACGCGTCCTGAATAGCGACGAGGAAGTTAATTATCGAAGCATAACGAATCTGCATATAAATACGGCCACACCTCTCTATATAAACCACCTGCTTTAGTGGCCGTATTGTGATTGTTGTTTAAGGCCGGATATCCAACAAGACCTGAAGACCTCCCTTAAATGTTCACCCTCATTCGAGATCAGAAGTATTGTATACTATTTTCGATGCCACCTATATAAAGTGACCACCTGGCCTTTAGTAATCATACTTGTGGTGCTTTGTAAAGTGGCGCGCTATAAAAGGTTTAACTATATTGATTTTAGGAGTCCGTTATTGATTACATTCCATTTGAGGTGTCTTAGCAGATGAAATATACATGTTTTATTATTCTTTGCTGATTTCGAAGTGAAATATCTCGTGCTAAAATCGATTGTAGAATCCGCATTTGCAAACACAAAGCTTGATTAACTCACGACACAAGGTAATTATACAGTTAGCCCGACTATGCAGCGTAAATGTCTTTTTGAGTCAACAGCTCCTTGATAGCACAGGTTACTGGGCCACTATTGGGCCAAAACTCGGCCAATAGAGCCCGATGACCTGTAATACCAGGGAGATAGTAGTTCTCAGAGAGCGAGATTGTTCTGATCCTCAAATAATATATAACTTTCTTACACCGACTGACTAGTATTGCCCTATTGAACCGCGAACTCTCATTTTCAAATGTGCCATTATGGATACTCCGGCCCTGCAGCAGCAGCAGAAGCAGACGAAGCAGCCGCAGTAGCAACAGCAGTACCACAGGGGAGCAGCGAGTTGGGGGTGGTGGTGGGGTGGGGTGGGGTGGGGTGGTGGTAGCATGAGCAGCAGGGCAGTCAAATTATATTATCGTGACTCAAGTTAATGGGCGTTAAGATAACATCGAGGTTTTGTCGAAGATCTTGCAGTGCAGTTCAATATTTCACACTCCACTTTGAGCAGCCCCTGCTAACATGGAGAGTTTGGGTGGGGTGGGGGTTGGAGTTGGGGTGGTTGGGCGGGTGCGGTGAGGGGTGGGGGTGGGGCTTAGGGGGTGGAGGGGAGGGGGAGTGGAGGATATAAATTAATTATTTTACACATTACGTATCCATGCAATATCGTAACTGATATACTGAAGTTATATTTACATAATTTTTTATTACCTTATGGTAATGTGGGCCTATATTATAATTGTTGTGGGTACGAGACTTGGTAAAGAGATTTGACCAACTGTCATACAGGCGATAGCAAATTATGTGTACTGGATAGAAAATCTATCCATTTCTCCATTGTATAATAATCATATAGCTTCGACACCGTGAATATATGCCTCGATGATGTTATTATATACCTGATTTTCTCTGTGTTTTATGAGATATAGGAGCTGATATATTTTCTCATTAACCCCTTAATGGCTAAATTTGGTCAAGAATACCAAAATATTTGCTTAATGAATGCCCATTTGCAGGTCAATAGAATAATATTTTTGAAAATTCACAACTGGAATGGCTGTGGTGCTTACCTAGCCAGTCATTCCAGTGGTAAATCTGTAAAAATAGTCCTCTCCTGTCATGCAAATTTATATTACTCAAAACAACTGCAGGCCTGTTTTGGCCATCTTCGTCACGAAAGTGACTTATTCCAAATTAGAATGCTTATACAACGCCTCATAACCAACATGTCTGCGAAGTTTAATTGATATGCTCTAAGTAGAACCTATTTTACGTCACTCCATATCATGGAATCGATGCTAAATTTATGCATTATATTACGTCAATAGGGTGACGTGTTTATGTGCGATGGCACTAATCAGGCACCATATATATACGCCATTCACCCGACAATATATTAATGTAACGCCCTGATGGATTGGTCAACGCAGAACAAACTACGCATAAGCAGAAA
This sequence comes from Chaetoderma sp. LZ-2023a, assembly GCA_034401795.1. Classification (NCBI taxonomy): domain Eukaryota; kingdom Metazoa; phylum Mollusca; class Caudofoveata; order Chaetodermatida; family Chaetodermatidae; genus Chaetoderma; species Chaetoderma sp. LZ-2023a. The sequence continues at coordinate 38,204,039 of CM067361.1, read as the reverse complement.
CAGACATTAAATTCGCTGAAGCGTAAATGGAATTTTTTTAATTACGCTTAAACGGAAATCGAATTTCGCTTAAGCGCTAAAAATAACGCTTGAACATTAATAATTACGCTTAATCGAAAATCTAATTTCGTTTAAGCGTTAATAATTACACCCAAGCATAAATCTAATTGCACTTAAGTGTTAATAATTACGCTTAAGCGTAAATCTAATTTTGTTTAAGTGTTAATAATTACACCTAAGCATGAATCTAATTTCGCTTACGCGTTAATAATTAAGCTTAAGCAAAAATCGAACTTCGTTTAAGCGTTATCGAATTTCGCTTAATTGTTATATAATTACGCGTTAATAATTACACTTAGGCGTAAATCTAATTTCGCTTACACGTTAATAATTACACTTAAACAGAAATCTATTTTCGCTTATGCATTAATAATTACGCTTAATCGTAAATCTAATTTCGCTTAAGTGAAAATCTAATTTTGTTTAAGCGCTAATAATTACACCTAAGCGTAAATCTAATTTCACGTAAGTTTTAATAATTACGCTTAAGTGTAAATCTAATTTTGTTTAAGTGTTAATAATTACACATAATTATAAATCTAATTTCGCTTAAACGTTAATAATTACGCTTAAGCAGAAATTCGAATTTAGTTTAAGTGGTAATCATAATTTTGGACTTAATACCGCGCCATAAACATACGCAGTCAAACCTGTCTGTAACGAGCACTGTACTAACAATCAAAACGTGGTCACTAAAGACAGGTGGTCACCAAATACAGCACATTTACTAGTATCGATGTATTTTGGGCCCAAATGATTGCGGTCGCCTAAGACGGGTGATTTCAAAATCAGTACAAAATCTTAGTTCTATGTTGTTGAGCAGTTGTTCATATATCTACCGCCCGGTCATGCACATCGCCTTTGATTTTCTAAGTTTCAGTTCAGTTTTCAGTTTAACCTAGCTTCTACTTAAACTATGCCAATGAACTCTTGGACTTCAAGCTGGTATTATTTCGTAAGATCTTAGGTCGACTTGTCATAAAATCACCGATCTTAAAAGACCACCATCATTTGGCCCCAAACCGATATGTCTGCCATAGACAGGTTTGACTGTAGGTTTATAATCGGTAGAAATTTAATCCTAGACCTATTACAAAGCGCAGAGCCCGAAACAATCGCGTCACCCAGGCGTCTACTATAACCCTCGAATACCCACACGATACAGGGAATTATATAAATAAAAATTAACCTTTTATGGACAAATAATGTGAATTGTGTCAAAGATTCCGACTAACTTCTGGCATTTACAAACGATTAGTTTAACCTTCGTATTACCATGGACGCCAAGGTGTGTATAAAATGACGAAAATTACCAACAATTAACGGTATGGCTTCCTATTCAAATAGCGTATCACTATCAGTAGAAGGTGAGTCGTAACCATTGACACACGTGACAATCAATGGTTCTTGGCAGCATTTACCTATATGTTCGTGCATGTTATATTACATCAGTTGCACAAGGAAGTTATACCAGAGCCATGTTTATATTCACACCTAAACGGACTGTGTAAGAGCGTCACTTGCATAACTTAAGGTAAGTCTGATTTACTACTAAACATATGCTGCATATATTAAGAACAAAGAATCTACGATTTACTCAACCAACTTCTGAAAGTACCCTCCATACTTGTTAATCAATTTATCACTATTGATGGAGAGCTGAAGGCTTGTTTCCAAAGCAAAATGAAACGTTCTGTTGAATATATTAAACATAATCGGATTGGAAGACATTGCTGAATAAGACAGCAATGTCTTCCAATCAACGTTGTTCAAAATATTCAACAGATCGTTTCTTACTAACTAACATGTTTCTGCTTTTGTTTCGGAAACACTTTAACTTATTTCCGAGCAACACAGTGCGGCTCTTCCAATATTTGATTGTAGTGCGGTCCCGTCTCGCCCCCTTAGTACGGACATCTAAGGCCTATGTACTAAGCCCGTAAAATATCAGCGCGTTGAAAAGTCAGTTAAACCAGGCAACCATTATGCATGCGCGCTATTCTAGATAGACGTCTTCGCTACGCAATAGTTGTGGAGCATGGCATCCTTTAAGTTTATAATTGCCCGTAGTTTCCAAATCGCCAATACTGGGCCAATTCCGCCGCTTTTTGATGAATCCAAAAGAGAATTCATCCCCAAACTAAAACCCGTTTACAGAATTAAAATCAAAACAACAACAACACCAGCACCACAACCAGCACCACCACCACCACCACCACCACCACCACCACCACCACAACCACCAACAACAACAAC
>CM067361.1:38145983-38201223 GCA_034401795.1 Chaetoderma sp. LZ-2023a | reverse complement strand
CTGTACTGTAGTGTGGGTGACTTGGTCCCGCCTTGGCGATTTATGTATGATACTACTGTCGAGTTGTCCGACCGTATCAATATCGCCTTGCCCCTTACTTTTGGAAGAAACTTTTCCAATGCCAGTTCCACTGCCATCATTTCCAACAGATTGATATGCAGCTGGCTCTCTTGGAGAGTCCATGTGCCCGAGACCTAGTGTTCTCCCAGGCAGGCCCCCCCATCCCTCCAGCGATGCATCCATGTACACGGACAGCTGGGGGTGGGGTAGGTGCAGCGAAACTCATACAAGATGCGACATTATTGGCTCCAAAATTGGCACCAGTTTTGACAGGGGCTCTGTTCTCTGTTTCCACTGAGACATCAGATACAACTGGATAGGTCTTCGCATCAGAGCAGCATATGGGATTACCTACTCCATGGAGACCATCATGCCCAGCATCTGAATAAACCGCCTCGCCTGAATCAAAAAAGCATCCGCTTTTGTTTCTACGAGAATTCTTAATACTTACCAGATGTACTATTATGATAATGTCTATTATCTAGTCTAGCTCAAAATAAACAATTAAAACTCCGCACTCTCCTGGTCCTGCCCATACTGTGTCCAGGAATACCATAGCCGCAGGTACCGAGTCAATTTCCAATCACAGTCAGATTCGTCTTATATTTGCCTTGACAAACAGTGAAAGCAGCCCAGCCTCTCCTCAGTGGGGTGGCTGAGGCAGGGCCATAGTACATCTGGTAAGTATTAGGAATTCTCGTAGAAACAAAAGCGGATGCTTTTTTGATTCTACTTCGAATAATACTTACCAGATGTACTATTATGATAAAGTCCGGATTTCAACAGCCAGGAAATACCGGTGGGAGGAGGTGAGGCTCGAACCAGCACTCATCTACCATCCAACAGAGAAAGTTATGAAGAGACTAGAACCCTGGCATACGCTTGGGTTCTGCCATCTGACTCATAGAGTGCTAAACTTCCATGGTCTAGACCACGCTTCCCCCCCCCCCTCTTTTGTCCGCATAAAATTCAGAGGGCTGTCAATGGGGATGCAACACCCACCAGACCCGTGTCAGCCCCAAGTCTCAGCTAGGGCAGTCCAGTAGAGTGCAAAGAAGCTACTACAACTTCTAATTTTGAAAAAATATCAGTATATCGATTAGGTTTTCCAATTGGAATGAGTCTAATGTCTGTTTTAGAGGATAAGTATACTCTTGTACCAGACTATTTACCTAAGCAGTCTGGTATTTCGACTGTAAGTAAATTATTTATAGTCAATTAATGTAAACACTCACCATTTTGCGTGCTTGGTCTTTTCTTGTTCATCACAGGAGCTCGGCCCAATCCACGGTCGTTCTCAGGTCATGTGCATAGCCATTGTTCAGTGCAAGTGGAAGAACTTGTGATGTGTGCGAAATAGTGGTCGGATGTGGCTTAGTTCAGATTCGATAAATTGGCGACGGCTACCGGATTAAGTGCGCTGGAGATGTCGCGAAGGTAGAAATCAGTGAATGACGACTCGGCATGCCATTGTGCTACAGACATCACCTCCTCTAATGAGACACCCTTATAAAGGGCCGATGATGCTGCTAGAGCTCGGACCTGATGGGCATTCGCACGATCAATCTGCTTTCTTGTAGCGATTTTGTGCGACATCTGAATAGCGTCGACTATCCAACGAGAAATGGTATCTTTCGAGGCGCGCAAATGAGGAGCTTTGAGACATAACCACAGAGATTTCGGGTCATCTCTCCACTCCTCAGTACGTTTCTTATACATTTTCAGACATCTGACAGGACACCAAGCAGAAGAGTTTGGGTCATGTCTAGTTAAACTTGGCAAATTGATCGGCTGTCCTGGATATTTAAGTGACTGATTATTTGCCAGGAAACAAAGACGTGGAAGTAGTCTTAAACCTTCACCCGTGACGACAAAACGGTCTTGTTCGGCAGAAAGCGCATGTATTTCGCTTCTCCTTCTCGCCGATGCTGCTGCAACCAAGAAAACTGACTTAATAGTTAACAGTTTAATGTCTATAGATCTAATTGGTTCAACGGGAGCATGCCCTAAAACCTGTAGAACAAGAGATAGATTCCATGCTGGGATAGGAATTGGCTGTCTAGGTCGCAGATTGCTCATTCCTTTAATAACTTCATTTAACGTGTCATTTTCCACTCCTTCAATGGCCAGACTGGGAACTGTCAACTTCGTATAAATGACAGATAAAATCTGCTACGTGTTGAACAGATGCAGAAAAGGGATCGATATCTCTTCCCTTACACCACTCTGCAAATTTGTTGATTCTATAATTATATGTTTTAGTGGTTGAACCTCTTCTGGCTGAAGCGACAAACTTCGCTGCTTGCTCAGAAAAGCCACCCTTAATTGCACGCTGCTTGATAACATCCATGCAGTCAATTTGAACATTTCTGGTCTGTCGTGGTGGTACAGACCCCCTGTTCTGAGAGATTAGATCTCTTCTGTCTAGAAGAGGGATTGGACTGCAGACCAGAAGGTACAGCAGATCTGTAAACCATGATGGGCCTGGCCAATAAGGGGCGATCAGTAGCACTTGGCACATACCCTCTCTTATCTTTGCCAGAAATTTTGGGATGAGAATTGTGGGAGGATACGCATACGCGTACATTCCCTTCCAACTTATCGCCAGTGCGTCTACCGCTAGAGCTAGCGGGTCTGGGATCGGTGACACATGTGACCATCTTTGCATTTTGTTTCATCGCAAACAGGTCTACATTTGGCTTGCCCCAATGTTTGAATAGAACCTCCGCTACCGATTGGTTGAGCTGCCATTCCATCGGACGACAAACCGTCCTTCGACTGAGAGCATCCGCTAGGATGTTCAATCTTCCTGGAATGTGTGCTGCCCGAAGAATAACATTCCTCTCTTGGCACCACAGCAGAAGGTTCCAAATCAACATACACAACTCCGGTGATCTCGTCCCGCCTTGGCGGTTCAAATAAGACACCACTGTTGAGTTGTCTGTCCTTATTAGGACAATTTTGTCTTGAATTAAATTCGCGAACTTTCGAAGTGCCAATACCACCGCTAATAGTTCGAGAACATTGATATGTTTCTGCGCATTGGTCCGATCCCATTCCCCTGACACTGACTGATCGTCCAATACCGCTCCCCAACCCGTCGTCGATGCATCTGTGAAGATGGACATCTGTGGTTGAGGAGGTTGTAGAGGAACACCTCGCAGGAGATTCTGTTCTGATAACCACCACTGAAGGTGGAATATCAATGATTCTTTTACTGGTATCCTCAGAGATAACGCATCCGTTCTCTGAGACCCGAATGACATTAGATACATCTGAATTGGCCTGCGCCTGAGTGCCGCATAAGGAACCACCTTCTCCAGAGACACTAGTAAACCCAGTATTCTGAGAAATTGGTGCGCCGTCAGATAGGCTCCTAGAGAAACCAACTCCAGAACTGCAATTAGGCTCCTGACTCTGCTTTTCCGCCGGAAAAGCTCCGCCGTCCCTGAGATTGAAAAATATTCCCAGATAAACAAACTCCTGGGATGGAGTCAATTCTGATTTCTCTAGATTCACAATCCATCCTAGATCCTTTAATAAGGCTAGGACCACCTGAAGATTGTTGCGCAGAGTGACTGGATTCCCAGCCTTCAGCAGCCAGTCATCTATGTAAGTATGAACAGCTATGTTTCTCCTACGAAGATAAGAAGTCATGGCGAGAACCACTTTGGTGAAGACCCTTGGTGCTGTGGTCAGGCCGAATGGAAGCGCATTGAATTCCCAAACATTGTCTTGGAATGCAAAGCGAAGGTATTTCTGAAAAGGAATTGGCATTGGAATATGAAAATAAGCATCCTTCAGACCTACGGTAACCGCTGCGGCCCGAACCGCCACCCTTCCTGTCATCCCCATACGGCCTCTTATTAGAGGGCTTGTATGAGGATGAAGGCCAGGTCCTTGAGATCCGGATGCCCGATGGGCATCACGGCCAGAAGGACGGAAGGGCGATCTTTGGCGCTGCCTCTGTTGCTCTTGCCGATGCTGCCTGTAGGACTGCTGCGGCTGTGTCCTCTTAGTCGACTTCCACGACTTGCCGACTACTTCCTGTTCAGCAACCATTGCCGCGACCTTGGATAAGGCTTGTCCTGCCGAGCCACCGAACAAGCCTGGACCGATGAAGGGCACAATGCAGCCCTCATCTCTGGTCCTGGTTCTACACAATCGAGAACCATTCTCCGTCGCTCTGCCAATGTTCTGGTGATGACCCTGGCCAGGCAATCTTGAGACAAGCGCATGGTGTCCCGAATAACTCCGGGAGCAGCCTCTGGCACTTGTCCACCTTCCGCCGTGCAGGCCAACATACCCTGCAGGACAGTACATCCGTGCGAGAGCGCAGCCATGGCTGCCCTTGCCGCATCTTCAATGAGCATCAGCTCATTGAACGGATCTTTGTTAACTTGGGAAAATAAGGGACGAGAACGCCCCTTAGATTTTCCAGCCAACGGCCTATTCAGCGCCTCTCGCTCCCTGATGGAAAGCCATGGAACCCTGGCATACTGATGGTAGGCCTGCTCAGGAAAAACGGACCCTACTCCTTATCCCCTTCAGGGCTTTGGGCAGCGCATACTCTGGCTGAACCAGATGGTATGATGCAACATCCAACATGTCAGAAGTCTGCGTGTCCAAAGGGAGTGTCATGGCAGAAGAGCCACTTGACAGAGCGCTAGCCGCTCGCTCTGACATCCGTTCCATCGCCGGATCGCGCTGAGATCCTAGATCGGATGCCAACCCGAGACGGTCGGACATTCAGCCAAGGACCTGCACCCATTCATCTTCGGTGCAGAAAGCGGATTCGTCCATCAATGAACCCTTGGATGAGTAGGCCACTGACGATCCATGCTGAGAGCTATGGGCCGCACTTCTAACACCATGAGGCGCATCCATGGCCCGACTACCAGCGCCACCAGTGTCCAACGAATCGCCGGACACAGATTCACCGCAGTCCATCGGCTCCAGCACGGGAGGCGGGACCACAGCCGCTTTCACTATGGCAGGTGTCGGCATTCCGAGAGGAGCCGCACCGAACGCCGCCGGGATGCCGCCGGGATGCCGCTAGGAACCGCAAAACACGGCTCCACCGACAACGAGGGTTGCACGAAATCCGGATGGAAAATGCCCGACGGAACGTCGACATCACCATCCGCTTGGCATACCCGTACAAAACCCGAGGGAGATCCCTGGGATGTACTGGGCATAGCCATCAATGAGATATCCGGCATGCTGGAATCTTCCATCATAAGATCTTCCTCCTCCGCCGTCGGCTCTTGAGCCAAAGACAGAGAAGGGACAGGTGCTCGTCCCTCCGCAGAACTAGCCGGACCACCTAAAGGTTGTCCTGCACCAGCCTGCATCGTCGGGTCCGTGGACTGCAATGACTCGAACATTGCCTTGAACTGGGCCGCTCAAACGCCCAGTGCTGAATCCATGCGATCATTCATACGACCTTCCAGTCCTCTCAGCGACGCCTGATCCAGCTTGGCCGCATTGTCCCTCGCGATCCTCTCCAAGCGCGCACGTTGATCACGATCGAATTCCGCCACCATCTCTGACGACCACTTGGCACACACATCACAGGGACTTCCAACCTTGCACTTAGCGCAGGCCACACAATGATGGCCTGAATACTTCCGCTTCATGAACCTGTTGCACTTCTGGCACAACGTGTCCTGGTTCTTGGCTTTCTGTGAACACAGAGAAGAATTAAAACTCTGCACATGACAAACGATGACGAGCAATACGCACAATTGACTTGATTGTAAAATGAATTACTTAGAAAACATTAACTTTCTCCTAAATTAATGATAATCAAGCCTTTAGGCAGGAAATATTTGAAACTTTTTTGAGTGAAAATTAATAAACACAACTTGGAAGTTAACTAACGTTAAAACAGCCAAGAAATAAATGCTGATCGCCACAAACACCCTCGACAATGAAGCGAGAGCTAAAAATCGGCGTAAAACAGAGTGCATAGACACGCCAAGCCAAGCGAAATATTAATCATGGGCGCCGCCATCTTGGCTAAGGGCACATCCATCTTGAGACGAAACGAGTCACAAGAGAAATTAACTGAGTACCCGGATTAAAACTAAAGAGTTAACGGGTACAGAGCGACTCCAACAATGGCTACCATTTTAGAATAATGTGCCAATTTAAGGAAATTTCAAACAGTCATTATGGCACAAATGTATAAATTCTAGATTGATACAACCTGCCCCCGTGATAATTTCCCTTTGTCCTCCATGAAGCCAACGATGATTCATGAATAACACGCTTAAATCCGCTTAAAATTGCAAAATTTTGAGCTAAGAAAACATGCGACTTTCCAAAAGTGCAAAATAGATGAATCTGACTGTGATTGGGAATTGACTCGGTACCTGCGGCTATGGTATTCACGGACACAGTATGGGCAGGACCAGGAGAGTGCGGAGTTTTAATTGTTTATTTTGAGCTAGACTAGATAACAGACATTATCATAATAGTACATCTGGTAAGTATTATTCGAAGTAGAATGTGGTTCCCCAATCGAAAACTCTTGAGGATGGCTAACAGACACCACTCTGGGCTCTGACGGGTAAACCCTGTCCTCCTCGAGATCGAATCGCATCCCTAAATAAACGAAATATTGAGTGGGTGTCAACTCGGATTTCTCCTTGTTGACTATCCAGCCTAGATCTGAAAGCAACTTCAGAGTCAGAGCAGTATCCACCTCTAACCCGACTGATGTGTCTGCTTTGATCAGCCAATCGTCTATGTAGGTGGGAAGCGCCATGTTCTCTTTCCTGACCACTCTGGTGAAAACCCGTGGAGCTGTCGACAGGCCGAATGGGAGGACTATAAACTCCCATACTTGATTCTGAAACGCAAATCTCAGAAACCTGTGACAACTCCCGTTCATTGGAATGTGGAAATATGCATCTTTCAGATCGATCGATACACACCACATTCCTTTCCTCAATCCTGCCATTACCGACCTCGGAGTTTCCATCTGAAACCGAGGCGTATGGATAAACCAATTTAATGGCCTGAGATTGAGTACGGGTCTCCATCCCCCTGTGCTCTTGGGGACAAGGAACATGTTTGAATAGAAGCCTGGAGTGTTCCGGTTTGCTGGTTTTATTGCTCCCTTCAGAAGCAAACCTGACACTTCGTTTTGAATGGCTTCCAACTTGTCTGGTTCCCTTGGTACGGGTATCCAGACAGGTGCCAAAGACAGATTCTGTGGTGGAAAATCCCACCACTCTGGCATGTACCCCTGGGATAACCATCCCAGGACCAGACTGTCTGACGTCAAACCTCGCCAAGCCTCGATGAAATGCATGAGCCTTCTACCCACTATAGACGCATCGACGCCTAATGGGGGTGTCTGGCTCACGATCCGCTCCCCTCACCTCTCTTGACGAGAGAGAGAACCATTTTGGTCTTGGCTTGGCTGGTCTAACTGGCACCGCTGTTCCTGTCGCACAGGTGCAGTTCAGGCGGATACGAAGGGAGCCCTCGTACCCTCAGGTACGATCCGCTCCCTTCTTTCCGCCCTTTGAGGACTTACCATTCTCCTTCCCGCCTCTCAGGCGATCAGGAGCAACATTGGGGAGGGTAGGGGCCTCCACAACCTTCTTGGCGTTCTTCACCGGAGGCGGCTGAGAAAACCCAGTAGAAACAGAAGCAGCACTAGGCTTAGCTTTCGCCTTGCTTTTGTGCTTTTTCTGCTTCTTAGCAGGTTGTCCAGTCAGCGGCTTGGCTACAGCCCCTAGTGTGCGCCTGATGCACTAGCTCTAGCTGCAGATTAACCACCAACCGATTCTGCGCAATGCTGGCTGTGTCCTCTAAGATGGCCCGCGCTTGGCCACCTAAGATGCTAGGGCCTGTCAGGGGCATCCCAAGAAGACACTCCCTGATGGCAGTAGCCGGACGCATATGGTCAAGGACCATCTGCCTCCTGGACTTAGTCACACGCGCCTGCACCCTTGCCAATGCGTCGATAGACAGCACCAGGCCGTCATTAACGCACGAAAGCACCACATGTGGCACAGGGTGGCTTGCCCCTGCTTCAGCCCACACCGACTGAAGTAGGCGATAAGAGTGGTTGACAGCACTCATTGCTGCCCTCACCACCTCATCACATAGGGACAAGACTTCATCATGGTGTACCTGAGCTTTGTCCACCAGTGCCGGGGCGGGGCCACCCGCTCCAGCACTCTGGACACCCAGTACCCAGCAGCCATCCTTGGTGACTGACGGGACAACACCATACCTGTCGTAATTCCCCCGTGGAATACGACACCTCGCCCGCACCTCCCTGGAGGCCGCAGGAAGCTGGCCCTTGGTCAGGAGTTGTTTGCTCTAAATAGCATCAAGCAACTCCATTAAACCTTGGATCCAGTCCAATAGACTGGATCTGGGCTGCGGGCAAGATCCCCATCCAAATCGATGCAACCGATGGACGGGGTGCATCCTCCTCGGCCGTGGTCGAAACGACAGACGGGTCGACCCTGGCTAGCCAAGCCAGAGCCTCAGACCAATCTGTCTCCGAGGAGGACTCCCGTGAACAGATCACCCATTGACATGTTCACGGCCATACCAGCAACGGCCTCCCGGCTAGGAGCCACTGCTGATATGCCAGGAACTCCGGTACCGTACAGTTCCGCCGCCACCCCATGGAACACACCAGTCCATGGAGTAGGCCTGCACAGAAAACCGTGCGGACCCGTAATGGTTGAAGAACCGTGGCCAAACATGGGCGCCAATGGCACCCCATGTCTGACCGCCGGACCAGGCGAGATAGGCGAGTACCACGCCTGGCCCGCCACACCCGTACCATGTCGGTTGGCGGCAAACCAACCATCACGGGACCGGTGCCCGGTACCGGAATGGCCTCAACCATGGGCAGAGCCGCTGCCCCGGCTTGTGCCAAGCCAGACAGATGGAGGACGGTTCCGTCAGGACGGAATCGACCTCCATGCTCTCCACCCGCGGCATCACAGGCCACAGCAACCTCTCCTCCTCGGCTTCCTCATCTTCAGACCCTGAAGAGTCGTCACTAGATGAGGAAACCGTGGAGCCATCCTAGCGGATGGCTCCCATGCCTGACAGACCGGCCACCGCTACTGGGCCACCCGGATGTGGCCGCAGAGACAGAGCCCATCAGGCCAGAGCCCGACAGGACTGCCAGGGGGCCGTACGAGATAGCTCCCTTGGTGGCGAGTCCGAATCAAACATGGGGAGAGACTGCCCTACAACTTTTGGCAGAAGGGACGACACCAGCGTGGGCAGAACGCTATGCAAGAAGCCTTGCATAGCAGGACCAAACCATGCTGGCAGTGCCATCTCCGCCACCTCCGGTTGCAGACGTGGAATGCCCAAGGGCCGAAACGGACGCTCCACGATTTACTTTCGGACCGCCTGACCCCACGTCAGACCCTGCCAAGTCCTTCTGGGCAAGGAACTTAAGCATCATATCGACCGACCACACTGCGCAAACGTTACACATACTGTCAAGATTACACTTAGTACAGCGGAAACAGACATGGTCCTTGAATAGAACCCTTACGAATTTGTGGCACTCGTCACATGATGGCGGGGCTGGCTTGGCCTATAAATAAGCACAAACCTACAATAAGCAAGCGGAACAAAACAAATATGGAAGGCAGACAATTAATTTTCAAATATTTTGACCATAAATTAACTGTTAACCCTCCCGCACCCCACCCTGCAACGTTACAGCAAAGATCGCATTGATTATGACGACAAGAACGAAGCGGACAATAATACACCGATACACTGATCCTCAAGGATGTATAACGGAACCAGGAATCATATCGCATAGCATTCGGGGTATATTTACTAATAAATATAAATTATACTCCTAACGAAGGCCAAAACGATATGTGAAGAAACAACAAAATGTAAACAAACTGCTGTAGCACACGGTAAAACCGCAGACCACACATCTAAATCAAGAATTTTGAAACCACTAATTATTGCTAACAGATCGTGATAACACGCAAAACTTGAAAATTCCAAAGTTTTTCTGGTACCAATTAAAGTATGCAGCACCCAGAATCAGATGCGCGAATTACTGAAACATTTTCTTCACATAAACATCCGAGTAACACAGTGTGACGTCACCCGCTCGGATCTTACGGAGAACGACGTCAGCCGATTTTCATGTTAAAAACACCGTCAAGCCAACACCTAATTTCATATCTGCCGATCGCCTGTTGGGGTTTAAAGGAAGGCGATCATCTGGCATATTTCGTTGTTAACAGACATCCCAGATTCTTTGGGGTTAGAAATTGGAACATGCAACACAGACTAAATTTTGAAGACCTAAGTCTTTTTAACTATGGAATAACATGGAAATATACAACCTGGTTATCACCAGCAGCATCCATGGTAATCCAATATATCCTTAGAGAGCGCACAAAGCTATCACAATTTACACAGAAAAAAGACTTAATATAATCTCAGGACTTCCAACTGCAACAAAGCATGTGTCTTTATCTATACACAATGAAAATATTTCTTACGCGTTATCTATCCAATGAAAATCTTTCATTGAATATTACATATGGGTTCATATCGAGAAATATTACACAGGGTTAACAGCATGTTTATATGATATATGTATACAAGGGCCTGTGATGCTCACCAGGACCCGTTGCATTTAAAGACATGATGGATAAATTTAGAAAAATCCAAGATGGACACCAAAAACATTTGACCAATCAAGGCCTATCATCATAGGATGGTGCCACCCAAGTTTGGTCAAAATCGAGCTGGTAATTAAGTAGTAGTAGTAGTCCAGTCAATCTAGGCCAAAAATATTTTAACCCGGAACAAATTGCAACATAATTTTTTTACCTCGCCCAGTGTATAAGGGGCCATCATGTACAACATATCAAAAGTCCTCCAAAATTCCAATAGGGGAAAGGGTAAAATTTGCATAATTATTACCAGATTTGGGCCATTTCACCTGAAAAATCCATTTTTCTTTATTTCTTTAAAACCGGTATGTAATATATGTGTGACTGGGTATTTTTGGACTTTTTTTAGTAATAAATGAATACGATTGACATATTCTCCACAAATTAAATGTATTGTGTTATGCCACTTGCATGAATTTACCTAATACCATCATTGATATTGATACAATACATATTATATTTTATTATGTCACGGTATTGTGTGTTTCTAAGCTAAGCTAAGATGAAATAGTATGGCATAGGTACCTGGTTTCTACTAATTTCATCTTGCATCAATTATCCAAGTCATCTTCCTCAATGAGCGTTATTGAATTCGAGCAACTGAGACCCTTACAGTCTTCGCAGGCGGATGTGCAGCTGAGCCCATGTTTTTTACAGGTGCATCTCTTTGATTCACAGCCAGTTTTGCAGCTGCATCTAAATGAATACAGTAAATCGTCAGGTGCTGCCAGCATGTCAGTCTTAACAGGCAGCATTTGGTGGTTGAGAACTTTCCAGCCCCATTCTGTTGGATCCATATCTCCAGCATCTCCTCTCCAAACTTGAATTTGGTAGTACACGCGAAGACTGTGAAACTTTGCGGATGCGGGTGTTGGTGGTAAATCTCGTGCTTCAACATACTTGGAACTTTTTGCAACCTTCTCCCTGAATCGCTTGTACCGCAAAGCAACTAGACTATCCATTGAAGTGCCATTGTATAGAATAAGCATTGGCTTCTCACCTGCTTTTATCACGTCATCTTTATTCGCATTACTCATTGTAAACACGTCAGCAATTTGAGAGAGTTCTTTGCAGCACTGGATTTTGCTAAGGGATGCAGATTTTCCAATTCCATAAAGCCTAGATGTTGAGTCACAGCCAAGGATAGCATGGATAAATAACAGCTGTGAGCACAAACAGAACCCGAGTCTTTCCTTTGCCATTTTGATATCCCACAGTTGGGGTTTCTTTGCATTTTGCTTTGGCTCTGGTCTGAAAAATAGCTGACAGCCATTCATATCAGTATGGTATAGAAGCAACACCAGTAGGTCGGCATTGTCTCCAACAAGAGCAGTATTTGTTGACTTTGAAGCCAAGATAGCCGTTTGCGTAATTAAGACATCAGCATCACCGCTTGCCTTTATCGTTAAGCATCCAGCCTGTTCGAGAGATGAACTTAAGATTGATATGAACCGATGTTTGTTCTGCTTGTTACTAAGAAAATCAGGCTTACTCAGAGTTACAACTGTTTGCGGAGTCAGTACAACAGTTGCGCCTGATCCACGAGTTCGCCTCTTATGTGTTACATCTTTTATGTCTGGGCCTTGGTCATAACCATCAAAAACTACTGTAGCCTTTCCATATTTGCTTATGCAATATTTTACATATCTTTGACAAACATTTGCAAATGTCTCTCCACGCTGCCATGGAACACGGTGTAATAGAGCTCCTCCATCAAGCACATAGTGGACAGAATCTGCTTGATATCTTCAGATGTTACATTTATCCTTGGAATAAGTTTGCACGAAAAGTTTCCTGGTGTAACAGATGCAATGATTCCCATTCCATGAAATGTATTATGCCCATCTATTGTGCAAATATTGTGATCCACATTGTCGGCAACAAACTGAATGAACTCGCCTGATAATGGCTGTGGTAGATCTCCACCATGAAGTGATGCACTGCGCTCAAACCTCTGTATCTCCACGTATGAACATCCAAATCTGTGCTTATACAAGGTGTCAACAATAAATCTAGATCCAAATTTATGGTGCATCTCACATGACAGCCCGAACTGCAAAGGTGCCAAAATAACTCTAGGACGAGTTCCTTGCATAATAGCCTGTCCAACTGATGCCTGTTTCATTTCTGTGTCTTTTCCAGTAAACAAAATCCGCAATAATTCCCGCAGTGTCTCTGGTAAATAATTCAATGCCTTTACTGGGTCGCTCATTTGCTCCCTTGATGGATAGCTTTCAGATGATGTGCATGAATCAATTAACTTAATATCGTGTCTAAGCAGTTTGGCAGCTGTCTGGATGATTAGCATGCTCTCTGATTTGGAATCCTTTCTCTTCTGTTCCTTATAGAAGTCAGTCAAAATAGTAGATCCTTTAGAACGAAAGGTAACAACGTTTGGCTTACCATTCACAGTGCTAATAAATATTTCATCGCCATAATTATCTTTTATTTTATCCTGCATGTATTTTGTACTGTATGCTTTATTCTCTTTATCATCGAGATACTCTTGCATTTTATTAACGAGGTCGTGCAGGGTCAGCTGCTCATCATCATTATTTTCAAGAAATGCCATTGTCGCACTAAATGCTCTTACTCTGTCCAAGTCTTCTGGCCTTCCATGTTTTTGGGATGAGCAAGATGAGTGCAGCTGAGGGATATTTTTCATGGTTCGAAAATTTACGCTGCAGCTTTGATGGTATACTGCATTGACAACGCATAAATCTGGCGTGAAGGCAAGCCGCCCAGCTACAAGTTTGCCCCATTCGTCTTTTCTCTGCTCACAGGCCTCGGCGATACTACATTGAAAGTCATGAGTACTTACTGGATAAATATCATAGCCACGTTTCTTTCCATCTTGAATTTTTGCAGGGTATCCGCATAGCAAACAATGTTCACTAAAAAGGAATGTTGGACTTTCTGAACGGAGTGTTCGCATGGGTGGCGGAGATTGTTCAATTTTCTCTGCGTCACGGGCAATCCGCTTGGGATCAATGAACTCCCGTCGACATTTTACATGAACCCTCTGTCCTACTTCAGCTATGACATCGCTTTCACGGGCTCTGCTAGCATTGTTAATACCGTCACAGCCTTTAACTCGAAGCTTAACAGTTTGTGAGCCATTTTATAGGCTCTGGTTACAAATAACCCATGTATCTAAATCCATGTCCATATTCTGATTGAATTGTATAGAAATTTATTCAAATTGTGAGATAAAAGTGAAAATTGAAATGCAATTTATTTTAGATAAAATTTTAAAAGCGAAAAACAAAATTAAACTTACTTTAAATATAATTTTTTTTAATTACCCCGGCCCTGTGCATACAACCATATTTAATCTGTGGTTTGGAGAATTTGTACAAGTGGTTCAAGGCAATATTGCCAATTGCTTACTGTCTTCCGTGACCATGAAATTCAGAGCTTAGACAACATTTCTACTTCGTTTATTTGCGGAATGAAGCAGGTAAGGGAAGTTTCATTATTCAGATAATGGCGGTAGCTAAATATGCGAATTTACCCACTTTCCCATCGAGGGATTTTGGAGGACTTTTGATATGTGACACCTGGCAGTCCCATGAATGCCGCAGAAAAGAAATAAATTCTGTTGCAATTTGTTCTAGGTTAATTTGTAGTTTTACTGGACTATAGTGATTTAAGTTTATGGAATATTGTTGGAAAATCTAAGATGGCTAACAAAAAAAAAAGGCCCAATCAGAGTTCTAAAATTCTCATTAGAACTCTTGAAGCGGATCACGATAGGATCATTCCAGCCTAGTTTCATTGAAATCTGCGCAGTGATCAAGGAAGAGTAGCGTTTTCTGTATACAAGTTCTTAAGCCTAGGGACTAGTTTTGAAGCCTATAGGCCAATAGGGTCCTTCCAGCCAAATTAAGTTGAAATCGGCAAAGCAGTTAATGAGTAGTGTTTTGACAATTTCTGGTAATTTTTTCATAACATCTAAGCTTTGCCTCCAAAAAAATGACCAACCAAAACTCTGTGTACAAGTTCTGAAGCAGACACCCATACGGTCATGTCAGCCAAATTAATCCACCAAGCGGTTAATAAGGAGCAGCATTTTGACAATTCCAGTTAATTTTTCATAAAATCTATGATTTTCACCCAATAAAGTAAACAATCAAACGTATACAGGTTCTGAAGCATACCCCATAGGGTCCTTCCAGCTAAATTAGGTTGAAATCCGCCAAGCGGTTAATGAGGAGTAGTGTTTTTAAACAAAGGTTGATGGATGGATGGATAATGGATTGATGAATGACAGACGGTCGCCATGCCATAACCTCATTTGGCCATTCTGGTCAGGTGAGCTAATAATAATGTTTCTTTTCTTTTTCATGTTAGCGAATAATGCTTGGCCTCCATTATGCTTGCGTAGCGTATCAGCGGTCAGAATGACCTTGACCTTCGACGTTGTGACTTCAGTGTCAGCATGCTGCTTTATAGCATTATAGGTAACAATGTATCCAAGTTTAGTTCCAATAAGATTAACCAATCCTGAAAGAGAAGCCGAGAAGTTTTGCTAAAAGCTAAAATTTACATGTAACATTGAAAAAACAGAGATTTGTATCAAAGGCACAGCGACCTTGACCTTTGACCTCAGTGTCATCAGGCTGCTTCCTAACAGCCTAACAGTATAGGCAACCACATAGACAAGTTTTGTTGCAATACAATGTAGGATTACATGTAATTGATCCTGAAATAAAAGCTGAGAAGTTTTGCTAAATGCAAAAACTTAACATTGTTGACGCCGTCCTCATCGTCACTATCATCCAGCACTCCAGATAAGGCGCGTACAAGCGTACTGTACGCATAGAAATCATCCATGTACGCAAGCATTTAAATATGCATGCGTACCATGTATGCCTCATGTGAATACAGTACGCATCAGTGTATTAAACTGCCCGTACTGGCCTGTTGCCATTATCAAACATAGTCTACTGAATTACACGAAGTTCTTAAGCTGAGGGACCTTCCAGCAGAGTTTGTTTTAAATCAGCTAAACGGTTAATGAGGAGTAACGTTTTAACTGATTTCCACAAATTTTTGCCAAACCCCAGAGGGGCGCTAGGAAAATTGACTAATCAAAATTCTGAAGTTCTGAAGTCTACGGCCCTAGGGTCCTTCCAGCCAAGTCTCATTGAAATTGCCCAAGCAGTTCACGAGGAGTAACGTTTTAAGGGATTTCCTGCCATTTTTTAGAAAATTCATGAGAGTTGGATAAATTGACCAATCAAAATTCTGTATACAAGTTTTGAAGCCTATAGGCCAATAGGGTCCTTCCAGCCAAATTACGTTGAAATCGGCAAAGCAGTTAATGAGTAGTGTTTTGACAATTTCTGGTAATTTTTTCATAACATCTAACCTTTGCCTCCCAAAAAATTGACCAACCAAAACTCTGTATACAAGTTCTGAAGCAGACACGCATACGGTCATGTCAGCCAAATTAGGATGAAATCCACCAAGCGGTTAATAAGGAGCAGCATTTTGACAATTCCAGTTAATTTTTCATAAAATCTATGATTTTCACCCAATAAAGTAAACAATCAAACGTATACAGGTTCTGAAGCATACCCCATAGGGTCCTTCCAGCTAAATTAGGTTGAAATCCGCCAAGCGGTTAATGAGGAGTAGTGTTTTTAAACAAAGGTTGATGGATGGATGGATAATGGATGGATGGATGACAGACTGTCGCCATGCCATAACCTCATTTGGCCATTCTGGTCAGGTGAGCTAATAATAATGTTTCTTTTCTTTTTCATGTTAGCGAATAAAGCTTGGCCTCCATTAAGCTTGCGTAGCGTATCAAGGACCTTTTTCCTCATCAATAAAGCCAACATCAATTTGCATACTCCATCTATAGTTGCATGCTTATCATTGAGATTGGAGGCTTTGGTCTTGTAGTGTTTGTGACCAGATGATAGAGCCCGGCGAGGTACAAGTGAAAAGCAATGGTGATAAATTATCATCTTGTGGTGATCCTATTGAATTTTCAAACTGTGAAGAAAGTGTTATTTGATTATATTTAAATATATATATATATATGTATGCTCAAGTATTTACCATGGGTCTTATAAATAAGAGTGCCTGGCTCACGTTCTTGGCCTTTGATTCGGTACAATGACAAACTGTTAAGATCTCCCACACTAGACGGCTGATCCTCACAGGTTATTGTCATATTCTCACCTTCATAATATGGACCTGATGTTGAACCTCCTATTAAACGGCCGAACTGTAACCGTGGTAATGCTGAAATAAGTAAGAAAATTTTACATTAATTTCACCACGGAATGGACAAGATTGCAGGAAATGTCAATTTCCCTTTCTCCGAGATCTAACAATACTCACCATTCTGTTACTTCTGATATACAGCTGGCCCTGACAGCGGCTCTAGGATTATAGACTTAGAAAGCTTTACCGACTCCTGGGAACCGGGTACCCGGCTCCCCACTGCCGAGTACCCGTTTACCATAGAGCTCATATTGTTTGCATAGCCACCAAACAAGAGAAAACTATGGCTTGCCTCCGTGGGGCTGGGAGGCTGGGTCCGTAACAGAATGGTGAGTATTGTTAGATCTCGGAGAAAGGGAAATTGACATTTCCTGCATTCTCCTTCGATCAATACTCACCATTCTGTTACTTCTGATATACACCAGATTTGATCAGTAACCTGGTGGGAAGGGGCAAGCCATACATGCTAATTTTGCCCCTTGGAGAAAGATTTTAGACTTCAAACTTGACTAACGGAGACCTAAAAGGACCGTCAAGTTCACGGAACCGAATCACATTCGCGTCACAGCCCCCCCCCCTTCTTCCTCCTAAGAAAAGGGAGAGAACTAACGAACATGTATCTCGCCTGAAACACCAATATGCCAAGAGGGTTAACTACTCCCTGCATATCGCTTGTATTAGCCTGGGAATGAGCATGAATATATAAGATGAATGAACATGATACATATACATAATACAAAAAACTCTCACTTGTTGAATTACCTTATGATAACAGGACTTCAGACGTACCGCCTACAACCATACACCGGTTCGGCCATCAGTGACACAATCTGGTTGACATCCTCTCGCTTGACCATGCCTGCTTTAGGTTCTTTTCTTACCAAAGTGAAAAAAGGGGAAAAGCAGTGTGGTCACTAACTATCGTTTCAAAACAGCTAAAGCGAGTGGATTGGCTGAGTCTGACACATCCCTCATATAGTAATCCGTAAATGAGGACTCACAGTGCCATTGTGCAACGGCCATGATGTCCTCTAACGGAACACCATTGTAAAGGGCGGTCGAGGCGGCTATTCCTCTAACATCGTGTGCCCTTACGCCCTGCACCTGGTGCCCAGTCGCCATCTCATGAGTAGTCTGAATGCATTCGACCACCCAACGAGAGATAGTTTCCATGGATGCGGCGCCATAAGGCTTTTTATGGCAGATCCACAGATGTCTATCGTTCGACCGTAACGAGTCAGTCCGTTTCTTGTACTTAGTCAAAGCACGGACCGGGCACCAGACACTGGCATCACGATCAAACCTGGTTAACTTCGGTATAATGATCGGTTTGCCGGGATATCTCAAAGATTGGTTCTTTGACATAAATTCTGCTCTTGGCAGAAGACGCAGACCTTCTCCAGAAACAATAAATCGGTTCCTCTCTGCCGAAAGCGCATGGATCTCACTGCGCCTTCTAGCTGAGGAAGCTGCCAATAGAAAGACCGCCTTTAGAGTCAAATGCTTTAGACTAGCCGAACGCAACGGTTCGAATGGGTGCTTGGCCAGTACATTAAGCACTAAAGATAGACTCCAGGCTGGAATGACTACCGGTTGTCTCGGGCGGAGATTGCTCATTCCCTTCAACATCACGTTTAACTGGGCCACCTCTGGACTATCCCTGTTGGCTAGACAAGGGATAACTGATGCCAAAGCTGACTTGTATCCAGCAATTGTGACGGGAGCTAGTCCTGTAAAGAACAGCTCACAGAGAAAGTCTGCTATTTGCTGAATAGTGGATTGAAAGGTATCAATACCCTTTTCTTCACACCAGTCTGCAAATCTGTTAACCTTGTTGTTATATGACTTGAAGGTTGACCTCCTTCTCGCAGCCGCGATGAAATCAGCAGCCTGTCGAGAAAAGCCTTCCGACGTGGAACGTTGTTTGACAACATCCACGCAGTCAATTTGAACATTTCGGGACGCTCGTGTAGGAAGCGTCCCTTGGCCTGGGAGATTATGTTCGGAATCTCGGGCAACTGCACAGGATTTTCCACCAGCAGATCTAGAAGATCCGTGAACCACGCCCTGCTCGGCCAATACGGCGCTATTAGCAGGACCAGACACGGTTCCTCCCTGACCTTCACCAATACCTTCGGTAGAAGAATGGTGGGTGGATACGCGTAAGCGTGCATCCCTCTCCAGCTTATCGCCAGAGCGTCTGTATCGACGGCATTTGGATCTGGAATCGGCGAGACATATGTCATGATTTGAGCATTTTCCTTTGTGGCGAACAAGTCCACGTTGGGTTTGCCCCAATGCTCGAAGATCCGTCGTAGAACTGGAGGGTTGAGGGACCATTCTGTTGGCAGGATTCTCTGTCTGCGAGACAAAGCATCCGCCAGAATGTTCAATCGGCCAGGAATATGAGCTGCTTTCAAAACAACCGAGTAATTCCTGCACCATTGAATCAAGTGCCACACCCTGATGCACAGGGTGGGCGACCTGGTCCCTCCTTGGCGATTTATATATGATACTACTGTCGAATTGTCCGACCGTATCAATATCACCTTGCCCCTGATCATCGGAAGGAATTCTTCCAACGCCAGTTCCACTGCCATCATTTCCAACAGATTGATATGCAGCTGACTCTCCGGGAGTCCATGTGCCCGAGACCTGGTGTTCTCCCAGGCAGGCACCCCACCCTTCCAGCGATGCATCCGTGTAAACGGACAGCTGGGGGTGGGGTAGGTGCAGCGAAACCCCTATTAGGAGATTCTGACGCTGTTTCCACCATAGAAGATGCGATATTATCGGCTCCAAAACTGGCACCAGTTTTGACAGGGGTTCTGTTCTCTGTTTCCACAGAGACATCAGATACAACTGGATAGGTCTTCGCATTAGAGCAGCGTACGGGATAACCTGCTCCATGGAGACCATCATGCCCAGCATCTGAAGGAACCGCCTCGCCTGAATGTGGTTTCCCACTCGAAAACTCCCGAGGATGGCTAACAGAGACACCACTCTGGGCTCTGACGGGTAAACCCTGCCCTCCTCGAGGTCGAATCGCATCCCCAAATAAACGAAATGTTGAGTGGGTGTCAACTCGGATTTCTCCTCGTTGACTAACCAGCCTAGATCTGAAAGTAACTTCAGAGTCAGAGCAGTATCCACGTTCAACCTGGCTGCCGAGTCTGCCTTGAGCAGCCAGTCGTCTATGTAGGTGTGTAGCGCCACGTTCTCTTTTCTGAGAAACGCTGTCACCGCAAGGACCACTCTTGTGAAAACCCTCGGAGCTGTCGACAGGCCAAACGGGAGAACTGTAAACTCCCATACTTGATTCTGAAACGCAAATCTCAGAAACCTGTGCCAACTCCGATTGATCGGAATGTGGAAATATGCATCTTTCAGATCGATCGATACACACCACATTCCTTTCCTCAATCCCGCCATTACCGACCTCGGTGTTTCCATCTGGAACCGAGGCGTATGGATAAACCAATTTAATGGCCTGAGATTGAGTATGGGTCTCCATCCCCCCGTGCTCTTGGGGACAAGGAACATGTTTGAATAGAAGCCTGGAGTGTTCCGGTTTGCTGGTTTTATTGCTCCCTTCAGAAGCAAACCCGACACTTCCTTTTGAACGGCTTCTAACTTGTCTGGCTCCCTTGGTACGGGTGTCCAGACTGGTGCCAAAGACAGATTTTGTGGCGGAAAGTCCCACCACTCCGGCATGTAACCCTGGGATAACCATCCCAGGACCAGACTGTCTGACGTCACACCTCGCCAAGCCTCGACGAAACGCATGAGCCTTCCACCCACCATAGACGCCTCGACGTCTAACGGGGTTGTCCGGCTCGCAGTCCGCCCCCCCCCCTTTCTTAACGAGAGAGAGTGAGAACCATTTCGTTCTAGGCACGACGGGTATAACTGGCACCGCTGTTCCTGTCGCACAGGTGCGGTCCAGGCGGATATGAAGGGAGCTTGCGTACCCTCAGGTACGCTTCGGCCCCTTCTGTCCGCCCTTTGAGGCCTTACCCTTACCCTTCCCCTTGCCCTTACCACCTCTAGGGCGGTCCGGAGCAACATTGGGGAGGGTAGGCGCCTCTACAGCCTTCCTGGGTTTCTTCGCCGGCGGCGGCTCCGAAAACCCAGCCGAAACAGACGTCGCAATAGGCCTGGCTTTCGCCTTGCCCTTATGCTTTTTCTGTTTCTTTGAAGGCTGTACTGTTAGCGGCTTACCCACAGCCCCTAGTGCGTGCGCTTGCCGCACTAGCTCTAGCTGTAGATTTACCGCTAACCGATTCTGCGCAATACTGGCGGTGTCCTCTAAGATGGCCCGCGCTTGGCCACCAAAGATGCTAGGCCCTGTCAGGGGCGTCCCAAGAAGACGCTCCTTGACTGCCGTAGCCGGACGCATATGGTCAATGACCATTTGCCTCCTGGACTTCGTCACACGCGCTTGCACCCTTGCCAATGCGTCCATTGACAGCACCAAGCCGTCATTAACGCACGATAGCGCCACAGGTGGCACAGGGTGGCCTGCCCCCGCTTCAGCCCACACCGACTGAAGTAGACGATAGGAGTGATTGACAGCGCTCATGGCTGCCCTCACACCCTCATCGCATAGGGCCAGGACTTCTTCCTGGTGTACCTGGGCCTTATCCACTAGTGCCGGACCGGGACCACCCGAACCGGCACTTTGGACGCCCAGTACCCATCGGTCATCCTCCGTGACCGACGGGACTACACCATACCTGTCGTATTCACCCCGCGGAATACGGCACCTTGCCCGCACCTCCCTGGAGGCCGCAGGGAGCTGACCCTTGGTCATTAGTTGTTTGCTATAAATAGCATCCAACAAATCAATGAACCGTGGATCCAGTCCCACTGACTGGATCCGGGCCGCGGGCAAAATCCCCGTCCTAATCGACGCAACCGACGGACGGGGCGCATCTTCATCGGCCGTGGCCGAAACCACAGACGGGTCAACTCTGGCTAGCCACGCCAGAGCATCAGACCAGTCTAACTCCGAAGAAGATACTCCCGCAAACACGTCACCCGTTGACATGTTTACGGGTCTGCCAGCCATGGCCTCCCGGCCAGGAGCCACGGCTGACACGCCAGGCACTCCGCTACCACATGGTTCCGCCGCCACCCCATGAAACACTCCGGTCCATGGGGTAGGTCCGCACGGAAAACCGTACGGACCCGTAACCGTCGCGGAACCATAGCCGGCCACGGGCGCCAACGGCACCCCATGTCCGGCTGCCGGACCAGGCGAGATAGGTGAGTACCACGCCTGGCCCGGCACACCGGTTCCCCTGACGGCTGGTGACAAACCAAGCCGCGCGGAACCGGTGCACGGTAACGGATTGGCCTCAGCCGCAGGCGGAGCCGCTGACCTGGCTTGCGCCAAACCAGACAAATGGAGGCCGGTTCCGTCCAGGACGGAATCAACCTCCATATTCTCCACCTGCGGCTTCACGGGCCGCAGCAACCTCTCCTCCTCGGCCTCATCGTCTTCAGACTCCGAAGAGCCGTCACTAGACGAATAAACCGTGGAGCCGTCCTGGCGGACGGCTCCCACACCTGACGGACCGGCCACCGCTACTGGACCACCCGGAGGTGGCCGCAGAGAGACAGAACCCGTCTGGCCGAAGCCAGACGGACCCGCCAGGGGGCCGTACGAGACGGCCCCCTCGGTAACCAGTCCAGAATCCTGTCCGAAGACAGGATCCGTACCAGGCATGGGGA
Source organism: Chaetoderma sp. LZ-2023a (assembly GCA_034401795.1). NCBI lineage: Eukaryota > Metazoa > Mollusca > Caudofoveata > Chaetodermatida > Chaetodermatidae > Chaetoderma > Chaetoderma sp. LZ-2023a. Next base: position 38,178,481 of record CM067361.1, on the reverse strand, counting down.
GAAACTGCCCCCCAACCTTTGGTAGCAGGGACGACACCAGCGTGGGCAGAACGCTATGCAGAAAACCCTGCATAGCCGGACCAAACCACGCCGGCGGTGCCATCTCCGCCACCTCCAGCTGGGGACGTGGAGCACCCCCACCGGCCGAACCGGGCGCTCCACGATTTCCTCTCGGACCGCCTGACCCCGCGTCAGACCCAGCCAAGTCCTTCTGGGCAAGGAACTTAACCATCGTTTCGACGGACCACACTGCACAAACATTACACCTATGATCTATATTACACAGGGCACACCTAAAACAGACATGGTCCTTGAACATTACACGGACAAACTTATGGCAGTCGTCACATGATGGCGGGGCTGGCTTGGCCTATAAAATAAGCACAAACCTACAATAAACAAGCGGAACGAGACACGGATGGAAGGCAGACAATTAATTTTCAAATATTTTGACTCATAAATTAACCGTAACCTCCCGCACCCCACCCCGCCACGTTACAACAACGATCGCATTGATTATGACGACAAGAACGCGGCGGGCACAACACACCCATAATAGATCCTACAGGATGTGTAACGGCTCCAGGAATCATATCGCATAGCATTCAGGGTATATTTACTAATCAATATAAATTATACTCCTAACGAACGCAGCACGATATGTGAAGAAAACAACAAAATGTATAACAACTGCTGTCCCACACGGTAAAACCGCAGACCACGCATCTACTCAAGAATTTTGAAACCACCGATCATTGCAAACCGATCGTGATTGCACGTAAACTTGATCATTCTAAAGTTTCCGGTACCATTTTTAGTACGCAGCACCCAGAACAAGATGCGCGATTAATGAAAAAATTTTTCTTCACATAAACATCCGAGCGACCGGGTGTGACGTCACCCGCTCGGATTCTACGGAGAACGACGTCAGCCGATATTCGTGTTAGAAATACCGTAGCAAACACCTATTTTCATATCTGCCGATCGCCTGTTGGGGTTTAAAGAAGGCGATCGTCTGGCATATATCGTTGCTAGCACACGTCCCAGATTCTATGGGGTTAGAAATCGGAACATGCGACACAACGAAATTTAGAGACCTAAGTCTTTTAACTATGGATATAAAGAACAATACAACCTGGTTATCTTGGGCGGTATTCTCCATAGTCCTTAGTTATCCTTTCAGAACACACAAACTATCACTGATTAAAGACTTAGATTCTTTTAAAAAAAAACACTAAAATCCTTAATGCGAAAAGCATGTATTGCACTTGTTGCTATGCAAACAAGAATGAGCTCTATGGTAAACGGGTACTCGGCAGTGGGGAGCCGGGTACCCGGTTCCCAGGAGTCGGTAAAGCTTTCTAAGTCTATAATCCTAGAGCCGCTGTCAGGGCCAGCTGTATATCAGAAGTAACAGAATGGTGAGTATTGATCGAAGGAGAACAAGTGTTTCCCTTTGTGAGATATAGTGTATAAATTCATTAGAGAAATAATAACAAGCATTCCAAAGAATTAAATGTCTCGTCTGTCTCTAGCTGTTTGTCAGTGGCATTGACCTTTGACTGTGTGACCTCCGTGTTATCATGCTGCTTCCTAATATTTTAGGCAACCAGGTATTCAAGTTTTGTTCCAATAGGATTAATCAATCCTGAAATATAGATGATTTGCTGAATGGAAAAACTTAAGGTTGAAAAAAACAGAGGTCAAATAGCAATATTAGAATGACCATGACCTTTGACCTCCATATCACCATCCTGTAATCTCTTGGAATAAGCAACCAATGTACCCAAGTTGTGTTCCATTAGGGTTAAGCAATCGCGAAATATAGTATGATAATATTTGCTAAGTCTAAAAACTTAACATTGAAAAATAACAAAGCTTTGTAGTGGTCAGAATGACCTTGACCTTCGACGTTGTGACTTCAGTGTCAGCATGCTGCTTTATAGCATTATAGGTAACAATGTATCCAAGTTTAGTTCCAATAAGATTAACCAATCCTGAAGGAGAAGCCGAGAAGTTTTGCTAAAAGCTAAAATTTACATGTAACATTGAAAAAAACAGATTTGTATCAAGGGCACAGCGACCTTGACCTTTGACCTCAGTATCATCAGGCTGCTTCCTAACAGCCTAACAGTATAGGCAACCACATAGACAAGTTTAGTTGCAATACAATGTAGGATTACATGTAATTGATCCTGAAATAAAAGCTAAGAAGTTTTGCTAAACGCAAAAACTTAACATTGTTGACGCCGTCATCATCGTCGCCATCATCCAGCACTCCAGATAAGGCGCGTACAAGCGTACTGTACACATAGAAATTGTCCATGTACGCAAGCATTTAAATATGCATGTGTACCATGTATGCCTCATGTGAATACAGTACGCATCAGTGTATTAAACCGCCCGTACTGGCCTGTTGCCATTATCAAATATAGTCTACTGAATTACACGAAGGGGAATCAACAGGCTAGTCACATACTATGACATAACGGCCTCATGAAAGCCGTGCCTATACTACTATCACTAAACGGTATGATCTCCATCTCCGCAAGAGGGTATTTTTTTCTTTATTACAAGATCATTGCGCTACATATGTGCACCTATAGACGTGTTAATGAAAAAAATTGAATGGACATTATTTACGTACATATTGCCAAGTGAGCTAAAATATCACCGGAACTTAGTTGTTCAAGACATATTTTAGTTGGAAATAGGAGTACAGGCATAACTTTTACAGTAACCTTATAACCGTGAATAGTGATGAGTTCGACACAGACCATAATCAACTGCAACAGTATATTCCTAGTTTGTCTTTCACAATCTCTTAATCTCCAAGAAGGCATATCTTATATGGCATTTGTAATTAAGGCAGTGATGTCCCTGGGGTGCGACTTCGTGACATTTTCCCACTAAAACTGTCAGTGGTCGCATTTTTATACAAGCCTTGCTCCGTAGTGTTGTGATGTGTGATATAAATCAAGGACGACATAAACCTGTCTATAGGTCTCTGACCTGTGACAGTTACTGTAGTTTATAATCACGCCTCGTAGCCTCTTGTCTAAATATAGCTCTCCTATTTCCTGGAATTTGCTGCTGACTTGAGGGAAACCCCCTAGCACATTGTCTTTGCAAAGTGAAACTGAACACAAATGTGAAAGGCTGACTGCCTCATTAATGAGAAAACCCCTACCATGGCAAGTTCTCTTCACATGATTTAGTTCACCGGCATATATTACAAGATCTGTTCTCTCATTATGGTAAACAATATATTAGCTCTTCTAACCTGGGATTATATTTTTAGTAAGACACTTGCCAAGATTAAATGAACAATATTCTAATTGCAATAACCTGTCTTTAATTTCAGCGCTTCTATACCTTTGTCCCATCTTAATCAAATAGGAAGCAAAAAACTGGAATTTCCCTTCTAAATAAAGAAATACTCTGAAAATGTGGAGCGCATAACACTTTTCCATCTATTTCATATATGTCAATGATACATGTATGTTATAGTTAAAGCTCTGCTAATTATTTTGAACACAATTTGACTGTAACTTCTGTAAGTGATTAATTGCTGTTTGTAATTTCTTTCAGTCAAACTAGCTTCTAAATTTACCTCCTTTAAAACAAATTTCAGAATTCAGAATGACAAGTATTATTATAGCAATAATATTTATTCATTTGCCAGAATGCTAGCACCTCTCTATAGGCTAATTGTGTCCCACCATAACACAGCTAGATTTAAAATAAACACACCTGATATAAAGATATATTTTCATTCAGAATTAAAATCTGGTTGGCATGACTGACTAGTTAGTTGATCAATTGCAGAGTGCCAAACACCCTGCCCCAACCAGGACAAGTAACTGCAATGGCTAATCTTAAATGTTTGCTGGCCTTAGGAAATATCATGGAGGGTCGGTGGGTGATGGGGGTGTGTGACTAGTTTATCCCTTTAATGCTAAAGCTGGCCAAAAAATGCCTCTGCAGTGGTTTGGGGAAATGTCCATTTGCAGACCAAGAGAAGACTATTTTTGGAAATTTACCACTGAAATGACTGGTTCGATAGTCAAATCAGTCATTCCCCTGATAAATTTTCAAGAATAATTTTCTCTTGGTTTGAAACTGGACATTTTCTGAGAAAGCAGAAATTTTCTTGAACAAATTTGAGGGTTAAAGGATGACACAGTGGTCGAAACTGCAAAGGACTGATTGCAGCTGTAGTATATTTCTACTACTACAGCCGCAGAATAGTAATTATACATACATACTGTAGCATGATGATCTGGTGCCTGAGGGTACAATTACAATCCACTGATTGTTACACCCTCATATGGTAAAAATACCACACCATTTATTATGATATATATATATATATATATATATATATATATATATATATATATATATATATATATATATATATACTGAGCCAAAGAAGTTTGGTTTGTTGTATTAAAACTATGCGTCCATTTATAACCAAATTTGCAGGCATGTTTCATCAATGTAATGTCTCGCTGATCATGAAGAAATGTAAATCATTTCTTGCATTTCTCGGCCGCACGCTTACTGCATGTGAAAATGCATTTTTCATGCACTGGTCCCCATTGGCGGGTAGCGAAGGCAAAAATTCACCATATTGCAAAAGCAGATAACGAACGTTAACAGAAAACGCTTAAAAGTTTACCCTACCGAACATGGGACACCGCCCAGGGCTACCCAAAAATCAGCGCCATGAAGCAATGGCAAGACTCACTGCTGGGCAGAGTGTTCGTGCTGTTGCTCGACATTTTAATGTTCACGCCTCAACCATTTCCCGTCTCCGCCAACGTGAGCAGGAAACTGGACATGTTAATGACCGACCACGATCTGGCAGACCGAGAGCAACAATACCACGAGAAGACCGCTACTTAGTGACGTCATCACGACGTCACAGGTTTGAAACTGCGCCGCGGCTGTCCCGTAATTTGCACACCGCTACCGGCACTACAGTGCATGCACAAACTGTGCGAAACAGACTCCATGATGCTGGACTGCATGCCCGTTGTTCACTTGTTGCTGTTCCGCTCACAGAGCATCACATCAAGAATCGGTTTGCATGGGCAAGAACTCATCAGCGATGGCGTGCTCAACAATGGAGCCACGATTTGTTCAGTGATGAGTCGAGGTTTTGTGTGGATGTGGCGGATGGTAGGCAATGGGTTTGGCGACGTTTAGGAGAACGGTATGATGCAGCCAACATCATTCAGCATGACAGATTCGGTGGCGGCAGTGTCATGGTGTGGGCTGGCATCCATGAAAATGGCAAAACAGATCTTATTGTGATTCGCGGAAATTTAACGGCTCAACGTTACTGTGAAGAAGTTGTCGCCCCTGTTGTCATCCCTTTTATGCAGCATCATGCAGACTTTATGGTCCAGCAAGACACTGCCCGTCCTCATTCAGCTAGGGTCACCAGTGATTTCCTTGAGGCTAACAACGTTCCGGTGTTGGACTGGCCAGCGCGATCACTGGACCTGTCTCCTATCGAACATGTGTGGGACATTCTTGGCCGTATGGTGCGTGAGAACCATCCACATCTTCACAATGTGTGGGAGCTGGAAGCTGTACTGCTCCAGGAATGGGATGCAATTCCTCTTAGTGACATCAGGAGCTTAATTCGAAGCATGAGAAAGCGATGTACAGCGGTGGTTAATGTGCGCGGAGGTCACAACCGGTATTGACAGCTCAGTGTCATTATTTTAATTGGACCCTTCCGTTAAATGATGCCGTGTTAAAGGCGCGATGCTAGGAATACAGTAACAAGAGACTGTTGTTCAAATTGGAAAATGACCTATCAATTAAATAATATATTTGAATCAATTTATTGTTTTTGTTAAATAACATTTATACAGTAATATTCTCAGTGTTGCTAAACTTTTTTGGTTCAGTATATATATATATATATATATATATATATATATATATATATATATATATATATATATTGTTGGGGAGAGGGAGAAGGATAATTGTTCATTATTCAGTAACAACAAGTCTTGTACTCCTCCTGAATTTGTCATAACTGAAGAAAGTTATCTGGAGCACTGCCATCATCGTCGTCAGAAAAGTGACATATATGGCTTGCTTTCTGCTTCGCAGGCTAGAGAAAAATGACTCCATAGACAGATCAAAATAATCTTTCAACCCCTTTACTCTCAAATTTCAATTACAATTTTCTCATAGAATATGTCCAGTTGTCCACTTATGGCACTTACATGTAGCATTTACATGTATCTAACCGGCAGAGCTTAAACAGGGTATTCAGCTGTATTATTAAAATAGCTAATAAGGCATGATATATATGCTCCAGTATTAAACGTGGTAATATTTTCCAATTTAAACAAGAGGCCCTTTAAGAGGCCAAAAGGGCCTGTATCACTCACCCGAAACATTGACATTTCAACTAAACTTTATTGACATGATTGAGTTTTACATCAATCAGTGCCACTTCCAATGACTTTCAGTCAATTGGTTTAGTTTTTGAGATATTGACAACAATCTGTGGACTGGTTTTTTTGTAATAGTGATTTTGAACAATGTTTAAACGAAAATAGATATCATTGCTAACAATAAAAATTGATGAGATACAGTCAAACGTGTATTAAAACACCACCCAAGGGAGAATCAGAAGGCAGTCTCTAATGGCATCTGATCTTTAACGCCTTAACCCTCGAATTTGTGCAAGAAATTGTCCATTTGCAGACAAGAAACTATTTTTGAAAATTTACCACTGAATGAAGGAAATTTCAATTTCCATTTCTCCGAGATCTAACAATACTCACCATTCTACTACTTCTGATACAAGCTATCCTGGATAGCTGGCCCTAGGACTATAGACTTAGTAAGCTTTACCGACTCGTGGAACCGGGTACTCAGCTCCCAACTGCGGAGTACCCGTTTGCCATGAAGCTCATATTGTTTGCATAGCCACCAAACAAGAGATACCCATGGCTTGCCTCCGTGGGGCTGGGAGGCTGGGTCCGTAATAGAATGGTGAGTATTGTTAGATCTCGGAGAAAGGGAAATTGAAATTTCCTTCATTCTCCTTCGATCAATACTCACCATTCTATTACTTCTGATATACACCAGATTTAGACAGTAACCTGGTGGGAAGGGGCAAGCCATCAATTGCTACATTTGTCCCTTGGAGAAAGAGCTAAGACTTAAACTTGATTATTGGAGACCTAAAAGGACCATCAAGTTAATGGAACCGAATCACATTCGCATCACTGCCCCCACTCCCTTTTTTCTCTGAAGAAAAGGGAGAGAACTCACGAACTTACATCTTGCCGGAAACACAAATATGCCAAGAGGGTTAACTGCTCTTTGCATATATTAGTCTGGGAATGAGCATGAATATATAAGATGAATGAACATGATATATAGACATAATACAAAAAACTCTCAATCTTGAATTACCTCATGATATTTGGATTTCAGACGTGGAGCCTCCAACCATTCACTTGTCCGGCCATCAGTGACACAATCTGGTTGACATCCTCTTGCTCGACCATGTCTGCTTAATTCTTTCTTACAAATGCCAAAAAAGGGAGAAGAGCAGTGTGGTCATATAACTATCGTTTCAAAACAGCTAAAGCGAGTGGATTGGCAGAGTCTGACACATCCCTCATATAGTAATCCATGAAAGAGGACTCACAGTGCCATTGTGCACAGCCATGATGTCCTCTAACGGAACACCATTGTAAAGGGCGGTCGAGGCGGCTATTCCTCTAACATCGTGTCCTTGTGCATTGCACCTGGTACCCAGTCGCAATCTCATGGGTAGTCTGAATCCATTCGACTACCCAACGAGAGATAGAATCCATGGATGCGGTGCCATATGGCTTCTTATGGCAGATGCACAGATGTCTATCATTCGACTGTCCATCTTTTGTACTTAGTCAAAGTACGGACTGGGCACCAGACACTGGCATCACGATCACACCCAGTTAGTTTCAGTATAATGATCGGTTTCCTGGGATATCTCAAAGATTAATTCTTTGACATAAACTCTTCTCTTGGCAGAAGAGGCAGACCCTCTCCGAAGACAATAAATCGGTCCCTCTGCTGAAAGTGCATGGATCTCACTGCGCCTTCTAGCTGAGGAAGCTGCCAATAGAAAAACCGCCTTTAGAGTCAAATGCTTTAGACTAGCCGAATGCAACGGTTCGAAAGGGTGCTTGGCCAGTACATTAAGCACTAAAGATAGACTCCAGGCTGGAATGACTACCGGTTGTCTCTGTCGGAGATTGCTCATTCCCTTCACCATCACATTCAACTGGGTCACCTCTGGACTATGCCTGTTGGCTAGACAAGGGATAACTGATGACAAAGCTGACTTGTATCCAGCAATTCTGACAGGAGCTACAGTACAGATCTTAGTTAGCTTTACATAAAACGCATCCTAAAGCTCGTTTAATCCGTGTCTGTTAGACATAGCGCGTTTGGTAAAATCTCAATACGCATCTTGAATTTTATCTTGACGGGTTCAAATTTTGACACTACAGGTTTGACATTTTGAATGACGGGTTTAACTCTTTGCCCTACACGTTTGGTAGCATTTGAAAATTTTACGATAAATTAAATGCGCCATCAATTCCAACCGCGGTTCTCCAGTTCTTTTGACGAGTCCTATGGCTAGAAGCAAACGGGTACTCAGTTCCTAGTCTAGGCAGAACGGCTTATCAGTACATGTTTCCTCCGTACATGTATCTCGCGTGCTTTGCAAACTTTGAGCGAATCGTACAGCAGATTTTAACTTATTTACGTCAATTTGTGGCTGGATTTATATGAAGATGTATTTAATTTAGTGTTTTTTCGCGGGATTTGTCTAATTTCTGCGTTTTTATAGTGAAAATCTCGATATATCTAATGCCGAATGGACAATCGTCTTGAACTGGAACACCGTTCCATTCTGATGACGTCATCGCGTATATATTTAACCTCGTTATCTTTGATTGGCAGAGATATTGTTGGAAAAGCCATCAATGGCAAATCTGATCGGCTGAACTAATCTCATGAGGCTTTGACAGTTGTGTACTATTAGACGACAGTAAAAAAGCAACATAACCTAAAGAAGGATTTCCAGACTTTGGCTGTGATCTGGACAAAAACCAAGTTGGACCCAGATTGTGTACAAATTTTAATCTATGTATATATCGGAAACAAACTCGTCAGATTTTGCTCAAATTTTAATAAAGGAGGTTGTGTGATCAAACATTAAGATTTAACAACCCTAGAAGTGATCAAAAGAAAAATTATAGGCTGTGGGTTACAATCTCTGATAACTTGGATCTATCTGATGATGGAAAGTAAGTGATAACTAGATTGTTTGGTCTATGGCGTGTCATAGCAATCGACCAAGTTCACTACCCCAGGGGAGGAGCCAAATGTAATACCATAAATGTGGCTGCAATGCAACCATGAATCTCGATTTCATGACAGCAATGAACTCTGATGATTGACTTCAAACATAAAATAAATTTAGAAGGCTTATCAACAAGGGGGCCAAGGGCCTGTAACGGTATCCTGGACGGTGTGTGGCAATAAGGGCTGCCAGCAGAGAAGGCCGCTACTATGTTAAAAAAGGCTGCCTATAAAATATACCGAGTATGTACATACCTATCTATCTATCAAAACTTTTCAAAATATTCAGCAGGTTGCCTGTATACCCTTATCTAATTTCCACTTCCTATTTTTCTTTTGAGATGAGGCAGACATGGAGGCGAACTGTCAAAATATCTCATCTGATGACGGTTGTTGCTAACCACAGAATTATAAAAAAAAATTCTGAATAGAAGTTCTAGAGCCAACTACTGCAGAATCCTTCTGCCAAATTTGGATATAATCCACCAAGCGGTCATGGAGAATATGCATTTTGTCAATTTATGTCCAGCCAACTAGGGTTGCAATCAGTCAAGCGGTTAATGAGGAGTAGCATTTTGACAATTTCTGCTAAATTTTTCATAGTCAGATTTTCACACAAAAATTGACCAATCAAAATTCTGTACGCATGTTCGGAAGCCGAAAGCATTAGGGTCCTTCCAGCCAAATTAGTTTGAAATCCACCAAGCGGTTAACGTATGTATGAGACACGGCATCACACAATGATGTTCTGGCCAAAAGGTCAAAATCACTGATATGCATGGCAACCATCTGCTGTCCGCCGTCCATCCGTCAACTTATGTTTTTAAACATAAGTTGACGGATGGATGGCGGACAGCAAATGGTTGCCATGCGTATCAGTGATTTTGACCTTTGGCCAGAACATCATTGTGTGATGCCGTGTCATTCTAAGGAGGCATGTGTCCAGGTTTAGGACCAGTATGATCAACCAAACATGAGATATAAACAGAAATGTTGAGCTAAACGCAAATTAGATGCCGCGGGGCGACGTGCATGGTATCACAATAGCTCATTTTACTTCGTAGTTGAGATAAAAATGGCCTCTTTCACTCTATAGTAACCTACAACATTTGTTTGAATTCCATCCACCGCTTTCGGAGGAGTTACATTACACAGAGACTGGCGTGGATCGCTGTGAAAAATCTGGAGGTCTTAAGGGGAAATGATCTGTGAGAGAAGGGGTAAAATTAACATGAGCGCGAGGTTAGCAGAAATTGACCAGGGCTAGTACAACTTGTAACTGACCAACCCAATGGTAACAATTTGACATGTCAACTCTTTAATGGTCAAGGTGGTCAAAAAATTCCTCAATTGTGAGCAGAGCAAGACGACTATTTTTGGAAATTTACCAGTAGAATGACTGGCTCGATAATTGAGCCAGTCATTTCAGTGGTAAAATTTAATAGTCTTCCCTTGGTCTGCAAAGATTTGAAGGGCTATAGTTGAATCTTGTAATCACTAGTCCTATCTAAATGTGGTGGCTCATCTGGCTTAATTTAAAACTATTGAGAGGGTGTCAAATGATGTGCGAGAGTGTGAGCAGGACTATGGGAAATCTAGATAAATCTGGAAGACACCAATCTCAGACTACATAAAATAAATGTTGCCAGCCAATCCACAATCATATGGATAACCCACATACCAAATTTGGTTGAATTCCACCCAACTGTTTGGGAGATAGCATGATGAATGGTTGGAGACAAATGCATCCTAATTTTTTCAAAACATGGAGATAAAGAAAGGACTCGAGGAGATTTTAAAGGTAGGTAGGTAATTAATTCAACGTCATCATACTAAAATTAGATTTTCTTTCGGATTGAGAAATTAGGCTACCACCATCATTTAACATGCCACATTGTTTTCAGGACATGTCGGTGAAATGGTTAAAGATAGCAAAAGCTGGAATTGGCATGAGGATAAAACAGAAATTTAGATTTTCTAATGGATGGATCCACTTTTAGCTATGCCCCGTGCGACCGTGTGTTGGGATCAGTATGTACTTTGAATCCTGAATTCCAAATTTCATGGTAACTATAGATACAGCTAACCTGTTGAATATTTTGAAACTAATTTCAAGTAATTTGACTGGGGTCTGTTGTTAAATATTTAACAGAATGTTTACTAAATAGTAAAGACATACAATTCGTACAACTGACTCTTAAAAGTTCAAAAGATTTAGCTACGTCAGCCTACGTATGATGTAATTCATTATGACATGATATACATAACACTTTAACACTCATGCAGGGTTTTGCGGAGGCAGGGCCCTTGCACCATTTAGTGCTCTAAAATTCACACCATCCAATCATTACCTTCACACATGGTTCATTGGCCTAATGGATTTTAGGACATGGATATCTTCCATGTATGTACTTGATCCAACATTTGTCAAAATGACCCATGATTTCTTGAGGAAGTGGGACAGTTCACCCCACTAAGCAACCGGATTGGCAGAACCCGGCTCATATCATCCAAAACCGGTTTCTGCAGTGGTGTTGAGGAATATTTATTTGCAGACCAAGAAAAGGCTATTCTCGATAACCGATAAAAATGGTCTTCTCTTGTTCTGCAAATAGATATTTTCCTATCGGTCATTGGTCGTCTGACTTGAATCGGTCTTTCACTCTCCTGACATGCACGATCACTGTCCTCAGTGGTCACTCACCTGGAAACACCAACTCTCCACTGGAAAACTTTGAAGTCTAGATGCTCTCCGAGAGCAGCTGAGGCATTTCCAGGTATAAATAGGCTTACGGCTGTTTTGTTGTCTATGAAATTTAAATATTTTTTTACTAGTTTCCATAGAAATTTTTCTTTCAAACTTCACATCACCCGAGTTGTAACCACCATGCATGCCACCCAGAAAAATTAATGAATAATCCAGCATGCTTATCAGGTACCACTGTACCACCACGCATGTCACCCAACAAAATGAATGAATAAACTGGCATGATTATAATCATGCTGGTTTATTCTAACAAATATTATTGGTGAGGTATGTGGTGGTATAGTGAATATCACTATGAGCAATGTACGCTGTACTCAGACAGAGCGAGATTATAGTAGCTAATTTATTATTGTAGCATGAGACTGAGTGGTGGTAGTAAACACTTGACCAGGCAGTGCACCAGTATCATGTCAAAATACATGTAGCATTCTAGCAGTATTTGTGTTGGTACACTTTTTAATAATTTATTACATAATGTACTTGTACCAACACAGATAAATTGCTATTTTGTCATGCTACTATTACAGTGCTAGGTCAGGTGCTCACTACCACCGCTCAGTCTTACTTATAGTTTTGCCCAATGGAGGAATCCAGTTTTAGCCATGCCCCGCCCATCTCTAGCTAAGCTCCACCCAAGCTTTACCTGCATTGGGATCGATCTCTGTACTCTCTGAATCTCAAATTCCTGAAAACTATACATGTAAGCTGTTGATATGACAGCAACAACTCCCAGTCAAATTAGTTTCAAAATATTCGACATCATTTTTATTAACCCTTTAATGGTCATGCCAACCAAAACTGGCCTCTGTTATGGCCTTGGGGAATGTCCATTTACAGGCCAAGAGAATGGAATTTTTGAAAATTCACCAATTTGTCATAAATTTTCAAAAATTGCATTCTCTTGGCCTCTAATTGGACATTCAATAAGTGAATATTAAAATTTTCTTCACCAAATTTGTCCATTAAAGGGTTAAATAGAATACACATAGTCCGTCATCAACTAAGTGTCTGTGAAGATTGACGAACTTATCTACGTCATTCATTATGTCATTGATTATGTTGTCATCCCTATGCATCATGTAGTTGATTATGACATCATGATTGATGGGTAAAATGGAAAGGTCCATTATGTAATGCTTATAACTCCCTGTGTAATCATATTTGTTTCACTTTCTATTTCCGCTACTGTTGAAACATAGCCAGACCACAAACAAATGTTGCAAAAATTTGAAAGCAAAAATTTGAAAGACCACTATTAGTAATATATGACCAGTGTCCAGTAACATCATTCATCAACACAGACAGTAGCATAACCATAAAACACTGCTGATCACCAGCATGGGCAATATTATATAGGACCAAGATAGTTTACTGTTGTTCTAGAGACTGGACTTGTATTGTTATTGATCATCGATAACAATACAAATATCAAAATCAACAGTAAAGTAAATTTAATCTTGGTCCTATATAATATTGCTCATGCTGGTAATCAGTGGTGGTTTGCGCTACTGTCTGTGTTGGTGATTGTTTGAGCAAACTCAGCATTATATCAATATGGCAGCATTCAATAACAATGACATTAAACTTTTTTAAGTGAATGAATAAACAATTTAATCAAATCCAAAATGACCTGGTTTGACTTATTTACAGTAAGTAAGTAAAGGTTGTATGGTGTTTTCATCATTTCTTTGATCTTCAGTGGAACAAGGAATGACAATTTTTTCCCCACTGTGAACAGCAGAACAAGGTAGTTAAAGGTAAGTAAAGCTCCAGCTTTACAACCCTTTACTGTCCAATATTTGTCAAGAAAATGTACATTTCTGCTGAACCCTTTAATGGGTAAATTTGGTCGAGAAAATTCCAATTGTCTCATAAAATGTCAATTTGCTGATCAAGAAAGAGCATTCTGGGAGCCAGTCATTCCAGTGATAAATTTTCAAAAATAGTATTCTCTTAGTCAGCAAAAGGGCATTTCTCAGGAACACTGCAGAGGCTGGTTATGGCTGATTTGACCATTAAAGGGTTAATAAATGCCCATTTGCAAGCCAAGGCAATTTTTTAACATTTAGAACTGTAATGACTAGCTTGGTTATCAAGCCAGTTATTCCAGTGGTAAAATCTTAAAATAGTCTTCTCTTGGCCTGCAAATGGTCATTTCTCAAGGCAATTTGATTTCAGAGGCCAGTTTTGACCACTCACTGAGTCACGGTAAAAAAATAATTCTTGTTCTGCATATGGACATTTCACAAGGCCACCACAGAACATGTTTTCACCAGCTGGAGTGCTAAAGGGTCAATTGCTAAAATGTACAATTCTTATAACAGTGACTAACTACTAACTCTTTGTATGTTATTGGTATATCTAATCATGTTAGTTAGAGCTAATTCAATATAACAAACTTTAACAGTCAATTAAATTCAAACGGCACAAATGATCATGGTGAATGCACCAAAATAGCCCAACCTTCAGGGCAAACTCTTTGTCAGTGATTGGAGAAGTTCACTCAATCTGTAGTGTACCAGCTTCAAGTCTTTCCAGTAGTGGTGGCTTCCTCATCGTCAAACATGTCATCATCAGAAGATTCACTGTCCCACACATTAGCTGTCTCACCATTACTATCAGTGTCTGATTTCACGTTTACAACGCCACGATGAGTGATATTTGGTTTAAAATATATGGCACAATACATAGCCAGTAATATGTTAGGCCCTATGACCTGACAGCGGCTGTTATGGTCATACACCGCCCTCAGACTTTAGCGCAGAAATCAAACACATTATTCATAGTTTCGCACATCCGGGCATCTTGAATTCGGCCACCATTAAAGTTGGGGCAAACTTACTACATGCTAAAGAGGACTGCCCATACAAACTCATTGTTTACATTTTCCTTGATGTTCAAACCATTAAATCCTGTGTCTGAGAATCTGTAATAACCCTGTCAGGTATCAGAAAACATGAAATCATGAGTGAATTTCGCAATATATTAAAGAAAATGTAATTAAGGTTTAACGGCCCATTGCTCGTAATGTTAAATTAGCCCCTCTGAAAATGGCGTATCTCCCAGGGTATTATGGGAAATTTGATTGTGATGACGTCATTGTGATTCTATGAATATAATACAGGGTGGGAATATCGCCTCCAACAAGGGAGTACTTCTACTATTGCATTAACAATTTCAAACGACAAGAGAAAATAATAAATTTGTTATGAATGTGTCCAAATTCTGGTGAATATTTTGAAACTAAAATATTTGACTGAAAGCCAGCTTCCAGTCAAATTGCTTTCAAAATATTCAACATCATACTTATATAATGACTGTAAAAGTGGAATTCTGGGATTTCATGTTCAAATGGGTAAAATGTGATAATTCATTGGTTTAGATTTGGGGCCTACTTCCCTGATAATGCAGGTTACTAGGCCAATATTGGCCCAGTAACCTGCATTATCATTCTTGTTTTAGTAAATGTGATGTTACCGATAATGAGAAAGTTATTGATTGTCGCAAGAGAGCCGCGGACACAAAATATATATATATATATATATATATATATATATATATATATATATATATATATATATATATGTATAATATCCATTTCATCCTGGTCTCGAAAAAACAATATATATATATAATATCCATTTCGTCCTGGTCGCGAAAAAACAATGTTGAAGATAAACAATCCGATAAACTCGATCATCGACGCGTGTCTTTGTTTACAGTTTTCGAGATAACTAACTTCAAGCACTGTCAGTAATAAGCCTGAGTTAAGATGCCGAAGCGGTCAAATACATAGGCATCACACTTTCTGATTGGTAGTTTCGTTATTCCGCGTTATCTGTCTACTTTTTAGTCTGTGGCGTACACGAAATGTGCGTAGATTGATGAATTGCACACACAAATGTTATTTTCTAAACAGTTGACGCCATCTTTGCTAGATCTGATTAAATATGTGTGTATTCTCGACCAATCAGACGGTGATACCCGTTGCCGAAAACGGGTAATAACGTTATGTACTCCGATACTCCTTGAGTGAGTTCAGGAAGGCGAATGTTCGGCGAACGTTCGCGTTCTACGTGGTACAGTGCTCAACTATGTACGCATGTGCATGTCCATGTAAGAGCGGAGATTTTCGGTTACATATTATGTATACACCTGTGCAAAAGTTAAGCACCAGCGAAAACAATAGAACGTAGAAACATGATGGTACAACTAGGCTGCCATACTTTTTGTCCCCGCGTTAGCTGACATAATTCCAAGTACGAAATGCACATGCATGCATGACTTCACGCCGCTTGATGTCCGTGCGTGGCGGGAAACAGCACACGTGTTCAGTTATGTAAAAGTCCAGTTTGAGGTGTAGAACATTACATACAGATTTAGGCGACAAGATTAGGAATTTTGTGTTCATGACCGTGGTTTATTCGTACAGAGAGAATTAGCTCTTGATTGTGAACCGCTATGGCAAGATGAAGGTTAAGTGATCGTGTGAAATGGCAAATCATAGGCATACATACCACTGGTATGTCATGCAGAGAGATTGGCAGACAGCTGAACATTAACCATACAGTAATCAGTCGTTTGATTGCAAAACATGGGCAAACTAACAAGGTGAAGGACAGGCCTAGATCTGGAAGACCGAATAAGACTACTGCCCGTGATGATCGAGCCCTAGTACGCCTTGTTAGGAGATCTCCATTCACCAACAGCAGAGTGCTCAGCCAGCAATGGGAAACGCGCAATAGAGTGTCAATGTCTACCGTCAAAAGGAGACTGTATGCTGCTGGCATGAAAGCTAGGAGACCTGTCAGACATCCTCTCCTCACTGCACACCACAAAGAGGAGCGTCTGAGGTGGTGCAACGAAAGAAGACACTGGAACATGAGATCCTGGAGACGGGTACACTGGTCCGATGAAAGTCGGTTCCTGCTTCATGCCACAGATGGTCTAACTCGTGTATGGACGTCCAGACGCACGGCGTACGACCAACGTAACATCATGGAAGAAGTTCCATTTGGTGGAGGTTCCGTTATGATATTGGGGTGCATCTCATTTGATTGTAAGCTGGATCTGTTGACTGTACCTGGAACACTAAATGGACAAAGATATCAAGATTCCATACTGGATAGAGTTGTGGTCCCTCATTTTGTAAATCATGCACCTGGAACCCACCCTATATTCATGGATGACAACGCCCGACCACATCGTGCTAGAGCTGTGCATGAATACCTCCGCCAGAATGCCATCGAAACCCTACCATGGCCAGCAAGGAGCCCTGACATGAACCCTATTGAGCATATCTGGGACATTCTGGGAAACATGGTGAGAAGGAGGGATCCTCTTGTGCAGAACCTACAGGAATTAACAGACGCACTCCATCTTGAATGGCAACGAATACCACAATGGCGTATCAGTCGGTTGGTGACCAGCATGAGACGTCGTGTCCAGGCCATCATCCAGGCACAAGGTGGATATACCCGGTATTAATAATGACAGTCTCAAACTCGTGCACAGATGTTAAACTTCGTTTTCAGACACCATTAATGACAATCTAGCCACGTGTGTCAACTGTAGGGCAACAGTTGTCAGTTGTGTCAACGTAACCATATTCAGGCCTCGTTTTCAAGTTCAAACAAAAACATACAGTGTTTCCCCACCATCATAATCAGCATACCTCTAGTTGCATTATTACCTCTTGCACTAAGATGGATGGGTACATAAATGTTTATGCTATTTCTTTCTTCATAGCACATGAATATACCCTCGCATGTGCGTAAAAATAGGGTGGTGCTTAACTTTTGCACAGGTGTATATGAAATAGGGAAATCGAAAACAACCGAATTTCAGGTTTGCAGATTTTGTAAATCGCTTCCCTTTCCGCTATAAGACAAATAAGGCATAACACTAGCTGCAACTGGTGCATATATTGTTCTAAAAAGTTATGCCTATTACGTCGGCTCAAATTAGACTATATTGTAATAAACCCATTTCAGAGAATATCTTGGTTTAAATTCATCCAGATTTCAAAAGAAATTGTGGATTGAAAATTTATTAAAATATACGCAGTCATCACACTCGCTTCATACTCAGTAAAGAATACCCAGGTGCAGAGTTCACACACGCCCATTTTATACAAAATTACGATTGATTACGATGATGAACTTTCGACAATTATCATTTACAGCCAGAAAAAAAGCTATAGGCGATGCATGTACTTAACACATATATGGCTTCAATTGCAATTTAAATTTACATGAACGGGTCCTTGACAGACTATAGACCGATTCCACTTTACGCGTAGTAAGAATCTTTGTAGCGTTAATGAATACATTTGATTGCGCGTTTGACTTCTTCAGTGACTGGTTTAAAATATTTCATGATACGTTTAACATATTGCAGGACGGGTTAGACTTTCCGTTCGACGCGCCTATAAAATAAATAAAATGCGTTTGGTGTTTGGCCATGCCTGGAAACGCTACGAGGTTTTGACGCAAAAAAGATGCATTTTTGTTTCGATTTTGCTTCGTCAAACAGTAAAGCTAACTAAGATCTGTACTGTAGTCCTGAAAAGAACAGCTCACAGAGAGTCTGCTATTTGCTGAATAGTGGATTGAAAGGTATCAATACCCTTTCCTTCACACCAGTCTGCAAATCTGTTAACCTTGTTGTTATATGACTTGAAGGTTGACCGACCTCCTTCTCGCAGCTGCGATGAAATTCGCAGCTTGTTGAGAAAAACCTTCCGACGTGGAGTCAATTTGAACATTTCCAGACGCTCGTGTAGGAAGCGTCCCTTGGCCTGGGAGATTATGTGCGGAATCTCAGGCAACTGCACTGGATTGTCCACCAGCAGGTCTAGAAGATCCGTGAACAACGCCCAGCTGAGCCAAAATGGCGCTATTAGCAGGAGCAGGCACGGTTCCTCCCTGATCTTCACCATTATCTTTGGCAGAAGAATGCAGGAAATGTCAATTTCCCTTTCTCCGAGATCTAACAATACTCACCATTCTGTTACTTCTGATATACAGCTGGCCTTGACAGCGGCTCTAGGATTATAGACTTAGAAAGCTTTACCGACTCCTGGGAACCGGGTACCCGGCTCCCCACTGCCGAGTACCCGTTTACCATAGAGCTCATATTGTTTGCATAGCCACCAAACAAGAGAAAACTATGGCTTGCCTCCGTGGGGCTGGGAGGCTGGGTCCGTAACAGAATGGTGAGTATTGTTAGATCTCGGAGAAAGGGAAATTGACATTTCCTGCATTCTCCTTCGATCAATACTCACCATTCTGTTACTTCTGATATACACCAGATTTGATCAGTAACCTGGTGGGAAGGGGCAAGCCATACATGCTAATTTTGCCCCTTGGAGAAAGATTTTAGACTTCAAACTTGACTAACGGAGACCTAAAAGGACCGTCAAGTTCACGGAACCGAATCACATTCGCGTCACAGCCCCCCCCCCTTTTTCCTCCTAAGAAAAGGGAGAGAACTAACGAACATGTATCTCGCCTGAAACACCAATATGCCAAGAGGGTTAACTACTCCCTGCATATCGCTTGTATTAGCCTGGGAATGAGCATGAATATATAAGATGAATGAACATGATACATATACATAATACAAAAAACTCTCACTTGTTGAATTACCTTATGATAACAGGACTTCAGACGTACCGCCTACAACCATACACCGGTTCGGCCATCAGTGACACAATCTGGTTGACATCCTCTCGCTTGACCATGCCTGCTTTAGGTTCTTTTCTTACCAAAGTGAAAAAAGGGGAAAAGCAGTGTGGTCACTAACTATCGTTTCAAAACAGCTAAAGCGAGTGGATTGGCTGAGTCTGACACATCCCTCATATAGTAATCCGTAAATGAGGACTCACAGTGCCATTGTGCAACGGCCATGATGTCCTCTAACGGAACACCATTGTAAAGGGCGTCGAGGCGGCTATTCCTCTAACATCGTGTGCCCTTACGCCCTGCACCTGGTGCCCAGTCGCCATCTCATGAGTAGTCTGAATGCATTCGACCACCCAACGAGAGATAGTATCCATGGATGCGGCGCCATAAGGCCTTTTATGGCAGATCCACAGATGTCTATCGTTCGACCGTAACGAGTCAGTCCGTTTCTTGTACTTAGTCAAAGCACGGACCGGGCACCAGACACTGGCATCACGATCAAACCTGGTTAACTTCGGTATAATGATCGGTTTGCCGGGATATCTCAAAGATTGGTTCTTTGACATAAATTCTGCTCTTGGCAGAAGACGCAGACCTTCTCCAGAAACAATAAATCGGTTCCTCTCTGCCGAAAGCGCATGGATCTCACTGCGCCTTCTAGCTGAGGAAGCTGCCAATAGAAAGACCGCCTTTAGAGTCAAATGCTTTAGACTAGCCGAACGCAACGGTTCGAATGGGTGCTTGGCCAGTACATTAAGCACTAAAGATAGACTCCAGGCTGGAATGACTACCGGTTGTCTCGGGCGGAGATTGCTCATTCCCTTCAACATCACGTTTAACTGGGCCACCTCTGGACTATCCCTGTTGGCTAGACAAGGGATAACTGATGCCAAAGCTGACTTGTATCCAGCAATTGTGACGGGAGCTAGTCCTGTAAAGAACAGCTCACAGAGAAAGTCTGCTATTTGCTGAATAGTGGATTGAAAGGTATCAATACCCTTTTCTTCACACCAGTCTGCAAATCTGTTAACCTTGTTGTTATATGACTTGAAGGTTGACCTCCTTCTCGCAGCCGCGATGAAATCAGCAGCCTGTCGAGAAAAGCCTTCCGACGTTGAACGTTGTTTGACAACATCCACGCAGTCAATTTGAACATTTCGGGACGCTCGTGTAGGAAGCGTCCCTTGGCCTGGGAGATTATGTTCGGAATCTCGGGCAACTGCACTGGATTTTCCACCAGCAGATCTAGAAGATCCGTGAACCACGCCCTGCTCGGCCAATACGGCGCTATTAGCAGGACCAGACACGGTTCCTCCCTGACCTTCACCAATACCTTCGGTAGAAGAATGGTGGGTGGATACGCGTAAGCGTGCATCCCTCTCCAGCTTATCGCCAGAGCGTCTGTATCGACGGTATTTGGATCTGGAATCGGCGAGACATATGTCATGATTTGAGCATTTTCCTTTGTGGCGAACAAGTCCACGTTGGGTTTGCCCCAATGCTCGAAGATCCGTCGTAGAACTGGAGGGTTGAGGGACCATTCTGTTGGCAGGATTCTCTGTCTGCGAGACAAAGCATCCGCCAGAATGTTCAATCGGCCAGGAATATGAGCTGCTTTCAAAACAACCGAGTAATTCCTGCACCATTGAATCAAGTGCCACACCCTGATGCACAGGGTGGGCGACCTGGTCCCTCCTTGGCGATTTATATATGATACTACTGTCGAATTGTCCGACCGTATCAATATCACCTTGCCCCTGATCATCGGAAGGAATTCTTCCAACGCCAGTTCCACTGCCATCATTTCCAACAGATTGATATGCAGCTGACTCTCCGGGAGAGTCCATGTGCCCGAGACCTGGTGTTCTCCCAGGCAGGCACCCCACCCTTCCAGCGATGCATCCGTGTAAACGGACAGCTGGGGGTGGGGTAGGTGCAGCGAAACCCCTATTAGGAGATTCTGACGCTGTTTCCACCATAGAAGATGCGATATTATCGGCTCCAAAACTGGCACCAGTTTTGACAGGGGTTCTGTTCTCTGTTTCCACAGAGACATCAGATACAACTGGATAGGTCTTCGCATTAGAGCAGCGTACGGGATAACCTGCTCCATGGAGACCATCATGCCCAGCATCTGAAGGAACCGCCTCGCCTGGATGTGGTTTCCCACTCGAAAACTCCCGAGGATGGCTAACAGAGACACCACTCTGGGCTCTGACGGGTAAACCCTGCCCTCCTCGAGGTCGAATCGCATCCCCAAATAAACGAAATGTTGACTGGGTGTCAACTCGGATTTCTCCTCGTTGACTAACCAGCCTAGATCTGAAAGTAACTTCAGAGTCAGAGCAGTATCCACGTTCAACCTGGCTGCCGAGTCTGCCTTGAGCAGCCAGTCGTCTATGTAGGTGTGTAGCGCCACGTTCTCTTTTCTGAGAAACGCTGTCACCGCAAGGACCACTCTTGTGAAAACCCTCGGAGCTGTCGACAGGCCAAACGGGAGAACTGTAAACTCCCATACTTGATTCTGAAACGCAAATCTCAGAAACCTGTGCCAACTCCGATTGATCGGAATGTGGAAATATGCATCTTTCAGATCGATCGATACACACCACATTCCTTTCCTCAATCCCGCCATTACCGACCTCGGTGTTTCCATCTGGAACCGAGGCGTATGGATAAACCAATTTAATGGCCTGAGATTGAGTATGGGTCTCCATCCCCCCGTGCTCTTGGGGACAAGGAACATGTTTGAATAGAAGCCTGGAGTGTTCCGGTTTGCTGGTTTTATTGCTCCCTTCAGAAGCAAACCCGACACTTCCTTTTGAACGGCTTCTAACTTGTCTGGCTCCCTTGGTACGGGTGTCCAGACTGGTGCCAAAGACAGATTTTGTGGCGGAAAGTCCCACCACTCCGGCATGTAACCCTGGGATAACCATCCCAGGACCAGACTGTCTGACGTCACACCTCGCCAAGCCTCGACGAAACGCATGAGCCTTCCACCCACCATAGACGCCTCGACGTCTAACGGGGTTGTCCGGCTCGCAGTCCGCCCCCCCCCCCCCCCCTTTCTTAACGAGAGAGAGTGAGAACCATTTCGTTCTAGGCACGACGGGTATAACTGGCACCGCTGTTCCTGTCGCACAGGTGCGGTCCAGGCGGATATGAAGGGAGCTTGCGTACCCTCAGGTACGCTTCGGCCCCTTCTGTCCGCCCTTTGAGGCCTTACCCTTACCCTTCCCCTTGCCCTTACCACCTCTAGGGCGGTCCGGAGCAACATTGGGGAGGGTAGGCGCCTCTACAGCCTTCCTGGGTTTCTTCGCCGGCGGCGGCTCCGAAAACCCAGCCGAAACAGACGTCGCAATAGGCCTGGCTTTCGCGTTGCCCTTATGCTTTTTCTGTTTCTTTGAAGGCTGTACTGTTAGCGGCTTACCCACAGCCCCTAGTGCGTGCGCTTGCCGCACTAGCTCTAGCTGTAGATTTACCGCTAACCGATTCTGCGCAATACTGGCGGTGTCCTCTAAGATGGCCCGCGCTTGGCCACCAAAGATGCTAGGCCCTGTCAGGGGCGTCCCAAGAAGACGCTCCTTGACTGCCGTAGCCGGACGCATATGGTCAATGACCATTTGCCTCCTGGACTTCGTCACACGCGCTTGCACCCTTGCCAATGCGTCCATTGACAGCACCAAGCCGTCATTAACGCACGATAGCGCCACAGGTGGCACAGGGTGGCCTGCCCCCGCTTCAGCCCACACCGACTGAAGTAGACGATAGGAGTGATTGACAGCGCTCATGGCTGCCCTCACACCCTCATCGCATAGGGCCAGGACTTCTTCCTGGTGTACCTGGGCCTTATCCACTAGTGCCGGACCGGGACCACCCGAACCGGCACTTTGGACGCCCAGTACCCATCGGTCATCCTCCGTGACCGACGGGACTACACCATACCTGTCGTATTCACCCCGCGGAATACGGCACCTTGCCCGCACCTCCCTGGAGGCCGCAGGGAGCTGACCCTTGGTCATTAGTTGTTTGCTATAAATAGCATCCAACAAATCAATGAACCGTGGATCCAGTCCCACTGACTGGATCCGGGCCGCGGGCAAAATCCCCGTCCTAATCGACGCAACCGACGGACGGGGCGCATCTTCATCGGCCGTGGCCGAAACCACAGACGGGTCAACTCTGGCTAGCCACGCCAGAGCATCAGACCAGTCTAACTCCGAAGAAGATACTCCCGCAAACACGTCACCCGTTGACATGTTTACGGGTCTGCCAGCCATGGCCTCCCGGCCAGGAGCCACGGCTGACACGCCAGGCACTCCGCTACCACATGGTTCCGCCGCCACCCCATGAAACACTCCGGTCCATGGGGTAGGTCCGCACGGAAAACCGTACGGACCCGTAACCGTCGCGGAACCATAGCCGGCCACGGGCGCCAACGGCACCCCATGTCCGGCTGCCGGACCAGGCGAGATAGGTGAGTACCACGCCTGGCCCGGCACACCGGTTCCCCTGACGGCTGGTGACAAACCAAGCCGCGCGGAACCGGTGCACGGTAACGGATTGGCCTCAGCCGCAGGCGGAGCCGCTGACCTGGCTTGCGCCAAACCAGACAAATGGAGGCCGGTTCCGTCCAGGACGGAATCAACCTCCATATTCTCCACCTGCGGCTTCACGGGCCGCAGCAACCTCTCCTCCTCGGCCTCATCGTCTTCAGACTCCGAAGAGCCGTCACTAGACGAATAAACCGTGGAGCCGTCCTGGCGGACGGCTCCCACACCTGACGGACCGGCCACCGCTACTGGACCACCCGGAGGTGGCCGCAGAGAGACAGAACCCGTCTGGCCGAAGCCAGACGGACCCGCCAGGGGGCCGTACGAGACGGCCCCCTCGGTAACCAGTCCAGAATCCTGTCCGAAGACAGGATCCGTACCAGGCATGGGGAGAAACTGCCCCCCAACCTTTGGTAGCAGGGACGACACCAGCGTGGGCAGAACGCTATGCAGAAAACCCTGCATAGCCGGACCAAACCACGCCGGCGGTGCCATCTCCGCCACCTCCAGCTGGGGACGTGGAGCACCCCCACCGGCCGAACCGGGCGCTCCACGATTTCCTCTCGGACCGCCTGACCCCGCGTCAGACCCAGCCAAGTCCTTCTGGGCAAGGAACTTAACCATCATTTCGACGGACCACACTGCACAAACATTACACCTATGATCTATATTACACAGGGCACACCTAAAACAGACATGGTCCTTGAACATTACACGGACAAACTTATGGCAGTCGTCACATGATGGCGGGGCTGGCTTGGCCTATAAAATAAGCACAAACCTACAATAAACAAGCGGAACGAGACACGGATGGAAGGCAGACAATTAATTTTCAAATATTTTGACTCATAAATTAACCGTAACCTCCCGCACCCCACCCCGCCACGTTACAACAACGATCGCATTGATTATGACGACAAGAACGCGGCGGGCACAACACACCCATAATAGATCCTACAGGATGTGTAACGGCTCCAGGAATCATATCGCATAGCATTCAGGGTATATTTACTAATCAATATAAATTATACTCCTAACGAACGCAGCACGATATGTGAAGAAAACAACAAAATGTATAACAACTGCTGTCCCACACGGTAAAACCGCAGACCACGCATCTACTCAAGAATTTTGAAACCACCGATCATTGCAAACCGATCGTGATTGCACGTAAACTTGATCATTCTAAAGTTTCCGGTACCATTTTTAGTACGCAGCACCCAGAACAAGATGCGCGATTAATGAAAAAAAAATTTTCTTCACATAAACATCCGAGCGACCGGGTGTGACGTCACCCGCTCGGATTCTACGGAGAACGACGTCAGCCGATATTCGTGTTAGAAATACCGTAGCAAACACCTATTTTCATATCTGCCGATCGCCTGTTGGGGTTTAAAGAAGGCGATCGTCTGGCATATATCGTTGCTAGCACACGTCCCAGATTCTATGGGGTTAGAAATTGGAACATGCGACACAACGAAATTTAGAGACCTAAGTCTTTTAACTATGGATATAAAGAACAATACAACCTGGTTATCTTGGGCGGTATTCTCCATAGTCCTTAGTTATCCTTTCAGAACACACAAACTATCACTGATTAAAGACTTAGATTCTTTTAAAAAACACTAAAATCCTTAATGCGAAAAGCATGTATTGCACTTGTTGCTATGCAAACAAGAATGAGCTCTATGGTAAACGGGTACTCGGCAGTGGGGAGCCGGGTACCCGGTTCCCAGGAGTCGGTAAAGCTTTCTAAGTCTATAATCCTAGAGCCGCTGTCAAGGCCAGCTGTATATCAGAAGTAACAGAATGGTGAGTATTGATCGAAGGAGAACGGTGGGTGGGTACGCGTAAGTGTGCATCCCTCTCCAGCTTATCGCCAGAGCGTCTGTATCGACGGCATTTGGATCTGGAATCGGCGAGACATAAGTCATGATTTGAGCATTTTCCTTTGTGGCGAAAAAGTCCACGTTGGGTTTGCCTCAATGCTCGAAGATCCTGTGAAGAACTGGAGGGTTGAGAGACCATTCTGTTGGCAGAATTCTCTGTCTCCGAGACAAAGCATCTGCCAGAATGTTCAATCGCCCAGGAATGCAGGAAATGTCAATTTCCCTTTCTCCGAGATCTAACAATACTCACCATTCTGTTACTTCTGATATACAGCTGGCCCTGACAGCGGCTCTAGGATTATAGACTTAGAAAGCTTTACCGACTCCTGGGAACCAGGCACTCGGCTCCCAACTGCCGAGTACCCGTTTACCATAGAGCTCATATTGTTTGCATAGCCACCAAACAAGAGAAAACTATGGCTTGCCTCCGTGGGGCTGGGAGGCTGGGTCCGTAACAGAATGGTGAGTATTGTTAGATCTCTGAGAAAGGGAAATTGACATTTCCTGCATTCTCCTTCGATCAATACTCACCATTCTGTTACTTCTGATATACACCAGATATGATCAGTAACCTGGTGGGAAGGGGCAAGCCATAAATGCTAATTTTGCCCCTTGGAGAAAGATTTTAGACTTCACACTTGACTAACGGAGACCTAAAAGGACCGTCAAGTTCACGGAACCGAATCACATTCGCGTCACAGTCCCCCCCCCCTTTTTCCTCCTAAGAAAAGGGAGAGAACTAACGAACATGTATCTCGCCTGAAAACACAAATATGCCAAGAGGGTTAACTGCTCCCTGCATACTCCATGTATTAGCCTGGGAATGAGCATGAATATATAAGATGAATGAACATGATACATATCCATAATACAAAAAACTCTCACTATTGAATTACCTTATGATAATTGGACTTCAGACGTACCGCCTCCAACCATTCACCGGTTCGGCCATCAGTGACACAATCTGGTTGACATCCTCTCGCCTGACCATGCCTGCTTTAGGTTCTTTTCTTACCGAAGTGAGAAAAGGGTGAAAAGCAGTGTGGTCACTAACTATCGTTTCAAAACAGCTAAAGCGAGTGGATTGGCTGAGTCTGACACATCCCTCATATAGTAATCCGTGAATGAGGACTCACAGTGCCATTGTGCAACGGCCATGATGTCCTATAACGGAACACCATTGTAAAGGGCGGTCGAGGCGGCTATTCCTCTGACATTGTCTGCCCTTACGCCTTGCACCTGGTGCCCAGTCGCCATCTCGTGAGTAGTCTGAATGCATTCGACCACCCAACGAGAGATAGTATCCATGGATGCGGCGCCATAAGACTTTTTATGGCAGATCCACAGATATCTATCGTTCGACCGTAACGAGTCAGTCCGTTTCTTGTACTTAGTCAAAGCACGGACCGGGCACCAGACACTGGCATCACGATCAAACCTAGTTAACTTCGGTATAATGATCGGTTTGCCGGGATATCTCAAAGATTGGTTCTTTGACATAACCTCTGCTCTTGGCAGAAGACGCAGACCTTCTCCAGAAACAATAAATCGGTTCCTCTCTGCCGAAAGCGCATGGATCTCACTGCGCCTTCTAGCTGAGGAAGCTGCCAATAGAAAGACCGCCTTTAGACTCAAATGCTTTAGACTAGCCGAACGCAATGGTTCGAAAGGGTGCTTGGCCAGTACATTAAGCACTAAAGATAGACTCCAGGCTGGAATGACTACCGGTTGTCTCGGTCGGAGATTGCTCATTCCCTTCAACATCACATTTAACTGGGCCACCTCTGGACTATCCCTGTTGGCTAGACAGGGATAACTGATGCCAAAGCTGACTTGTATCCAGCAACTGTGACGGGAGCTAGTCCTCAAAAGAACAGCTCACAGAGAAAGTCTGCTATTTGCTGATAGTGGATTGAAAGGTATCAATACCCTTTTCTTCACACCAGTCTGCAAATCTGTTAACCTTGTTGTTATATGACTTGAAGGTTGACCTCCTTCTCGCAGCCGCGATGAAATCAGCAGCCTGTCGAGAAAAGCCTTCCGACGTGGAACGTTGTTTGATAACATCCACGCAGTCATTGAACATTTCGGGACGCTCGTGTAGGAAGCATCCCTTGGCCTGGGAGATTATGTTCGGAATCTCGGGCAACTGCACAGGATTTTCCACCAGCAGATCTAGAAGATCCGTGAACCACGCCCTGCTCGGCCAATACGGCGCTATTAGCAGGACCAGACACGGTTCCTCCCTGACCTTCACCAAAACCTTCGGTAGAAGAATGGTGGGTGGGTACGCGTAAGCGTGCATCCCTCTCCAGCTTATCGCCAGAGCGTCTGTATCGACGGCATATGGATCTGTAATCGGCGAGACATATGTCATGATTTGAGCATTTTCCTTTGTGGCGAACAAGTCCACGTTGGGTTTGCCCCAATGCTCGAAGATCCGTCGCAGAACTGGAGGGTTGAGGGACCATTCTGTTGGCAGGATTCTCTGTCTGCGAGACAAAGCATCCGCCAGAATGTTCAATCGGCCAGGAATACGAGCTGCTTTCAAAACAACCGAGTAATTCCTGCACCATTGAATCAAGTGCCACACCCTGATACACAGAGTGGGCGACCTGGTCCCGCCTTGGCGATTTATATATGATACTACTGTCGAATTGACCGACCGTATCAATATCACCCTGCCCCTGATCATCGGAAGGAACTCTTCCAACGCCAGTTCCACTGCCATCATTTCCAACAGATTGATATGCAGCTGACTCTCCGGGAGAGTCCATGTGCCCGAGACCTGGTTCTCCCAGGCAGGCACCCCACCCTTCCAGCGATGCATCCATGTAGACGGACAGCTGGGGGCGGGGTAGGTGCAGCGAAACCCCTAATAGGAGATTCTGACGCTGTTTCCACCATAGAAGATGCGATATTATCGGCTCCAAAACTGGCAACAGTTTTGACAGGGGTTCTGTTCTCTGTTTCCACAGAGACATCAGATACAACTGGATAGGCCTTCGCATTAGAGCATCGTACGGGATACCTGCTCCATGGAGACCATCATGCCCAGCATCTGAAGGAACCGCCTCGCCTTGAATGTGGTTTCCCACTCGAAAACTCTTGAGGATGGCTAACAGAGACACCACTCTGGGCTCTGACGGGTAAACCCTGCCCTCCTCGAGGTCGAATCGCATCCCCAAATAAACGAAACGTTGAGTGGGCGTCAACTCGGATTTCTCCTCGTTGACTATGCAGCCTAGATCTGAAAGTAACTTCAGAGTCAGAGCAGTATCCACGTTCAACCTGGCTGCCGAGTCTGCCTTAAGCAGCCAGTCGTCTATGTAGGTGTGTAGCGCCACGTTCTCTTTTCTGAGAAACGCTGTCACCGCAAGGACCACTCTTGTGAAAACCCTCGGAGCTGTCGACAGGCCAAACGGGAGACTGTAAACTCCCATACTTGATTCTGAAACGCAAATCTCAGAAACCTGTGCCAACTCCGATTCATAGGAATGTGGAAATATGCATTTTTCAGATCGATCGATACACACCACATTCCTTTCCTCAATCCCGCATTACCGACCTCGGCGTTTCCATCTGGAACCGAGGCGTATGGATAAACCAATTTAATGGCATGAGATTGAGTATGGGTCTCCATCCCCCTGTACTCTTGGGGACAAGGAACATGTTTGAATAGAAGCCTGGAGTGTTTCGATTTGCTGGTTTTATTGCTCCCTTCAGAAGCAAACCCGACACTTCCTTTTGAATGGCTTCTAACTTGTCTGGCTCCCTTGGTACGGGTGTCCAGACAGGTGCCAAAGACAGATTTTGTGGTGGAAAGTCCCACCACTCCGGCATGTAACCCTGGGATAACCATCCCAGGACCAGACTGTCTGACGTCACACCTTGCCAGGCCTCGACGAAACGCATGAGCCTTCCACCCACCATAGACGCCTCGACGTCTAACGGGGTTGTCCGGCTCGCAGTCCGCCCCCCCCCCCTCTTTCTTAACGAGAGAGAGAACCATTTCGTTCTAGGCACGACGGGTATAACTGGCACCGCTGTTCCTGTCGCACAGGCGCGGTCCAGGCGGATATGAAGGGAGCTTTCGTACCCTCAGGTACGCTTCGGCCCCTTCTGTCCGCCCTTTGAGGCCTTACCCTTACCCTTCCCCTTGCCCTTCCCGCCTCTAGGGCGGTCAGGAGCAACATTGGGGAGGGTAGACACCTCTACAACCTTCCTGGGCTTCTTCGCCGGCGGCGGCTCTGAAACCCCAGCTGAAGCAGAAGTCGCAACAGGCCTAGCTTTCGCCTTGCCCTTATGCTTCTTCTGCTCCTTTGAAGGTTGTCCCGTTAGCGGTTTCCCCACAGGCCCTAGTGCATGCGCTTGCCACACTAGCTCTAGCTGTAGGTTTCCGCTAACCGATTCTGCGCGATACTGGCGGTATCCTCTAAGATGGCCCACGCTTGGCCACCGAAGATGCTAGGCCCTGTCAGGGGTGTCCCAAGGAGACGCTCCCTGACTGCCGTAGCCGGACGCATATGGTCAATGACCATTTGCCTCCTGGATTTCGTCACACGCGCTTGCACCCTTGCCAATGCGTCCATCGACAGCACCAGGCCGTCATTGACACATGAAAGCGCCACAGGTGGCACAGGGTGGCCTGCCCCGCTTCAGCCCACACCGACTGAAGGAGACGATAAGAGTGGTTGACAGCGCTTATCGCTGCCCTCACACCCTCATCGCATAGGGACAGGACTTCTTCCTGGTGTACCTGAGACTTGTCCACAAGTGCCGGACCGGGGTGACACGGCACGGCACTCTGGACGCCCAGTACCCATCGGTCATCCTCCGTGACCGACGGGACTACACCATACCTGTCGTATTCCCCCCGCGGAATACGACATCTTGCCCGCACCTCCCTGGAGGCCGCAGGGAGCTGACCCTTGGTCATCAGTTGTTTGCTATAAATAGCATCCAACCATTCTATGAACCGTGGATCCAGTCCCACTGACTGGATCCGGGCCGCGGGCAAAATCCCCGTCCTGATCGACGCAACCGACGGATGAGGCGCATCTTCATCGGCCGTGGCCGTAACCACAGACGGGTCAACCCTGGCTAGCCACGCCAGAGCATCTGACCAATCTACCTCCGATGAAGACACCCCCGCAAACACGTCACCCGTTGACGTGCTCACGGGTCTGCCAGCCACGGCCTCCCAGCAAGGAGCCACGGCTGACACGCCAGGCACTCCGGTACCACACGGTTCCGCCGCCACCCCATGAAACACTCCGGTCCATGGGGTAGGTCCGCACGGAAAACCGTACGGACCCGTAGCAGTCGCGGAACCATAGCCGGACACGGGCGCCCACGGCACCCCACGTCCGACTGCCGGACCAGGCGAGATAGGTGAGTACCACGCCCGGCCCGGCACACCCGTTCCTGTGACGGCTGGTGCCAAACCAAGCCGCACGGAACCGGTGCACGGTAACGGATTTGCCTCAGCCACAGGCGGAGCCGCTGACCTGGCTTGCGCCAAACCAGACAAATGGAGGCCGGTTCCGTCTAGGACGGAATCAACCTCCATATTCTCCACCTGCGGCTTCACGGGCCGCAGCAACCTCTCCTCCTCGTCTTCAGACTCCGAAGAGTCGTCACTAGACGAGTCAACCGTGGCGGACGGCTCCCACACCTGACGGACCGGCCACCGCTACTGGACCACCCGGAGGTGGCCGCAGAGAAACAGAAACCCGTCTGGCCGAAGCCAGACGGGACTGCCAGGGGGCCGTACGAGATGGCCCCCTCGGTAACCAGTCCAGAATCCTGTCCGAGGACAGGATCCGTACCAGGCATAGGGAGAAACTGCCCCCCAACCTTTGGTAGCAGGGACGACACCAGCGTGGTCAGAACGCTATGCAGAAAAACCCTGCAGAGCCGGACCAAACCACGCCGGCGGTGCCATCTCCGCCACCTCCAGCTGGGGACGTGGAGCACCCGCACCGGCCGAACCGGGCGCTCCACGATTTACTCTCGGACCGCCTGACCCCGCGTCAGACCCAGCCAAGTCCTTCTGGGCAAGGAACTTAACCATCGTTTCGACGGACCACACTGCACAAACATTACACCTATGATCTATATTACACAGGGCACACCTAAAACAGACATGGTCCTTGAACATTACACGGACAAACTTATGGAACACACGTGTCATGCG
>CM067361.1:38120483-38145483 GCA_034401795.1 Chaetoderma sp. LZ-2023a | reverse complement strand
TGTCTGGGTCTCGCCAACTCATACAGTCAAATTAGTTTCAAAATATTCATCAGAATGTTTTAATTATAGTAAAACAGTCCACTTGTCAAAATGCCCGTCAATTCCCAGCAGAGTTATAAAACCTGTATATCCAATATAGCTGCTTGTCACGAAATTCAATAACGGCAATAAAGCTAGACCTAAGACAAACCCTAGAAGGGATTCCAGGCATGTGAGCTTCCGAGAGGGTACCTCCGTAGAGGTATCTCCAAAACCCTATCTGAAAGTATTTTGTCTCAAATTTTAATGCATATCTACTGCCAACGGAGCATAAAGTCAAATTAGTCAAAATATTTTGAATCAAATATGGCTGGATGGATCTTTGGGGTCCCAAAATATTTCCACAAACCCTACAACAAGCAGCCATATTTCATACATGTAAATCTATGGTATGAATGCGGGGTAGGGTGGTGGTGCCGGTGTCATGATGGCATTGAGATGCATTTCTGCATGATCTTATTTTTATGCTAAGACGTTGTTTCTTGGATAGAAAAGACATGGGCTGGACATGCATAGATTGGCATTGCTATGTTGCTGTTCTCAGGAAGGTTGGTTTTGTAAACCCCAGACCACGGGACCGATTCATAGTAAAATGTGGTATTTGTAAAACGTATGAAGGGAGGCCCCTTCCATTCATGTTGCCACACATCAATAGCTCTCAAACAATGGTGACCTTATAGGCAGCTGCTTTGGTTGTTTGGGAGATGTCCTGTGATGTAGACTGACAGCCTGTCTCGAACTATGGCGACCGTATAAGCGGCTGTTCTGATTGGACGAGAGATGTCACGTGACCTTGCTTGACAGAAAACGTTATAACCCTCAAGAATTGCTTCAACATCCCAAACAGTGGCGACTGCATGGGGGCTGCTCTGATGGGCCATGTGCCCCTTTGTTTTGGGCCCACCCTAATAGTTTCATGGCTTATTATCTTTCCAATAGATCTGCAGAGCAACATTGCTGACTCTATAAGCGGCTGCACTGATTGGCTGGGAGGTGGCATGTGACCTCGATTGACAGCCTTTGCAATGGCGGCTGTATAAGCAGCTCTTCCGATCGACAGTGAGGAGTCACGTGCCCCTTCGTTTGCCCACGAATAAATAAATAAATAATGAATTTATAGCTCATTACCATGCAAATAGCTCTACTGAGCAAAGATTGGCGACTGTATAAGCGGCTGTTCTGATTCCCTGGGAGATGTCACGTGACCTCGATTGATAGCCCATCTCGATCAATGGTGATCATATAAGCGGCTGCTCTGATAGGCCGTGAGGGGACATGAGACCTTGGTTTGATCCCACCCCAAACATAGTCATTTCACACCTCATTACACCTGTCAATGGATCTACATCTCGAGCAATGGCCACTGTATTGGCTGTTCTGATTGGCCATCAACTATCATATGACCCTTCGTTTGGCCATGTCACCTAACACTTTTCATGCTTTCACGACTCATTGCAAATGTCAATCATCATTGCCATGTATCAATATATCAAAGCCTCGGGCAGTGGCGACTGTATAAGCTGCTGTTCTGTTTGACCGGCATGCACCATGTGACCCTTCGTTTGGCCACGCCACTCCTACACCAGTCATGCATCGCTGCACCTGTCAATCATCGGCACACATCAACAGATCTATATCCCCAAACTGTGATGAAATGGTTGAGAGATAGATGAGGTCATCTCATTTGCATATTAGGCCACGGCCACATTCAAATATATGGTTAGAGTGTGGGTCCCCTTTAAAAAGAGGCCTAATATGCAAATGAGATGATGCCGTCAAACGCTTAGCCAATCAGAACAGCCGCCCATTCCGTAACCTTTCTACTATCATTTCAGATACACTCAGGATATTTTAATGAAACTTGGTGTAAAAATTCATGATTTTTGTAAATTTCATTCTAAACAAGCTAGTACTCTAAACCACTTATCATTTATACACCCGCTTTAAATGAAACTTAGTATAATTCAGTGAAAATGAGCTTTTTACTGAAAAACTCATGATCGTTGTAAATGTTCTCGTAAACAGCAGATGATACAGAATCGTTTAGAATTTTTTTTAGGAAACGTGTTATATATCTCTATGTTGCACAAATGTGCTTTTTGAAGATTTTAGTTCATAATTGGCTTTTTAATGCAAAAACCCATATTTTTGTCAGCTTACTCGTAAACAACACATAACATTGAACCGTTTGAAACCGTTTGAAATATTTTAATGAAACTTACTACATATCTCCGCGTAGATGTGCACACAGTCGAGTCATTCCCATGGAATCCATGACCATTATGTTCCTACCTTTATTTTATTGTCGATATACGTACCTTGGCCTATTTAGCTTCCATATCCCTCTGAAATATTCGGGGTAATTCCGCTAGAACAAGAATTCCTAAATACAATAGCCACCTTTCGAGATCTTAAAAATTCAGAATAAAAATGAATATGAATTTGAGCTGAAAATCGAAAAACCAAACCTGTTCAACAAAATCTTTAGTTTGTGAGGACCCTTCCGCATCCAAATTTCTTTCATCAATGCTATATTTGCACACGATTCAAAGGTTTAGGGATATCAGACATCATGGTGGCAGCCGGTGTGATGATTGCTTATGATTCAGTTGACCAGACACTATGTGGGACACATTTCCAGAGTCCTGTGTGGGTATTGCAGCTTTCTATGAGATGCAGCTACATCCTGCTCTACAAATGCGTTAGCAAATCGATGCATCACGGGATGGACTCGCGGAAGCCTACACAGAGATTGAAAGCAGTGAGGAGCTAAAGAAGCTTATTGACGCTCTCTTGAAAGAGTATGACGACTCCTCACAGGCTCAGAATTGAAATATCTTTCTTGCAGATAGTGGAAATTCTAACCAAGCACATTCATGTCCTTAGGACTCGATACTATCACGAGTTTAAATCTTGTTGCCATGGATGAAAATCTATGCCAATGACAAAAATGGCCGGCACCATCCAAACTTTATTGCTGCTCTTTACAATACTACAGATGAACAGGCTGCATATATGGAAAATGGTTTGTTTACCCAGTGCTTGACTGAGAATTCATACACATGCACGGTCTCCTTGGCATATAGATTGGGGCAACAATTGATACGGGCTTGAAGCTGAGTTCAGGTTGGCTTGCCATTCTCAACAATGAAAAAAAGTTATTTTCCAACACTCGTAATGTAAATAATGTAAACAGAGTTGGGGAAAGCTGCATCGCCAAGATCCCACTATCATGGCCCTAACAATGCTCCTAGTTATAATAATAATAATAATAATAATAATAATAATAATAATAATAATAATAATAATAATAATATTACTAATATCGTTAATATTACTAATCTTACTAATACTACTAATATTAATAATGAGGCTAGCGTACATGCCATATATTTATACGTGTGAAATCTGGCTGCTTGTGTGTGCTGAAATATTGGTGTGCTGAAATATGTCTGGGTCTCGCCAACTCATACAGTCAAATTAGTTTCAAAATATTCATCAGAATGTTTTAATTATAGTAAAACAGTCCACTTGTCAAAATGCCCGTCAATTCCCAGCAGAGTTATAAAACCTGTATATCCAATATAGCTGCTTGTCACGAAATTCAATAACGGCAATAAAGCTAGACCTATGACACACCCTAGAAGGGATTCCAGGCATGTGAGCTTCCGAGAGGGTACCTCCGTAGAGGTATCTCCAAAACCCTTCCTGAAAGTATTTTGTCTCAAATTTTAATGCATATCTACTGGCAACGGAGCATAAAGTCAAATTAGTCAAAATATTTTGAATCAAATATGGCTGGATGGATCTTTGGGGTCCCAATATATTTCCACAAACCCTACAACAAGAAGCCATATTTCATACATGTAAATCTATGGTATGAATGCGGGGTGGGGTGGTGGTGCCGGTGTCATGATGGCATTGAGATGTATTTCTGCATGCTCTTATTTTTATGCTAAGACGTTGTTTCTTGGATAGAAAAGACATGGGCTGGACATGCATAGATTGGCATTGCTATGTTGCTGTTCTCAGGAAGGTTGGTTTTGTAAACCCCAGACCACGGGACCGATTCATAGTAAAATTTGGTATTTGTAAAACGTATGAAGGGAGGCCCCTTCCATTCATGTTGCCACACATCAATAGCTCTCAAACAATGGTGACCTTATAGGCAGCTGCTTTGGTTGTTTGGGAGATGTCCTGTGATGTAGACTGACAGCCTGTCTCGAACTATGGCGACCGTATAAGCGGCTGTTCTGATTGGACGAGAGATGTCACGTGACCTTGCTTGACAGAAAACGTTATAACCCTCAAGAATTGCTTCAACATCCCAAACAGTGGCGACTGCATGGGGGCTGCTCTGATGGGCCATGTGCCCCTTTGTTTTGGGCCCACCCTAATAGTTTCATGGCTTATTATCTTTCCAATAGATCTGCAGAGCAACATTGCTGACTCTATAAGCGGCTGCACTGATTGGCTGGGAGGTGGCATGTGACCTCGATTGACAGCCTTTGCAATGGCGACTGTATAAGCAGCTCTTCCGATCGACAGTGAGGAGTCACGTGCCCCTTCGTTTGCCCACGAATAAATAAATAAATAATGAATTTATAGCTCATTACCATGCAAATAGCTCTACTGAGCAAAGATTGGCGACTGTATAAGCGGCTGTTCTGATTCCCTGGGAGATGTCACGTGACCTCGATTGATAGCCCATCTCGATCAATGGTGATCATATAAGCGGCTGCTCTGATAGGCCGTGAGGGGACATGAGACCTTGGTTTGATCCCACCCCAAACATAGTCATTTCACACCTCATTACACCTGTCAATAGATCTACATCTCGAGCAATGGCCACTGTATTGGCTGTTCTGATTGGCCATGAACTATCATATGACCCTTCGTTTGGCCATGTCACCTAACACTTTTCATGCTTTCACGACTCATTGCAAATGTCAATCATCATTGCCATGTATCAATATATCAAAGCCTCGGGCAGTGGCGACTGTATAAGCTGCTGTTCTGTTTGACCGGCATGCGCCATGTGACCCTTCGTTTGGCCACGCCACTCCTACACCAGTCATGCATCGCTGCACCTGTCAATCATCGGCACACATCAACAGATCTATATCCCCAAACTGTGATGAAATGGTTGAGAGATAGATGAGGTCATCTCATTTGCATATTAGGCCACGGCCACATTCCAATATATGGTTAGAGTGCGGGTCCCCTTTAAAAAGAGGCCTATATGCAAATGAGATGATGCCGTCAAACGCTTAGCCAATCAGAACAGCCGCCCATTCCGTAACCTTTCTACTATCATTTCAGATACACTCAGGATATTTTAATGAAACTTGGTGTAAAAATTCATGATTTTTGTAAATTTCATTCTAAACAAGCTAGTACTCTAAACCACTTATCATTTATACACCCGCTTTAAATGAAACTTAGTATAATTCAGTGAAAATGAGCTTTTTAATGAAAAACTCATGATCGTTGTAAATGTTCTCGTAAACAGCAGATGATACAGAATCGTTTAGAATTTTTTTTAGGAAACGTGTTATATATCTCTATGTTGCACAAATGTGCTTTTTGAAGATTTTAGTTCATAATTGGCTTTTTAATGCAAAAACCCATATTTTTGTCAGTTTACTCGTAAACAACACATAACATTGAACCGTTTGAAACCGTTTGAAATATTTTAATGAAACTTACTACATATCTCCGCGTAGATGTGCACACAGTCGAGTCATTCCCATGGAATCCATGACCATTATGTTCCTACCTTTATTTTATTGTCGATATACGTACCTTGGCCTATTTAGCTTCCATATCCCTCTGAAATATTCGGGGTAATTCCGCTAGAACAAGAATTCCTAAATACAATAGCCACCTTTCGAGATCTTAAAAATTCAGAATAAAAATGAATATGAATTTGAGCTGAAAATCGAAAAACCAAACCTGTTCAACAAAATCTTTAGTTTGTGAGGACCCTTCCGCATCCACATTTCTTTCATCAATGCTATATTTGCACACGATTCAAAGGTTTAGGGATATCAGACATCATGGTGGCAGCCGGTGTGATGATTGCTTATGATTCAGTTGACCAGACACTATGTGGGACACATTTCCAGAGTCCTGTGTGGGTATTGCAGCTTTCTATGAGATGCAGCTACATCCTGCTCTACAAATGCGTTAGCAAATCGATGCATCACGGGATGGACTCGCGGAAGCCTACACAGAGATTGAAAGCAGTGAGGAGCTAAAGAAGCTTATTGACGCTCTCTTGAAAGAGTATGACGACTCCTCACAGGCTCAGAATTGAAATATCTTTCTTGCAGATAGTGGAAATTCTAACCAAGCACATTCATGTCCTTAGGACTCGATACTATCACGAGTTTAAATCTTGTTGCCATGGATGAAAATCTATGCCAATGACAAAAATGGCCGGCACCTTCCAAACTTTATTGCTGCTCTTTACAATACTACAGATGAACAGGCTGCATATATGGAAAATGGTTTGTTTACCCAGTGCTTGACTGAGAATTCATACACATGCACGGTCTCCTTGGCATATAGATTGGGGCAACAATTGATACGGGCTTGAAGCTGAGTTCAGGTTGGCTTGCCATTCTCAACAATGAAAAAAAGTTATTTTCCAACACTCGTAATGTAAATAATGTAAACAGAGTTGGGGAAAGCTGCATCGCCATTCCAACTGCAACAGGAGTGCTACAATGAAACAGGCCAATGGCGCCACAAAATCAAGACAGATAAGCAGGCTGTACATGTCCAGGGTGCACGTCTCGTTGAATTCAGTTGCGGTTCCTTTGACTGTACCAATCAGACACTTCGTTCTCTGCAGTCAGGAATTCCGGCTTCATAAATGCACTCTGCTGACTTTAAATCGCAAAAATAGCATGAGGAAATTGGATTTATTTTTAGAAGAGAGGGTTTATTCCAAGGCTGAATGACCAACCGAATCCAGCAGATGAAACGACAAAACTTCGCAACCCAAGAAGTGAAAATGCAGACAATGATTATATGAAAAAAAGAGATATCGGATGGGAACAAACGCCAGATCCTCCGTTCTTGGCCTAGTTGAAGAGAAGGGTTCTGGCAAACCTGAACAGGTGTTGCAGGATGAGGAGGATGAGGTTACAGAGGAGAGTTTGCCTATCTTCTATGCTAATGGCACGATGTAGTTGCAAAAGAAGCTCACGTTGACACTAATAAAGTATGCATATACGGCAAACTTAGACTGCACCACAGTTCGCATTTTCCAAGCAGAGGTTGACACTGCAATGTCTTTCATCTACAATGACCTCCGACCACAGGTCTCTGCTAAAGCTGTCATTCTTGATGCAGCAGCCACAGCTGATATCAGGAGTGTTGTGATTGAAAAGGAAAACACAGCTCATGCCCACTGGATGTTGATGCAATGACGAAATGGTGGCCTGCATCATTCCATTTCATGTCCTCACCAACTGCGATCATAACTATGCCCTCTATAGCACTAGTGTAGCCTGGATCGCTTAGCGCCGGGTACGAAACGGCCCGGGCTCAGATGCTCCAACCACACCCACGACCACGTGGTCCTATGGACCAGTGTGCATAGCCATTGAAAAGAGAGCAAGAAATAACACAAGTCCACAAGAATGCTCATCGCACATGCACGCCATTAGGAGATGGCCTACCTACGCTGCAGAGACAGTGTGGAGAATGGCACCTTGTGTGTACATAATCGCCTGTATTTCTAAAAACTGTAATACCATGCCCTTTTCACTCCTCTTGGGGTGAATCTTGACCAGGATTCATTGAGAAACACGAATCCACTTACAGAATTATAATCAGACAAGGAGTGGCTGCGATATCAGTGAATTGAAATCTGGTAATAAAATTCTTGTTGGTGAAGACTAGCATCGTGCATGTGCGAGCGGGGTGAAGGGTGAAGGCAGCGTGATGCCATAGCCACGTGCTTTCAGCCTGATATTCCTCCCACGTAGCCATACAGTGATTGGTGCAATCTGCGGTGGTGACTTTTGATTGGTTATCATAAAGTATATAAGGAGCCGTATCAGCCACTATTTCTCAGGCGGGACAAGGAGGTAGTCCGATGCAGCAACATTATCCGAGCCTACTAATAGTATTACACAGAGCAGCGATTCAGGCAATCTACACCAGCACATTTTCCGAAGTGCCTGTGTCTGTGCTCGGAGACTGGTCTCTTCATATTGTGCCGACTCAAATTTTGTAACCCTTTTCAGGGGTAAATAAACGAACTCAAATATAAGTTTGCCCTAGCCTTCCCGCGGGGAACATTGGCACACCCAAGTTAATGGTGACGCATTCTCAGTGAAAAGACCACAGGGACCTTCTTGAGCAGCTCCAATCGTTGCCCTATACCAACCAGACATCATTCGAAACGATAGGTCCGATCTGATAACTCGCCAAACCTATCTGCGCCACGCCAAAGTGATGATTTGAAACCTGCACGTATCTAGTGCCACTTTTCAGTGTTTAGAACTACTATGTTTACTGCAAACATTGCTTTCACTGCTGCTCCTGAGCTAGCGACGCCGATCGTCTTGTGCCGTCACTACCTATAGACTTTACATCTTTATATTCTGAGGCCTCCTCACTTCTGCCCCTGGATATTCCAGCGTGCTTTCTCCGCTACAGAAAATTGTACTGTAATATAAACTGTTCTGGAATACTTTAATTTGCGACAATGACTAAGAGGCGCCAACTGCATCTGCACATCTCATGAACCTTCTCTGCGCCGATGACTAACAGGAGCCAACTACATCTGCACATCATCCTGAACATTCTCTGCACTGATGACTAACAGGCGCCAACTATTGCGCTTTTTCGAGCTTATGCGCTGATGACTAACAAGCGCCTTTCTATTGTAACATAATTATCTAATTTTTATCGCCGATTATAAGTAGGCGCATATAGGTCAGTTAGACCTCATTACTTCTCTGTGTAAAATCATACTACGGCGAGTGCCATTCTTACAACTTGTTCTTAATTCTTAGTTAGATTGAGTTACTTGTTAAATATAAAAAACTGTGCACTCGCTTAATTTTACACAATACTGCTTCAATAACTGCACCCACTACTTTTCTAATACAGCTACACCTTTTCACTAGAGACGTCCCTCGTGCCTGCACCAATAGACACGAGATAGGGCGCCTATGCCCTAACTTAATATTAGCTCAGATATTTCGATAGGATATTAGTAGTTATGCCTGGCTGCTCAAGCGACAGAGGACTGTTTATTGTAAAGTCTTTTTCCCAGCTCTGCGCCAAGTTATATAGCGAGCCATGTTTTCATAATTGGCCACCAACTTAACGGCCTTCTAATCACTTTTTGAGCAGCCGTCTCTTTCTGTGACTCTCCGGCCTTCTGGCCAAAAAATTATTTGACAGCTCTACCTGCTGGTTTGGTTAAAACTGACCCAAAAAATTGCAGAGGTTTCTCGACGGTTCAAATTGAAACTGTCACGACTCACACACACCCCAGTACCTTCACTAGCACCTATTAACCTATACGCCAAAGTAGGAATTCACTGCGCAAACATTAATTATAGTAGATACGGCCTAGCAGTGAATCTCAGGGCAATTACGTAATCCTAAAGCTGTGTAAATATTAGCTCCAGGGAACGAGTCTTAAACGGCTCGTTCTCGCCACTTTGGCGATGGCGAAAGATGCTGATTGTAGACCAACTCTATGGTGACTGGTAGTGTCGAGTGGGCCCTCCACGCCTTAAAGGAAGGTCACCATAGTCTGCCATCGGTTTCTTCAGCCCAGCCGTAACTAGATAGGGTGCTTATTCAATGCTTTTGTGCTGTCCTGTCTTTGTCTTGTTGGTTCTGGTTGTACTGACACGTGGTTGAAAGTCGCTCATCAGCTTCGGACGCATCACCCAGGCAACAAGTGTGCGCAGTCAGCCTGAGGCAGTTGTTCAATGAGTCAGACCCAAGACGGGGGCTCGAGCATATACGCCAGAAAGTCGAAACTTGTTAAAGTTAAGTAGGCATAAGTCGTTTGAGGACTAAATCTCTATGTCTGGACCTAATAACTAACTGTTAGTCTAGCACCTTTCGAAGGCCCATCAAAATAATGCGGTGCCAACTAAATCAGTGACGCATTTACTGCGCTGGCTTCTGTTGAAACCAGCACACCACCTCCACGTAAACTAGCGTGCATCCCTATATATAAATGACAAGACACATATAATTCCGCACTTTTAGCTTTGTTTTAAACAGGGAAAACAGTATTAACTGATTCTCCTCGTCCGCTTCGGCATTGTAAGCATTTTCCTGTGATGGATGGCCGTGCAAGGCATTCTCCTCTCGCAAAACCAATTTATTGGCCCACCTGAGGCATTAGTTTATATTAAACCAGCCAGCCACGCTAAGATGTATACCTTGCAGGGGTAGCTATGCGTATATATAAGGATAGGTTAGGTATCTTTGGCAAGATACATTATAGACGGCGCGCACACGCCACCGTCATAACTGCAGGAAACGAATTACTTTGTTTCATTTCAGGAAGCCAGCACTCGACTTGCTGAGCTATAATAACTCTAATATAAACATAAAATATGCATCGATGCATGAATAGCCAGGATGACACGGTGGTATTCACCATAGGCAGGAATGCCCGTTCAGCCCCACTGGAATGTGATCATTCCACCGGTCCTAGAGGCCAGTCTTTGCATTTGTAGTGCAGATCACTTAGTCAGGTGCGAACTGACCCAGGGTAACCGGGTAGCAAACGGCTCAGTCTGAGTTGATCCAAGAGATATCCTGAAGGTTCTATAGGTCCGTGTGTGTAGCCAAGATATTGAGAGCTCAGAATAATAGAGTATGTAGAAACTCCCTGTACGCATGCGTGCCACTAGGAGATATCTCACACATGTTATGCCGAGAGCATGGGGAATGGCATTCTAACGATGTAATTATCGATAATTTAGGGAATCCTTAATACGGAATCCTTTCCAGCCGTCTTGGTGTGAATCAACACCAGTATTCGTTGGAAATCACGAATATCTTTACAGATTTGAAATCGGTTCAATGTTGGCGGAGATATCAGTAAATGGAAATTGGAAATATTCTTCAAGGTTGGTTTAGAGCCCCATCGTGCATGTGTTGATAGCATGACGTCATAAACACGTGATCGTCATATACTATCTCCCTATGATGTGCACGAGGATTGGTCTAGCTCTGCTATGCGACTGTTGATTGGTCACCATACAGTATAAAGGTCTTGCTCTGCCGATATTCCTCAGTCGGACTGAGGGTCGCTCCGACCAAAGAACATTATCCGTGCTTACTGCGTAGAGCTCGGCGTTCTGTCAATATACACCTACGCAGCTTATTTCAGCTCCTGTACTTGTTTCGAGGACCTCACACCACCGCGTACGGCTCAATTTCATAACCCCTCGCCAATGGGGGATTAATGAACTAAAAAGAATGTTTCCCCGTCATGTTCAAGGACCTTCTATGAGCCGACGCACCATTTTGGCCATTAACATCTAAAAACTATCTATGCGATACGAGTGACTGTACTGATGTCTCGCCGAACCTGCCGTACCACGCCGACCAGTGGAGACTAGAAAACACATATCCAGTGCATTGTGTTTTGAGCTTTCGTTTCGCCACTGCGAACATTGCCCTGTGGCATCACCAGTGAGCTAGATGACCCAGATCCTCTTGGGCCACATATCTATTCTCCAGCCTCTTTAGCAAGTGGAGGCAATTTCATCTAGCACCAAGTTTCATGTGCATTTATCATGCCGTAAATTAGACTATGTAATAACTTATGTTTAGTTGGTGTCAGTGATTAGGCAGCACTAGCAGTTTATATATTCAATCAATTCAAGAGTTCCGCCAACAGAAGCCAACATAGAGCTTCGCCAATTCAGAAATTCACCACATCGATGTTCGTCAAATGCGGAAATTCCCCAGTTCACTAATGCGGCCATTCACCAATATGCCGATGTGGCCATCCACCAAGTAACCAAATGTGGCATGAATGGGCTGATGACTAACAGGCGCCAACACGGAGTAGTCGGGTGTGGCCTGAATGCAGTGATAACTAACAGGCGCCTCCAAGGAGAGTTTCTGTGAGAATGAGCATTGTACTGATGACTAATAGGC
The DNA here is from genome assembly GCA_034401795.1 of Chaetoderma sp. LZ-2023a. NCBI lineage: Eukaryota > Metazoa > Mollusca > Caudofoveata > Chaetodermatida > Chaetodermatidae > Chaetoderma > Chaetoderma sp. LZ-2023a. The sequence goes on along the minus strand of CM067361.1, from coordinate 38,133,279 downwards.
GCCACATTTGTGTGTAATATAATTATATTATTTTTTGTAAGCTCCAGTTACAAGAATGCTCCATAGGTCAGTTTGCCCTCATCAATTTGTAAAGTAGTATGGTATAGCGAACGTCGTTTTTAGAAAGTTATTAGTTTTTCATTATTATTGTTTGTGTTAGGCTAAATAGTTATTTATATATAAATTATTTAAACGTGCAGTCATTAAACCGTACACTAATAGCTACACTATTACAACACGTGATCTCTTAAAATATGACAACACTTGTTTACTAGGGTCATCTCTCGTGCCAATATGGCCCAAGATACGGCAACTAATCCTAACTCGTATTAAGCTCAGAAATTTTATTAGCATATAGTAGATAGGGAGGACTGCTCAAATGAAGGAGTGCTGTTTTATTTTAAAGCATCTTTCCCGGCGATGCTGCTACGTTACACAACCACACCGGATTTACATAATTAGCTGCCAACTTAAGGCCTCCTAAATTACTCTTAGAGTAGCTGCCTCTTTCTATGCCTCTCCGGCCTCTGGCCAACTAATTGTCTGGTAGTCCCCTCCACGGTTTGGGTAGCGCAGAGCCGGGAAATTGCAGAGGCTTCCCAATGATGAGAATCAACACAGTGATGTTCACACAAATGCCCTCGTACCGTCACTGGTACCTTTAGCTATTCTTTAATCCATAAGTAGGATTCACGGTGCCAACATTAATTATAGTAGGTACGCCCTAGCTGTGGACCTCATGGGCAATTACGTAATCCTAAATGCAGCTATGTTAGCTACTGGGCGTGAATATCATATGGTTCGATCCCGCCACACCTGGCGTGAGCTGAGAATGTGTTTCGCAGATGAATTTCATGGTGACTAGGAGCAGCCAATCAGCTCTACGTGACTTCTAAGGAAGGTCGCCAATGTCTGCTACCCATCTCTTCAGCCTTCGCCGTAGCTAGATAAGTTGCATATTCAAGGCCTTTGTGTGTTATCTGTCCATGTCTTGTTTTATGCGGTTGTGCTGAGACGTTGCTAATGAGTCGCTCATCGACTCTGTAACCCGTCAACTGGCAACATGTATGCGCTGTCATCCTGATGGAGTGGTCCAAGAAAGGCTACATGGGCTAATCCGCCAGGAGGACACAATCTCCTAAGTGATAAACATAAGCCAGTTGCGCCCCTTATATACCTGGACCTAACAACGAAAGGATAGACTAGCTCCTCAGGAAGGACCACTAGAATACTGTGGCGTGGACTAAACCAGCCAAAAATTTAAGAGATGATGGTGTCTGATTCTGTTAAAACTGGTACCCAGCCTCCACGTAATACAGCTTGCACCCCTCACCTAAATAATTATATATATACATATTATTTATCCGACATTAGCATTGTTCTTAATGGGAGTGCTACTTTGGCCATAGCTCCTCCTCAGCTTCGGCGTTGTATGCATTTTCCTGTGATGGAGACCCGTGCGAGGCACTTTCCTCTCACAAAACCAATTTATTGGCCCTCTTGATGCATTGGCTTATATTAAATTAATTAGGCCACGCTAGGGATTCCTCCTTTACAGGGGTACCTTTCATATCTATATCTATATATCTATATATATCTATATATATATATATATATATATATATATATATATATATATATATATATATATATATATATATATATATATATATATATATATATATATATATATATATATATATATATATATATATATATATATATATATATATATATAGATATATAGATATATAGATATAGATATAGATATGAAAGGTACCCCTGTAAAGGAGGAATCCCTAGCGTGGCCTAATTAATATATATTATTAATCAGAGTCGCAAGGCCAAAATCACCATTCGTCGCCCCTTCCAGGTGGGGATAGCCGTATACGAGCTCACGAAGCTGAGGATGCTGGAGTCATTCACCCTGAAATGCGAGCAGAGTATGAGGCTCATAAGCGGGGGTGGCTAGCTTGGGACAAGTGGGCTGGATGGATGCCGGGACTGTTCAAGCTCGAGTTCGAAGGCAACCGTGGTATCGCTCTCTGTTCCAAGTACTACTACGTGGAGAGCCTCGCTGGGAAGGTGAAATGCTCAGCCAAAGGTATGTCTAAGCGTCAGAACGATGTCTCTTGGCAGAGGGTCTTCAGTGCCCTAAACGGTAGCATGGACAGAGCTGCAAACCGAGGCCTACGCATGCGCAACCAGGGAATGGTGATGTATGAACAGGAAAAACTCGGTCTCTCAGCGTACTACAATAAGCGGCATGTGTTGCCAGATGGTGTCCATACCGAGCCAATCGAGTACCATATCCCTCAGGCTTAGACACCTGGCGACGGTGGCAGTTGTGTGTCTGGAGGGACCACCTGAACAAACGGACGTTTGGGACAGCTCTCTGAGCGTGCCAGATAGTACAGCGTAGGCTGCCCCGCCATATCAACATACCTGTCAAGTGTGTGGACATCTAGCGACCAGTTAGGATCTGTTGCACGTCGTCGCCCACCTTTCAACTCACCAGGTTCATACAGGTACCGAACCAGCGCATAAGATGGAAGGCACACCAGGATCGTTGGATAGCCTCTACTGGCTTCTTACCAGTTAACCGAGTTACCTCAGTATTGGATCGCTCTACCACCATGGGCAAACCTTTCACCCACAACCTGGACTGCTCTCCAGCCTGTGCCATCTCCTGGGCATATTGGTGTGCAAACAGTCTTTCTGCTAGTGTCCGATTCCACCGCTCGACGATTGCCTGGGCACGGTGGTGACCAACTTCACCTCGTCTAATCACCACACCATGTTTCCTCATGAGGGCCGCAGTCTCGTCTCTGAACTCCTTACCCTCATCCACCTGCAACAATTCCGGCCACTGGAGGGGATTTTCCGGATCTTCGTAGACACCCTGGAATGCCTGGGCCACCTGGCCAGCTGATTTGTCTGTGAGCGGTGCTGCAGCCTTGTACCTGCTGGCGACATCGACGATGGTGAGGGCATACTTGTAGGTCTTACGACCAACCGAGTCGTGTGGAAGGAATAGAACATCTGCCTGGTGAACTCTATTCGGGACAGTTTCATCGAAATGGGCATGCTGATGTGCCATGGACGAGGTCTGTATGTCTGCCACATCGCCTGGCAGATGAGCCACTGGCTAACTGTCTCCAATGTGAAGTTGTGGCCCTTGCGACGTACAGTCTCGAGTAGTTGGTGGGGCTCACGGTAATATCCACCAGGCTGATAGTAGAGTTCCTCAAGAAAGATGGTTGATAAGCCCCGGATTCCATCACTGATGGTCACTCCTGTCCTGTCACGCACGGTCTGGGTGAGGGTATCACTGACGTCCACTCCCATCCTGTCATGCACCGCCTGTGCGAACTCTACACGGACGAACAGATGGCCGTTATGCATTCGACTATCACTGAATACCACCTCAAACAGCTCCGTACACTGGCGTCTAGTCTCTGCTGGATCCTCACTGAATTGTAGCTTATCGACTAACGCTCGGAAGTTAAGTGTCTTGATCAGGTCGTACAGAGACGCCATCCTTATATAGTACGGCTTAAATGTTCGGCGGCCCAGATGGCCACAAGTGCTATGGCAACATACGTTAGCCAAGAGCCTGCGACTCCGAGGAACGTACCTACTCCTGAGGCGATGGCTGGTATGGCTTTAGAAATCTTCTCCACACCATGGAGAGCATTGTTGGCGATCTTGCAGACCGTCTCGACCGCCTTCGTTGTGAACAAAGTGATCAGAGCCCCAACTGCTGCCAGCGGACGGATGGCACCTTTTACGTAAGTGCGATAGATTCCTTTCGCTCTGTGTATTAGCTTGCGGGATTCAGGCTCTACATCATCACCCACGGTCTCCGCTACATCGTAGTCATCTGCATCATAATCCTCCTCATCATGGTCCTCATCATCTATATCCTCGACTGGATCTTCATACGCCTCTGGCTCATACATATCCGTCGCTGGGGACAGCTATATAGTAGCTTTAAACTGTAGTCTATAGCATGGCCTCCGCAATCTTGAATGCAGGCGTGTTTGCATTAGTGAACTGGGGACTCAGCTTCGCCGACAAGAAGGCGACAGAGGTCGAGCGTGAGCGTCATAACCAGGCGATGGAGAAGCTGTCCAAGCAGAAGTTTGCGTAGAGCAAAGCACTCGAGCATATGCGCCAGAGGGAGCCACGCCGACGACAACTCCGAGCTCAGGCCAACCAGAGCCTCAAAGAGGCAGATGATAGTCTCGATGAGTACTACGAGGCTGTAAAGATATCTCAGCCAACGCTCGACTATGAAGCATCGACAGGTCAGAAGACAGCAGAGCTTATAGTAGTGGTGGCAGCTGCAGCTGTGACGACAAGAGTCATGCTCTACACACGCTCAAGCTGAATACCTGATGTGTTCGACACGCATACCTTAGCATAGGCAAAGTAAAGTACCGTCCCACCTAATGAGCGAGTCCCAGCTATGAGGTTTCCGATGTCGAAGCTGAGCCGTTTGCCCTGGTTAGGTGGGATGTTTCTGCCCCCGATGTGGTGACGGCCCTCAAGTGCCGACTCGAGGTCATCGCTTCCACTGGTTAGTCGCAGAAGTGCATATGACTTAGTTTTCTGTCTGTAGAGTTGGCAGTCAACCAGCTCGCGTATCTCACCAGGAACATTGGTCCCAGCAACCACAAGCTTGAAGTCGTCTAGTGTATCCACCTCCTGGATGACTCCTCCCTTCCGAACCAGGACCGCAACAGCGACACAGTCCGATGCACAACGATGCAATGTCAGCTCTACCCGTTGGTTAGCTGTGGCTTGGACCTGCTGGTGTTCTCGCTCCACATGCATGCTCCGCTGTTTGGAACCCGTTTGCTTCAGTTCCTGGTCATTCTCGTCATGCCAGACATGAAGTCTTGGAGCATTCATCGTCACATCTGCGAGCTGCTCAGTGTACACCCGGAGGAACAGCCTATCATGCATGGCAGCCGGATTCACGTGTGTGTTCTCGAGGAGGGTGAAGGGTGGAACTGCCACAGGCTTCTCGACACCTGCCTCTAGTTCGAATTCCGTGAACCCCTCATTGCACCCCACAGCGTAGTATCCCTTTCCCTTTGCATAGAAGGTTGGTTCACCAGCAAGCGGACCTAGGACTCGGTACTCATCGTTCACAGAGGTGGTGTCCACGGTGCTCTTGCTCTGCACGATCTCCCACCTGTTCAGAACCTGTGGGAGATCTACCATCAGAAGGAGCGCCAGCTCGTAGTACAAAAGAACTCCTGACTCGGATACCCTACCGGAAGTTTGACAGCACCCAGGGAAGGACAATCGACCTACCTGTGGGCCAAACCAACAGTCCTGTTATTCTAGCTCTCCAAAAGGCGAGGGTCGACCCCAAAGATCTACTAATGGTCGGGAAGGGGGCTGCCGTATTTAGTCTCCATAGCCAGGAAGAGCGAGAGATGCTGGATAGCCTCCAGTCTGGAGCAAATAACTACTTCAGGGAGGAGGTCAGTGTCGCTGTAGCGGAGAGCCATGACACTGGTCATGCAAAAGGTACTCAAGAGGGGTTCACTGTTGGCCACAAGGATGCTGCTGAGCATATCTTCAATGAAAGAGGACGTAGGAGATTGGACAAGAATCTGTCAGCATTTCTGAAATTCCCAGATAACTACCAGGACTACCTCATCAAAACCGCTCGCAAGTCAGATGCTCATTGCGCATGGAAAAAGTGGGTCTTTCATGAGAAGTTCCAGAAGAAGAGAGTCCTACCATCTGAGCCACAGTGGATAGAGTTTCAGCAACAGGCTTCTGACGAAACTGACGAAGTTCCTCAGGCTTCTGACGAAGTTCTTCAAGCTTCTGACGAAGTTCCTCAAGCTTCTGACGAAGTTCCTCAAGCTTCTGACGAAGTTCCTCAGGCTTCTGATGAAGTTCCTCCAGGCTTCTGACGAAGTTTCTCAAGCTTCTGATGAATTTCCTCAAGCTTCTGACGAAGTTCCTCAGGCTTCTGACGAAGTTCCTCAGCCTTCTGATGAACGAAAAAGTTGCGGCCGACAATCTGTCAGCGATGACGCGTAGAGCAGGCTAGTTTCCTGGCTGGATTCAGCTTGTAGGTGAAGGTCTATGCCTTTTCCAGAGAGGGCTTGAAGTGTGACAGCTCACCTGTCTCCTTGTTGCTGAAGATGAAGCGGTACAGCTCAGCTGCCCTCTGTACACCTGCGATAAAGTCCCCTTTGGTCTCCTTGAGGGTTAGGCTGTCGTATATGGTGTCGAGCAGGGCACGTCCACACTTGGAGCTGAAGTATAGCAACCGGGCATTGTGGCAGATGTCCGGGGAGATCTCGCGGGTGAACTTTTGAAAGAGGATGAAGACAGTTATCTTTGTGTGCCGGATGCGCCTGGTGATGTTGCTGAGGTAGGTGACTGTCTTCTGGTCCATTGCAGGGTCATCGATAACTAGAACAAGTGGTTCTGTCAGTCGGGCTGCCAGCAGCTTCTCCATCAGGGCTTGCAGGTTCTGCGTCTTGGTGAGTGGACCATTGTACCATTGATCATTACAGTCAACTGCCTCAGCGGCGGAGTCAGACACCAGAAGGATGTATTGAGAGTGTAGATGTTCGGCCAGGCGAGCCCGCAGCTAGATGTTTTTCCCATGGCGTGATGGGGCAATGATCAGAACCACCTGGCCAGCATTGGCCGGCCTACTGTCGAATGGTACAGACATGCGCGCGGAGGATGGTTAACACTTGGTCGGCGGTGGCCTCGTCTATATCTGGGAGACTAAATGGCAGTACTTCCTGCACCAGCTTTTGTGCCTGCTGTGTGGGTAGCATTGTACCTCCGGTGGATACGAAGGATGCGATGGAGGCGTCAAGCATGAAATCCCAGCAACAGCTGAGAAGATAGCGTACAGGGCCTGTGTCAGCACCCACAATGTCTAGTACATCCAGTATCTGTACGACACATGCACGGGAAGTCATGACTATTATGTGAGCTTAAACAGCAAACCAAAGAACCCTGACTTCTTCACCTCTGGTAGCTGGAAGCTGGCGGTAGCACCTTTTTTGCCATCGACAGTGATATTGCTCAGGCCGATGGTGCCTACCCTGAGATTCTCTCCGTCTTGTTGGAATGAGCTCCGTGGTTTCAGGAGATCCTTAACCAGGTCTTGTGCATAGGACTCAGCCATAACCTTGATGGCACCAGCCTCGTCGACTCCGAGCATACCTCGCATCGTTGCCCTGTCTTTGATGCCCATCCCCTTGTATACAGTCTTGGCCTTGTTAATGGTCGATTGTCCTACTGTATCAGTGTTCCCGATGAGATCTCGGGCTGGGATGGTACCTCAGATTTCCCGTGGGTCTCCATTCTCATCGAAGTATAGGAAGGAGATAGGGTAACAGTGTCCTCTGAACCAAGGCGTGCCTCGCCCAAGTGAGCAAGATCGCCTAGCTCTTTGCTTTCTAGGTCTGTGAGTGACAGAGTCATAGTCATATACAGATGGCTTAAACCTACTAGTCATACCCCCAGTGAAATAGTTGGGCATATGAGAACCACGCAGTCGGCCAAGGGAATAGGTAGCAGTGCTCAAGGTACTTGCCCTCTCTGCAGGGGCACGCCTTGTGGGAGGTCCACCATTCCTGGGCATTGGCAATCTTCAGGCTGCGTGTTCGACTATGGGCTACACACCGCCCTCCAGCACGCCATGCCTCATATGCTGCAGGGGTCTCGTCATCCATCTCTCACTATTCAGAGTGGTTAAACATAGGCGACGATGATCTCAGCCATTGCACTCGTTGCTAGCCATAGCCTCCATTAGTGTAACACGTTCACCCATGATCTTGGCAGTGGCAGTGTAGGCGGCACCACTGAGGGCGATCTTTGGGATGGGGTGAGTTATTCCGAGACAGTGGTCGGCCACCCATTCACCACGGTAGCGAGGAGAGCCACAGTGGTGGCAGGAAGAACGCCATTTCCCCCTGTCATCTTCACCACGGCCACATTCTCCGCCACGTTACTGGCGACATGGACTGCCAGAGGCTTAGCCTGTGTCAGTAACTTCTGTGTCTTGGTTCGCAGCAGGTTCTCCACCTTCTGAAGACTTGCCTGGCTCTCGGGAAGTTGCTTCACGATCTGTACCGTTGACGTCATTGTTTAAGCCCTGAGTATACAATGCAGTTAAATGTCTGTGTTCCCTGTCGAGTGAGCTAATAAGATCTTCCCAGTCTGCATCTGTCAGGTGTCTGGGTTGGTACTCAGGAATATTCATTTCTCTATTGCGACATCTTAAACATGTCCGGGCTCACGCTATGCGAGAAGTACTATGAGGGCTTCCGGAGGGAGCTGAAGGCCTACAAGAAGAAGACGCCAGATGAGCTCGCTCAGCTCTCCGGTGGTGAGCTGACAGCTGTGAAGCTCTATCTAGGATTTGGTAAGGGGCAGATCTGCTTCCTTGAATACCTTATCATGGGCGGGAGTATCGTCGAGCAGCTCCTGCGAGCTAAAGGTTTCTACACCTGACTCAGAGCTGAACAAGGCTCTGCGATACTACAAGATGGAAAAGGGATGCGCTGGCGAACCTTCCAGCCCTTGGATGTGCATGTTGGCAGCGTGTATAGGGGCTGTAGGGCAGGCCAAGCTGCCTCAGTGACTCACCGTGGTCCCCACCGCTACTGACGAGAGTCAGGATAGTCTTATAACTGATTCGCTAGCGGCGGAGTAGGCTGATCCCGAGCACCACGATAGCTAGGCCTGACACCACTCGTAGAGCTGCCACAGGAAGCGGTGTCGTGTCGACTGGCTGCAGTGGTGGGGTTGGCGCTGCCATGGGAAGCAGCGTGTCGACTGGCTGTAGTGTCAGGGTCGGAACGACTGTATGGCCCGTACTACGTGTAGGTGTATTGATATCCATGTTGAAACCGAAATGGACACCGGGGGAACTCCCCTCGACTATCATGTTGTTATAGCCCCTGACTTGGAGGTCCTCGATGTTCACGATCATGTTGCTCGGAATCAACCGTAGGTGTGGTGAAATAGCAAAGTCAAGTTTGCGACGGGCCTTCTGAAACCCCCGCTGGAACATGGCCTGGACCTCTGCTCCGCTGAAATCATCTATGGAATGACGCAGCTTGGTCTGTGCTGTAAGGAGGCAGTAGCACAGTGCTTCCAGGGACTGGTTGATCCGAACGATCCCTGCTGGTGTGAGGCCTGAGGTGGTGTGTGGGACAAAGTACTTCCACACCTCTGGATAGTCCTGCCTGATTCCGGTGATGTGCATATTTTGCACTATTGCTCCATGGCCGGAGTCTGGATCGAACGAGAATGTCGCTGTCTTCTGACGGCCTATTCGTCGGGGTGCTCGATAGGGGAATCCTGGGTAGTCACGTCTCGGAACACCGTACATAACCCCTAGACCGCTGTTGTCGCCGCCATGCCACCGATAGTCTGGGTGAGCTCTGAACTCTCTATGTAGTCTGCTGGCCGCTGAGACGCTATGACTGTTGAGCTGTGGGTCGAAGTCGTTTGTATCAGGGAGGCTTGCACCCAGCTCGTGGAGGATTCGTCGCACAGTGAAGTACACGTGGAATCTGAGACAGCTTCAGGAGTACCAGAATAGGAGTGAAGCAGGGTGGAACTTACTCCACAGCCTGCCGTGGCACACCACACGGCAAAGTTCAGCTGCTGATTCCAGTATGAGAGGCTTGGAGCAGCCATCCAATTATGAGCTTGCTTCGCATCCTTGATGGTGATGGGATGGTTCGTCAGTGGTCGTGGGTTGACGGAGAAGCTGGTTCGGGCCCGTCCATCCACTGTGATAGGGAATGGTGCTAGCTCTGGTATATCATCCAGTAGGCCTCTCAGGTCAGTCAAGGGTGTACCCAGGAGGGGCAGATGGCTCCGGATGACTGTCGTGAGGTTCAGTGGGAAGGCCATCTATACTGGTGTTCTTAAAGCTACCGTACAGGCAGCACATTATTTGTAGTCATCTCGACTCCAGAGACCGGCGTAACATCTCGTTTTTTAACTCCTCCATATCAACCCGCCCGCTGGAGCCTTTGACGTGTTGCTGTCGCACTTTAGGTTTCTCAGTGCGGTACAGGGCTTGGACCTTCAACATATGGAGGTACTCTTCATCGGTGACCTGGCCATCCTCGAGAGCTTTGCTGACAGACTCGTCGATAGTCCGTAGCATACTCTGTGCTAGTGTCACGTACTTAGCATGCTTCTCCAACCTCATTGTGATCTGCCGCTGCCCCACCCCCAAGCCCGTGGCCAAGACAGTGGCGGCTAGTGTCACGCCACCCAGCGGGATGGCGACGAGGGCACCCACCCCTGTAGCGAGAGTGGCCACAGCTGCCACACCAGCACTGGCTCCAATCACACCAACAGCAGTGGTTGTATGCGCGAGGACGTTGTAGGCTGTCTTATATCGACTGCGCGTTCTGCCGTACTTTTCTGCCTCATGGACGAGATTCTGCCTGATGGTATCTATCTGCTGGAATCGCCAGCCGTGGATGGTACCTCCCTCGTCAGCGGTCAAGGAGGGGTATAGTTCTGGTGGCTTCCACCACTCTGACTTTGCCATAGTATACCTAGAGATCAAACCTGCATCACCTGTATCACCTGCTTATGAGTCATAGAAGGGTTCATTGTGAAGAGCCTGGCTAACCGTGCCAGCTTTTTGGTCTTGAGACAGCTGTCTCTTAGAACATGGTCATCCAGCACTATGTCGGGTGCCAGTAGCGTTCTGAGACGTGACATCTGGAACCTCACCTTATCACCAAGATAGTAGGTCCGCAGCTGGATGGGTTTCTTGATCTTATACTTCCGCGCCATCTCCTCTTCCCACTGTATGACCTCTGGCTCATCCTCGTCCAAGAAGACACCTTGCTCATCGTCGTATGTGAAGACATCTGGCCGATCGTCGTCTGTCAAGACTCCTGCATCCCGCTTACTCTCCTCCAGGAGGGCCTGCCAGTATCAAAAGTTTCCCGGTGCCTCCTTGCCCTGCGCGCGTTCTGTTGATAGCAGTTCTCCTGCTGTAGGCGCTCTCCTTCTTGTTGACAGATCTGTTGCTGTGCGGGCATCTGTTCATTTAAGCCCTTTATCTGTTCAGGAGTTATGAAGAGGCAATCCTCTATCGGGTTCATCATCTCGGCCAAGGCCAGATATTGCTGGTATGATATCATGTTGTCGTCAGGTCAATGAGTAATAAAAGTGTAAACTCTGAATGGGCGTCTGATATCCCATCCGTGCTGGCGTATATGTTTCCCGAAGAAGAAGTACATCCTCAAGCCGTTGATTGAGGTCTCGGATACAGAGGTGGCAGACATCAACACCCTTAATGACGACCTCAGCTTTCATCTGGTCAACCCCTATTCGAGCAATGTCCCACCGATGACACATGAGGGTCTGCTATTGACCCTGGCAAAGAACCTGCAGTCCATGTTTGAGAAGAATGAAGTGTGGTACAGCGCTGGACCTGGGGGTAACTGGCAAACATGGTTGGCCCTATATATACCTCCCGCAGTCATTGACATAGAGGTTACTCCCCTCTCCGCTGTTGTGAAAAGGGATGGGAAGGTTCAAGAACCTAGATACCCACTTCGTTCTTGAATGATCGGCTCACCTTCCCGGGTACTAAATACCACCGAATTGGTACAGCTTTATTCGGCCATAAGCTGTCACGAAAGATGCAAGAATACAGTTGGTATTTAATGGTGACTGAACGTACTCGTCATTGACCAAATAGGAGGCCATTAGAAGACTATCGTTCAGGAATGTAATGGAGACCACAGTTTTACTTTTATCATTCAGATGGGAGAGTAGACCTTTACGTGTTGATATCATGCTATTCTTTTTATGATTGCGAAGAGAAAATCGTCCCTACAAAATATTCAAACATGATTTAGCGACAAAGCGCAAATGCGGGCTATTCGATATTTCAGCAGGGTCGAGCTGTATTCCTTCATGTTTATAATAGTCAGCCACGTAATTCATCTTTTCACTCTCGGTACCGACACAATCAGGATATCCGCTACTTTCCTGTTTAATTTTCAAAAAACGGTTATGTATTCTGAAAATAACCCATCGTCGCCATGCGGCTCATATTGCGATGACGCATGATAATGCCATACTTCATACATTTTTTTAATGACATAACTGTTGCGTATAGCTAGCTGTAACTCTGGAGTAGTCCATGTTATGCATAAACTGCGCTGTCTTATCACTCAAGTCATCGCCTCTTAGAACCGTATATGAGCCTTCTGGAAAACAACATTGTTTTATCACTGAAGGATACATGGAAACGCAGTCAAAATATTCGAGCATGGTATGCTCATCCGCTTCCATAAATAAACTACATTTTCAGCAATTGGACGTACAACCAGGTTTTACCATGACTCACATATTATTAACAAAGATTCTCAAGTGTGCGAATATAGACGGCATTGTTCTCAAATCTCTCTACTTGCGTGCGCACGTGCGCGTGCGAGTGTGCGTGCGTGCGTGCGTGTGTGTTCATGCCTCCGTCTATGCGTGTGCGTGCGTGCGTGCGTGCGTGCGTGCATGCATGTGTGTTCGTGCGTACATCTATGTGTGTGCGTGTGTGTGTGTATGCGCGCGTGAGCGCGTGCGTATGGGCGTGTTTGCGTGCGTGTCTGGGTTCGTGTCTGTGTGTGTGTGTGTGTGTGCGTGCGTGCGTGCGGTCGTGCGTGCGTGCGTGCGTGCGTGCGCGTGTGTGTGTGTTTGTGAGTGTGTGTGTGTATGCGTGCGTGCGTGCATGTGTGTGCTCGTTTGTGCGTAT
>CM067361.1:38095483-38107983 GCA_034401795.1 Chaetoderma sp. LZ-2023a | reverse complement strand
GATATCTTCTCTACGGCTAGGCTTGAACCACGTATGTCCAATATAGGCCGATCAGCTAGGTGGCCGTCTCGGATGACCTAGTTTTCGCGAAACAATTTCTTCTCCAGAACCTCCAAGCGGGCATGGCCGAAATTTGGGATATAGCATTAGGGACTAAGGACCCTGTCTAAGGGAAGTTAAGAGGGTTAAAAACATGGCCGCGACCGACCAATACATTTCGATAATTTTGGGATGTCGTTTTGAATTTTTTATTTGATCGATTTTAATCACGAAATTTCACAAACTTACGTAATAACGTTGGCCGATTTCACATTTTTCACTTCGCAATGTGTCTGGTCGAGGGATCGGCGGCCATCTGGGATTTATCGCAATTGCGACTGTTCGTGGGTGCCTTGTTGCAGGGGTAGGGTGGGTGGGGTGGAGGAGTGGGGTGGGGTTGGGGGGGGGGCGAACGGGGGGGGGGGGGAGGGTTATAGCCAGGATTACGATAGGGATCAAGTAAAACCTATTCGAAATTAGATGGGTAATATAGCTGCGGACATGTGGTGAAAGTTTGATCCAGATCCGACCGGAAATACGTGTGTAATGGGCGAATATAAACTATCGATTTGAGACAAATAAGGTAGCTTCTCGCCGGCTTGATATAGAACATTCCTTCTATCCACAAGCCACCAGTATAATACACTCGTCAGCATTATTTGCATGTAAATCGTTGCCAATGTAAAAGAGTAACGCAGGTGTTGAATACTTAGAAACAACTAATTTGATATTAAATACCGAAAAGAGAATTTAAAATAGAGATCACAACCGAATTTGGAATTAAATAAAGTTTGAGAACCGATGGTACTAATCTGAATTAAATTTTAATCTGAAAAGATGGATTGCCTGTTCACGGGTTCTTTTATGGTTAGGGATGTGGACAGGTGTCGGGTTAACGGAAACTATTTGAAAGTCCTGAATTAAAACACAAACATTATAGCTGGTTCCATATTACTTGTTTCACCATAATCATTGCAATAACCGAATGCCGGATATATATGAGTTGGCTCTGAATGGTCATTTGATGGAGATGACGGGATAAGTAGTCAAGTCGGGTTCGGCAATTTTCTCGGGATAGGATGAAGATGGCAGTGGTGTGAATTGTAGAGTAAACTTCATCCTATTGCTCTATGAGCCGACTCGATCTAAATTTATTAGTGAACTTTTTCATAGACTTAGCGGTTTAGGACTTGTTTTCGGAGTATCCATATATTGAAAGAAAAATTGTATTGTTTAAGGAAATTAGTTAGAAATCTATTTGTTCTTTAGGATCAGTCATTTATAATATTTATAGTGATATTTCTCTTCTTTGAAGGGAAGGGAGTGAGGTGGGGTAGCTCTATCCTTGTATATATATTAAACCTCCATCAAAGCACTAAGTCATTAAACCTTCATCAAAGCACTAAGCCATTACACCTTCATCAAAGCACTAAGCCATTAAACCTCCATCAAAACACTAAGCCATTAAACCTTCATCAAAGCACTAAGCCATTAAACCTTCATCAAAGCACTAAGTCATTAAACCTTCATCAAAGCACTAAGCCATTACACCTTCATCAAAGCACTAAGTCATTAAACCTTCATCAAAGCACTAAGTCATTAAACCTTCATCAAAGCACTAAGTCATTAAACCTCCATCAAAGCACTAAGTCATTAAACCTTCATCAAAGCACTAAGTCATTAAACCTTCATCAAAGCACTAAGTCATTAAACCTTCATCAAAGCACTAAGCCATTACACCTCCATCAAACCCCCTGATGCAATATCAAGTAAGAGAAAAATAAGAGGGAAAACATAGAATTAATTAAAATCACATATCTGGAATACATACCTATTGGGAATGGGAGATAAGGATAACCTAAGGGCACTCAATCTTAATTATCTGTATGCCCTGATGGTATTCATCTCAAAATCTTAAGTTACAGCGTAGTCAGCACTGTAATATGTATACTCGGTCTAAATGGGAAAAGCTGTGTTGAATATTTTGGAAATAATCCGCCTGGAAGCCTTCGAGCCAAAATAAATTTGAATGGGAAATGTATACTAAAGCAGCTCAACCTTAAATGGGTAATAATGTTAAATATTTTGGAAATAACCCGTCTGGAAGCCTTAATCAAATTAAGTTTGAATGGGACAAGAGATGCTGAGGCAGCTCAACCTATAACAGGTAATGGCTGAAGATCTGTTGAATATTAACAATGTCTAACCTATCACAGATAAAGTTGAAGATCCGTTGAATATTTTGAAATGGCCTGTAAGCCTTCCAACCAATTATTTTCAAAACACCCACCAGCTCCATGCTGTTTATCCTGAAATTGAAACCAAAAGTCAACATTGTAGCTGAACAGATACTACACCAAACCTTGTAAGTAACACAGAATTCTGGGCTGGACTATAATAATCGTACGCTTTTGATAAAAACCAGACATTTATTATCAGAATTTCCAAAATACCAAACAGAGAAACAGTTGATCATTTTGACTTCAATCCAACTCGAATTCCTTGCTGTCTTAGGCAGCAACAAATTCCAGTCAAACTATTCTCAAAATAGCCAAATATTTCTAAACAGTACATTATTTATTATTAGAAATTAGATATCTGGGTTTCAAGTAAAATTATAAAAACATACCTTCATCAAGGTTATAATCTACACCTGTGTCTTACCACCCGTCTTGATTCCTCGACCATTCACTTTATCCGTCATGAGGTCCGTTCCTTAAACGAATAAACCTACATTAAGTCAAAGTTCTCAATTTCTTAAAGTCCCTAAAACACTACGCTTTAATTAAATTAAATTTCCAATACCCAAAAGCAACCAACACCGCTAAGTGCCAGTCCGCCTGCTGTACTCAGAAATCGAGGGAAACGGCAACACAAGGAGCCACTTCTCCTATCCACGTGGTATCTTAACCTAAATTTCTAACCACATCCAAACAAACCAACAGCTGAAAATTGTTGGCACGTTTGTCGTAGTGTGAAATCCAAGAAAATCATATCAACAAATATGGAACCAGCTTAAATATTGAAATATGTACAAACTATATACATTATCACTATTATTGACAACACACACACACGAACGCACGCACGCACGCACGCACGCACGCACGCACGCACACATACACACCCGTGGCGTGCACATGTTGACACAGATTCTCAAGAAATTTCCCTAACACTAATAATCCTCATCATAGTCAATTAAATGCACCCTAACCCCTTCAGCTGTGCACCAGTATGTGCACGATGCAACAAGGAAACATACCCATACACTCACACAAGCACTCTCATGAATGCACCCGTGCGCGCGCGCACACACACGCACGCACGCACGCACAAACACGCACGCACGTACGCACGTACGCACGCACACGATGCAACAAGGAAACATACCCATACACTCACACAAGCACTCTCACGCACGCACCCGCGTGCGCATGCACACACACACACACAGCACGCACGCATGCACAAACACACACACACACACGCACGCACGCACGCACGCACGCACGCACGCACGCACGCACGCACGCACGCACGTACGCACGCACGCACGCACGCACGCACGCACGCACGCACGCACGCACGCACGCACGCACGCACGCACGCACGCACGCACGCACGCACGCACGCACGCACGCACACACACACACACACACTCGCCGATGCACACAACCATAAACATACACTTCCTAACATACAACCTGCCCCTTAAGTTTCAAAATAATCTTCTAAATTTAACATTGATGGGGTGGAAAATGTTATTGTTAATGGCAGCAACACCCTGCGGCAACACACAAGATTGCATCAACTTACTAAAACCTGCCATTGAAATTCAGTTTAGTGACGTCGTTGTCAAGGTAAATGTTGCTGCCAACGGCAACAACACGTCACAGCAACAACAGCGCCAAAATGAACACCCCTGGTATCAATATAATAATTAAATTTCTTCTTAGACAAATCGCGTCCCAAAATCACTATCCTGGCCTATCACATGGACGTTACCATAGCTACGCTCTATTAACATTTATATAATGCCAGAACCATAAACCTGAAACCGAAAAACGATACCGTAGCAGAACATAATATTGAAAATCAAACTGAGAAAAGAATGAATCTTCCTCCACAATTTCCCAATGCACGCTGCCCGGCTATCTAACAAAACTTGGTTACACTGAACCAACCACCTAAAGCCCACATTATAAACCATTTCAAATCCAACTCACCTCATTGAACTTCTCTCTTCTACCTGATGAACTTGAACTACCTCTTACGACAAGGCCATCGAAGATTGGAATGGCCGACTTAACACAATCACATTGCTGACATCAGCTACCCTCTCATCATGGACATAAATCCCTCTGCCAACCAAAAATAGTGCCCCTTCCATCATACGATGCTAATGCCCCTGCTTCACCAACATCAATACAGATATTACCAAATTATTTTAACAGGCATACTGAATTAAACTAAACTAAAATTGTCCAAAAAACTATTTCTATATTTAATAACGACATCACAAAACCATTTTCCTACGCCAAACGGCCGTGCAGGACTTGTTTATGTCCAATACATTAAGCGTGAAAATCTGCCCGTGCACCATTATCAATCAAAACAAGACTAAAGTTCCCCTATACCAATAAAATGAAACCAGACTTAAAGTTCTCTGTACCAATAAATGGCTAAAACAGGAAAATCTCACAAAACTTCAACTCACACACAAAGCCCTCAGAGCGAATACTGTGCCACTGATTCCACTCTGTTACACCAAGATTAGATGTGTCACATAATCACAGTCTCAACTAAACAGCTACACTTTATCTTTCCTTGCCAGACCCATGCTTCGATTAAATTAATCTAGTACAGTAGGGTAATTATCATATTACACTCCTGCAATGTTTCAATTTGACACAGGATTCCACAACACATATTATGTTTAATTATATAGCATAAACGTGTTGATTATTTGAAAACTAATTTGACTAGAAGCTTTAAAGGTGCATATTCACACAAAAATGTTTGAAAATAAAATTCTTTACATTGTATACTTTTATAGGCGTGAGCTGTTTTCCGCAATGGAAAGAAACGAAATAAATCTTAACATATTAGGATTTCATTCCGTAAAAATACATTTCATATTTTTAGTTGTGAATTTGAATTAGGGACTCGTGCCTCTAATTTGACAGCTTAAAAAATTATATTAATTTACACATAATGAAATCATAATATGCTAAGATTTATTTCGTTTCATTACATCTAGACACACAATTTAAGCCTCTAAAAGTATACAATTTTAGCAATTTTTTTTCAACCATTCTGCTGTGAATATGCACATTTCATTGGCTTGCCAACTGAATATTACATACCTACAATTCATGTGCAGTTCTTGTGAGTGTTACCATGACTACATGACGACGTGTATGTATGCCCCACCCACGACCCACGACGATGTGTATCCATGTGCTCACCACATCTGTTTGTCTGTCCATCATATTCTGATGGCTCTTGTCTTGACTATGATGTAAGAAATAATGCTATGAAAATACATTTTGAGGCTAACTTGTCTGAGAACTAGCATGCCATGGCAACTAAACTCTTAATTCATGTTAGTTTCAAAATATTTAGCTGGATATGTCTTGTATTTTTAATTATTGTTTAATATTTCCAATTGTTTTGGTTCCATAATTACAGAGTAGAATTAATAAGTAATTAAAATCGGATTGGAAGCCATTGTTGCCTAAGGCAGCAATTAATGTCTTCCAATCCAATTATGTTCAAAATAGTCAACATGTCAAATCTTACTAACATATTTCTGTCTTTGTCCTGAAAACACTTACCTCATTTCTGAGCTCTACTCTATCTATCGTAATTGCCAATTCAGCTAGCATAAGCATACCAAATTATGCGTGACTGACATTAAAAAAAATTTCATTCGCTTCTCACATACATCCACCTACCTCAGGTTATCTGGAATCAGGAGGGGTATTTTACGGCATCAATATGCCCGTGTCCATGTGAGTGACTGCAAAAAACGAAAACTGGTATTTTTGACCAGAATTTTCTCATGGCGGCCATTTTGAAAAAAATTCTTTTTTCTAAAATAATCATCAGTGGCAACATCTTACCCAAGTATGGGAGTGATCCGATCAACACTCTAGGTGTAGTAGCACTTCAAACATCCATTTGAAATCCCAATACATTTCCTATGGGAGTGTTTCCATGTATTCTTGGGTCAAAGATTTGGTGGCAATTTTGAAAAAACAAATCGTCAGTGGTAACATCCTCAGCAGGTATGGCAGTGATCAGTTGACAACTCTAGCTGTAGTAGCACTTCAAAGATCAATTTTGAAAGTCCCCATACATTTCCTATTGGGCATTTTGCACACTCAAAGGTAGGTAGATCGAAAACTGTTTGGTGGATCCAAATTAAAAGTAACAGTTATCGATTCCACTATGGGCCCTTGAAGTTGACAAAGTTTGGAGTTGATCGAATGAAAACTGAAGGAGGAGATAACTCCTAAACTTTTGGAAGAATAATAATAAGAACTAGACTGGTACAATTACTGTTCCAGTAATTGTTAATCTGCGTGCCTTCAACCAACCACCTCAATATCCAAATTAGGAAGCAATCGCATCAATTATTGATTGTGGGCCAATTGGTTTGTGACAAAAATTAAATCTCTTGATTAAGAAATCTGAAATTTGTAAATGGATAATTTCTGTCCTAGTCAGGCAAGTGTCCCAAGCTCACATGCGTTATCATATTTTCAAACATGAATATGAACCATATGAAGAAATCTCCTGAGTTTCATGACAATCAGCAAATCAGTTCAGTGATCATTTAATTCTACGAACAGCACAATATACATGATGACCACTGACCAAATTGACCAATAGCTTTTTTAACAATCTGATTTATCAATTTGATTTAAAAGTTTAAAACGTTGGTGTATAGTAGTCATCAACTAATAGATATTCAATTTTGATTGGCCGATTGTAGCCATTTTTCCACTAAACAAACTTAAACTAAGAGCCTATGCACATTCTAGTATGTTCAGGTCTAGTTGAAGAGAATGCCTGGTCAGATTTGTTAGTCGATCGATTTTGATGGCAAAATGATGGTATATCGTGGGTGCTATGCACAGATGGAGCATTTATGAATCAGATGGATCAATTGAGTGGTTCAAAAGTAGCTGATTGGTTGGTTTGGTTTCCAAACATCTTGGACTGCATGCAATTCAGTATCAGGAAACTCTCCGCACCCCATCACAGTGAAATTGTGCTTCTGAAAAGCCATTTCATGCAGTGTTAGCAACAATACATTAATTACTGCATTGAAATTTGTAGGAACAATTGAATTTAAATATAAGAAATTAAAAACATTTTTCTTTGATTTTTAGAAGGAAAGCATTAATAATCCCACACCCACACCCACACCCAATTATTTTGGGGTACATTCCACTCCACTTGTTCTGCCTTCAAAATGTATGTGGATGCTATCTTGGATATCTTAGTCTTCACAAAAAATTACATCTAGAACCATTAAAGAGGTCGCGCCC
The DNA here is from genome assembly GCA_034401795.1 of Chaetoderma sp. LZ-2023a. NCBI lineage: Eukaryota > Metazoa > Mollusca > Caudofoveata > Chaetodermatida > Chaetodermatidae > Chaetoderma > Chaetoderma sp. LZ-2023a. The sequence goes on along the minus strand of CM067361.1, from coordinate 38,100,385 downwards.
AGATATGTGATTCGTGACTTAGGACCATTCAAGTATGTCCAAGGAGTGAACATTGTGGAAAACAAAAATTAGCTTTTTAGCCTTGGATTTTGACACTGAAGAAATGAATTCGATAACTTTCAAACTGATTTTTCGACAAGGTATGTGACCATCCTAAATATCTGTTTTCAAAACACGTTCATACATTTTCAACCAGGTCATATCCATAAAGGTGAATGCTAAGGATCACATCAGGTGGGGTGGGGGTGGGGTGGTGGTGATGAAATAACTTAAGAAGTGATATTTTTATTAATTATTTGCAACATCCCACAGACAAAGGCCTCCTCTATCAGGCAATCATAGCTCCAGGTGTCAGTTTATGTCTAGCAGGGTTCCCAGCCACTCTGGAAATCAGGTAAAACCTTGAAAATAGATTTCCACTTGTCTAGTCAGGGGAAAAAACAACAAAAATCAGGGAAACTCCCGGAAATTTGACAATGACTCAGATGCGTTTTTCATATTTTGCCAGTTTGAAATATGTGCACTGTGTGTCATGTTTCCAAGTTGTGTCCATTGACTGAAAATGGAAATAAATTACAATTATTGTATGCACAGGCTACTACGTTGTTGTATATTTTATCATATGTGCTGAACTACCTCTTGACTTTTCAACAACCTTGTTAAAGTGAAAATATGGAATTTTGGAAATCTCTCATGGAAATATCAAGGAAAACTCATGGAATTTTGTTTTGATAAAAGTGCTGGGAACCCCGTGTGTGGCTGTGGAGCAGCAGATGTACATATGTGATGTGGAAATTACTATGCATAATAAGGTGCGTGGAAGAAGTATGCTTCCTTGGAAGTGGAAGGAAAGCGATACACTACAGCACTTCCACGTAGTAGGTACCACTTCCAAGATGTGGGTACCGCTTGCAGTGGGAGGAGGGTGTCACTAATACAATGATGATCATGTCGATAGTCACTTACAGGACTGGCGGTATGATCAGCGAACGAAAAGAAGAAGAAGACTAATACAATGTACATTTACTAGTGATTATTCAGCTTCCTCGGAACTATTAAGTGCTTCATCGCATGCAATACTGCTTCCCGAAGCTCATACCTGCATAGCAGTGATGACTGCTTTCTAGTAAGCAGTAACCACTTCCTGAAAGTGGTTCACTTTTCCATTGGAAACACATCAAGGGTGCATTTAAATGATGGCGATGTGAACGGTTACCAAGTGCTCAAAAGCAGTGTGTGTTTATTACAATTCTCTTAAGATGATAAGACATAACAATACATCTTGCAGCGACATGTATGGCAACAACATGTATAGGCATGTGTAGATGTAGCTCCATTGTAGAGCTCAAGGGTTAGAAGTGACAATCATTCTCAGTCTCAACATAATCAAAGTAGTGACCATTCATATAATAATTGTTGACTAATAAATAAATGAGTGTCAATTGTTTCCGTCATTGCGAGCAAAAAATAGACAACTATTGTTCTACTTCTGGCACACACTAGACCACTTAAAGTGTGTAATGTATGTCTTTGATATTCAGACATGTGCTTTGGTGTAACTGTTGTTCATGATAGATACTTTCCCGATACGTTGATATGTTCATTGAAATGTACAATTATCTTGAAAATGGGTTTTGGAAGAGGTCTCTTAATTTGGGATCATTTCATCCATTCATTGCTCAGACAGTCAGTTAGTCGGTCACTCACGCGGCCTGTTTCTTTGTTGGTCAATTAGCTAGTCAGCCAGTTAATCCTCTGTTTTTCTGCCTGCCTGTCTGTCTTCCTGCCTGCCTTGCATACGTGTAGACGAGAGATTTATGGTGGGGGCTAGACAAAAATTAAGACTGGCAATGCCTATTGTGTTAACAGCGCCTTAGACATTCACATTCCTTCTCATTAAATATAAAAACTAGTTTTTCTTGATTAATTACTGCAAATGATATATAGGGAATTCATTTGTGAAAGGGTTTATCAAAATAAGTTATAGCTTGGGATTTATTATTTGCCTTTCTACAAATTCAAAGCAAGCATACAGAAAAGCTGGTGAATATTTAAAAATAATTTGACTGGAAATTGGTGCTGCCTTAGAGGGCAACATCTTTCAATCATTTAAATTACAAAATATACAGCGTTACAGTATAAATAAGGACACGTATTAGAAACAGATTACTAATTCTCATTAGCATACTCTCTATCACATAGACCAATCTAGCTGTCACTCATCCTACCTGGATTTTTATGCTGATGAATACAGAAACAACTTGAGGAGAGCCACCGCCGCCGCGGCCTCCTCCTCCTCCTCCTCCTCCTCCTCACCCACCACCACCATCAATTCCGCCACTCGCACCAACACCGCCACTCCCATCAACACCACCTCCATCTCCATCACCTCCACCACCCCTCTACCACCACCAGCAGCAGCAGCAACAACAACAACAACAACAACAACAGCACCTCCTCCTCGTCCTCCTCCGCTTCCACCTCCTCATCCTCCACCACCACCACCACCACCACATCCTCCTCCTCCACCACATCCTCCTCCTCTACATCCGCCGCCTCCTCTTCCTCTTCCGCCTCCACCACCACCACCACCACCACCACCACCACCACCACCACCACCACCACCACCACCAGTCACCACCATCACCCATTTACACCATTCTGTCAAGAAAACTTCCATTGAAATAACAGATCTCTAATCATTTAGGCCCATCGCTGATTATCACTCCTAGTCAGCCTCTGGACAATACCGATAATTTGATCTATTATATTTAAATAAACCATCATTCTTAACACTGATCTTAGGCCTGAATCTATACAACACGTTTAAGCAATCTGTGCAGTGCTCATGTAGGCGGACATAATACATAGTAGACCTGTGCCCTTAATCTGGCAATCACATTGACTGTGATTTGAGCTACACACACGTGCACGCGTGTGTGTATGAACATGCGTGCGTGCAGGCAGGCACACGCGCAGTCACTCATGTATACAACATAATACAGCCTATGTGTATGACTTACGTCATTTACAGCCCACTTTGCTGAAAGTCGTTGTTGGCAGGACTTAGAGGTAGCAAATACTTTCAAACCCGATTAAAAAAATAATCAGCAGGTATCGTGGCATCTGATCAATGGACCTTTCCATTGTTAGCTATGCCCCGCCCATCACTAGCTAAGCTCCACCCACACCTCGCCGTTTTGGGATTGATCGATCCCCAAATGCCCTATCTATCAATTTCCTGAAAACTATACAGGGAAGCTGTTGAATATTTTGCAACTAATTTGACTGGGTGTTGCTGCTGCCTATGGCAGCAACAGCGCCCAGTCAAATTAGTTGCAAAATATTCAACAGAATATTGATTAAATATTAAAAGCAAACAATTTGTACAACAACGCACAGACCGTCTTCAAATATGCGTTCGTGACGTACTTATCGACGTCATTCATGACGCCATTCATTATGATGTCATTGTACACATAGCGCAGTCCATTATGACACCATATGATGGGTGGGTACTCTGGAAAGGTGAATTGCAACTATGACTTTTAATCAGATTGCTTTCAAAATAGAGAGACACCATGAGCAGGCAGCTAGTCTCTCTGTTAGACAATCAGAAAGACCTGCATTCCCGATTGCTAGATAGACTTATAACTCAAGTTACTACTCTGTCCAAATTCAAACTATCTCTACACTGTAAATGCAGGCCTGCTTTATTCTTAGTGGGGGAGGAGTGGGGAAGGCAGGTGTGCGGGGTGCATACTAGCATTCGGTTGTTCGGTTGTGTTGCTTTAAAAAATTAATTATATTGCCCAAAATTACTAAAAGTTGCTGCTGCTGATTTTAGTCAAACTCTTTTCAAAATGAGTAACCACATCATTTGTGTTTTGTGAGCTGGAAGCTGTTGCTGTCTAAGAGCGTTGCATTTGTATGTGGGAAGTTATTTTACCAGACCGGACACAATCAAACATTTCCATGCTGACATGAATGTTTAATTTTATGATTAAATATACATTCTGTTGAATACTTTGAAACTGGTTTGACTGGGAGCTGGCAAGGATAAAGCGAAAGATCATTCATTTACAAGACTATGTTGACGGGGTGAATTTTTACGCTTGAAAGTAAATTGTTTACAAAACAAAATTTATTCTGTTGAATATTTTGAAAATAATCTGACTGAAAGTCAAATTAATTTCAAAATATTCAATAGTTTTCCTGCATGGTTGCTTCCTAAGGCAGCAATGGCATCCAGTCAAATTAATTTCAAAATATTCAATAGTTTTCTTGCATGGTTGCTTAGAAAATTAGATATAGGGAAGTCAACAGTGAAAGGATTAACTGAGATAAGTTATAGCTCGGGATAATTTGTTAGCCTTTCTGCAAATTCAAAGCAATCATACAGAAAAGCTGCTGAATATTTAAAACTAATTTGACTGGAAACTGGGGCTGCCTTAGAGAGCAACATCGTTCAATGAAATAAATTACAAAATATACAGCGCCACAGTGTAAATAAAGACGCGCATTAGAAATAGATTCCTAATTCTCATTAGCCTACTCTCTATCACATAGACCAGTCTAGCTGTTACTTATCCCAGCTGGATACATTATTATTGAGTTTATGCTGACGTATGCGTGAACGACTAGACGAGGGTTGGATAATAAAGCCAATGTGAGAGCTTTACTACATGATAAATAAGAAGAATTAAAAAATTTATATCTCGATAACCGCTTAAGCTATCTGAATTCTGTAAACGGATTCAGAATGTAGATGACTCTCCGAATCAGGTATTCTTAACTGCGACCCGATCGGATCAGAATTCGCAGAATTCTTCTACAAAATCGCGGGCGTGTCGAATTTTATTTTTTTGAAAAAGTTGGGAAGCAGACAAAGAAAACAAATTA
>CM067361.1:38082983-38092983 GCA_034401795.1 Chaetoderma sp. LZ-2023a | reverse complement strand
TATTATTATTATTATTATTATTATTATTATCATTATTATTATTATTATTATTATTATTATTATTATTATTATTATTATTATTATTATTATTGTTATTATTATTATTATTATTATTATTATTATTATTATTATTATTATTATTATTCTTTTGATTTTTGTTGTTGTTGTTGTTGTTGTTGTTGTTGTTGTTGTTGTTTGTGGTGCTGCTGTTTCAATTGTCGTTGTTGTTGTTATTGTTGCTGTTGTTGTTGTCGTCGTCGTCGTCGTCGTCGTCGTCGTCGCCGACGCCGCTGCCGTGGTGATGATGATGGTGGTAGTGGTTGAGGTGGTGATAATCGTGGTGACGGTAACGGTGGTAGTGATTGTTGATGTGGTCTTCATCCTCGTCAACATAGTATTTGGTGGCGTTGCTTTGAGCAGCGCTATTCGTAGCGGTGTTAGCAATGTTATTTGTTATGGCGATGCTGATCGCAGATGTCTCTAACACCGATCGTTTGCCTATACACCAGGATCTTTCATCTGGCTGGTGAGATAACACATACGCGTCTCTATAGTTACGGTAATACCTTATTAATATAAAACTTACGCTGGGACACTGTCACTGGCTCATTTGCACAGCTAGCCACAATCCACAGTTTGGTATTCAAGTCCTGGAGTGGGACCAACTATCCAAAACAACAAGTAACCGTGCCCAACGCCAAACTCCAACTGACTGCCGTCCCATGTTCTATTAGAAACCCGTGACGTCAGTCCATAGTCACAAACCTTGGTGACAAACAGTTACACCTGATCCGTGACAACACGTTCACCATATACAGTACGTATTACTAGATTAACTACAATAAAAAAGTATGGACACAATATATTCAACAATCGTCTTTCATATAAGCCTAGGGTGTATATAATCAGTAGTTGTGTGTGTAAGTCAATGGCGGTGTGTGTCACTGTCGATGTATGTTAGTTCATTTGTGTGTTTATCTATGGCGTGGCTTGTTCATTCATTCATGCATGTGCTGTGACTGTCCTGTGCGCGCATGCCTGGGGTCCTCTGTATTCTCCTTTATAGGCGTGTTTGTACATCCATTTCTGTCCTGACGTGTGCTGTGTATGTTCCGTGTCCTGGTGCGCATGTGGTATATGTCTGTTTATGAATCGTGTGGTCAGTTGTGTATTCTTGTGTGTGTCTTTCTGTGTGTGCTGAACCTCTCCCGTCCTCTGTACCATATGTCGCACTATTTCTGGCAATGTAAACGATTCCTGCTTCGTTGTGAAATGAAATGTGTCATGTCTAGCTTGGCAGTAGCAACAACTACACCGACATCACATGCAGCGGAAGTATTTATGTTAACAACGGCAGCAGCTACCCTAGTAGTGGTTGTAATAGTAGGAGTAGTAGGGGTGACAGTAGTGGCAGTTGTAGTTATGGTAGCAGCAGGACTAACAGTAACCATAGTAGTAGTAGTAGTAGTAGTAGTAGTAGTAGTAGTAGTAGTAGTAGTAGTAGTAGTGGTAGTAGTGGTAGTAGTAGTAGTAGTAGTAGCAGTAGCAGTAGCAGTAGCAGTAGCAGTAGCAGTAGCAGTAGCAGTAGCGGGAACACATAGCAATAGCAGTAATAATAGCAGTAGTAGTTGTAGTAGTAGTTGTAGTAGTAGTTGTAGTAGTAGTAGTAGCAACAGTAGTAGTTGCCATAGTGGTAGCAACAGCGGTAGCAGCAGCCGTAGCAGTAGTAGCAATAGTAGCAGTGGTAGCAGTAGTAACAGCAACATTAGTTGTAGTAGCGGTAGCAGTAGCAGTAGTAGTGCCAGTAGTAGTAGCAGCAGTAGTTGTTGCAATTGCTGTAGTAATATCAGTATCATCATCAGCAGCAGTAGTAGCCGTAGTAGTAGTTGCAGCACTAGTAGCAACAGTAAGAATTGTGATAGTAGCAGCAGTAGTATCAGTGACACTGGTGGTTTCTGTACATTTATTAGGTCGATGCGTTTGTAGGTATGGCAACAATCGGCGACTCTGATTGTTATTATATACAGTTCTAGATCTAAAGCCATCGTACTGATTATCCGGGCGCTGGGTCGGAATATAAAGTTCTCCATCAATATACAGGCGATTGTAAACCATCTTTGCCTGTTTGTTATGCCGCCGCGTTTCCAGCAATACAGGTGTTAACTGCCTACGTTGTTCTCTGATCTCATATCGAAACTGTTGGGCTACGGAAAAGGTGGTCCCGCGCAGGTGTTCATAGACCGATGTTCGCACATGTTCCAGGTCGTCATATATTAAAGAACGACCGATTATCGGCCTTGGTTTGGAGGCGTTTCCACGATCTTTTCCGATTCTGTGTACATTTTGGAAAGCAATGTTGTTCCTTACTCTTAGTTCCTTTTCTATAAACGTCTTCAAAACGTCGTCACAATTTTCACTTTCGCGTTCAATTATACCGTGAAAGAGCAAATTGTATTTAATGGATCTGACTTGTAATTCTGCTACCAGCTCATTTACTGATTTTAATTCATCACACAGACAATGATTGTCCTCCCTCAATTGGTTAATTTCCTCCCTCTGTGCTACTGCTATGTTCTACTGGTTATTTATGGTCCTATCGTGGGCACTACTTGCCGTTTCTAAACTAGTCACTCTATTTTCTACTTGTTGAATAGCTTGATTAAAGTTTGCCATATGCTGTTCTATACTTTCTAATCGACCAAGAGAGTCACACATTTCGTACTCTGAAGCAGTAAGGTTGCTTTGTGATGCTGCTATTTCATTCATTTGAACAGAACGTCGCTCTAACTGTCGTAGAATGCTGTGTGCCATTAAGCCTGAAACCTTCGGGCTTGTCATGTGATTTCCCGGAGAGAATGTATGAATCAGCTCATGTTGTAGGCCGTGGGTGCGGAATTCGTTGTAGTTGTTGACTTATTAGAGATTGAGACGGCGGATGCTGTACTGGTCCTTGTGCATGCTGTGGGTAAGGATGATGTTCGGCATACGTCACAGGAGGTATGTTTCCCCGGAGTGGTTGCGATGAAGGATGGTTTGGCATACACGTATACATATGTGATGCTGTGGGCTGAGAATGCTATATTACTGAGGAGTACGATTGGGTATACATTGGTTGGGCAGCGGAACACTGCGTGAAATGTACGCTCGACTCTGGGCTTGCTGATAAGCTACTGTTGAGATTACCTGCATCATGGGCGATATCACTGGACCGATTGATGTCGGAGAAGGGCTGTCAGCATGATGCTGAAACGTCATCAAATTATGCATTGACATTCCATTTGTAGAATTTGCCATCTGGAATACATCGCCTGACGTTGCGATGTCGACACCATTTAATACGAGATTGGCCTTGCTGATTATCCCCCCCCCCCCCCCCCCCGGTCGTCAGTGTGATCTCCCTTTGGAAAGGCGGTGTCAGTGCTTCTGGCTATGCAGGAGCCTGTATTGGACCGTCAGGCGACTGCGACGCTTTGCGCTTCCCAATATACAACGTCTCGCTAGTTAAGGTGGCCGTAGTGGTCATGACTGGTTGGTCAGCCAGAGCCATTGTCAATAAACGTCCTGACGAACCTTCATTTAATCAACTGCAACTCCATGTTAGGAACATGCCAGCACGAGGCCCTTGCGAGCAGCACTGATTTAATGAAGCTGAATAAAATACAGAATATTCGGTAAAACATGTTGCATCTCAGGCAAATTGCGCGTCATAGCATTGTAATTGGCTCACAAGTAAAAAACAAAACCTATGCTCTGCTTGATTCCATAACAAATGGCAGATAATTAAGAGCTGCCGTGAGCCGGCTACCCAACCCTAACTCCCTATTTGAGGGAGGGGAGGTAGGTTTACCCTCTGCTCAAGATAAGCTTTAAGTGTTATCTTACCGATCGACCTCGAAATCTAAGCATATAGTTATGTTGGATAATGCTATAATAAGTATTACAATTTCTGCAATCGAATGTCATCTTGAATAATATATGTGTAGCTTATCATTCAGTAGACTTTGTTTAGTATCTTTCTAGCCTAAATGTATGTAATAAAATCTAGATTTACTAAGCATGGTCGTCATTTGATACGAATCGAGTGGTGGGGGAGACATGTCTCTCCACTTTCTTTGCTAAACACCCATGTTTCTGTACATGCAAATATCCTTACACAATAGCTGTTGAATATTTTGGAATTAATTTGACAGGAAACTGTTGCCAACTTAGAGAGCAACAGTTTCCCAGAAGATTAATTTCGAAATGTGGAAATTGATTGTAATGCATCTCCTCCGAAACCGTTGGACAGAATTCAACCAAATTTGGTCTGTATGTTGCCCATATAAATATTGAGTACATGAGCAGATTTACATTTGGCCCTGCTCCTAGGGGTTGGTTGGGAGGGGGAGGGGGGGGGTGGAGTATTTAAAAATGTCAAAAATTAAAAAAAATTGATTGCAATGCAGTTCCTCTGACACTGTTGAATGGAATTCAACCATATTTAGAATGTCCGTTACCCATATCAATGTGGAGTGGATGAGCACATTTATATTTGATCCCACCAGGGGGTGAGGGATGTGGTAAAAAAGTCATGAAATCGATTGTAATAAAACTCCTCTGACAATGTTGGGCGGAATTCAACCAAATATCAATGTGGAGTGGATGAGCACATTAATATTTGTCCCCGCCCCAGGGTGTGTGGGATAGGGTCAAAAGGTCATGGAATTGATTGTAATGCAACTCCTCTGAAACTTTTGCACGAATTCAAGCACATTTGGTGTGTGAGTTACCCATATGATTGCGGGGTGCAAAAGGGCGTTCACATTTGGCTCCGCCCCCGAGGGTGGGTTGTGGGGTGTGTCAAAAGTTCAACGCATCATCGACCGATCAATCTACTTTATTATTATTATTATTATTATTATTATTATTATTATTATTATTATTATTATTATTATTATTATTATTATTATTATTATTATTATTATTATTATTATTATGTATACGCATGCGTTTTAAAATTGTAAATCCATTCTCAAATACGTTATGACTCCTGTCACAGAATACCATAAAACGCATACAACACAAATGTGCTGATTATTTTGAAGCAAATTTGACTAGAAGCTGTTGCTGTCTAAAGAATTTAAAAATAATCAACAGCTTAGATGTATGGCCGTTTTGAAAATGAAAAGTATGCATATGCACGTGGTGCATTTTTAAATCAGTGTGAGAAGGGTTAAAATAAGCGATATATCATCGGTTAATAACAAATCTGAGCATTCAAAATGACGATAAAGGTGTTTGGATTACGTTAGCATCTGGGTGTTTACCGGCAAATAATATTTTTATTATTTTATTTTAATATTACCGGCACAGAGTATAAAACACCCAAAGTTGAGAGGTTGTCGATGTCACCAGTTTAGAAAGAATAGCTAGAAACATGGGGCAGTTCTATATTACGCTACCAAGTAACAGTAGCATGGCTTACTATCTGGATAATAAGATTTCAGAATTCAAAATGCATCTTCAAATGCCTTTTTAGATTCTCGGGAGAATGGGAAGTAGATTTGTCATCCATATTGTATGCGAGAGGTTGGTTAACATTAGCTATTCACTCGATGATCCTGCTACACGCTTATACAGCCATTGGCAACTAAATTTCAACGTAAGAAGAAAAGAAAAGTTCTAAATGTAGCAGAGTAGTTTTTGATAAATTTAAGCAGAATAAACCTTTAAAAGCAGGTATAAATTCAGCGTCTCAGCGTAAAGATCTAGAATTACCACTCTACATCCAGCGCGTAGAAATACATAAAGGCTTCTATGCAGTTACAATTCTAATAGAGTTTATAAATAAGAAAATTAATAGCCACAAGCATTATAAAGATACATTCAGATTCAACTATTTCATCGATCGATTCAACCTCGTAACATTACCCGTTAAGCGTATGTTTGCGATTGAATTTGATGATGTCATAGGTAGATTCTTAGGCTATCATGCCCATATCGTTAGTGGCCCGACCACTGCGGGTGGAGGTCTACCAACGCATAAAGGTAATGAGATTACATTAACTACGGCTGACGTATATTGCGAGATTGTAAGCCATAATGTAGTCGGAGATACAGTCGCTCCTTTGTTAAGAGTTATGCCATTATCTAGCAACCACGGTGACGAAGATATTTGACAATGGGCATTTCCTGACATTCAATATAGAGCCGTATCTAAGAATTACATTGAAATGATAGGGGTTGTTATAAGCAGTAGAACTGACGAGAACATACCATCTGAAGACGGCGCATCACTGAGCGTACTTTGTTTGCATTTTAGACCCAAGACCTAAGAATTGGCGGGTAATCGATAGCTATAGCTAGACATTTTTACGTTTTGACTAATCAAGCGGGTGGACGGTTCCCATCATTCGTTGGCGCTAGGAGTCAAAGGGGGCATGGGTTAGGAAATATTATAGGTTCGCTTTTCAGAGCAGCCATGCCATTAGCTAAAAAGCGTAGGAACAAACTTGGGCAAGCGGGCCTGGTTTTAGCGTGGCTGAAGATGTTTTAGCTGTTAAAAAATTGAGAACATCTGTGACAAATAGGGTTTTGAATGTCGGTAGAACGATTATACCAAAATCCATAGCGTTAGCTCGTAACAATATTTCAGGAGCTAATTCCTAGTCTATGAACAGAAATACTAAGAGGGATCAACAGACTGTTAACATGCGTAGAAGTAATTCAAAGCGTAACAGCCGAGGTAGATGCATCAGAAACTCTAAACATTTTGATATATTTAGTTAACTAATACGATGGCTGCGTGTCACTGCACTAAAGGTGAATTAGATTTAGTTACCGTGAAGCCTGTAATGACTACGATGGATCAAGCATGCTGGCAAAGCTATCAACCCGTTACGAGCTTGTCTAACTCTGGAGAAAGTCTCGAGTTTTTTGTCTGTGGAAGTAGAGAAGAATACATAGATTTGTATACGTGGGTTGCTCCGCTAACCAAGTACACATTAATGGTTTAGATAAAGTTCCATTAAAGGCCCGATGTAGCTTTTCCAAACCGACAAAAGACGCGGAATGCTTACTATCATAATATACACGTTTCAATCTACCAGCGTCGCTAATAGACTTTTTATTTCTTGCTGTATTTGCGAGCTTTTCTTTCTCGGCATATTTACCCAAGTTTCGGATAGTTTAGCATCTCGAGATCTCAGATTTCTAGCAAATAAGCGAGGTGTAGCTGTACTCCGTCGGTTAATGAGCGTATGTCATACATACACTTTTAGCCCCAGGTTCGCTTTTTCATTTTTTTGCTTTAGATCCGATCTGATGAAGGCTCGGGGGTTCAGCGCTTTCGTCTGTATTATGGACCGTAGCCCAAGTCTTATGACTCCCCACGATTTGTCTAGGTATATTAGCATCCGATAAGAGTCTATTGAAGGCTGTCAGTAATGTAATTTCTAAAAAATCGTTAGAATTTGTATAAGGTCTCTGCGTCACCGTTGAGGCTATTAAATCTACTTGATTACTATTCAGATAGGCTACGCCATCTATGGTGACATGATTAGCGTTGTCTAAGGATAAAGCAGGTACCCTATGATTTAAGATTTCAATTAATCGCTTGCCTTTACTTCTTAAGCTAGGGCTCAACGATTGAACTAGACCTTTAATTCTAGCATTATCCAAATTTAAACCCCAAGGCGCAGCGGTCTGGAGATTCCATGACCCCTGCGAATCATTTGATGACTCAACCAATGAACCAAATTGTGTAGACTGATCTATCTGGAGTCTAATCTTTTGAAGCGGCTGAGAATATAAATTTGACTTTTCTCTAGCCGTCGAGTTGCTACGATTTAGAATTCGTTCCATCTCTTGATATAAATTCACAGCAGATCTAATCGCTATTTAGAATATTAATCTTAGATGTCATGTTTATACCATCTATCCTATTATGTGGGACCAAGGCCATTTTCTGAACGCTTTCCATCATTATTATTATCCGAATAATTTAGAAATAAGCGATAATACTGCTGGCAGTAAAAGATGTAAGAACCCTCCGCATTGAATACCCCATCGTCTTTGATATAACAGCTTTTTGCTTTTACTGAATAATCTAATGTTATCTCGATATTTGTGTAAGCAGTTATATTGTATTCGATTTAATTTGATATTTCCACGTATTAAGTTTAAGCAGCATTCAGACACAGCATCGGCTAAACCCTTGTTACATCGCTCTAGTATTAGCCTGCATTGCTTAGGCTTGGCTTTAGCTAAACTTTGCAAGACGTGCAATTGATTGCTGATATTGACCGTTCTACATCCTCTTTTAAGCTTAGACTCAGGTCTAACTGACACACTAGACTGTCTACGATTATTATTATTATTATTATTATTATTATTATTATTATTATTATTATTATTATTAGCGCGACACATCTCGTTAGCCGTTTGACTTTCTTACTCTTTCTTATTCGTTGTAGGCACGTCCACCACACAAACGTGGTCTGGTAAAATTTTGGTCCGTAATCTCATGTGTTCATGTGTTGTCTGACAGTGGTCTATGAGTAAATAGCCATGAGCTTGGGTAGTGGCATCAATATATGAATTCTGTAATGTTGAGCCACGTCTATGATACATTTGATGTGCCAATGTCGTTATACTGGAGGCGTCTCGAGGATTGTAAAATAAGATTATGTAATGACAATTTAAAGAAATATTTCGGTGATGCTTATTTTTTTAGAAAATATTCTGAATCAAATGAATTATCGTTGAATTCTCATGATGTACTCGTCTCGTAAACGATGCTGTAACCCTGCTATCTACGTCCTCCATCAGATTGTGAAGGATAATTAGATTAGCGATGCTGGAATCTATTTCTAAATCTTAAATTCATGAATATAATTCTACATCGGTCCCGATCTTTGATATGAACCACAGCATAATATAATCCGTTCAGGAGGTTTATCGAATAGCTGAGCTCTGAATCTTATTATCTAGCTTAACATGGTCGATTTTCCAGCCTGAGATGGTCCGCTAAGTAAGATATTAGCAGGATGTGTAAATTGTGTATTCATTTTGTTTTGTACTTATTACTAATCCAGACGAATACAGGCGGTATATCGAGCTATACAGAGTTCAAACGCTTATAATATTATAGAAATCATGGAAGCATATGTTAGGATGTGTATAACTGAGACCGTCGAGCTTTGTACTGGTAATAAGTATAAAATTGCGAACTCGATGTATAGAGTTATCGAATTTACTATAGATTCACGTGTGAATTTAGACAGAATATTGGATATATTTAAAATTAGTGAGATTCTGTTAGAAGCGTATAAAATCGAAGTATACCCTCAGGCTTGGGCTTTGATCCTTAGCTATTCAAATTTTGACTAATTGAGTGATACGAGTTAGTGCACTAACATTGCAGGTGCGTACCTCAATATCAAGGAGCTTAGTCCTCATGAACATGTGAACTCGTTAACGCTCAATAACTGAGCCACGTACACAAGGTCTGAGTCTCAAAATACTGTCAACGTAACCGCAAGAACGGGTTAATAATAAAAGAATTCGTTAAACATTTCCTAAACATGGACATCATTTGTTTTTAAAACGCATCTATAAGCATAGTATATGGATCTCGACATTTAACACTTGTTCGATGACGTATGCAAATTTTGAAGTTTACCGGAGCGTAGCACCTGGGGTATCGATTTTTTCTGTGTCATTTTTACACCCTATATAAGAGCCGAACATCGAGGGGGAAATCATTCGAACATTGTTTTCACTCTAGATGCTTTAAGCTGCATGTATCACTCGAGTTATTTTAACTTATTCAGATAATAACGATGGAAAGCTACGCTAATAACGATAAATTTGGAAGTTGGCGTAATAGTGTTACTGCCGAGACTTATCGGCTTCGTTGTGTATGGAGTTGTACCGGAATATCCAGTAGAGATAGAAGACTCGCCCGCAACCGTGGGGGGTAATTCCTATTATTAGGCTTCCGAGAGCGATGCTCTGGAAG
>CM067361.1:38062983-38075483 GCA_034401795.1 Chaetoderma sp. LZ-2023a | reverse complement strand
GGCTGGACAGAGATGAAGGATATTTTTACTGTACATGGGCGGCAACTCGTATCGTCATCAGAGTAACTGTTTTAGGTAAATACCCATACTCCATTATCAGTCATAATGTCTATCATAATTGTTATTTACTGAACTATTAATAACCACTTGAGGTCGACAAATCAAAATCGTTTACGATTTAATAAATATTAAATTGAAATATTTTGAAACTAAGTTGACATGTGGCAGCAACAAGTTCCAGTCAAATTAGCTTCAAAATATTCAACAGCTTGCATCTATAGTGATCTTGGAATTCAGCTTTCCACTGTATCCATCCAACATATGCCGTCATAATCAACAACGTGATGTATAGAATGACATCATAATGAATGACGTCATCATGACATCATGAATGATGTATATACGTACGTCACGAATACATATTTGAAGACGGACTATGAGATTTTGTACGAATTGTATGCATTTCTATTTAATATATATTCTGTTGAATACTTTGAAACTAATTTGACTGGGCGTTGTTGCTGCCATAAGCAGCAACAGCACTCAGTCAAATTAGTTACAAAATATTCAACAGCTTACCTGCATAGTTTTCAGGAAATTGATTGTTAGGGCATTCGGGGATCAATCAAACTCAACCCGATAACGTGTGGCTGAAGCTTAGCTAGAGATGGGCGGGGCATAGCTAAAAAAGGAAAGGTCCATTGGCATTCTGGTTCAGATGATTAAGTAGTTACATATCAGAAGTTGATTATTCCAGAAACAATTTGACATTTAGGTTAAATTATTTTAAAAATTAAGCATACTTTATTTTCCCATCAATTACACATGAAAAACTCAAGCTTGTAAAATAGCCCAAGCACATATATAACACTAAGAGGCGAATATGCTCTAAACTTAAACATATTAAAGTCTTCAGAATACATGTTTCCATTTGCATGATGGACTATTTGCAGGACAAAATATCTTCTCTCCATTGACACGTTACTAGTTAAAATTAAAAAAATAAATAAAACTGCCATATTAAAACGTTTTTCTGGATTGTATCTGTTTGTTTGTTTTCTAGTTCCAGTAAAAGATGTATCAGTACAACTTGCTGATAATTCGACTTTAATTACAACACAACCAGGACAGGCCATATTTATTTGCATGGTTACAAGTAAACCTCGAGCCACTGTGAGCTGGGAACTAGTTAACGGAGATGGAAGTACAGTTCCATTGTATGGTGCCAAAGAGACCATCACTACTCATAATAAACTAATAGACGTGATCAGTAGACTGTCGTACAGACCACAGAAAGAACATAATGGTGATTCCATACGATGCACAGGAAACAAAGCAGCGAATACCAGCTCTGTGTATAATGACACTAGATTGATCATATACTGTATGTATTATGCATCAATATGTTGTTTATTTAGTAGAGTGTACCTATTATTTATTCCATTAGAATGGGCCTTTCTAGTTTTAGGTATGCCCAGACAATCTATAGCTAAGCTCCACTCACGCTTTTCCAGTGTTGGGATCGATCGATCCATGAACTCCCTGAATGTCCATTTCCAGAAAACTCTACAGGTAAGCTGTTGAATATTATGAAATGAATTTGCTTATGGCAGCAACAGCGCCTAGTTAAATTAGTTTCGAAATATTCAACATAATGTTTATTAAATAGTAAAGACATACAATTCTTACACCAACACGTAGTCTGTCTTCAATTAAGAGTTCGTGAATACTTATCTACGCCATTCATGACGTCATCGTACACGTCACATAGCTGATTATGACGTCATATAATGGATGAATAAACTGGAAATGTACATTGTATCTATTTACCAAAGTTGGAAATTGCGCAACAGCGAACACCCATTATTGCATTATTGTAACTTTATTAATATCTGACCCTATGCATATATTCTCAAGTGTCTGGATAATGGTCAGAAAGTATACTTGTAGATAGCAAACTGTACACATACATCCTTTTCATAAGCCTATTAACTGCAAATATGCTTTCAAATTGGCCTGGTATTGGCCCAGCACTGGCTCAGTAACATGCGCTATCAGGGTTATCAGGGCTCTATGGTTTAAAAATATTAACAACCCTATGATTAATTTGAAAAGGAGATACCAGCTAACTGTACGATGTGAAGGACTGTATTAACTACCGTTAGGCAGCAGAGTATCAATGCATGTGGGCCACCTATTTCTAGGTGCATTTAACATTTCTGCATCAAGTACTATAGGCTTTGCAGTTGTTTTCAGATCCTCCAGATTCTTTAAGCCCTATCTCAGGCTATACAAACCCTGTTACTGAGAGCAGTACAGCGGCTCTTCAACTGACATGTAGTGTGAATGGTGCGTCTAATCCTGATACTCTTATCTATACCTGGTCCAGTGACTGTGGAACTGGTAAGAACAGCATTTCTGATAAGCATACAGTATTAGATATAGCTTAGTTATTGATATCAGCCAAAGAGAGAAAGATGGCATGGATAGTGTGTGTGTGTGTGCGTGCGTGCGTGGTGGGCGTGGGTGAGTGCGTGCGTGCATGCGGCCGTGCATGTGTGATTGCATGTGTATGCATGCATGTAAGCATGTATGCATGAATGAACGTATGCGTGCATGCAGGCATACATGCATAAGTGCGTATGTGTACTATATGTGTGTGCGTGGATCCTGGTCAGGCCAAATTCAAGTATCTGGAGCTACATGGATATCTCAGAAATTACTGATCTTTTTGTCTCATATCTTAACACAAGAAACGCTATCAACATTCCGATTCACGATGTTTGGATTTTATCTGAAAAACACACTGGAAATCCACAGATTTAAAAATCTTTGGAAAAACAGGAGGGTGGTGGTCTTTAATCACATGATTGCTCTTGCAATTGTGTAAGTTGTAAAATCGAATTAGAGACACAAGTCACTAATTCAATTTCACAAATTTAAATTATATAAATTTCTATGAATTGAAACGACTATATGTTAAGATGTATTTCGTTTCATTATATTTAGATATACAATTTAAGCTCATAAAAGTATACAATTTTAACAATTTAATTTCAAGAAGTTTATTGTGAATATGCACCTTTAAATGCGCACTTTCACAGCAGAAAACTTAAAAAAAAATTGTTAAATTGTCTACATTTTGATGCTTAACTTGCGTAATTTTATGTAAGGAAAGAAATTAAATCTGATCAAATAAATCTATTCTATATAAATTAATAAATGTGTGTAATTGTGAAGTTAAATTAAGGGCGTCACGTGCTTGTGTACATTGGCAAATGTGAATTTACACGTGCATGACATTAAATCAATTATTTTAGAATAATCATAATCATAATCGATTTTTAACTTTCATTATCATACCCATGTAGTAATAGATTGCTTGATATAATACATAGATATGCAATTCCTGAGATAAGGTATTTACAAATGCATATAGCATCAAAGCTATATCAGTAAATGGAGGTAAGCTATGTTGGGAATATACTTGTTATTTGTCAATATTTAACAATGTACTCCTAATATGCTAAAATATTAATAAAATATGTTGATCCACACTTATAGGAACACGCCTAATGCATATTCAGAGATATATCATTTACTCTGAATTATATACACAATTTCAAATGATTCAACAAAATTTCTCTATCTTTGCTTTGAGATTGAAATGCTGGAATTTCATCACTGACAGAATTAATGCGAGGTTTTATTGTATCGCATACTTACAATTATCATCATTAAGCAATAGAGACGTTTCTGTTTTATATTTATCATATGAGCGGGAAGTACATATCAGATCAGTGTTCCTCGTAGTCGGAATATGAACAATAAACAGTGCTATTGTACAGTCGCACATTATGAGACTGGATGGAGTCAAACTACACAACCTGTCACATTCAACATTCTATGTGAGTAAATTACCTCTATTTTGTCATATGTCGCCTGTTGTTGAATCTTTCAAGTTGCCAATACTCGGTATTCCCCACCCATTTCTAGCCAAGCTTCTATGGTGTAAAATACATTTGAATGGAATTTAAGACCTTGAACACAGAATCTCCATTTCAAGATAACTGTAAAGTTTGAATATTCTTTTAGATTCAGAAATATTCAGCTGCAACACAATGATGAACTATAGTGGGATCCGATCTGTCACTCAACTATCTGACAAATTAGCTTCAAAATATTCAACAGATTGTTTATTAAATTATAACTTCAACAAATACATAAAATTCAGGTGCTTACTATCAGACATTTGACACTTTCGTGACATACCTGCATCATTTGATTGTGACGTCAGCTAATAAGTGGCATAATTTGATCATAAACCAAGATACTTGAGTGACAGGTGGGATCCGTCCATTGCAGCTAATAAAATAAAATATAGTGAAAACATTCACCCAACACATGTGGTAATATTTTTGCGATTTGCACCAAATCTGGTAATAATATTCCTATAGTCAACTAAAAGCAGCAGGATTATCATTGTATTACACTGTATCGATGTATTTAAAATTATTGTGACAGTAGTTTAGTGGCTTTAATACCAAACTATATTATGGAACGTTTTCCTGAAGTTTTACGCCCTTGGTGGAATGGTGATATGTTTTAAATGCAATGTAATGTGTTAAGTATGTAGTAGTCTATCATTAAATATATGAAATTCTCAGAACTTAGAAAAACTAAAATACATGTTTATGAGTGATTGTCGTTTACTCATGCAATTTACTAGTGCATGCATTTCCATCTTGCAAAATTTAATGATAGAATACACCCATCTTCTTGATTTGTAAGGTGTGTGTTGGCGAGAGCAGCAGGAAATAATCTAACTCCTTGGTTGCTCTGAGTGGATTGTCTGTGATATAAATGATCATCCATTCATGAATTGGTTATGCATTTATTGTGATTCCAGATGAGATACAGACTCATTGTTGAGATTCATAATTGAGGATAATTGCCAATTTTACAATTGTACATTGGTATTGGTCAAAATATTTATATTGTTATTGGTTGCAAATTTTCAAAGTTTTACACTCAAAATCTATTTTGGCCAAAAGGTAAATTCGGTAGACAAGAAAATTGTAATGCATGAATTAACTCCTGATCAAATGTTCCATTCAAGTGCATTCCTAACAATTTGCTATCTATCTAATTAGAATGTCAGGTGTCTTAGAAAAAATGATGTAGGTTACTTTACTTTTGCATGTAAAAATTGGTAACCTACTGAAATTTATAATGCTAAAAGAATAGAAGCACTCTTATATTTCAAATATACCTGAATGTCTTGCTGTCTTGCTAACCCTTCTTGAAACAAGTTTGGCTTGATGCATTTCTATTGTAACATTCAGAAATTATTTCTGACACATTTTCAAAAATATAAAACATGTAACAGTTTCTTGGATAATTAAACAACAATGTCTATTATCCCTAAATCAAAAGGTTGAATAACATTTTGTTTAAAACATAAGAAATTATTTAATTTAATATCTCAATTAATTGTATTAGGATGTGATGTTAGACCCATAATTGTGTTTGTCCTAAGGTTTTGATAAGACAAGGCAGTATGTCGGTGTTTATTTTATCATTTCAGTTGGTCCAGACACTATTCTAATAGCAGACAAAACAACTGCGACCACTGTGTCAGGAATAAGTGGTACCAGCATATCACTGACCTGTACTGCTTCTGAATCCAATCCAGTAGCATCTCTAAATTGGTATAATACTACAGGAGGAAGTAAGACCCCAATCATCCCAGATGCATCTTCAACTGAACTGCCTGGATTATATGGGCAGATAGCAAAGGGCAATTATATCAGTGTACCAAGTAGGTATGATGATGGACAGCAGATCATGTGTGAGGCACAGAATCACCATATGCCTGACAACAAACAATCGGATTATGTTATTCTAGATATTACATGTAAGTGCTATAACAATATTAAGGTCTAACTAAGGATTGATTAATGCTGTATGGCAACTGATCACACAAAATAATATTTTGGAAAACATATCTTAAAAAGCAAGTTAACATAAGTGGAAACTTAAAAACAAAAATATTTGACCCACAAATAAACATTTTCGGCATTGGGATATTTTTTGAAAATACATTGCTCCAATGCAGTGCTCCTACCACTTATGGCTGGTAAACTAATAAACAACCAGCTGACCCGCATTGCGTTACTATTGTACTAAAATACAACACACTTTAAGCAGTTTATATGAAGAAACAATTTCATAATATTATTGAAGTCATACATCATTGAAAACCTAAGCTAATTTCCATGCATTTTTGTATTAGTTGTTATAGTTTTGTAAAATCTTATCGAGTTAATTGTCATTTTAAAATACATCCTAGTGTCCACTTGACTTAATGAACCAATGCATGTATGATGGTGTATTTTAAATATGCAACTGAATAAAATATAAAAAATAATACATTAATGTTTAGGTAATTGTATGCTCTTTCCAAAGATGTATAACACTAATGATATTACGATTGTAGTTTATCATGGGAACACTTTAAATTACAGTGCATTCTCAATGCGGGTCAGCTGCTTGTTGTTGACTCTACCTGCCAGCAGCGGTGCTCTGAGCATTGATTTAGGAAATGGGTGGGGGCCGGGCTGTGGTGGGAGGTGGGGGGGGGGCATTCACGCCGTAATGACGACAATATGGAAAAGGTGTATTACAGTAAAGGCACAACCTGTACTAGTCTTACGTTCATAAGATATTTAATTATATGTTAGCAATTGTCCCATATGAGGCGATTATATTCAGCCTAGTAAAACGGTTTTATGTTTTCTAACCTGCTTAGTTGTAATGGTTA
Source organism: Chaetoderma sp. LZ-2023a (assembly GCA_034401795.1). Taxonomy (NCBI): domain Eukaryota; kingdom Metazoa; phylum Mollusca; class Caudofoveata; order Chaetodermatida; family Chaetodermatidae; genus Chaetoderma; species Chaetoderma sp. LZ-2023a. The sequence goes on along the minus strand of CM067361.1, from coordinate 38,068,660 downwards.
ACACTTTGAACAGTAAATTTCAAGAAAATCATATTCACGGTCATATTACAGGGGAGTTGTTGAATATTTTGAAGCTAAGTTTGTAATGATGCTGTTGCAGCTTTGGCAAAATCAGCACCCAGGAAAATAACCACCACCACAACCACCACCAACTCCACCACCACCACCACCACATCCACAACCACCAGTACCACCACCACCACCACCATTATTATTATTATTATTATTATTATTATTATTATTATTATTATTAGTATTATTATTATTATTAATTCAGACCCCCCTATCTTTGAGCCAGACCAAACACAAGCCGAGGACAAAATAGTGGTAGAGAATACACCACTAATACTAACCTGCACTGCCTGGGCCAAACCACGAGCCGACATCACCTGGAATCATCATCATCCAGGAACAAGCATTGTGAACACTGATCATGATAACTACAGGTGAGACACAATCATCGTTGCCCATTCCTCACACTGCGATATAGAAATAGATGACTCTGATCTAAAGTATATGACGTAAAAATCACTTAACTAGTTATCTGATGTCACAAGCATAGTGGCATATAGATCCATCATGAAAATCGAAAGGTCTTCCAGTAGTATACGAATTGTACAAGCCTTTGATAAGTTTATAATTTAATAATAATTCTGTTGGAATAATTTGAGAGAAAGCAACAGCAGCCCTCACTCAAATTAGCTTCAAAATATTGAACCGTGTACCCATATATTAATCATGAAATTTTGATTATAGCAATTCAATATTCAATGTTTCTAATTGATTCCGACATGTGTAGAAATTGGGTGGAGCTAGAAATGGACTGGCCATACGTAGAAATCGGTTGCTTTATTATCCTGAGCTGATGACACCTCATCAGTTTGGCCATCAGTCTCTCTGTCTGTATGTTTGCCCAGTTTGCTTTCTTTGCAACATTAACCTTAGTGACAAATTCTGTTATTTCTTTATAAATTGGCAACCCTGCTGGTAAAAATGTTCCTATATATACCCCCATAGCAGCAATCTTGACAAAATGAACGTTATTTAACCTTTAAAAAGTAGAGCAATGTCATCATATTTGAAACATAATATATCTGTGGAGCATTCTCTCTTATTTCTACTCGTATTAATGTAACATGGTTCAAGTTCGCCTCCTAACCATAGGTAATTATGGCTAACTAGATTCCGAGTCGAACTTCAAATAGTTAACTAGTTAGTCAACTATAGTCAACCGAGCACCCGAGCTCGGTTCAGATGGTTAGTTCGATATTTGCGTAAATTTCAAAATGGCGGACACCGATCGCTTGCCATGAATAAATGCATATAAAAATGTAAATATTTCACTAAATAACTTAGGTTGGATGAAATCATGTTTTCCCATTGCATACCAATGTTCCCAAGCACATATTCCTTCCCACTTTATGTCATATGGATGGTTTTTGACGTCTTAGCGGACAAAAATAACCCATTTTCGTAGGCCATCAAAGCAGACGACAGAAAGGGTTAATGGAGATTGGTACCCGGCTCCAACTTTTCTGCAATAGTAATTCAATGGGGAATCGGAAACCAACGAACTAGAGTTAACTATTTAACTTCCGACTTGGCATAGCAACTGTGCATGTTCAGTAAACCAGCAAACTGACTATAGTTAGCGAGTCGAACTTGACCATGGTCATGGTAAATGGAGACACTTGTGCATATACATGTCTTATAGGAACGTTCGTCATAAATAATGTCAACGTTAAATCTGTTATATGTTTATGTTTTTAATGGCAGACTGACATCTACATTCTTTATACCAGACATCAAGAGGACGGATACAGGCATATATATATGTTCTGCTAGCAATGGCCATGGGGTTATAGATAAACCAGGATTTAATGTAATTGTTCACTGTAAGTACGCCTTCATCTTGTTTAATAATGTAAATCTAGGTTTCCTGATTAATCCTATATGAGAAAGATTATCCCTTGCTTACTAAATACAAAGATAATCTATTTTCACATCGATTCTTGTGATTTTCTTCCAATTTTGCATTGTTTTAGTGCCGCCGATTTGTCAGTCAGCCGTGCTATTGCGATGACACTGTCTGTCTGCCTGCCCGCCTGCCCGCCTGCCTGCCTGCCTGCCTGTCTGCCTGCCTAACTGCCTGCCTGCCTAACTGCCTGTCTACTTGCCTGCCTGCCTGTCTGCCTGCCTGCATTCATGCGTTTTAATGGTTTTCAACAGTTTTGAACATTTGCAGACGTTAACTTTTGTTGTGGTTTCACCATTTTTGGTTTCTAGAGAATACATGCCAGTGATCTTCCACTTAGCTTCAGTACTACTAAATTAAAATCATGGCTGTCCAGATTGGTAAGCATGAACTATATGAGTGTATAGGTCATTCTGCCTCTTGTTTTTCCATATTTCCATTCAACTCGATCACATGAGTTAGATTAAGTTCAAGTTTTGGAAATACATCTCACCACTTGAGATCTTGAATGGGATGTCATGTGCCGGAATCCAGCTGTAATCATTAGATTAATCCACCTTGATTTATTGATTAAATAGTAGAATGCTTGGTTTCCACATGATAATTTCATATAGCATGCAAGGATTCAGTTCAAATTGGGAAATTCAGCGCTCTGTGTGAGATCTTGATTGGGATTGTGTTTTGCCAAAATCCTAATGTGATCACCAGAGCTATCCCCTTGATTTCATGAAAAATATGGAAATATTTGGTATCCGCTTAATAACCTCAGTTAGCCAGCGGGTATTTAGTTAGTTGTAGAAATACACTTGGCCCAAATCCAAATGAAATCATGAGCTTTATACCCCTTGATTCGATCTCCAAGTGTCATTTCATTAGCGTTGTGTATAATGCTCTGGTTAGCCCCTCCAAATGTCTGGATTGACATCCAGTGGGTTACACCCCTGCGCCACATTGAGGCCGAGCATATAGTCTTAAACAGGGCTATCGCCAAAGGTAAGCTGCCACAACTTGAAGAAGCACTATAAACCATCAAATGCTTTCGGATAGCACTGCACTGGATCCCCTCACACTGTGGAGTCCAAGGAAATGAGGAAGCAGACAAGATGGCAAAGGTGAGTGCAGAAGAGAATCAGACAGAAAACATGGTTACCCATACAGAGATGAAGACTATCATCAAGTCCCTCTATAGAACACCTCAATCAGAAGATGCCTACCATCATCTCTCGAGGCCAGAGCAAGTGACCATTTTTCGTCTCAGAACTGGACACAACAGACTAAACCAACACATGTACAGGCGGTTCCACCTTACGGCATCGCCCGCTTGTCCTTATGGAGAAGCAGAACAGACCACAGAGCACATACTTCAATGTTGCAGTACGTATCAGCTGCTGAGAGAAGAGATCTGGCCTTTGTCAACCTCTTTTCTTGAAAGGCTGTATGGGCCTGCGGAAGAACTGCAGAAAACCACAGATTTCATCTTGAGAACGGCTCTCCAAGTGTAATACCAGCGATCGAAAAGAAGAAGAAGATACCCCTTGATTTCTTGAAATTCTTTACAAATATTTGATTTCCACTGAATAACTTAATTTAACTTGCATCTATTCAGTTCAATTTCAGAAATATATCCATCCACATGAGACTTTGATTGCGTTTGGCCGAAGATCTGCATCAGATAACCAGAGTTATCCGCCTTAATATCTTGAAAAATAATCGTATATTCGGATTTTAAAATGGGGCTATACTAAGACGCTTAGGTCGCGGAACATGTGACTAGAACCTATTTTTGTTATTATCTTAAATTGTTTTTACTTCATCTTTTAAAATTCCCAAGCATTTTATTAAATTCTAGTAATCTCTTTCATCCTACATGCACACACACGCACGCACGCACGCACGCACGCACGTACGCACTCACGCACGCACTTACGGACTTACGCACGCACGCACGCACGCACGCACACAGACAGACAGACAGACAGACAGACAGGCAGGCAGGCAGGCAGGCAGGCAGGCAGGCAGACAGACAGACAGACAGACAGACAGACAGACAGACAAACAAACAAACAAACAAACAAACACGCATGCACGCACGCACGCACACACACGTGTGTGTGCGTGCGTGCGTACGTGCGTGCGTGCGTGCGTGCGTGCGTGTGTGTATAATCTGAAAAAGAGTGTCTATCTATGTGTGTGCGTGCGCGTTTTCAGATTCAATACCAACCAATCGATCTGTTATAATTAGCTTGTGATGCAAATCTTTGACATTCATATTGAAGATATATTTATATTTATTTATCGTCAACTGTTCTATAATGCCAGAGTGTGTGAGATTGCAAAACACATCACCTAATTATACTTATACAACGTTTTCTTTGCTGGGTTTACAGATGGGTAACTATTCTTTTAAATATTTTATTTTAAATCTCTTTAAAAATCCTCTTATATGATACATTAGTAAACAACTTGATCCATAAATGATAAATCAATTAACAATTACTTAAATATAATATATGCATATTTAAATGATCATCAATTTCCTCAGATGTTCCTGATGTGACGGTCAGTGTAAGCAGTGGAGATGTGACAGAGGGAGGCAGCACTCAGTTAGAATGTCATCCTTCAGCTGTTCCAGACATCTACACATACATAGACTGGACACAGCATGTGAATGGTGTAAGGGTTCGAGAATTCACAGGTTCAAAGACACTCAATCTCAGTAATGTGTTATTTCAAAACTCTGGCGAATACAAATGTAATGTAAAGAATATGGTCGGAACAGGAACTGGATCTGAGAGCATTACACTTAAATGTAAGTAACATCTACTTCAAGATTTGAAATTGAGGTTTTCAGTTGTGCTTCTTAGGTTCTATAGGGTATAGGGTATGCAATGTTGGTCTGTCAGTCTGACAAAGCCATGCATATCGCAATTGTTCTTGTTTCCTTGCATGTTGCTTTTCAGTTTCACCTTTAAGAGGATCATATGCTCATCTGTAATATTGTAGGTATTTTAAAGACATTTTCTATCTGGGGAATGTGTTACTGTCTGTGTGTGTGCGTGCGTGCATGGGTGGGTGGGTGGGTGCGTGCGTGCGTGCGTGCGTGCGTGCGTGCGTGCGTGCGTGCGTGCGTGCGTGCGTGCGTGCGTGCGTGCGTGCGTGCATGCGTGCGTGGACTCTCCCAAATGACTGGATAAAGTTACACAAGCTACAAAATGAAACCATCAATGTTAGTAAGACTTATATGTCTGATTAGGCTAAGAGACAAATGACTCGTATATTAAGTAGTAGATATTATATAGCTTTCCATGATATATGGTTTGGCATAAACAGCTGCAATTATTATTATTATTATTATTATTATTATTATTATTATTATTTACAGATGCTCCTAAAGTTGTTGAAATACGTGATGTCAGTGTTGTAATTAATGGAACAGCTACACTTAGTTTAAAATTTATTGCTGATCCCCAGCCTACTGTCATGTGGTATACAGATGGATCGAGTTCCTCACTGGATGTCAATCTTATAAAGTTTTCAACCAGCATATTGAGAACAGACGTGAGTTGGACATTCTATGAAACACCAGTGATCATTTCAGGATATGAAGCCACTCTGACCGTACATTCTGTTCAAGAACAAGATTACACAGCTTATCATGCTACTCTGGACAATGGTCTGAAAACTGATTCACAGATCCCACGG
>CM067361.1:38030483-38057983 GCA_034401795.1 Chaetoderma sp. LZ-2023a | reverse complement strand
TAAAACGACTGACATTATTGCAATATTAAGTATTTAAAAACAATTTGTGCGTAATGACGGTTAAAAGTCAAAACGTTTTCGAAATATTCGGCAAAAATAGTTTACTAATAAATTAACGTTAGCGACAAAACAGTCAAATTATTTTCAAAATATACATCAATAGCAAACCGTAATTCCTCATACATTCTCAACCTCATACTCACTACTACGACTCATACGACCTCCATTATCAGACCACCTCTTAAACTCTATTATTTTACTATTATCAATTCCACTCTCTACTATTATCACTCATCCTCTTAAACTCTATTATTTTTACATTATCTACCATGTTAGATAACCACGGAGGGGGGAGCGCCGCCACTACATTTAAACGTAAAATACACAACTTTTAAGGGTTAACTACTTCAAAATACTAGAACATTCTAGAGTGGTGCAGATTCTCAAAAATGTGTGATTATAGTCGCCATTGTTATCGAGAATTTGTGCGCGGATGGTCGCCATTGTTCTCCAAACAATAGCTACTAAAACACATTCCAACGCAAAGAACAATAGCGACCGGCCCCATCCATTACTACTAGTTACTGTTGGATGGTGGCATGCAGTAAATATATGCATCTGTTTGGAATTTATTTAATTTTTCCTTATAGATATATTTTTATTACATTTTGAAGTTTAGTTCACTTTTTCTTCGTGTTTATGCCAAACTGACGTAAACCCCATCCAAATGCATGTTTCCTGCATCTCTGGGCCACCATACACTAACTATCGCCGTCGCACTCGCAATCACGTAGTGGGTTTCGGGATTGTAGAGTGGTTTCTACAGGGATAACCCTAATCTGTGCTCTGGGGCTGTGGGATTTTACTCTATATCTGTCAAGACTTTCGTAATTTGCTCAGTTCCCCTCGGTAAAAATTGCTTAAATTGATTAAAATCGTATACTTTCATAGGATTTAATTGTGTACCTCATTGTAACGAAACGAAATTAATCTTTATCATATGATGATTTCATTACATATAAATTAATATAATTTTCTTAAGCTGTAAAAGTGAATTAGAGACACGAGTAACTAGTTCAACTTGACAATTACATTTTTAACGAATTTGTATGGAATTAAATCACCATATGTTAAGATTCATTACATTGAGGGCCACAAATTAAGCTCTAAAAGTATACAATTTAAACAATTTTGTTCTCACGCATTCTGGTGTGATATGTACCTTTAGTGGCGTTAATTAATGGCGTAAACCATTCGCCGATGGAAACAGGGTGTCTCAATTTAATGACAACTGAGAACAGGAAAGCTGTTACATATTTTGTAAATAATTCGACTGGAACGTGTTGCTGCTTTAGACAACAACAGCTGTCAAACAAATTGGTTTCAAAACATTTAATAGAAAACTCCATCATGATATGATGTAGGAATAGTCCGTAATTTTATTGTTATGGTTACATGGTTAGGATACAAATGACTGTATAGATATACTATATACTTTAAATTTTTGCTTCCGCTGTCGTTGCTGTTAAATGTTTATGATAGAAATGACTGCATAGATGTGCTATATACTGTAATGCTTTATTTCCGCTGTCGTTACTGTGTATATAGTTCTTCCCGTACTCACAATTAATGTATTACTCTCCAATTGCTTTTCGGGCCATCCACGATAATGCGATGCCGCAGACGACGATGACGACGACGACGACGATGACGATGACTTTTTAACACTTTCAAAGCTAGAGACCAAAATGAGAGATTACCCATGATGGATTTTTTGGTTTAAACATATTTTATTGTAACACTTGCACAATGGGATCGGGCACAAGTTCTTACAACTTAGATTTGCCCTCTGCCTACAGAATTATTATAAGCAGCCAATGATTGAGAACACTAAAAAGAGGTGAGAGAGAGAGAGAGAGAGAGAGAGAGAGAGAGAGAGAGAGAGAGAGAGAGAGAGAGGAGGGAGCGAGAGAGAGGGAGCGAGCGAGAGAGAGAGAGAGAGAGAGAGAGAGAGAGAGAGAGAGAGAGAGAGAGAGAGAGAGAGAGAGAGATGTGGGGAGAAAAATGATATAAACAGATTAGAAAAGAATAGGAAAGAAAAGAACAGCTCCTTCAAACACTTTCATTGCCGGATAGCAGTTAGCCATTAATATAATAGATTTAACAATACAAATAATTGAATTAACAGACCATATTCATGGATATTTCATACCGTCGTCATTTACCCCCATTTACCCACTCCAACCCTTCCTCTCAACTCCCATCATGCTTTCACCAGGTCCTCACTTCTCATTTCTTACACGAAACAAAAGGAAAGAGAAACGAGAAATGAGACGGTTGAAAGCCGAATATCTTTGTTCGACCCATTGTATCTAAAACAAACTCTTTTCGACTAACATGTGAATTTAACAGGCACATAATAATAGCCGGATCACGCGATTGATCTATTTCGAAAATAATTCTGATATATGTATTTAAATAATTGGTTGAACTATTCACGGAAGAGTTTGCTTGAAGACACACATTCATATTCTCGCGAGATTTCATCCGCCAGCTCGAGATAAATAAGCGATCCCAAATTCCTTGGATGAAACTCGGGTCGGATCTAAAGTAAAGTACTCGGTCTATATTTTGCGTATATAGTAATTTCCGAGTTCCGAGTCCAAACCGCGGCATGTGAGTCGCGGACGAGTACTCGCTCTGAATACCGGAAATAAATCGTTCTAATATCACGTGATTTGTGTTTTTTCACGACGACATGAAATGTCAATTTGTATACTAATTTTGATGTAATATACAATGCTTATTAGAGTATAACTAATATTTAGGCGGTCCCAGATAATAACTTCACTCCCGTAATGATGGCCATAGGGTATATTACGCATATGTGTAAGGCGGCAACAATTATCACCGGTGGTGGTGGTGGTCGTCGCGGTGGGATGTGGGGTGGGGTGGGGGGGAATACTGTTCTATTTTCGTGTTATTGACGATCGTTCTTTAAGCGTTTTAGAGAATGGATTTCAACTTTTCGTGATAGAAGTCAGCCCAAAAACAGATATTCGGCTAAAACCGATATGAAAAATCATATCGAAACCTATATGGTTGTAACCCAAACCGAGCAGTCCTAGATGAAACCTTGTCATTGTTATCAGGAACTATGAGGTCTAACTTTGATCCTACTAGCAAATCATTCAGGTTTGGATTTCTATTTTAAAGTTCTCGTGTCCCATTAAATATAGACCCTTTTGCACGAGATAAGAGATGGCTGCTGATTTATGTTCAATTTGCCCAGCATGCTATTCTAACCAGCATACAACGCTACCCAGCATGCAATTTCCTGACTCCATAATCGTTGTAACTATTGGATGCCATATTCGTTTAGTCTATTGTCTGTCTAGGTCAGGATTTCTCAAACAAAACCAACCCGACTGCGCGTGCAAATAGTCATATGTCCTCCAGTTGTGCAAGCGTAAGCATGCGTGTAGGGCGTATTCACGGCAGTACATTCGACAGCCTGCATCTCAATACTGTTCAGCACAAGCGTGTCAAATTAGAGAAAGCTTTTATATATATCTTGACAATAATTTGCGTGAAAGTTATAGCTATAAATGACAGAAACAACGGTCAGTATAAGTATTGTCAAAATAATTGTTGGGTAGTGCGATTACTACCTGATACAGATTTGGTACTAATTTGAATGAAAATGTTGCTACAACAGCTTTCAGTCTATATATTCTAAAATAATCATCATAATTTGAATATCAATTTGACTAAGTTGTTGATTTCTAAGGCACCAACAACATTGTCGAATTATTATTCACACACATGCAATCAATATATTACTATTTAGGTAAAGTGAGCAAATGCCTATATAGGCCCTACCCTTTCTCGCCAAGAATGAGTGATTATGCTTCGTTGACAGATTTGTGCATTTGTTTGAAATCAATAGAAACGTACATACGGTAGCTAGGCGAAATATTTACTTCGCAAAGCTTATTTTGGGCATATACTCAATCTACTTAGATAGTAATACTGAGCGCCGCGTGATCCTATAGACAACAATAACGTTATTGGTGCCTTAGTCAGCATCAACTTAGTCAAATTGCTCTTCAAAACGGTAGCGAGTGTTGAGTGAAATTTATGATGATTATTTTAGAATATATTGACAGAAAGCTGTTGCAGAAACAATTTTCATTCACATCTTTATTAAATATGTAGTAGGTTGTAATTGCATTACCTACTAATTATTTTGACAATAATTTGACTGAATGTTGGTGCTGTCATTGATAGCAAAACCTTTCACGCAAATTACTGTCAATGTATATAAATCCTTTCTCCTATTTTCACCTGGACATTGACACACTTCCTCTGAATGGTATTGAAATACAGACTGTCGAATGGACTTGTGAATACGCCTGTGCATGCTTACTCTTCCAGAGCTGGAGGACAAATGACTATTTGCACGTGAAAGCAGGCTGGTTTTGTTTGAGAAATCCTGGCTTGTGCAGACAATAGACTAAACGAAAATGGCGTCCAATAGTTACAACGATTATGGAGTCAGAGCAATGCATATGATATTCAATTTTAGTCTGAAATCTCACGAATGTTTGTTGGTTTACAACATAGTTGTTTACTTTGCATATGTTTTTGTCGCATTTAAAAACTGATCCATCACACACGATTGGTTTGTTGTGTTTAATTTGAACAGGTTCAAGCTCGTGCCCGCCATGTGGTATTTGATTTTCAAGCTCATTGATCGTATCTGCTTTGATTTTTCGAAGAAAACGGGCTGAATAGCATCGTGCGTTCAATGGCCCAAACATAGTAGGGCATGCATCATTCAGATTTTGCCTATTGCTAGAGTTTTGAAAGAATCTTATGAATTTGCGATTTGATCAGACCTTTAAATGTGTATGGAGGATGAAAGGATTTTTTTGTGGAGCAGCTGATGTGAGGCTGTTGGCTTAAAGAATACTTTATAATCTAATTTTCCAGAGGACTCAAATTGAGGGCCCTTATAGATCGTGATATCTAAGAAGTCAACTGATGTTCCACTAATAGTAGCATTTAACTTGATGTTTGAATCTTGGTTATTTAAAATGGGGAAAAAATCCCCTAAAGTTTTTTTCTGAATGTTGCCAGAGAATGAAGATTAAGAAGAGGTTGTTGGTTGATTTGTTCAGTGCCTCCTCTTCCCATAACAGAAACCGTGGCAAAATGTGGGCTGAATCGTTTACCCATTGCGCATTCACAGATTTGAAAATAATTTTCACCATTAAACTGGAAATCGTTTCCTTTAAAACTTAGCTCTAATAATTTTAAAATTTCCGTATCTGGTCGATCTGGATCTGGAAATTTGATAAAAGAATTCTTAACAGCATTGACTCCAGCATCAATATCTATATTGGTATACATAGCATCTATGTCTAATGTGATTACATACGCATCTTTCAGGGCTGACAATTTGGATTATTTTGAAAGAAAGTTTTTCTGTGTTCTCGAGAAAGCTCTTGTGTCTATTAGAAGAGGCTTTAAATAGTAATCAATATATCAGTTTGTGTAAAAATTGTATAGATACCCTAAATATCAGAATCCACTTGGCCCGTTGCTGTCACTCATTCTGGTATACATTCAGTATGCCATTTGTCCTTAGGAACATGCCATCTTTACTTGCTTTTACTGGTTCACTGAAAATAAACAGAAGCTGTTTGGTCTTATCTAAAGCAGAAAATGACTCAATATAGTGATCCAAGCTGTATGCGATATACTGAACTGACAGATGCATTAGATATGCAGGCTGTGGAGCTTTTTAGTTATCTTTGCAGTAATGTTAACTCGCATCGACATGTGACTGTATGATGTATGACGAACATATTCTGCGGCTGTAGTAGTATAAACATCCTACAACCGCAATCAGTCCTTCTTCGCTTTTGGCGATCGTGTCTTGTCCTCAACCAAAATCATTAGCGTCCTCAGGTCAATTCTTGACTTGAGTGTAAAGGGTCCTGCTATCTTGAGATCACCTCATAGCATGCTTAGCAGATTTATGCAATGGCGTCCTCTCGTGGCTTTGTATTTGCTGGCTCAGAGTAGGGCAAATTCCAAGAATATGTGCTGGTGTGTCTTCTGGCATCTTTAGCACATGGCCAAACATGGACCATCTTTGTTGGGCGATTTTTACAGACAGCGGCGACGTATTACACATCTTGTATAGTGCATCATTGGAACATATGCTGTCGGGCCATCGGTGCCCAGTGCTGGTGTGCAGGTGTTTGCCGTGGCAGGCATTGTGTTTGTCTAGAGCTGCCCATCTGCCACACTTATATAGAATCAAGGATACGCAGGTTGCGTTGTACAAACGTAGTCGTTTTATCATGAACATCTTTGATCTACGAATCCATAGCTTCCAGAAGGACTGGCCAGCTATTTTCCCCATGACGCAGCGTGCATCAATCTCAGCAGGAATGCAGAGCAGTGAGCCCAGGATTTTACTTTTCCTCCATCGTTCGCCACGACGAAGTGGATCGTCATTTTATTTAGTTTCATGCTTTGTAGATAAGTATATGTGGGTGAACTCTGTCTTAGCATCGTCGGCATATTCGATCTTCAGTGGCATATTCAGTACTGATACTGGGTATGTGGGGGGGGGGGTGGCCTTGTGGAACTTTCCTGCATGGATTTCAATTCAGCAGCAAGGTAACAGGTGAAAAGCACAGGAGATAGACCATCTCCCTATCGGGAGCCGATTGATGTCTCAAACTCTACAGACTTCACTGAGTTGACTCGTACTCACTAGTCGTAGCTCATCTTCATTGCATCTGGCCTGGCGTAGTATAGCTAGGATCTTCGGGCGTTTACGTGTGTCGACGGCTCGTGATATGTCAATGCCCCTTTTCTGGAAATCCCAGTGTTTGGACATGACTACCGACACAAGCATGCGTTGAGCCCATACAATGTCTGCACAGCTGTATCCAAGTTTGAACCCACTTTGGCATGATCCGGTGAAGTCATCGATCTTGTCTCGGATGCATAGAGTAACAATTGATTGGACTTTCCATATGCTGTTGAGGAGTACAATGGGCCGCAGATTGGCTGGAAATGGGTGGTGGTGTCAGATGGCTTCTTGGGCTTGAGTAGCGCGATAAGGATGCCTTGACCAACAGCTAATTTGATCAGGTGCGGGATCGGTTTTGAGATAATGTCACTTGCATATTTGAATAGTTCATTGCTCATGCCATCAGGTCCAGATGCACGTCCATTTTCAGGGCCTTAGGTGCCTTTTCAACTTCTGCTGTTTTAATTGGTGTTGGTAGTGGCCTTGGGTCTCCCGAGAACAGGTGCAAGAGCTCATCATCGTGGTCAGTGAACTGTTCCTTGAACCATTCTCGAATTGCCTCGGATTTGCCCTGGCCAGTCCCGATAAAGTGTTCCTCAGAGTTGTGTACAGTGAGTGGTGGCGTGTAGTTAGTAACTCTCAGGGCTCGGGCTGCCCGAAAGATTTTGTGACAGTCATCCGTGGCAGTGATCTCATCTGCTAGGGAGTGTGCTTGTTGAATAGCAGGATTCTGTGGCGCAGAATGTTATTGTGCTCCCGGCGTAGTTTGGTGCGGTCTTCACTTTGGCCACTTTGAGAGATGCGCAGCCGTATCTTGTTATGCTCTGCTGACAGCTTTACTGCTAGAGGGTCATCGGTATATCTAGTTCTTTTGTTTTTAAGAACACCTATGGTGCTGGTAGCTGATGATTCCATATATTTCAGTATTTTGCTTGAAGGATTTCTGCCAACAAGCTGCTATCCCGTGCTTTATCTTCTTCTTCTTTTCGTTCGCTGATCATACCGCCAGTCCTGTAGGTGACTATCGACATGATCATATGCGTTAAGTGCGCGGATCCATGGTTTATTACAGTGCGCCGTGCGGCCTGGAACCTCCTTTAGTCGCCTCTTACGACACGCAGAGGATACGGAAGGTGTATTCTAAGCCCCACCTACAGGGCAGTGCTTTATATTTATTTAAACTATTTATAAACAAAAAATACATCATCATTGATAAAAATGTTCGTAATATTAAATATGACTTAGTTATTTTGTGATACGCCGTGCCGTTTTAAATATGCATATTTTGTCGTTAATTCGCGGTAATTTCGAGCACTGACGTCATCCTAGAGAGGCAGCTTTTGTACGTAAACTGGTCGCTGTTGTTTGTGAATAAATAATTATTTCCGTAATCAGTTTTGTTGAAATACGAACCTGTTAGTGGATGTTTAAACACATTGAAAGGTTCAGGCAGTAGCTTATATTGTTTTCTAACGGACGAATCGGTACGTAACGTGTGGATAACAGCGTATTAGCGGAGGTAATTTCTGTTGTTTACAAACAGAAACTCGAAACTTAGTCCGAACACGGCCTGAGAAGTCGCTACACTTTGTCTTACTACGATTACTGAAATATAGATATAGCAGAGCCATATGCAGGTTCAAAACAGATGATATCCCGACGATTTTCGTCGCTAAAACGGACAAAGAAGCTGTGTCATCTAAAATAAATTATCATCATCATTATCGTCGAGGCATAAGCCATTGGCTTGTTATTGCCTTGGTGGATTTTGTCATTTTGTCATCTTGTTTCTTTATATTTGTTACCATGCTGTGTCACTGTGATAACAAAACTACAATCTACATTAACACGTAGGCCTGCTTAGCGGATATAAGAATTTTCTGATGCATAATAACTAAATTTATATTCTGTTGAAAAAGTTGAAAATAACCTGACTGGAAGCCATTTCTGCCTGACACAGCAATGACTTCCAGTCAAACTATTTTCAAAATATTCAACAGGTTGCCTGCATGATTGACCTAAGACTGACAATGATTGCGATACATGTAGAGATGTCGTTGAAGCTTTAATCTACTGCAGTCCAGGCCAAGACGGGCCTCTGAAGTAGCCCAGTGGAATAGATTACATGGGCTAAAAATTAGGTAACCTACTTTTTAGGCTACCCAAATTGATAAAATCTGCATCATCAGTGTTGCTGTCATCATGGTCAGCATAAATTTGTAACCATCGTAATAACTATCATTATTGCTATTATTGCCTGCCATCTTTGCTAGTGCCAGCATTATCAATGCTACTGCAATCATGGTCACCATAATATTATCACTGTCATCATGATCACCATGATTGTCACCATCACCATTGTTAGTGCCACCATTATCACCACCATTGCGGATGACTCTAATCTGTCGCTCAAGTATATGGCGCCATAATCAATTACATCAGACATCACATGTAGGCTGATGTCACAACCATAATTGAGAGAAATTCTCCGCCATGAAACTGAAATAGTCTGTCAAGTGTACAAATTTTGCTTTTGATGGGTGTACTACTTAATAAACATTCAGACGATTCGATTGGAAATTTTGAAACTAATTTGACCGTGTGCTGACTATGGCAGCAACAACACTCAGTTAAATTAGTTTCTAAATATTCAACAGGTTACCTTGATAATGGTATTCTGAGAATTCAGGGTTCGATCGATTCCAACACAGGCAAAGCATGGGCTAAATCGGACAGGGCATAACTAGAAATGTATCTTTCTATTATTTGTACTCCCACCATTATCTCCATCAGAATTTTTACTGGCATCATTTTTACTGTCATCATTATCAGCCGCAATCAACATTGTAAGCGCCATAATTGTTACTCTCATCATGTCACTGTTGTCATTTGTACTATCATCATCATTGTCAGTCATCATCCTAGTAAGATACTGTCATCACAATCATTGTCACTGCCACCATTCTTATCATCATCATTGCCACCCACTTGACAGAAGTTTACTATCATAATCATTACCTTCATTGTCACCATCATTATTAATGTCAATACTAATAGGCATAGTGATTGAGCTCATAAAATGGTGAAATATTTATTGCAACACGTGTGTGTGGACACAGCAGATGATTACGTGGCGCTTTGGACTTCGGGGGATAACAAAGGGAGCTCGGATTGGCTGCTCATAAACCAGCCAATCATTCGCCCTCTCTACTTTCACCTGAGTTCACCTTTTGCAGAGACCACCGCGTATCAGAGATGAGGTCAATGCCAATGAGCCTTGCGTGAGTTAGCCGTCAAGAAGTTTTATCCTATTATGAAGAATCAATGATTTAAGCAAAATGGATTCATTGTATCTCCGACTTCTTTTATTTCGTCAGGTATTGAGCCAAATACGGAGATATTACTGTTGTGGCACGTTTTGTCATACCTTGAGCTATTGACTTCACACTTGGCGAGTGAGTACCTCCGGGCAAAGTCTACCATCCATATAATTACTAGGTCAGTCTGATCTACTTTTGGATAATATAGGTGACTAAGAAAAGTTGATGTGGTATATTTCGAGGACTTCATCACAAATTGACATTATAAATCCAGAGTGATGTGAAATAATGATGTTGGAAACATGCTGAATCAAGAAACAATGTAACAATGACATCGAATATGCTCATAGAACACAGTTCTTACTTTCTATTTCCTGGTTTATAATTAGTTTCAAATTGAAAGGAATTAAGACACAGGAAGCTTATATAAAGGAAATATGCAGCATTTATTCATGTAATTATGTGGCATATGTTTATTCATTTCATACGCTTCTTCATATTTCAGTGTGATAAATTTTACACGACAAGATGCAATGTATAATCAAAGATAAAATATAGGCCCATGATATTAGGCCTATAATAAAGTAAAGCTGAGCTAGATAGCATGGATCAGCACAGATTTGATAATGTTTAACGCACCATGAACAATTTAATATGTTTATTTGCAAACCAAGAAGACTATTTTTGAAAATTTACCAATGAAATTACTGGTTCGGTAATCTAACCAGTCATTTCAGTGGTAAATTTTCAAAAATAGTCTTCTTGGTTTGCAAATGGACATTTATCAAGAGGACTACAGAACCACTAATGGAAATATTGCAATATCTTTTAGTAGATTTAGAGCAATACATATTGTGGTCGCAGAGCGAACTGAGTTATACAGTGTACATTGCTGACCAAGATTCCAAAAGAAGACTATTTTTGAAAATGGACCACTGGAATGCCTGGTTTGGTAATCTCACCAGTAATTCCATTGATAAATTTAAAAAATAGTCTTTAGTTGGTCTGTAAATGGACATTATAAAAACAACTACAGACATGTCAGACGTCATAATGATGGAATGGTAACATCTTTTTTATATATTTATTCACACGATTGAGAACAATATATATTGAGGTGAGTGAACTGAGCTTTAAACAGTGTACTGGTATGTCCATTTGCTGACAAAGACTCCAAAAGATTATTTTTGAAAATGTACCACTGGAACGATTGGTTTGGTAATCTAACCTGTCATTCCAGTGGTAAATTTTCAAAAATAGTCTTTAGTTGGTCTGCAAATGGACATTATAAAGACAACTACAGATATGACAGAAGGCCTAATGATGGAACGATAACATCTTTTTATATGTTTGTGCAGACCACAACATATATATACACCTGTGCAAAAGTTAAGCACCACCCTATTTTTACGCACATGCGAGGGTATATTCATGTGCTATGAAGAAAGCAATAGCATAAACATTTATGTACCCATCCATCTTAGTGCAAGAGGTAATAATGCAACTAGAGGAATGCTGATTATGATGGTGGGGAAACACTGTATGTTTTTGTTTGAACTTGAAAACGAGGCCTGAATATGGTTACGTTGACACAACTGACAACTATTGCCCTACAGTTGACACACGTGGCTAGATTGTCATTAATGGTGTCTGAAAACGAAGTTTAACATCTGTGCACGAGTTTGAGACTGTCATTATTAATACCGGGTATATCCACCTTGTGCCTGGATGACGGCCTGGACACGACGTCTCATGCTGGTCACCAACCGACTGATACGCCATTGTGGTATTCGTTGCCATTCAAGATGGAGTGCGTCTGTTAATTCCTGTAGGTTCTGCACAGGAGGATCCCTCCTTCTCACCATGTTTCCCAGAATGTCCCATATATGCTCAATAGGGTTCATGTCAGGGCTCCTTGCTGGCCATGGTAGGGTTTCGATGGCATTCTGGCGGAGGTATTCATGCACAGCTCTAGCACGATGTGGTCGGGCGTTGTCATCCATGAATATAGGGTGGGTTCCAGGTGCATGATTTACAAAATGAGGGACCACAACTCTATCCAGTATGGAATCTTGATATCTTTGTCCATTTAGTGTTCCAGGTACAGTCAACAGATCCAGCTTACAATCAAATGAGATGCACCCCCATATCATAACAGAACCTCCACCAAATGGAACTTCTTCCATGATGTTACGTTGGTCGTACGCCGTGCGTCTGGACCTCCATACACGAGTTCGACCATCTGTGGCATGAAGCAGGAACCGACTTTCATCGGACCAGTGTACCCGTCTCCAGGATCTCATGTTCCAGTGTCTTCTTTCGTTGCACCACCTCAGACGCTCCTCTTTGTGGTGTGCAGTGAGGAGAGGACGTCTGACAGGTCTCCTAGCTTTCATGCCAGCAGCATACAGTCTCCTTTTGACGGTAGACATTGACACTCTATTGCGCGTTTCCCATTGCTGGCTGAGCACTCTGCTGTTGGTGAATGGAGATCTCCTAACAAGGCGTACTAGGGCTCGATCATCACGGGCAGTAGTCTTCTTCGGTCTTCCAGATCTAAGCCTGTCCTTCACCTCGTTAGTTTGCCCATGTTTTGCAATCAAACGACTGATTACAGTATGGTTAATGTTCAGCTGTCTGCCAATCTCTCTGCATGACATACCAGTGGTATGCATGCCTATGATTTGCCATTTCACACGATCACTTAACCTTCGTCTTGCCATAGCGGTTCACAATCAAGAGCTAATTCTCTCTGTACAAATAAACCACGGTCATGAACACAAAATTCCTAATCTTGTCGCCTAAATCTGTATGTAATGTTCTACACCTCAAACTGGACTTTTACATAACTGAACACGTGTGCTGTTTCCCGCCACGCACGGACATCAAGCGGCGTGAAGTCATGCATGCATGTGCATTTCGTACTTGGAATTATGTCAGCTAACGCGGGGACAAAAAGTATGGCAGCCTAGTTGTACCATCATGTTTCTACGTTCTATTGTTTTTGCTGGTGCTTAACTTTTGCACAGGTGTATATATTGGGGTGAGCGAACTGAGCTTTAAACAGTGTACCGGTATGTCCATTTGCTGACCAAGACGCCAAGAGATTCATTTTTTTAATTTGCTACTGGAGTGACTGGTTTCGTAACCCAACCAGTCATTCCAGTGGGAAATTTTCAAAATTAATCTTTTGTTGATTTGTAAATGGACATTTATTAAGACCACTGCAGAAGCGCTAATGATGGAAAGATTATTTGACCAGCATCTCGTATATTTATTCATCATGAGGCAATGAACACAATACACTAATTAATACATATATTGGGATGCGTAAAATGAGTTATATATTAAAAAACCTGTCATAATACATTGTTTGTCAATTTAGGCCCCAGATTCAGCCGACCATTTTGGAAAATTTACCACCGTAATCATTGGTTCGGTAATCCAGCCAGTCATTCCAGTGGTAATTTTCAAAAATAATCTCCTGCTCTGCACAAAGACATTGCTCAAAATCACTGCAGCCGACGTCGTTGACCATTAAGGGTTTAGATATTAAATTATTACTAGCCCACCGAGGCGTGGTCAGTCACAAATTCTACTTATCACTTGTCAATTTATAGTAGCCTAGGGCTAACAGTGGTAACAGGCTAGTGTTAAATTACTTTCTGTGCCTGGCACATGCAGGTAAAACTGTTCTCACTTTGTGACAATGTTATCACCAGATCTCCTGTAGGCAATGAACTGTCCATGTAGGTGCTGAAAAATAAAACATCTAATGTAGCCTTCTACTAGGAAATAGATTCTCAGTTTCTGAGACTCAGTCGTTTAGAAACTGATGGCCATTAACACTTTAACACTCATATCAGCCAAAAACGGCTTCTGCAGTGGTCTTGAGAAATGTCGATTTGCAGACTAAGAAAATTATTTTTGAAAATTTACCACTGGAATGACTGGCTTGATAACCAAGCCAGTCATTACAGTGGTAAATTTTCAAAAGTTGTCTTCTCTTGTTCTGCAAATCGACATTTTGATGAGAAAATTGAAATTTTCTTAAACAAATTCGAGGGTTAACGGGTTAATAAGTATGAAAATACATGTAACTTGAGTATAGATTGTACAGCTTAACAACTTTCAATCAACTCATATTGCCATGATTGTTGTGGAAATGAAAAGATAAAAGATGGATACTTTTCGGAGAATCCAAGACGGCTACCAAAAAAATAGACCGATGATAATCAAGATTCTCGTTTGATATGTTAAAGCCTCATAGGAGTGCACCACCCAAGTTTTGTTGAAAGCAGGCCATTGATTAAGGAGTACCGTTTATAAATGGTTCTGGAAAGTTTTCAGAAAATCTTAGAGATAGCTGCCAAATCAGTGACCTAACAAAATTCTGAATAGAATTTCTGGTGGCTACCACTATAATTCCTTCCAGCCAAATTTGATTGAAATTGCCTCAGCAGTTAATGAGGAGTAGCACTTTAAACGAATTCACATTTTTCATAAAGATCCCAGATGGGCACCCAAAAAATTCAAGTGGTCAAAACCTTGTATACAAGTTCTGAAGCATAAATGCCTAGGATCCTCCAGCAGGTGTTGGTTGAAATCGGCCTACAGGGCTAATGAGGAGTATGCTAAACTGATTATCCAAAATCCAAGATGGCCACTGGGAAGATTGGTCAAAGTTCTGAAGACTACCACACTAGGGTCCTTCTAGCCAAGTCTGATGGTCACTGAGTAAGTGATTAATGAGTAGGCATTTAACTCATTACAGAAATTTCTCAGAAAATCCAAGATGGCCGTCGGAAGAATTTACCAATCAAATCCTGGTTAGAGGTGTTGATGCGTACGACCACAGGATTATTACACCCAAGTTTCGTCTAAATCGGGTCATTAACATCGGAGGAGCGCAAGCATTTTAAATGATTTCCAGATACTATTTTGAAAATCCAAGATGGGTGCCGGAAAAATTGACCAATCAAAATTTTGAGCCATAACATATGCCTAGCTCCCAATAATTTTACCACTGAAATGACAGATTCAGTGCTAAACAATAATTGAGAAGAACTTTCTCTTAGCTTGCAAATGGATATTCACAATCAATGCAGATGGTATGTCATATGTATAAATGCATAATTCAGATTTTGCATCTTCTGAGAATCGAAATAAATTATTACTGTCAAAGCATAACAGGTGTCAGGGTGTTATCTATGCGTTTCAGAAATATACGTACTTATGTGGATTTTCATTGTCATCCAGTGGCCCTTCATCGTAAAAAAATTCAAATAGGGAGACCTCTAGGAGATGACGGTTTAGGCAGTTGCCTATAAATCCCTCATGCCCTGTGATGCACTGATGCCCATCTTCTAAAGCCTTTTCTCGCACAAAGCATATCTCCTGACAGCACACAGACCCACGCCCTTTAGTCATTGCCCGACAGTGTCCACATGAACACCTAAAAATAAGTTGCAGATGAGAAGAAAATATAGCCATTAATATTGCAGGCTCTCAGATATATAGGGACAATTTTGAAAAATAACTTCCTCATTTGTAGTTTAAATGGCGAACGCACATTGATGTGAACTATCCTCCCTTAGTGCATTCAATAGCCAAGAACATTCTTTTTCTTGGACAGAGGCTATCCGATCTATTATTCACATTGGGACAGCCAGAAAATGCAGGAGTCTAAATAAATACAATACAGTAAAGAGCTTGCCAATTTCTAATCAATTAATATCAACCCATATCCCATCCCCACCATGGTGTCTCCATGGACAGGGTTTATATGATTTATGTCATGATCTGGAGGGTTTCAAACTGGTTTGACTGGCAAGTACAATACTGTTGCTATTTACATGAATACAAACAGGGGGCCTATCTATTATTATTGACTCCTTTACATAAATGCAATACATTACATGATTTAACAAATTACATTACATTTCCTAGAACAATACACAAATTACACTGTACATTACATAGAAGAATACATGTTAACTCTTCAATGACCAAATTTAGTCAAGAAAATCAAAATATTTCATTAATGATGGTGTTTTTTTCAGCATCATTATTATTATCACCAGTACCTAGGCTCAGTACACAGTGGTGTTACCAGGAAGATGTTCATTTAGGGCGGCTGGGCAGAGAGAGAGGCAGGCTTGTTTCAGGGAGAAGTTCTTTTGGAGGGTGTGGAAACATCCAAAAATTGCGATGGGTGAATGCCATCCGCACCCCGGAAAATTTGAATTAGATACTCTAAGCTGTTTCCTTATGCTTTCTAAATAAAGTAACTATATGAAATATTTTCATGCACATTTTTCATTCTTGGAATTGGAATCCAATTTGTCAGTGTGATTGACAGCAAAAAACTATTTCGAATGCATTTTAAGCAAGGTTATTGGCTCTCTTTTTGGAGTTTAACTTCTATTGTCAATCTTTGAGCAAGTTGATAGATCACATCTGCATAAAAACATTGTTAGCATGACCGACGCCGTTCTTATACTTATTTATATAGTTTATTTGCTATCACGAAAACAGGTGCTTTCTCAATAATTTACACTTACACGTTTTCGCTTCGTGTACTGCATTTCAATACTAATAACTAAATCTCGGGAACGTTTTAAAGAGAAAAGAAATATTTGAATAATGTAACAGTTATATTTTCCTTACCATTCGATGTGTCGGCTCTGTTCTATAACGAATGAACGATATCGTAGCCATCAGAATCCGCCTCGTCATCGCTTTCCACATCAATATCGGGTCTAGTATGGGTTCTAACTAATCCTACGGTGTGATATAAGTAACAAACTCCTCGCCATGCATTGCCTTTATGTACACCGACAAGGCAGACACGCGCGGAAAAGGTACGAAAATTAGCAAATGTCAACTTGTCAGCTGTAATCAGCTATTGCATTATAAAATTGTTAATATTTCACCACTTAGTTAAATTTAGTCAAATATAAATGCAGAGAAGTGAATACTACTAGTATATGGCAATAATTTCACCAGAGTTCATTGTTGGCAGAAATCCTTTAAGGCTTCGTTTGGATCGGAGTTGATGTCGCTGTTAGCTATCTGCTCCCCGAGGGCCTTTTTGTATGACATTTGAGTGTGACTATGAGACATGAATAATTGATGCATACACGCATCGCATGTTGTAGTATATATAAAATTAGTTTGTGTGACCTACTATTCGTTATCCACGTAACATTTCATTTATGATTTATGACCTCAAGAAAACAGGAGTCTGTACATATAAAATATGGACCTGAGGAAGCTAAAGATTTTTGCCGAGGACAAGAGACAATGGTCAAAAGCGAAGAAGGACTGATTGCGGCTACATCTGTTGAATACAGTAATCATACATACCAATCCTATTATGAGTCATCTTCCAAAAATGAAATGTTGAGTTATAGCTTCTGCATGATTCCATCAACAGTCACGAAGTTTGCGGTACAATTGTAAACATTCTAGGTTTACTAGGCCTGTATGGCTGGTGATCTGATCATTGCAATTATTTTGTCACAGTTCACTCAACAGTAGCAAATCTTGCCTGGGATGTAATTTCAAAACACTTCCAGCAGCTGAGAATATAGTAGTATGTCCGCAAACCTATAGGTATCCTACTGTTGGACTCTGTAAATGCCTAGTGTGTCGAGGGGTAAGAGCTCTCAGTCAATCACAGCCATCGAGACAACAGATAATGGGATTCCATCACATGACGATATGATATAGCACATTGATATTATGATGATATGACGCTGCATTCCACAGTTTAAGAGAGTAGCCTAGTTCCAGTTTGGGCTCTGAAGTGGAATCTGTCTACCAGTCTAGGAATATGGAAATTTGACATATCTTGCAACGTTTACTTAGCACTAAAGGCAATTTGTTCCAGAGATGAAGCAGGGTATTTTAATTCTATTTATAATACTTTATTTCAGATAAACCCCAACCTCCTGTGGATGTTAGAGCTGCATGCGATGTTACCACGGCCATTGTGTCCTGGGTGTCACAGTATAATGGTGGACTAAAACAGACCTTCCATATAGAGCATCATAATAATGGACAGGTAGTATATACAACCCACGAAGATCCAGGAAGAGGCAAAGATGGAACAGCAGCATTTACAGATTTACTGCCAGGAGGAAACTACACTTTTGCAATTTATGCAAAGAATAGCCTTGGTATCAGTGAAACAATTGAAAGATCATGCCAAACGAAACAAGTTATGGGTATGTAAGCCTAAAATACAAACACCATGAGAGATGTTAAGTTCTAGTGAAATATCACTCTACATCTATTATTGGTAGCTATGCTCAGGTGATGTAAGGGATTGTATATATCAATGATCTTTCAATACATCCAGATAGTAACTCAGAATGGATTCATACTGCCTGTGCATAACACGGGAGTGAGTGCGCAAACGTCAAATGCGTCAATCCACGTTGGCCATCTGGTGGCGCTTGGTTATGAATTTGAATGATCAGATACATGTTTATTTACAGAATGATCAGACACATGTTTATTTACAGAATAGCTTGTAAATAACTTAACCTGTTTCTAAATGTTTCCACCATTATTATCCGTTATTAGTTGTACTCTATTACATGTTATTGTTCATATTAATTGCTATTGTTATAGCCTTTGACGATCGTATTGCTATAAATTCCCATACACTGCTAATTATTTATTAATCTGCTTCTCAATTTCAGCAGCAGAAGCGGACTCCTCCATCAATGTTGCAGCAGTTGCAGCTGGCGTTGCTGTCCCATTGTTGGTCATCATTATCATCATACTAATTGTAGTAATATGTGTGGTCCTGCGAAGACAAAAATCCCAGAAAAAAACCCAAAATAAACGTAAGATACATTGACGCGTCAATTGTTAATCACCATTATCGAAGTACTCAGTCTTGCCGTATCTGTTTGGCAGCAAAGACTGTAATATGAGACAGACAGCCCAAACAAGCATAAGATACATGCGCTCTTTCAACTCTTACATATGGGAATCTCTAATTCAGAGAAAATGTAGGTCACTACATTCATGTTCTTATTTCCATACCGTCCTTGTTGTGTGTTGATACGTGGTGACTCATAGTGATATGGCATAAGAGGTCAATATTTTATATTGTTCCATTTTAACCTGACGTTGATATACACATTGTGAAAGACAACGTGTGGTACTAAAACATGGGAATGGACCTTACCAGTTTTAGCTATGATCCGTCCATCTCTAATTAAGCTCGACCCATGCCTTGCTCGTGTTGGTGTCGATCAGTCCCTGATCTCCCTGACTATCAACTTCTATAACAGGTAAGCTGTTGAATGTTTTGAAACTAATTTGACTGGTCGCTGTTGCTGCCAATGGCAGCTGCAGCGCCCAGACAAATTAGTTTCAAAATATTCAACAGCATGTTTATTAAATAGTAAAGACATACAATTCATACAACCTGACGGAATAGTAAACCTTTTAGACGGTCTAAATCTAGTCATTCATGACATAATGATTATGACGTCACCCTAGACGTCACTTAGTTGATTATGACGTCATATGATTGACTGAGGAAAAGGATTCATGAATTGTGTAGAGATTATATCAATGAATTAAATCATAAACTTGTTCCCAGTCCTTTCATACGTATCACACTCATTATGAACCTTTATAAACAATTGCACTCGTTTGAATAACAGAAGTACTATGTTGTGTGAGAAAATTAGAATATAAACAATTTACTGAGATTCTAAGTAAGGGCTTGTTAAGTGATGACGTATTTCCGGGTTCAGCTTGATTGTTAAATACACAAAACAATGTTTTTGTTTGACAACAAATGATGACGTCATGAACACGCACTTATGATGTAATAAAGCAAAACACACCCTTCCGAGTTGCTAATCACGCGCAGTGACGTCATACTTAACACGCCCATAAGTTATGAATGATAAAGCAAAGACGAGATGTTATGTCAACCTCATTTGTGTATGTTCTAATTAATGAATCAAAGCTGTCACTCGAGCATATGACGTTATAATCAATTACTTCATATGTAGGAGGGCGTCCCACTCAAATACGTAATGAGTGACGTCATGAACATTTAAACGTTGGCTAGTTATACAAATTATATGTCTTTACTATTTTATAAACATTTTGTTGAATATTTTGCACAGGCACCAAAAGTATCCAGTCAAATTTGTTTCAAAATATTTACCAGCTTACCTGTATAGTTTTCTGGAAAATTGAGACCTCAGGTTCGATCGATCCCAACACGGAAAAAGCGTGTGAGAGGTTTAGCTAAAGATAGGTGGGACATACATAGCTAAAACTGGATTCATCCATTGACAGGGAACCATCATTATTCAAAGATGCCTGCTTCATATTTTTAATGAAGCGTGCAAAGAATGCGCTAGGACCTATGTACTTGTTAACATAGTGTAATATACAGTTCAGTGTACATTCACTTTACTCATTCATTCTACACTGTCGGGATTGTGCTATATATTTATGTCACTGTATTCGCGCGCCCATTACACACATGTTGCTTTGTAGGCTTTTGTTGCTTTATACATATGATTGACATTATAATTACTAATACGCAGTGGTGTGGGGTGGGGCTGGGGTAGGGGGGGGGGGGGGGAACACATTTGAGGAGTTGGAGCAGGCGAAGGTGAAGCATGGGTTCGGGGAGGGGCGCCATTGCTTTTCCTATGGGCTAGATTGCGAGCAGCCGGAGCGGTGCCCATCAGCATTATTATACCCCCCCCCCGGCTGCTGTTTGTTGTTGTTGTTATTGTTGTTGTTGTTGATGATGATGATGATGATGATGAAGAGTTGAAACCGGGGTTAGTGTAGGGAATTTCGATGGCGCGTCATCGACCGCACAATCTAGTTCAGTGGTTTTTTTCTTTCTGTCTATGTTGGAATATACACAAACCACATATGATATGTACTGTCGTTACTGTTTACTAAAGCAAAATCCCCATGTTGTACAATGGAAACCGAGATGCAGTTTTAGCCTAAATTATCATTATCTGAGCCATACGCTCGAATAGTGATAATCTATTAGTCAGGCTCACTGTGTTATTCCACGTGGATTTTTTGTTGATTTCATAAAACATACATATTTGCAAAGTATATTGGCTATGACAAATTTAAAAATGTATGATTTCATTTTTCTGATAGGGTTCAAGGTCATTTCGAGGTTGATAGAGGTAATCTTTGACATAGTATTAGGTTTGTTGCAGGACAGCAATACATTGAGCTAGCATTAATCCTCAGAATAAAAGCTTGCTTGCCTTCCAAATGTGTTACCCGGCTGATGAGAACAGCGTGATAAGGGTGAAAATGATCACACCCACCACCATGGCTCTCATAATCTGTGATGCATCAAGGCCCCACAGTAATAAATAACATACAACATGTATAATATTATGATAATATTTGCAACAACAACTGTGCTACTACTACTACTACTACTACTACTACTACTACTACTACTACTACTACTACTACTACTACTACTACTACTACTACTATATATGCGTGCATGCGAGCGTGCGTGCGTACGTGCGTGTGTGAGTGCGTGCGTGCGCGTGTGTGTGTGTGCATATATGTATATATGTTATAATACATATGTGTATGCATTGTATGTTTGTATGTATGTATATGTATGTATGCATGTATATTGTGCGTGCGAGCGTGTGTATGCGTGTGTATGCGTGTAGTGTGTGTGTATGTACATGTGTGACTACATATATATATATATATATATATATATATATATATATATATATATATATATATATATATATATATATATATATATATATATATATATATATATATATATATATATATATATATATATATATATATATATATATAGAATGTGTATATTCATGTACCGAATAGATTGTGCACATATGTATGTGCGTGCGTGCGTACGTGTGTGCGTGCGTGAGCGCGTGCGCGCACGTGTGTGTACATGCACGTGTGTGTGTGCGTGCGCGTGTGTGGGCGCGCGTGCGTGCGCGCGTGCGTGCGTGCGTGCGTGCGTGCGTTTATGTGCTTGTGGGCATACGGGGCTAGGAATCATCCACACACACACACTCGCTACTGATATATTGATCCATATGGCTTACCATTAAAGAATGTGATCTCTGACCCTGGGATGTACATATGTTCATATGCATACTGTATATGTATGCATCTGTGTAACTTATACATGTATCTATGTGTGAATGTATGCCTCGTGTACCTAACGATTGCATAATTTATGTGAATTCTATGTATAGTCTAGTATGTTCTATGTAATGTATATGTGAATGTTTACTTATGTCATGGGTCCATCGCCTTATAGGCGTTGCCTTAGATGGACTACCTATTTACATATGTTGCTATACAATTATGTAATTACCTAATAAATCTACCTGAATTGAATTGAATTGCTGTGGATACGTGCCCACAAATAGAAATATGATATTATGGGAACAGTGACCTCTATTGACCTCTAAATGACCCTGAAAGTTATCATAAGAAATGAAATCATCCATCTATGGATTTGTCATAGACAATAATTCGCAAAAATGCATGTTTCATAAAATCAAAAGAACGTTGCCTCAGAAGTCAAATTTTGGACACAGTGAGCCTGACTATACGTTCAAAGATGATCTAAGCTTCCAGTGTGATGATCTTCAATATCGTCAGTCGCCATCTAGGTTACAGTTAGGATTATTTAGTATCTCACAATTATTTGCATATATCTATCTGTTACAGGATCTGAGAAGAATGAGGTTATGTAAGTAATAATTGCCTCCGGAGCCGCCGACGCCGCCGCCACCATTACCACCACAATACTCACCACCACCACCACCACCACCACCACCACCACCACCACCACCACCACCACCACCTCCACCATACGTACAAGCACAACAACCACCAGCACCACCACCACCACCACAACCACCACCACCACTACCACTACCACTACCACCAACAACATCAGCACCACCGCCACCACCAACAACAGCAACACTACCACCACCACCGCCACCACCACACCCACCACCACCACCATACTCACCACCACCGCCACCGCCGCAGCCACTGCCGCCACGACCACCACCACCACCACCATACCTACCAGCAACCCAACCACCACAGCCACCACCACCACCACATCCACCACCACCATCACCACCACAACCAACATCACCACCACCACCACCATAGGCATCACCATACCAACCGACACCAGCACCACGACCGCCACCACCATCACCACCATCATCATCATCCATACAATAGAGATGAGACACTATGATATAGCACAGTTAAGTTGCGCATTAATGATGTACACATGCTGATGACAGCAACAGCGCCCAGTCAAATTAGTTTCAAAATAGTCAACATCATGTGTACTAAATAGCAAATACATGCAATTAATACAGCGTGTCGGACTAGTAAGCGTTTAAGACTAAATCCAGGCATGCTGTAATTGATTATGACGCCATCCTACACGCCGCGTAGTTGATTATGGCGTGATATGATGGATGGATATACTGAAAAGGTCCATTATGACAGAAGTTTCGGGAAAATTACATCTGTATGACGTCATATCTAAATATCCTATGGCTATAGGTATACACGTCCTACTATGGTATACACTTGTTTTTCTGCTTAGATTATCAGATATGGCCAGCCTCCCTCCAGTACATACTCACGATGCCAAAGATGCGCCATATGATGATATTCGTGATACATATGACGTCATTGTCTATGAGAAGGATGTTGCTCAAAGTAATTATATCAACCCCGAGGACGCTCCAGGTAACATTGTGTTATTACATATTTCCTCTTTACTCTTCTTGTGTGAACTTAGCTCCTTAATGGTCAAGCCGGTCAACATGTCATCTGTAGTGGTCTTGAGGAATGGCCATTTCCAGGTGCCAAGAATAAACTATATTTGAAAATGTACCAATGAAATGACTGGCTCGGATACCTTGTTGCCCAAGCCAGTCATTACGGTGATACATTTTCAGAAATAATCCGCTCTTGGTCTGAAAACAGACACTGATTAAGCTCAAAATAGAATTATCTTGAGTTCAAGCCGGCCAGGACAGCAGTTAAAGTGGCCTTGAGAAATATCAATTTGCAGGACACAGAAATGTATTTTGGTAAATTTCAGTGGTTGTCTTGCCATACAAATGAACATTCACTGAGCACAAATTTTATTTTCGTGAACATTAAACTGTCAATTTAACCCTTACATGTCGAATCCGACCAATACCGTCCTCTGCAGTGACCTTGAGGAATGTCCATTTGCAGGGCAAAAGAAGACTCTTTTCGAAAATTTACCACTGGAATGACTGGCTCGATAACCAAGCCAGTCATTCCAGGGGTAAATTCTAAAATTAGCCTGCTCTTAGCCAGCACATGGAAATTCAATGAGGAAATATTTAGATTTTCGTGTCCAAATTTAGCCATTAAAGGGCTAAGCATGATTTTGAGCATTTTGATGCGCTGTGGACACAACAGGGATTACTATTTTGTTGCTTAACACACATTGCTGCAGACAGGAAAACTGATAATTATGCTAATATTGTGCCCAGTGACATTGATAGATGGCGCTTTTCAAGATAACATTGATTCTCAAGAATATAATGCTCAAATCAACCAGCGTCCTAAAGGCACCTGAACAATGCAGCAGAGGAATGCCTAACCCTGTATCTGCTATTGGCGTGTTTCCGTAGCATGTATTTGGTCATGCGTTTTGTCAATACTGACTAGCTACTCGTATATATCAGCCATAGGCAGCAACAGCACCCAGTCAAATTAGTGACAAAATATTCAACAAATTAACTGTATAGCTTCCAGGAATTTGATAGTCAGGGCATTCGGGGATCGATCAATCCCAACACGGCGAAGTGTGGGTGGAGCTTAGCCAGTGATGGGCGGGGCATAGCTAAAGTTGGGAAGGTGCATTGGTAGCACGGTCCATCCTAGTATCGTGTACTCACTGTGTGTTAATAATTTCACGGTAAGTACTTGTGGCGAAGCGCCAATCGTCAGGGTCCTACTTTATTGCGCAATACAGGTTTGATATTATAATCACGCTCAGTGATGCTGCAAGCTATGTTTCAATAAATAACGAGTTCAGTGAGATGAATAGATTGACTTCATTTGTCATTCAAGTATATGACGACATAACAAATTTTGTCAATTGTAGGCTGAAGTCAGTCACAATCAAAATAGGTGATGAAAGACCTATCTAGCCCCGTCATGAACGCTTAATAGACCGTCAAGTGTACGAATTTAATAAACATTCTGTTGAATATTTTGAAACTAATTTGACTGGGAGCTGTTGCTGCCATAGCTTCACGTATCGTTTTATGTCGTAGAATCGGTTCTCTTATTGGGACTAAACCTTAACACAGGCTTCCATATGTCCACGGGATTGAGCAGAATGAGATTGAGGTCGAAAGTTACACTACGACATTGCTATCAAACTCGTATGCCTCATGATTGCTTCAGCCTTCTTGAACTAAACTTTGTCACATGTATACGCATATCAAGCAGAAGAAGCACGATGATTTTGAGATCAAAGGTCAAAGTCATTGTACTATTTGCATAAAATGCAGGTTTTAACAGTTAAGTTCTTCTTAGTTTATCTTGCCTTTATTTCAGACTTCGTCAAATTATTGGAAGTAAGCATGGCCATACAGTTATCTCACCCAGTAGACGTTGCACACATTCAGACCTTTGAGGGCATGGCCATAGTCGTCTTGATATAAATCTACAGTTTCAATTGGACATGTAAAATGGCAAAGTTTTCGCCAATATCTCGCCAATGTAACACTGATGTCTTGTTTAGTCAGTTGTAGAGTAAAAAACCCACCCATTTAGCAGAGAGTGTTGCATCTATTACAATCTGTCAAGTAGGGATCTACCTCACGCCCTGAAATCACTATTTGAAGATAAAAATCTGACCACCTTTGATCTCCACAGAATATGCAATCATATTTCTTCTTCTTCTTCTTCTTCTTCTTCTTCTTCTTCCTCTTCTTCATCTTCTTCTGCTTCTGCTTCATTTTTCCTCTTTTACATAAAATGAGTATTCAGTGAGACATTGGGGTGGGAGTGTTGTTGGCGTAATCTTAAAATCTGCCTTTTTGAGACCTTTCCAGTTTTAGCTATGCCCCGACCATCTCTCGCTAACGATCCAATCCCAGAACTACCTGCCTATCAGTTTCCAGAAAACTATACAGGTAAGATGTTAAATATTTTGAAACCAATTTGACTGGGTGCTGCTGCTGCCTATGGCAGCAACAGCACACAGTCATATTGGTTTCAAAATATTCAACATAGTGATTATTAACTGATAAAGACATACAATTTATACAACGTGTCATTCATAATTAATTATGACGTTATCCTACACGCCACCTAGTTGATTGTGACGTCAGATGATGGATCGAAAAACTGCAAAGGCCTATTACCACCTATGAAATCAATGGCTAAGTGTTGATGCAGTCTAATAACATACACATCTACATTTATCTTTTACAGCTTCCAAGAATGATATTACGTAAGTAATAACTCATAAACCCCTTCACAAACCACACTCATCTTTAGTCTGCAGACAAACTATTGTTTGTTTACTTAAGATCAATCTACTTATTCTTGGCAAAAGGTTTAGACGGTATCTTTGCATACAGTTTTGCTCTGATCTACACCAATCCTGGTCAAATTCCAGTTCCATGGAATAATCACTGGACTTTACCTTTCTATTATCTATCTATCTATCTACACCCACACACTCCCACCCACTCACCCACCCACCCACCCACCAATCCATCCATCCATTCACATATCCACACACCCACCAACCCAACCACTCACCCGCCGACAAAAACCACCCACCCACCGACCCACCCACCAGTCCATGCATCAATTCACATATCCACACACCCACACACCCACACACCCAACTACCCAACCACCCATCTATCCATCCATCCATCCATCCATTCACACATCCACTCGCACCTACCAAACTGCCCATCCACCCTAACATCCCCCCATCCATCCATCCATCCATCCATCCATCCATCCATCCATCCAGCCATCCATCCATCCATCCATTCAACCATCCATCCATCCATCCATCCACCCATCCATCCACCCACGCACCCATCCATCTATCCATTCAACCATCCATCCATCCACCCATCCATCCATCCATCCACGCACCGATCCATCCATCCATCCAACCACCTGCCCGCCGAACCATCCAGGCATCTGTCATCCAATACGCACGCACAAATGTACGCACATTCAGATCCCCTTAT
>CM067361.1:37970483-38025483 GCA_034401795.1 Chaetoderma sp. LZ-2023a | reverse complement strand
GAAAAAATGTGAAAAATGAATTACTGTTTATTCATAGTAAATTCACAAAATTTTCGATGTAAATTTTCTGCCGAATGTTTTGGAAATAGTTTGACTTATTCAAATGACTCTCAAAATATTCGACCTTTCTAATGCTAAAAAAATAGGGAAATAGGCTACGTCACATGTTATGGGCGAAATCTATATCGTAATAAAAATAAAAATAGTATGGCCATTTCGCAAAGTGCAGAAAATTGACTTACTGTTTTTCGTAGTAAATTCACAAATTTTTGATAAAAGTTTCAAAAGTCTCTGCCGCTTGTTTTGGACCTAATTTGACTTATGGTTGTTGGTGTCTAAGGCTGTAAGAACCAGCAGTCAAATGATTTTAAACATATTCGGCTTTTCCAACGCTGTAAAATATGGAAACATTGTAGATAGGATGAGCTCTATATAATTAAAAGGTAATCTAATGTTAAAATTAAATTGGCGTCTTTTTACTGGCTTGAAAATCTGGGCATACGGGCCAGAATCTGAAAATCATTATCCAATGGAAATGATGGACAGTAGATTCCAAATTGACTTCATTATACTGGGCAGGGTTGATCCTCACTATCAGCAAATCAGAGGGCTGGTTGATATAGTTCATTCTATTGAGCGTCTTGTGGTCATTTCATAGGCCTACTTAGTTGAAGTCATCTACACCTAACTAGGAACAAATTTACGAAATCGCGTATTCTGTTATTTTTCTAGAAAATCAGTTTTTTTAGCAATTTATTTATTTATTGAATTATCTATTAATCATTATTATTATTATTATTATTATTATTATTATTATTATTATTATTATTATTATTATTATTATTATTATTATTAAATTTAAGAAAGCTATACTCTCTCACCCTCCCTCACTGCACAGCGCAGTTGCTATCGCCACAGTTCCAAGAATAAATAATCGATTATCTGATTAAATTGATTATTCTCCAGACATATTACTCGATTATTTATTTCCATAATCGAAGATCCCTAATATTAGTATGTACGTAATTGCATACCAAACCCGATCGACGGCGGCAATTGCATCATCTTTGACAAATCCTAGCCTCAGTTTTCATGACTTGTCACGGTACGCCGGTTTATGCTTTTGGGAATTCGGACCTACGATTCAATCAAAAATGCAATTTCTTTTATAGAAAATCGAACGCGATGTTTCAAAGCAAAAATCGTGCAAGCCTACTTAAGTGCAATTAGAAAATGCTTAAAATTGTGATACAGTTATTAGTGCCACTACTTAGTTAATTAATTTAAGTTGGGAGGCCTATTTAGTGAAGCAATCATTCAATACACCATTTCATAATTACCTGTTGCGGAAATTCGCTTTTCACAATTTGAAAATATATATATATATATATATATATATATATATATATATATAACAAATCTGGTTTAAATCAAATAAATCTGATTTAAATCAAATAAATCCGAGGCTTTTTAAATTTAAAAAATCGGTAACCATGGTGCTATAGCTTCTGGAAAGTTCCTGGAACTGAATTATCACAAATAGCTATTCTACGTTTACACATGTTACTAATTTCCTTACAGACAATCAACTTGACGAACACGGCTCACCTAAAACCATTCATAGTCAGGTTTTATTGTATATCAACCCAACCCAGCACACAGTTTCACAAATATACATGGAAAATAGTATAGATATAGAATAGGCTTGTTATCCTTATTGACTAAATATAATAGAACCACCCATGTTGAATAAGTAGTATATGCTACACATGTGTCTATGTTATATATCAGTTTTGCTCCTGAACGTATAAATAAAGTGGAACCAGGCTCTTTTCTTTAATGCATTGCATCAATATGTGTACTTGTATAATGCATGTATGATTACTGTATTCTGTGGCTGTAGTAGTAGAAACATCATACAGCTGCAATCAGTCCTTCTTCACTTTTGTCCACTGTGTCTTGTCCTCAGCCGAAATCCTTAGCGTCCTCAGGTCCATTCTTGACTTGAGTGTACCAAGTTCTGCTTTCTAGAAGTCACCTCGAAGCGCGCTTAGCAGATTTATGCAATGACGTCCTCTCCTGGCTTTGTATTTGCTGGCTCCGAGTAAGGCGAATTCCAAGGCTACTTGGAGTTTTATATAATGCACACATTTTAGTACTTATTTATTTTTTATGCTAATAAGACTGGAAGCTGTTGCTTGGATTAATGCAGTAAATAGAGAACAGGTCTATTATAACCACAGTATATATATATATATATATATATATATATATATATATATATATATATATATATATATATATATATATATATATATATATATATATATATATATATATATATATATATATATATATATATATATATATATATATATATATATATATATATATATATATATATATATATATATATATATATAATATATATTTATATATATATTATATATATATATATATATATATATATAAATATATGTGTGTGTGTGTGTGCGTGCGTGCGTGCGTGCGTGCGTGCGTGCGTGCGTGCGTGCGTGCGTGCGTGCGTGCGTGTGTTGTTGAGTTAGAGCAATGATTTATATATTTTATTATATCTCAGAGCGTTATTATGAAGAACTGCGGCCAGAAATCTCGACAAAACCTCGTTTGAGTATCTCTCCATATGAAAACAAAATTGTGGACCCACGCATTGTATATGAAAATGTATAAAACCAGATCAACTCATTGATAGTAAAGTAAGTAAATCTTGATCAACATCCTTTTAGAAGCTGATATGCCAGGAGAGGCATACATTTAGTAATAACAGAACCTCTATCTATAAATATTGTTTATTAAACGTTGCAATGACTTTAGCAACACACACACACTCACACACACACACACACACACACGCACGCACGCACGCACACACACACACACACACACACACACACACACACACACACACACACACACACACACACACACACACACACACACACACACACACACACACACACACACACACACACACACACACACACACACACACACACACACACACACACACACACACACACACACACACACACACACACACACACACACACACACACACACACACACACACACACACACACACACACACACACACACACACACACACACACACACACACACACACACACACACACACACACACACACACACACACACACACACACACACACACACACACACACACACACACACACACACACACACACACACACACACACACACACACACACACACACACACACACACACACACACACACACACACACACACACACACACACACACACACACACACACACACACACACACACACACACACACACACACACACACACACACACACACACACACACACACACACACACACACACACACACACACACACACACACACACACACACACACACACACACACACACACACACACACACACACACACACACACACACACACACACACACACACACACACACACACACACACACACACACACACACACACACACACACACACACACACACACACACACACACACACACACACACACACACACACACACACATATACGCACGCACGCACGCACACACGCACGCACGCACGCACGCACGCACGCAGGCACGCATACATACACGCACGCACGCACGCACGCACCCACCCGCCCACCCACTCGTTGTCACTACAGGTGGGCACATGAAGCATGGAGTCTGAGATGTACATTAGCCTTTGGTACGTTATATTGGTTATTAGTTATGTAGTCAATTCGGTTATTATACATAAGATTGTCATGTGGATATGAAAAAAACTTTTGAAGTTAGTAGATATATTGATTAACTAATGACCTTTGTGTCCACGTCCCCAGGCGGGTCGCCAGAATGCTAAACAGAATTGCCCTCATATTTTGACACACAGGACGCGTGGATTTTATTAGAACCATACATTCCAATGACCTGCATTCTCAGCGATGCTTTATAACGATCCGTGTACCTAGCGCATGTCTACATGCTTTCTTTCTCAGTATCTTATTAATACATTCTTCCTTTGTTTCAGTTGCTGTCCTCATGCCAACCATGGTGCATATTCAATGCATATCTCCAGAACACCAACAAATAACAATCTGCTATATCAGAGCCACAGCTCCAATTAACTCTAGACATTCAGTCGACGTTTAGATGGTATTATTTATTCAGTCACAAAATCAACGATCAAATGTTATCTTATAGACATAGTTTCAATCAAAAGCTCCTGTTAGCTTACAGCCAGAGTGGCAATCAGCAAGGAACTCTTAGCTGACAGCCAGAGTGCCAATCAGCAAGGAACTCTTAGCTGACAGCCAGAGTGCCGATCAGCAAGGAACTCTTAGCTGACAGCCAGAGTGCCAATTAGCAAGGAACTCTTAACTTACAGCTAGAGTGCCAATCAGCAAGGAACTCTTAGCTTACAGTCAGAGTGGCAATCAGCAAGGAACACTTAGCTTACAACCAGAGTGCCAATCAGCAAGGAACACTTAGCTTACAGCCAGAGTGTCAATTAGCAAGGAACTCTTAACTTACAGCCAGAGTGCCAATCAGCAAGGAACTCTTAGCTTACAGCCAGAGTGGCAATCAGCAAGGAACACTTAGCTTACAACCAGAGTGCCAATCAGCAAGGAACACTTAGCTTACAGCCAGAGTGTCAATCAGCAAGGAACACTTAGCTTACAGCCAGAGTGCCAATCAGCAAGGAACTCTTCGCTTACAGCCAGAGTGCCAATCAGCAAGGAACACTTAGCTTACAGACAGAGTGCCAATCAGCAAGGAACACTAGCTTACAGCCAGAGTGCCAATCAGCAAGGAACACTTAGCTTACAACCAGAGTGCCAATCAGCAAGGAACTCTTAACTTACAGCCAGAGTGCAAATCAGCAAGGAACTCTTAGCTTACAGCCAGAGTGCCAATCAGCAAGGAACACTTAGCTTACAACCAGAGTGCCAATCAGCAAGGAACACTTAGCTTACAGACAGAGTGCCAATCAGCAAGGAACTCTTAACTTACAGCCAGAGTGCCAATCAGCAAGGAACACTTAGCTTACAACAAGAGTGCCAATCAGCAAGGAACTCTTAACTTACATCCAGAGTGCCAATCAGCAAGGAACTCTTAGCTTACATCCAGGGCTGCATATGCGGCTTAATAATTATCATTATTCTGAGCATAGATCAACAATCGAATAGTATCTTATATTCAGCGATGTAATTAGTAATCAACTGTAATCTTATAGCCAAAAGTTCAATCAATTAACGGATATCATTTATCCAGAGCTTCAGTCAGCAGTCAGTTGGTACCTTAAAGCCAGAGTGCCAATCAACTGATTCAGCATGCAACTGTTATCATATTGACAGCGCTTTGATTGACGTTTAATTGTTATCTAATATCCAGAGCTTCAATTATCAATCATCTGCTATCTTATATCAATCAACAGTTATATTATAGCCACAGCTCCCATCATAAATCAACAGCTATATTTTAGCTACATCCCTAATCATCAATCAACAGTTATATTATAGCCACAGCACCAATAATCAATCAACAGTTATATTATAACAACAGACCTAATTATCAACCATCAGTTATATTATAACAACAGCCCAATCATCAATCAACTGTTATATTATAGTCACAGACCCAATCATCAATCAACAGTTATATTATGGCCACATACCCAATCATCAATCAACAGTTATATTATAGCCACAGCCCCAATAATCAATCAACAGTTATATTATAACCACATCCCCAATCATCACCCATCAGTTATATTATAACCACAGCCCAATCATCAATCAACTGTTACATTATAGTCACATACCCAATCATCAATCAACACTTATATTATAGCCACAGCCCCAATCATCAATCAACAGTTATATTATAGCCACAGCCCCAATCATCAATCAACAGTTATATTATAGTTACACACCCAATTATCAATCAACAGTTATATTATAGCTACAGCTCCAATCACCAATCAAGAGTTATATTATAGCCACAGCCCCAATCATCATTCAACTGTTATCTTATATCCAGCGCTTCCATCACCCGAGTCGCTGTCCCCATGATTCAACTTTCAAACTGTGAATAATAATCATAATAATAAAAATAATAATAATAATAATAATAATAATAATAATAATAATAATAATAATAATATGTAACATCTCCCAGACCCTGCCCTGCAATATGAATGATTACTGCATTCTGCGGCTGTAGTAGTAGAAACATCCTGCAGCTGCAATCAGTCCTTCTTCGCTTTTGTCCACTGTGTCTTCTCCTCAGCCAAGATCTTTAGCTTCCTCAGAGTCATTCTTGATTTGACTGCATTCTTGAAGTCACGTCGTAACAAAGTTATGCAATGACGTCCTCCCCTGACATTCTTAGCACATCACCAAACATAGTTGCTGGGCGACTTTCGCGGACAACGGCGATGTATTACACATTTTGTATAGTGCATCATTAGAATTTATGCTGTCTGGCCATCGGTGTCCAGTGATGGTGTGTAGGTGTTTGCCGTGGCAGGAATCAAGCTTCTCTAGAGCCGTTACAGTTATACAGCATCAAAAATACGCAGGTTGCATTTTATAAACGTAAAGGTTTCTTCCCCATGACGCAGCGTGCAGCAAAGTCAGCCGTACTACAAAGCAGTGAGTCCAAGATTGCGTTACATTCCCTCCATGGTTCGCCGTCACGAAGTGGATCGTTATTTTCTTTAGTTTCGTGCTTTGTAGATAGGCATATGTGGGTGAACTTTGGTTTGGATTCATTCGTAAATAGATTCTCAATTTTCAGTTTGCTTGTTGGTCAAGGGGTTTCTTTTCCTCGTCTCTGAATTATACGTCGTCGGCACATTCCTTCTCTAGCGGCACACCCGCTTGGTACGTTGGTCTTGTGGAATTTTCCAGAACGGATTACAATGCAGCAGCAAAGTAACAGGTGAAAAGCACAGGCGATAGACCATCTCCATGTGGGGCGCCGATTGATGTCTCAAACTCTGCAGGCTTCACTGACCTGCCTCGTACTCTCTGCTTGGTGTCTGCAAGTGGTAGTCTAATTAGTCGTAGGTAATCTTCATTGCAACCGGTCTGGCATAGTACATCTAGGCTCGTTGAGCGTTTAATTGTGTCGAAGGCACGTCAAGACCCATTTTGTGGAAATTCCAGTGCTGTTGAAATTCCAGTGCTTGGACATGGCTACTGACACAAGCATGTGTTAAGCCCATACTATGTCTGTGCAGCTACGTCCGCATTTAAAGTCACTTTGACATGCTCCGGTGAAGTCATCGATCTTGGCTCGGATGCGGCATATGGTAACATTGGATATGATTTTTCGCATGCTGTTGAGGAGCACAATGGGCCACAGATTGGCTGGTGGGACAGGAGGCCTGAATACGTAGTAACAATATAACTTCCTTTCTGCTGTCCTTGTGGTCAACTAGCTGAAGATGCTGATCACTGTGTGGAATCACTTATTTTACAACTTTGCTCTCCATTACAGCTATGTAGCCAAGACTACTTAGTTAATGGAGGAAGCTAGTTTAGCTATGCCCCGCCCATCGCTTGCTAAGTTCCACCACGCCCTTTGCCAATGTTGGGATAGACCGATCACTGGGCTCCCTGAATGTCAATCCCCACAACACTATATAGGTAAGCTGTTCAATATTTTGAAACTAATTTGACTGGGTGCCTTTGCTGACTTGCTGTGTATGGCAGCAACAGCGCCCAGTCAAATTAGTTTCAAAATATTTAACAGAATGCTTAGTAAATAGCAAAGACATACAACTCGTACAACGTGGCGGCATATTAAATGTTTATGACGGACTAAATTGCATTGATGATACCAATGCCTACTGCAGCAATGACAATATAGACAACCTCTACAGAAACGTCTAATGCGAAATGGAACAAATTATCGATTGGTTTGCACTAAATAAACTTTCATTATATGCGGACAAAGTCAAGTACATGCTTCTTATCAAATCACATAAATTAAGAAAACGAAATTTACCAAAGATTTGCATAAACAAACAATAAATCAAAGGACCTCAGTTTACAAAATCTTTAGGAGACTATCCGGACCCGAAATTGACTTGGAAAACATATTGAAATTAGCGCATCAAACGTGTCAAGAGGTATTGGTGTCATTCGACGATCTTAACCATATATTCCACTGGACACAGTTAAACCACTCTACTGCTCACTAACATTACCACACCTTACACACTGCACTTTACACAGACACATACATACACACACGCACGCACGCACGCACGCACGCACGCACGCACGCACGCACGCACGCACGCACGCACGCACGCACGCACGCACGCACGCACGCACGCACGCACGCACGCACGCACGCACGCACGCACGCACGTACGCACGCACACACGCACGCACACAATTAAATTTGCAAAACTAAATGGACTACAAAAATTGTTATATAAAGTTTGTATATATATATATATATATATATATATATATATATATATATATATATATATATATATATATATATATATATATATATATATATATATATATATATATATATATATACAAACTTTATATAACAATTTCACAGACCCAGTATAAACACATGCGCGCGCACACACGTACGTAAGCGCAGGCATGAACACACCCTCCTATATATATATATATATATATATATATATATATATATATATATATATATATATATATATATATATATATATATATATATATATATATATATATATATATATATATATATATATATATATATATATATATATATATATATATAGGAGGGTGTGTTCATGCCTGCGCTTACGTACGTGTGTGCGCGCGCATGTGTATGTGTGTGCGTGTGTGTGCCAATGTGCGTGTATATATACATACATTCATTGTATAAATTGTACATTCTGTATATATACTGTGTATATTCTTTTGTATAATA
This sequence comes from Chaetoderma sp. LZ-2023a, assembly GCA_034401795.1. Taxonomy (NCBI): domain Eukaryota; kingdom Metazoa; phylum Mollusca; class Caudofoveata; order Chaetodermatida; family Chaetodermatidae; genus Chaetoderma; species Chaetoderma sp. LZ-2023a. Next base: position 38,016,479 of record CM067361.1, on the reverse strand, counting down.
GATTATATCGCAGGTCCCGGTGAAAACCAAACATATTGTATCAGTGATTGGATTACCTTCATAAAATAAAGCTTATATTATTATTATTATTATTATTATTATTATTATTATTATTATTATTATTATTATACCGGGTCTGTGAGATCATCATTATACATTGTTATATCGTATCACTGTAACGACCTGTTTCAGTCGTAGTTTCAAAGTCTAATGATGTTTTCTCTCTTGGCGTCCTTTTAATGTATGGGGTCCATCACTTATAGGCATGACATTTCGATGGACTACATATAGCTAAATGTAAATAAATATTACTTATTAATCATGAAATAAATAACTTTTGAATTGAACTGAAAAAATGTAATTGCATATCAAAATGTTCAGATACAATTCACATACTAATAAAAAATATTAGAAAAAAAAAATTAGAGGTGGTGCCTTTTGTAGACTACCATTATTTATTTTGACGAGCTTTCGCACATTAATGTGCTTCATCAAGAGCTGTTATGTGCGAAAGTTTATCAAAATAAATGAAATTAGTTTACAAAAAGTACCACTTCTAATCTTTTTTTTATGTTGCCATTGGTAACACAGTTCCTTTCTCCTATGAGCCTTTCCATTTTTAGCTATGTCCCGCCCATCTCAATCTAAGCTCCGCTCACAACACGTCCGTGTTGGGATCGATTGATCTCTGAACTTCCTGATTATCAATTTCTAGAAAACTATACATGTAAGCTTTAAAATATTTTGAAACTAATTTAACTGGGTGCTGTTGCTGCCTATTGCAGCAACAGCTCCCAGCCGAATTAGTTCCAAAATATTCAAAATATTCAACAGCATGTTTATTAAATAGTAAATACATACAATTCTTACAACGTGTCAGACTATTAAGGCTTAAAAGACGGGCCAAATAGAATCATTTATAACGTAATGATTATGACGTCGGCGTACACGTCACTTAGTTGGTTATGACATCACACGACGTCATATGATCACTGGATAAACTTGGAAAGGCCAATTGACACACTGTCAGAATCACTACTCTCCTCGTTCAGAAGATCATTTATTTTGATAACGGACGTATATCACCTACGTCTATTGCAAGCATATCACTGCCACATGGAATATGGCCAGGTTTGAAAATCTGTGTTGCGTTAACTTTGCGCTCAGCAAAGAGATCTTATAGTTTGTTTTACCGAGACTCTTTTATGATGACCTCATAAGCGGTTCTCAGGCCACGTGTGCTTCATCTGTTATTTGAGTTCCTGCTTCTCTATAAACGGCAACATGGCTAACAACAGTACACTTATCAAGGATTGGTTTGAAATGTACCTTTCCATTGTTAGCCATGACCCGCCCACCTCTAGCTAAGCTCCACCCACACTTAGACGTGTTGGGATTGATCGATCCCCGAATGTCCTAACTATCAATTTCCTGAAAACTATGCAGACAAGCTGTTGATATTTTGTAACCATGGCAGCAACAGCGTCCAGTCAAATTAGTTTCAAAATATTCAACAGAATATTTATTAAATAGTAAAGACATACAATTCGCACAGCAACGCATAGTCCGTCTTCAAGTATGCGTTCGCAACGTACTTATCTACGTCATTCATGACGTCATAAAGACGTCATTGATTGTGATGTCATTCGATACACCACGTAGTTGATTATGACGTCATATGATGGATGGACACTCTGAAAGGTGAATTCTGATTCCTGGTCATTAACCCTACTAATGCGGGTTATTGGGCCAGTACTTGGTTACATAGTTACTGCGTTTAATCGGGACGAGTTGAAGGAGGCGCTTATTCAGATGAATAGCGCAATTCCGCAAAACTAATAAGTATTTGAGCTTCATTTAAAATGCTATCATGCTACTAGTGTAATCCGACGTTTACATCGTTGTTGTGAAAAGGAATACTGAAAACTAAGTGGAATGGAGTATTATGTTGTCAGTGGTTATGTACAGACACGAAGTTTTCAAGGAAACTGTCTGCATGATCCCTATTAGGCTATATACTATTTTATGTTATTCGATCCCCATACTTGACTTCCATTGTTCCAGGATTGTCGCAGAGCGCTATTGAAAAACAAATGCGTTCTGGTGGTGTTTAATCATTTTCAATATATATATATTTAGTAGATGTTTTATATTAGGTCAAATGAAAACTTTAAAAACTGTTGCAGTGAAAGTTATGGGTACATCATGGCGATTTCGTTGTGCACTATGGGAGGATTTAGAGCAGTTTAGCTGGAATAATCATGACAGGATCCAGTAAATACACGGTATTGAATACAGAATGAAACGTGTTATGTAGATAAAGCTGGTGACATTGACTAAGATACGGAATCTGAAAATATCAATGTTCTCGTAAATAGAAATCATCAGTATGACGTCAGTGAGGGACAGACAGTGGTTCGTAGCTCAGAGCAAATCCATTTGTATTTGTGCAATTTTAAGAGATCCTTTCAAGATTCAAAACACGGGTGCTGGACGAATCTAAGATCATGAACCCTTTTTTGATGAAACAGGTCATAACCGGCCTCTGTAGTGGCCTTGATGAATGTCCATTTGAAGGCCAAGAGATGACTATTTTTGAAAATTTACAACTGGAATGACTGGCTCGATAATCGAGCCAGTCATTCCAGTTGTAAATTTTCAAAAAATAGTCTTCTTGGCCTGCAAATGGACATTCAATTAGGAAATGTGTTCATTTTCTTGACTACATTTACTCCTTAAAGGGTAAATGGAAATACGTTTAACACCATCTTGTGTCAACTTAACCCTTTAATGGTCAAACTGACCAAAAACAGCTTTGCAGTGGTCTTCAGACATGGCTATTTGAAAGGTCTAGAGAAGAGTATTTTTTAATATTTACCGGTAACTAAGCCAGTTATTCTAGGGAAAATCTTTCAAAAATACTTTTCTCTCGGCTTACAGATCGACACTTGCTAAGTAAAAATTTTCTTTACCAATAGCCCTTTAATGGTTAAGGCGGCGGGAAAAAAATTCAGTGGTAAATTTACAAAAATAGTCTTCAAAAATTTAAATATCTTGAAAACTATTGACCATCAAAATGTTTAATTGATATATCAAGTAGTATTTTGAGCGCTTTGAGGCGCTGTTGACACACGACGGGTTAATGTTAGATTTTGTTCTCTATGGTCGCTAACACTTTGAACGCGAATTCCCAGAATCTCAATTTCAAGGTAAGCTGTTGAATATTTCGAAAATAACTTGACAGAAGCATGTTGTTGCCATGGCCACCACCAACTCCCAGTAAAATTATTTTCAACCCACATGCGCCTAAAAGGCCACAAGTCTTTTATGGACCTTCCAAACAAGCCACAAGGCACCTCTCGTAGGTGCGGACGGACGGACGGACGGACGGACGGACGGACGGACGGACGGACGGACGGACGGACAGACAGACAGGTAGGTAGGTAGGTAGGTAGGTAGGTAGATAGGTAGATGGATAGCTAGATGGATAGATGGATGAGCGGGCGGATGGATGGGTGTGTGTGTGTGTGTGTGTGGGTGGGTGGGTGGATGGGTGGGTGGATGGATGGATGGATGGATGGGTGGATGGATGGATTGGTGGGTGGTGGGTGGTGGGTGGTGGGTGGTGGGTGGATGGTGGATGGTGGATGTTGGATGGTGGATGGATGGATGGATGGATGGATTGGTTGGTGAGTAGATGGACGGATGAAGCATACAAAGGCAGACATACAGGAAAGTAGGCAGACATGCATGCAAACCAGCGGATATGCATGAATGCAAGAAGACATGCAGGCAGGAAGATTGGTTGGATTGATGCATTGATAGATTGATAGGTTGGTGGATGGTTGCGTGGGATTGTGGGTGGGTGGTGTATTCGGATGGATGGATGGATGGATGGATGGATTGTGGTGGTGGTGATGATGATTATGATGATTTCCAGTCTTGGGTCTGTATGATGTGCTGATGACAGTAGATGTGAATAATTTCTCTGACAAGGCGTTACATCTGGTAAGCTAGAACAAATACATCAATATAGTCCAATCAAATTATAATTTAACCCAGGACAAAGTGCAATTGTAATCATTCATGGTTTGTGTTCATGGGAGACATCTTCATGACATTTCCAATTTTTCAGAAATCTAATTTTAAATCTGCTTTTCAGGGTTTTTTCGTGGTCCGAATTTATGGGCCTGTTAAGTTACAATTTGATTGGGACAAATTGCAATCGTAATCATTTATGTTTTATTTTGTCATTCATGGTATGTTCATGGATTTTTTATGCCCGGAATTTAGGTGACTGTTCAGTTACAGTTTTAGCTTTCCAGAGTAATGATGTCATATGACATCATAATCAGCTAAGCTGGGTGTAAAATGACGTCATAATCATTACGTCATAAGCGATTCTATGCCGCCCGTCTTTAACTCTTAATAGTCCGACACGTTGTAAGAATTGCATGTCTCTAGCCAGCAACAGCACCAGTCAAATTAGTCTAAAAAATTCAACAGTTTACCTGTATAGTATTCTGGAAATTGATAGTCAGGAAGTTCAGAGATCGATCGATCCCAAGACGGGCGAGGTGTGGGTGGAGCTTAGCTAGAGATGGGCGGGGCATAATCATTCATGTTTGCTTTCTTCCAAAGATATAATTTTAAATATTTAATGGAACATGATTTTTCCTGACTGTTATTGCACAGCTCAGTGTGTTCATATCTCGTTTGAATGGTAATGGTATTGGCTTGACGGCTTCAGGATTCTTCATTGTAAACAGATCAGCTCTCCTAACAGTAAATATCTACAACACCACACACACACCCTACTCCGTTTCCTCCTCCTCATTTTCCTGCTCATTCTTTTCCCTCTCATTGTCCTCCTTTTCCTCCTCCTCATCCTCCTCCTGCTCCTCCTCCTCCTTCTCCTCCTCCTCATCCTCCACTTCCTCCTCCTCCTCCTCCTCCTCCTCCTCCTCTTCCTCCTCCTCCTCCTCTCCCTCCTCCTCCTCCTTTTCCTCCTCCTCCTCCACTTCCTTATCCTCCTCCCCTCCTCCTCATCATCCACTTCATCCTCCTCCACTTCAACCTCCTCCACTTCATCCTCAAGTTAAAGCCTCTGAAACTGCTAATGAAAAGTCCAAAGTATGTCAAAACCTTGATGACACATGGAAGCACTTGGAAAACCTCACATGACACATTTAATACCGTAGAAGAATTGTGTGTGCCATTTATGGAAAGAATTTAGGTGGTGTAAATTTATTACGCTCTCAATTACATTGTGCGACAAGTGGCAAAGTAGAACCACAATCGTTACCACCGTGCCTGTCAACATTAAAACTACATGTTCAGTGAGCCAATTACCAGGCTACTATTTGGAGAAGAGCATTAGTAGCAAAGCCTGACGTCCCACTCCCTCAAAGGCAGTACTTGAATAAGCAGTCGCTCAAATGTGTTGTCATCTGGAAACAGCACTTGAACAGTCCAGCCACACCAATGTCTATGTTACCGTCTATTAGTTGCAGCATTTGAACACGCTGGCTGTTCTGTGTCTATGTTACCGGCTATAGACACCGAATTTGAATAAGCAATCAGTTCTGTCTCTATGTTACCTTCTATAGACGCGGTACATGAGCAAGCTATCATTCAGATGTATGTGTTACCTTCCATTTACGCAGCACTTGAGGAAGCAATCAGGTGTTTATGTTACCTTCTATAGACGCATCACTTGAACAAGTTATTAGTCCGATGTCTATGTTGTCAGCCATAAGCATGTTGAGCACATGAACAGACAATCAAGATACCCACCAGTGTTTTGCAAGGTAATGAGAAAATTCTCAAAATGAGTGTACCACTTCTTTAATTCTCTGGTCTGAAGAAGTGGCTAGTACTGCCCCTAGCACATGTTCATTTTGAAGTTTTCAATAAGCTGTCTTGCTATTTGTAGACGCAGCATTTGAACAAGCAATCAGTCTCAGGGAACTGTTGTCATATATAGACGCGTCTGCCATGCTATCTGACAAGTGCATGCCTGTGTACATGTCGGTATCGCCATATGCTGTACCAGCGTATTTGAAGCAGAAGACGTACGCACATGTCTTTTCATCAACGACAGCTATTGGGAGCGTATCTCTAAACATGGACAGATTGTTGTCCGTATATAGAATAATTCGTTATGGTAGCACTCGGATTAACAATTGCAAGAACGGACTGAATGTTTTATACAGTTAACTGAGCGTGTCGTATCTGATCCAGTGGATGGGATATTATGTTGTACACCGACTAAATACATAGAAAATCATATCGAGACGTCTATGCGGTAGATCGGATGTGTACCTTATTACTGCATGAGATAGCAATTGGAAAGCAGAGACAACCTAGCGGTAATAAGTAGACAAATGTGCAGAGGCCAGGATTTATCACATTGCTATATTGATGTGAACGTTTAAAAATTAACTGATTCCAGGAGGACTGATTTTCAAAGCTTTCATGTTTTCTGATTGACTGACAGATTTTGTATTGCTTTTGTATTGCTATTGATGTGTTGGTTCTATTTATTTGAAATTTACTGTGTAAAACGACTCCCGGTTTCAGATGAACCCAGTATGTATTGCAATACACATGATCTATTATGTATGTACTTAAGTTTAGACTTTGCTGCTGATCTGAGAGTGCGGTCAGATGTTGAAGCTGAAGACAATTTTGCTGCCATGAATCATATTGCTTTAGAACCTAAAATCAATTGGGAACGGTGAGATTCCATTAGAAATACTGTACGAAATAGTATGGCAGAAATCATCCTTATATGGCTGGTAAATATGAGATTGTATTGGAAGGGAGAACGATACAGTAATACCTGATAAAAAGAAGAACGTATTGGAATGAAGAGAAGATTGTGTTGGAGATGAGAGCAATGTACCTGATATATATATATATATATATATATATATATATATATATATATATATATATATATATATATATATATATATATATATATATATATATATATATATATATATATATATATATATATATATATATATATATATATATATATATATATATATATATAGAAGCTTTTCCGGCCCGGCTGCCACCGATTGGAGCACTAATTTCATCCACACCAGTGTTTGCCACATGCGCTGGAGCGCAACCATGTCTGACACCAGCCGAAGTTGGTGTTCCCACTGACAGGTAATATTCTGTAAGTGGCTTCGAAGCATAGCTGGTTTCAAGCTCTGGTATTGTGGCATTATTACTGACAGGCTCTGGCTTTATTTTAACATCCATCCACCTAGAATTTGCAATATTTAATCTATCAGTGCTAGCTTGGTTTTGTGATGCTGCTGCATCTGTATATCTAGCTAGCAACTGCGCCATTGCAGCCATTGTTGCCTCAACCCCTAAGGCAGTGATAAAGGCTTCTAGGCCCTCTCTTGCCTGTTCCTGTGAGTCGGCCATAGGTGGACTGCAAGGCCTGCCATGTGCATTAACTGGTTGTGTGTTTTGCCCATGGTTAAATAGGCCAAATCGTCTTAGGCGTGGCAGAGAAGAGCTCTGTGCATGGGCGCTGTATCTAGGGGTGTTCAGACCCAAACTATCATTACTACTGCCCATAAAGCGTCCATGATATATTGAAAATGATTCACTGACGCTCATGCCTGGCTGTGGATATACCAGAATATTTGTCTGCTCCATGGCAGTCGGTGGTGCTTCAAAATTTTTTATCGTGTGACCAATAAACGTCTCATTGGTGTCGCAAATGCTTCCCACCTCATGCTGCTTTTCAGCCTTTGGCTGAGGTGTTATTCCATACACAGATACCGCGTTCCTATGTACTTTCCGTGACAACGCATGTAGTGGATTTAACTGGCCTTCCATAGTGTAGGTAATCTTTCTCGTACACACACACGTACAGCGCCAAAATTCAAGCAGAATATGGTGTTTCTGCAGCCTCTGAGATGTACCAAACACAGTTCAAGGGGCATCACCTGCGTGGTAATGTGTTGTTCGTGATACGAGTTGTCTCCCTTGTATCGTCACAGGCTTGATATTATTTCAACCGACGCTAGTGTAATATCATGAATAGTTGCAGCAACTATTGAGCAAGACTACGTTATTAGCAATGTTACGGTGGTGCTACTGCTCTTGCAAAATTCACATACATACAAATATACTTGTGTGTATCTTGACAACAACTGGTTAACTTTTGTATGCTGCCAATGGGGTCTCTTGGTGATTTCAAGTCCTAGTGACTCTGTAATTTTGTTGAAATCACCCCAGGACGAACGATAATCCGTTTCGTCTGATCTAAGCAAAAATATGCATGACCATGTAGTTTTTAGAGAGAAATATTTGTGCTAATCTGTGTGTATGAGCATAGGACTAGGTGCGTTATTTAATGTGTTCAGCTAGCTTTTTGAGTTGTAGATGTTGTGTTTTGTATGCTAGAATTGAATGTTTGTTCATATATTTGTGTGTGCGTAATGTGTATGTGTGATCATGTCCTACTGTGTACGGTTTCTCTCTTCTACTACTATGATCATGAGTATAATGTTGTCTTGAGGAGCGTGAGCTATGATAGCTAAACCAAAAATATAAAACAAGCCGAATTTGTGTAGATGATGTTCTATCGTCAAAAATATTAACATGGTGTTTTAACAGCTAAAAGGAAACAGAACAGCAAACGTTAGTTCGTTGGTATTGTACTATGTAGGATATTGTGGAATCTAGCGGTCTGTAAACAAACACACTATTGCACACTGTTGCTTTGCAAACAGTCTACAATAGTGGTGCGATTCCTACCATATCCACGTCAGTCTTACGAAAGAACTACTATTTTCTCGTGGCTGTATTCACACATCAAATCATGTACACCATACCGATGTCCACATGGTCTGCCTGTTGAACACAATCGAGGTAGGCCAACGCACGAGGAATGCCAGGGTATTGCGGACCAGACCTGAGGTGCCACAACTTTGAGTTAGATCAGTGTTAGCTGTTACAGACTCACCACTTGCAGAAGCTTTCGGATGCTTGCCTGTGACATTCCCCTGTGGAGGCTATCACTACAAGTCTTTCAACTCTAGGTCAAGCTACAAACACAGAGAGAATTTTCCAACACCTCACCAGATCTTTCTACATCAATGTCTGAGCTGCTATGTATCGGCTGAGCTGTTAATTTTTGCGGCAACGTTAGAGCAGAATTTCGCGTTCATCTACAACAAATTTCGGCGTACCATGCTCCTAAAAAGACGAAATAATTATGCATCTACCATCAGTCTAACGTTCAGTCTAATGCTCAGTCTAACGTGCACAAACTTGGCAGCATATAGACATGCAGAGAGGCATAGGTAGAGTGCGTACGAGGAATGCAAGGGTATTGCACTCTGAAAGGTTTTTATGTATGGGTGTTAATGTCTATTAGACACAGTCGGCCCTATCAGCATTGGTTAGTGGTTAGAGAGCGAGAGAGAGAGGGAGAGGGAGGGAGAGAGAGAGGGAGGGAGGGAGGGAGGGAGGGAGGGGTGGTGGTGGAAGGCTTGTATGGAGATGCAAGATCGTGACCGCTGCTGCCAGAATGATACGAGAGGAGATTAGGGAAGCAACACACACAAGGGAACAATATCCAGCAAACTAGAAATCACAGATCCAAAAAGGGAGAGAGTATTTAACTCAATGTCTTCGTAAATTGGTAGAAAAACGTATACATTCAAGTCGTATCAAGCAGGTTAGCATTGATCAAGCTATTCTACAGGCCCAGGGCAGTAATGGCGCCAATCCTTCCTGGCCTAGGCAGAGAAGTAGATCATATTTTAGAATCCAGATGGTTCATACCCGAACCTTTCAGCTTGGAGTTTCGATTTTCTATTATGAAGTTAGCTTATTCAAGCAATCAGTTATACAAGAAGAGAGTCTGTAGACCATAGCCCAGCCTCCTCCACTACCTCTACCTCACCAGACTCGACATTTACACAATGGTCTGCTAATAATGTCGACGCCAATTTAAGAACGTTTACTGGAGAGGGAACGTTCCATGACATGGGGTGATAACAACACTCTCCAAATGCCAGATCTGCATATCAAGTGAAGGGTGAAGATGAAAGTTGATGAATTGTTTGCTGATAAAGGGATACCAATCATCCCATATATTGGTCCTTCTACACCTGGTATTTCATGCATTATATGTGACCACGTACAACTCCCATACACAGAATTACCATCGGTGTAGTACTTAAATACCCTCTGGCAGCCAATGAGGCTTCTCAACAGATCAGATGTTCATCCACTAAACTGTTCTGGCTTTAGCATCGTTCAAATAATGAAGATAATGTTGTGGTATAAGATGTACTTATCCTGCCAACTATCAATCCTAAACCAAATCATGCGACATGTATATATTAACAGGCAAATCTCAATTTGCCATCGGTGTGGTCCACCTTTGATCAATTACTATGGATAAAAACAATGGAGATAGTGAGTGATACATACCTAGCTAAGATTGTGGTGCGGCTATGGGATTCCACCTTCTAATGAGTGCATGTGGAAGTGTCTTTCGTGTAATGAGGGGCTCAGGGATAGAGGAAGTATTAGAAGCATGCGTCCAGAATGCAGTTGATGAGTGGCAATGCCATTGTTGTTGCTCTGCCTGGACGCCATTTCATAGAGATGTCTCTTACAACAAACATGCTTCCCATGTGGTACCATTTGATTCTTTCAAGATGGATGACGGTAGCAGAAAAACAAAGCTGGATTTGCTGACACTAATGCCGCCTTAGATAAAGAGCAGAGTGTTATTGATGTGGAAGTCGTAGTGGAACACAATCATGTTACCATCTCTATCTCGACCCTGACATTCCTTCACAAGTCCTTCAGATCTGTGAGAAGTTCCGCACCATTCCCACTGATGTGGTGAAAGGAAAATGTCTGCGAGGCTGCTCCATAGTGCAGGGCGAATAACTTGCCATAGTTTTCATTCACCTTAGCATTATCAACATCGTATGCATCTACTGGATCATCGAGACCCGTTGAAGAGCAAATGTATGTATGATTACTGTATTTTGTGGCTGTAGTAGTAGAAACATCCTACCGCTGCAATCAGTCCTTCTTCGCTTTTGACCACTGTGTCTTGTCCTCAGCCAAAATACTTAGCTTCCTCAGGTCCATTCTTGACTTGAGTGTACCTAATCCTGCTTTCTTGAGATCACCTCGCAGCACTCTTAGCAGATTTATGCAATGACGTCATCTCATGTCTCTGTATTTTCTGGCTCCCAGTAGGGCGAATTCCAAGGCTCTCTGTGCTGCTGTGTCTTCTGGCATCCTTAGCACATGGCCAAACATGGACCATCTTTGCTGGGCGACCTTTACAGACAGCGGCGGCGGCGTATTACACATCTTCTATAGAGCATCATTGGAAATTATGCTCTCTGGCCATCGGTGTCCAGTGATGGTGCGTAGATGTTTGCGGTGGCAGGCATCAAGTTTGTCTAGAGCTGTCTTTGGAGCTGCCAAGCTGTTACAGTTATACATCATCAAGGATACGCAGGTTGCATTGTATAAACGCAGTCTTTTTACCATGGGCATCTTTGATCCACGAATCCATAGCTTCCAGAAGGGTTGGAAAGCTATGTTCCCCATAATGCAGCGTGCAGCAATGTCAGCAGTACTGCAAAGTAGTGAGCCCAGGATTTTACTTTTCCTCCATGATTCGCCGCCACGGAGTGGATCGTCATTTTCTTTAGTTTCATGCTCTGTAGATAGGTATATGTGGGTGAACTCTGTTTTGGATTCATTCATAAAGAGATTCTCAATTTTTTAGTTTGCTTGCAGCTATTGGGAGAAGTTCGTCAAGGGGTTTCTTTTCCTCATCTATAAAGTCCACTTCGTCGGCATATTCCATCGCTAGTGGCATGTCCAGTATTAACACCGGTGGGGGGGGGGTCGGGTCTTGTGGAGTTTTCCCACACCGATTTCAATGCAGCAGCCAGGTGACAGGTGAAGACCTCAGGGAATAGACCATCTCCTTGTGGGGAGCCGATTGATGTCTCAAACTCTACATACTTGACTCGTACTCTCAGCTTGGTGTCTGCAAGCAGCAGTCTCACTAGTCGTAGCTCATCTTCATTGCAACTGGCCTGGCACAGTACATTTAGGATCTTTGAGCGTTTAATTTTGTCAAAGGCTCATGACATATCAATGCTCATCTTGTGGAAATCCCAGTGTTTGGACATGACTACCGACATAAGCATGCGTTGAGCCCATAAAATGTTTGCGCAGCTGCGTCCACGTTTGAAGCTACTTTGACATGATCCGATGAAGTCGTGGATCTTGTCTCGGATGCGGCATGGAGTAACATTGGATAGGATTTTCCGTATGCTGTTAAGGAGCACAATGGGCCGCAGATTGGCTGGGGGCCCTAGATGGCTTCTTGGGCTTGGGTAGTGCGATAATGATGCCTTGGCCTACAGCGTCGATGGGAAGGTGGTGCATAAAAGCTGAATTGATTATGTGCGTGATCGTTTGTGAGATAATGTCAGTTGCATATTTGAATAGTTCATTACTCATGCCATCAGGTCCAGATGCACGTCCATTTTTCAGGGATTTAAGTGCCTTCTCAACATCTGCTGTATTAATTGGTGTTGGTAATGGCCTGGGGTCTCCTGAGAATGGGTGCAAGGGATCATCATCATGGTCAGTGAACTGTTCCTTGAACCATTCTCGAATTGCCTCAGCCTTTCCCTGGTCAGTCCCGATAAAGTGTCCTTCAGAGTTGTGTACAGTTAGTGGTGGTGTGTAGTCAGCAACTCTCAAGGCTCGGGCTGCCCGAAACATTTTGTGACAGTCATCCATGGCAGTGATTTCATCTGCTAGGGCATCTGCTTGTTGGATAGCAAGATCTTTTAAGCGTTCGCTAATGTGGCGCAGAATATTATTGCGTTCCTGGTGTAATTTGGTGCGATCTTCACTTTGGCCACTTTGATAGGTGCTCAGACGTAACGCTTTCTGTTAGAACTGCTGACAGTTTTACTACGAGAGGGTCGTCAGTATACCTAGTTCTGTTGTTTTTAGAGCACCTATGGTGCTAGTAGCTGATGACTCCATAGATATCAGTATTTTGGTCAGGGCTTCGTTTGGATCTGCTCCCCGAGGGCCTTTTTGTATGACATTTGAGTGTCAGTGTCGATGATGAGCTTGGAGAGTAAATATCGGTTCCCTATGAAGAGGGATTAAATGGAAGGATCTAGTCCTGATGATCATGCGACTGATACTCCCTACTGGGAAGAATGTGATCATACCATCTTTGGTGGGTAAACGCACGCTCCAGTATTGGGTGGAATGGGTCATCTTCGAAAAATCTCATCCTCATACATACATGACAATGTATTACACCCACCTTTCACCTATCACATCTCACTGGTGGGTTTGGACGTTATAGAGTACCTGCCTATGACAAGATCCAAGAATCCGTGGAAGGCAATCAGCCCTGGCTTGTTTTACCCCACCAACCATCTGTTTGACAGCTCCACCATTAACCTATATGTCAGGACAGATGGGAAGTCTAACGCCTATTTAGAGTTTATGATGCTATTACTTATTGACTTTCTATGATATGATATCAGACATACCTAAGCTTTGCCGATATAATGGCTAAGGAGATAACGGACTGTCCCTTCATGCTCACTCAGGAGATAAATGTGCTAAGAGAGCAGAGTACAGAAAAGCAGGAGATTTAACAACAAGAAGGTGAGCGACTGTAATGGAAGAGCTGGTTTTAACAGAATGCCAGCATCGCAAGGAGACGACAGGACTATACAAGTATCTAAGACTGGCAGATGCTTCTAGAGTGGGGGTGGGGTAGGGGTGCATGAGAGTAAGCACAAGAAAGCCAAACACCGTCGGGTGTACTATCAGGGTGAGAAGGTGACATTCTAGATGTCATGGCTTCTGAAGCTACTAGAGAATGAGTTGGATGCTGAGTGTCTCAGATAGGTATGTCTCCACATCAACAAGCTTGCACGGTTTGCCAGCCTATCCCAGATGAATCCAGCAATGACTCATCGGCAGATCCTACAGGAGATGGTGCGTGTTTAGGCACATAGTATGTCTCTCTATATCAAAATGCTGAAAGCTACGTTTACGATATCCCACCCTGGCATCTAAGGATGGCAAGTCAACAGCTGGTGACTGCAGCAGATCGATACTCTCAGACACGATCTCCGCCACGAGGCTGAAAAGTACAGCAGAACGGGCAGGTGGTATAAAACAGCATACAAAGGTCTCGCACGCACAACCACAGCTGCGGGTGTGATTGAAGCCAATGGAGGTTTAGCAGCCATCACCACTCACGCTGCAGTGCTGGGATCCATAGCCACTCCCCCCACTGGATGGAATGACCCTCACCACCAGTGTAATGGCCATAAGCTTGACAATTGGATAGCGCCAGATCATGATGAAGCTCAAGAAGCATGCACAATATATGCCACTAACAGAGAGTACCCTACTGTCTATCAATGAGTCAGTCTCTAGTGGATGGGAACGTTAATGAAGAAGAGTACTAACATATTCCAAAGCTCCGCGCCGGGTGCCACACTGAGAAAACCAAAGTGAGCCAGCAATTCCTGAAAGGCGCATGCAGACTCGGGGACATGGAAGCTTTAAAAACGAGATGCTGCGGCGACGTAATATCACAGGTCTATATGATAGGGCCACTGACTAACGTGACGATCACCATCAAGGATGAAAAGAAAGGTCACACCTAGATGGTTTGTCAATCCTCTCATTCTGGAACCATCTACTGAACTCTACTGTGTGGTGTGCCATGGCAGGATGTGGAGTCTGTGCCAATCTGCTTCATTCCTATTCCGGTAACACTGCCCCTCCCCAGCCAGCCCCATGCAAGTGGTACTAGTTGGGAGTTTTTCCGTATTCCACATGTACTGCATGGTGAGATGAATCCTCCATGAGCTGGGTGCAGGCTTGCTCGATACGAATGACGTCAACCCACAACTCAACAGTCACAATGTCACAGTGGCTGGCAGACTCCAGCGAGAGTTCCATGCATACCCGTACTACTGGTTCCATGGCAGAGGTAACAACAGCGTAGCTGTTATGTACTGTGACACAAAAAGAGACTACTCAGACTTCCCATAGTAAAGATCCAGAAAATTTGGCGACGAAAAACTGCAATATTCTTATTCGCCCCAGAGTCAAGTCCCCAGGCACTAGTACAGAATACACACATCAACAGCACCGATCAGGCCCAACAAACATGCCTGGAAGTACACACATCATCAGGGCTCACACCAGCAGTGATCGTTCCAATCATCCAGTCAATGGATCCGTTATGTCAATGTCTCCTTACTGCCAAGACCAAGCTGCGACACTCTATCGATGGTGTCGCTGGAAAAAATGTACATATTCAGCAGTCTCGTCGAGGATATATGAGATCATCGTCGTAGACCCCATCAGCCTCATTGCTAAGTTTCAGCAAGCCTTGTAGCAGGA
Source organism: Chaetoderma sp. LZ-2023a (assembly GCA_034401795.1). Lineage (NCBI taxonomy): Eukaryota > Metazoa > Mollusca > Caudofoveata > Chaetodermatida > Chaetodermatidae > Chaetoderma > Chaetoderma sp. LZ-2023a. The sequence goes on along the minus strand of CM067361.1, from coordinate 38,000,984 downwards.
CTGCCGGCAGCTCAACCTTACCATATCTCGATTGATCACGAGAAATATGAATGTTGAGGAGATGGTGATATGGGGATATAACAACGTGATTGTTGAGGGAAGCTTCCCCAGTGTTCATTTCGGTTTCAACACAGATGTCAACTCGCCTGCACAACACATTCCAACGACGGGCAGGACAGCACTGCAGATCGGAAGTGTGCTGTAGATCTGGACGACACTGCATATCGTGACAGCACTGCAGAACAGAATAGCACCGACAATAGCCCTTCGAGTGATGTCAGACATGGCTAGCCTTGTGTTACTTATTAGCCTTCTCCACAAGAAGATCTTCTGGAAAATCGTCACAACTCCCTTCAGTCGGAGAAGGTGTTACCGTTGTTATCACATGAACTAGCTTGGCAATTCTGGCTGGTCTTACACACACCGTCAATATTCACAGCAACGGACTGGATTGTTCCCGTTGCATACATCAGTTGTCCAGTTTGTAGTAACGCAGAGCCTTATTCAACTCAGTGTAAGGTAATGCCATGGCTGTCTGCAGTAACTAGAATACATCAGTTAGGTACTTTCAATCCGTGTAGAACCCTTTAGTCTAAAGGAGCTGTTCAACGATACTCTGGCCCATGATGATGTATTCGACGAAAGTGATCTGTCCCTTACCAAACACTTAGTAGAGCCTAACGGCTGTCGGCTCCTCTGTTACCTCAGTGATAGAGAGCATAGAGAGCTTATACATTGTCTTCTTCTTGTAGCCCTTCAACTCTGTGCGGAAGACGCCATAAAACCTCATGGGCTGGGCCGTGTTTCAGCCAATAAATCCAAACGGGATGATTTGATTATATCTCTTGAGGTAGAACGCAGATGTTTAACGAAGCTGTATACTGAGTGCTTAAACAATGACATCGACAGAACACATTTGTCAAGCAACTGCCCGAGAGCACATGGAGTCTCCAGAAGGTGGATAAACTGCTCAAAAGTAAAACCCTGAAGGTACTATCACAGGCTAATCACCTTGCAGTTCATGTTGCTAGTAATGTGGCAGCGAATGTTGCCGTGGTTAAGATGGTTGGTGGTAATGAAGTTATTCTGGAGCCGCTGTCCTCGCTATGACGGTTAGTGGATGTGTTGTGCATTATCTGGGGATTGCACATCCCATCACAAAGATTGACATCAGTGGTGCCTCATATACTGCAGCAGAGAAAGTAATGGGTGAGCGCATTCCAACAATGGAAGCGGTTATGCTCAGTCTGGTAACAGCCGCCATGGCTGAAATCAATGGAGCCTATATGTCACTCACATACCTAGATAGTAAGGAGCTTGGAGACGTATCCAAATTGAGTGAGGCATGCCTTGGTTCGAAGGACATGGTTGCTCCCATGTCTTGTCTAGGCTTTCTAGACTTTGACCATAAGGATAAGGGAGCGCCGTGGGAGATCCGAGGTAGCATACCAACCAGAGAGCTCATCAGAACCACTGACACACTAAGCCAAATAGGCAACAAAGCCAAGACTGCACACGGGAATGGACATCAAGGACATGGCAGTGATGCATGCATGGTATGGCTGGAGTCAATGAGGCTGGTAGCATCCCCGAATTCTATGCACATGACCTCGTTAAAGATCTACTGAAACCACGGAGCTCCTTCCACCAAGATGCTGAGAATCTCAAGGTCGGTATTCTCAGCTTGTTGATCGTGTAGCAAGTGCTATCAGAAATTTTCAACTATATGAGGTGAAGAAATCAGGGCTCTTCGGCCTGCCGTTGAAGACCGCATACTAGTTATGACTACATGTGCTTGTGTCATACAGATGCTCGATGTCATAGACACTGCTGGTGCTGACACAGGTCCACTGGGCTACCTTCTCAGTTGCTGCTGGGATTTCATGGTCAAAACTGCTATCGCATCATTCATTACGTCATGTGACACTGTACTCTCCATTGTAGAAGCACGGGATATCATGCATGAAGCACTCCCATTTAATTTGCGAGACATAAATGAGGCTACAACTGAGCAAGTGCTGCCCATCTTCAGAGAGCATGTCCGTACCATACAGCAATAGAAATGCGCATGCGGGGTATATGGAGCTGACCATTGCCCCATGCTGACATGGAAACACATCTTACTGCATGATATACTGGCAGAACATCTACAGTCTCAATTACATACGCCGAGGCAGTTGACACCAATAACCAGTGGTACCGAGGTCCAATCAACAAGACGCAGAACCTACAAGCCCTTATGACAAACCCGTTAAAAGATAGACTGATTGGCCCATCTGCCATAGTCATCGACGACCCAGCAATGGATCAGAAGGTGGTCACCTACCTCAGCAGCACCACAAGATGCATCCGACGCACCACGATCACAGTTTTCATTCTATCTCAGAAGAACAACGACGAGTGCTCGCAGACAGACATACGGACAGACGGACATACGCACAGACGGACAGATCAACAGACAGACGGCGCAACAGAATCAGGCGATATATTGGCAAACATTTTCGACACTAATAAGACAAAGAAATTGAGAAAAAATACAAGCCGACAGATGGACGGAAAAAGGTCAAATATCTCAATTTACCCAAGAGTAACATCATGCAGATTTGAAATCAGCCGGAAAGACTTGTCCAGAAATAACAAAAAGACCCGTTTAGAGAACCGAAATTCCAGGTTCACTAAGAGAAGGTTCCCCCACCCACCACCGCAGACTATTTTTTATCAGATACATGGGCGAGTTTTAATTTTTAACCACTCATGTTTTAACAGTGCCTCAAAGCGCTCAAAATACTACCCATATTAATTAAACATTTAATCGTCAAGATCGCCTCCCAAAATTGTATAATTTTCGCACTTAAATTTCCTACAAACCGACATTCCTCATGACCACTACAGGTGCCGCTCCAGACGATTCATGGATTATTAGTTCAGGAAATCAAAGATTTAGCCTAGCCAGTGCCATATGTAGGACCAGAGTCTCCTATTTTTGAAAATTTACCACTGGAATGACTGGCTCGGTTACCGAGCCAGTCATTCCAGTGGAAAATATTCCAAAAATAGGACACACTTGGACTACAAATGGACGTTTCCCAACACACATCATAGGCCCTTTGTCTAGCTTGAAAATTAAAAGGTTAAGTTGACACAAGAGTGGTTTAAAAATATAACAAGATATGAATGAGATTTAAGAGATCGAATATAAAACCACATTATATGCCTACTCGTCCTGAATAGCGGCTAGGAAGTTAATTATCGAAGCATAACGAACCTGTATTTAAATACGGTCACACCTTTCTATATTAACCACCTGCTTTAGTGGGTGTATTGTGCTTGTTGTTTTAGGCCCGAGATCCACTAAGACCTGAAGACCGCCCTTAAACGTTCACCCTCATGTGAGATCAGAAGTAGTGTATTCTATTTTGTAGAATCCGCATTTGCAAACACAAAGCTTGATTAACTCACGACACAAGGTAATAATACAGTTAGCCCGACTATGCAGCGTAAATGTCTTCTTGAGCCAACAGCTCCCTGATAGCACAGGTTACTGGGCCACTATTGGGCCAAAACTCGGCCAATACGGCCCGGTGACCTGTAATACCAGGGAGATAGTAGTTCTCAGAGAGCGAGATTGTTCTGATCCTCAAATAATATATAACTTTCTTACACCGACTGACTAGCATTGCCATATTGAACCGCGAACTCTCATTTTCAAATCACCCAAAAAGTAATTTGTTGGATATTTTGAAAACGTCTGCTGACTAAACACATATCTGCTTCCAATAAAACCAAACATGTGTTTGTGTGCTCGGTATTATCTAGTGACGGTAAATATTAAACTTCTACTTAACCCTTCACTGGACAAATTTGGTCAAGAATATCAAAATATGTGCTTATTGGATGTCCATTTTCAAGCGACAAGGTTATTTTTGAAAATTATGGAGCTTCGGTTTTAACCCTCCGTAAAGAGGCCTATAAAGCAAGGAAGAAAAACAAAGTCATATGGCCAGGGGCGTCATATAGCATTATTTCCCCATATCTTCCTCAACTTTCATTGACACCTAACTGTCGTAGCCCACCCAACCTCAAATTCGTAGGCCATAGGCACAGTGTCTAATGGCATTATGGATACTCCGGCCTTGGCAGCAGCAGCAGCAAAAGCCGCAGCACCAGGGCAGCAGCAGCAGTACCACAGGGGAGCAGCGAGGTGGTGTGGTGGGGTGGGGTGGGGTGGGGCTAGAATGAGCAGCAGAGGAGTCAAATTATATTATCATGACTCAAGTTAATGGGCGTTAAGATAACATCGCGGCCTTTTCGAAGATCTTGCAGTGCAGTTCAATATTTCACACTCCACAATGAGCAGCCCTTTGCTAACATGGAGAGTTTGGGTGGGGGTTGGAGTTGGGGTGGTTGGGCGGGTGCGGGGAGGGGTGGGGATTAGCGGGGAGGGTTGGGAGATATAAATTAATTATTTTACACATTAATAATCCATGCAGTATCGTAACTGATATATTCAAGTTATATTTACATCACATTCGTACTACCTTATTGTTAATGTTGGCCTATATTACAATTGTTGTGGGTACGAGACTTGGTAACGAGAGTTGACCGACTTTCATACAGGCGGACATATACAAGAACTTTGTGAGTTGCAGTGGTAGCAAATTATGTGTATTGAATAGAAAAGCCGTCCATTTCTCCCTTTTATAATAATCATATACACCGTGCATGTATGCCTGTGAATGTATGCCTGTGAATGTAGCCTGTGAATGTATGCCTGTGAATGTATGCATGTGAATGTATGCCTCGATGATGTTATTATATACTTAATTTTCTCTGTGCTGCATATGATATCTGATATATTTGCTGATAAACCCCATGGCTAAATTTGGTCAAGAATACCAAAATATTACCTTAATGAATGGCCATTTGCAGGTCAATAGAATAATTTTTTGACGCTGGCGCGCTTACATGGCCAGTCAGTCATCCCAGTGGTAAATCTTTAAAAATAGTTTTCTCCTGCCAAGCACTGCAGGCCGGTTTTGGCAATCTTCGTCACGAACGTGACTTTTAAAAAAATAGGATGCTTATACAACGCCCCAATAACCAACATGTCTGCGAAGTTTAATTGATATGCTCCATGTAGAATCTACTTTACGTCACTCCATATCTTGGAATAGATGTTAAATTTATGCATTACATTACGTCAATAGGGTGACGTGTTTATGCGCGGTGGCACTAATCAGGCACCAAAGATACGCCATTTACCAGACAATATATTAATGTAAAGCCCTGATGGATTGGTCAACGCAGAACGAACTACGCGTAAGCAGAAACAGACATCAATTCTGCTGAAGCGTAAATCGAATTTCGCGTAAGCGCTAATAATTACGCTTACCGAGAATCGAATTTCGCTTAAGTGCTAAAATTAACGCTGAAGGGACATCCTAATTTCGCTTAAGTGTTTATAATTATACTTAGACGAAAATCGAATTTCGCTTAAGCGTTAATCATAATTTTGGACCCAATACGCGCCATAAACATATACAGCCAAACCTGTCTGTAACGAGCACTGTACTAACAATAAAAACTTGGTCACTAAAGACAGGTGGGCACCAAATACAGCACATTTACTAATATCGATGTATTGTTGGCCCAAATGATGGCGGCCGCTTAAGACGGGTGATTTCAAAATCAGTACAAAAGCTTATTCGAGCCCGGTCATGCACATCGCCTTTGATTTTCTAACGATAACCTAGCGTCTACTTGAATTATGCTAATGGACACTTGGACTTCCAGCTGGTATTGCTTCGTAAGATCTTAGGTCGACTTGTCCTGAAACCACCGGTCATAAAAGAACATCATCTTTTGGCCCAAAAAGCTATGTCCGCCATAGACAGGTTTGAGTGTAGGTTTATAATTGATAGAAATTTAATCCTAGACCTATTACAAAGCGCAGTGCCCTAATACAATCGTGTTACCCGGGCGTGTACTATAACCCTCGAATACCCGCATGATAAGGACATTATATAAATAAAAATTAACCTTTTATAGACAAATAATGTGTATTCTGTAAAGGATTCCTACTAACTTCTGGCATTTACAAACGATCCGTTTAACCTTCGTATCACCATGGAGGTCAAGGTGTGTATAAAATGACGAACATTACCAACAATTAACGGTATGGATTCCTATTCAAATAGTTTATCATTATCAGTAGAAGGTGAGCCGTGTCCGTTGATACACGTGACCATCAATGGTTCTTGGCCACATTTACCTATATATTCGAGCCTGTTATATTACATCAGTTGTACAAGGAAGTTATATCACCGCCATGTTTATATTCACGTATAAACGAGCTCTGTAAGAGCGTCACTTACATAACTTAAGGTAAGTTTGATCTACTAATAAACATATTCTACATATACCAAGAACAAAGAACCTACGATTTAGTCATCCAACTTTCGAAAGTACCATCCATACGTGTTAATCAATCTACTACAATGAAGGAGAGCTGATGATTACAATCTAGGCTACACTGTAATGTTTACGTCGATTTTCCTAACATTGTTACAGTACATCTAGGAAATAACTTAACATGTTTCCAAAGCAAAATTAAACATTCTGTTGAATATTTTAAACATAATTGGATTGGAAGACGTTGTTGAATAAGACAGCAATGTCTTCCAATCAACTTTGTTCAAAATATTCAACAGATCGTTTCTTTCTAACTAACATGTTTCTGTTTTTGTTTTGGAGATATTTTAACTTATTTCCGAGCAACACAGTGCGGCTCTTCCAATATATAATTGTAGCACGGTCCCGTCTCGCCCCCTTAGTACGGACATCTAAGGCCTATGTACTAAGCCCGTAAAATATAGGAGTGTTGAAAAGTCAGTTAAACCAGGCAACCATTATGCACGCGCGCTATTCTAGATAGACGTATTCGCTACGCAATAGTTGTACGGTATGGTATCATTTATGTATATAATTTGCCGTATTTTCGAAATCGTGGCCAATTCCACCGCTTTTTGGATGAATCAAAAAGACAATTCATTACCGAACAAAAATCCGTTTACATAATTAAAACCAGACCACCACCACCACCACCACCACCACCACCACCACCATCCACCAGCACCACCACCACCACCACCACCACCACCACCACCACCACCAACAACAACAACAACAACAACAACAACAACAACAACAACAACAATTTTTCAGTCGGAACAGGGAGGTAGCTCGATACGGTTGTCATTTGATTGAAGCTCGCCAGCAATACGCCGAGCAGCCTTTTGACAATCTACACCGGTGTAATCATTTAGCACCTGAAGCCGTGATAAGAGACCTGCCTTGTTGAGCACCAAAGCTCCAATTTTTCCACCCTTCTTCAAGGGCTAATTAAAACTAAAATTATGGTCGACTCAATCCGAGAAATAGCAACCAACGGCGCATCAGAATCAACTGATGGCGCAGAATTAAGCAACCTTCCTCACATGAAACGGTGCTCGCTTTCGGACAATCTATACCATCAGCAAATTAAACTGTGGGTCTTTCTGGCCGTTGTGTATCTCGCCAACTCTTGCGCGAGCCACGCCCAAAATGTGGCTCCTATAAAAAGCATACTACTGGTGCTCAGCTTAACAAGCTGAATTACGGCATAAACTAATCAATCAGTGTTCACTGTTCATGAGACATTGATTCCCCGACGCAGCATCTGAACTAGTTTCGCTGATCGTCTTGTGTCATGCGTCCATAGCCTAAAAGCGCTACGCCAATTTTGTTACACGCTTGTGTTATTCATCCAAGTATCGTTTTCGGCAACTAAAACATCATAGACATTCTACAGATACTCGGCATCCTCACTTCAGACCTTTTCATAGTAAATTACTTTTCTACTATTGTATAAGTTATTGTGCCAATTGTAAACACGGGACCTGTTTTTCTGTTTTAGGCGCCGATGACTAATAGGCGCATTTGATTTTCTTAATCGTTACACACCGATGACTAAAAGGCGTCTTTATATTATAACTTTGTTTTTACACGCTGATGACTAATAGGCGTGCCTAGGCCAGCCAGACATACGTCATTCATTCTAGCTAATTTCTGTGATATTTACACCCTTGACCAATTTATAGATGTTGTTCCTTTGTTTCATTCATGTTCAAATAATGTACATTCGCTAACTATATTACAGACATACAATAGCGCATACAGCTAACTAGTTCTTAATAGCAACATATTTCACTAAGTAATCGTTTCCATGCCAAAGTACATCGGATTCAGCTTAACCATAACTAGTTATTAGCTCAGGTAATTCAGCTAGGACATAGCTAATAGAGGCCGCTGCCAAATTATAAAAAAGTCGTGCCAAACAGTGTATAAGGCGCTACTGTGTATATAAAATTACACTAAAAGAGCAAAAAACCAAAGAATACAGCCGGCTACCAGCAGCGTGTCTCTATTATGCTTAACTCAGGCCAATCTGGCCATTACTAATTGTAACTCCATCCTTCGGTTTGGTTGGGCCGACCCTTGAAATCACTGAGGTTTCTAGATGGTTCCAATCTAAACGAAGTTCCCTCACCACCTCAGTATCTTCAATTATACCTTTATGATAGGAATTAATAACGCCAAAGTAGGAATTCAATGCGAAATAATATAATTATAACTGGCCTAGCGGTGAATCTTGGGCTATTAGAATTTAAACCTAGATAATCGTTGGCTCCAGAAACGAAGTCTAAAATGTCTTGTTCTCGAAAATACCGACTACGTCAAAGGACGTGCATAACGAATTAACTCTCTTGTGACTTGAAGAGCCGAGTGGGTCCTCCATGCTTTCAAGTTAAGGGTCACAATAGTTCGTTATCTCCTTCTTCGGCCCAGTCTTAAGTAGATAGAGGGCTTATCTAACGCTCTGTATTGTCCTGTCTTTGTCCTTGTTTTGTGCAGACACTAGGAAAAGAGTCGCTCCTTAGCTCCGTCTCCTGTCGCCTTGTCAGCATGCACGCACTGTCGGCCTAAGGTAGGCGCTCAATATGTCAGACCCAAGATGGGGTCTTGAGCGATTGCTCTAGGAAGACAAAGCCTGTTAACGTTAAGTAGGGATAAGCCGTCGGGACCTACAACTATACATTAGTCTAGCTCCATTAAGAAGACCTGCTAAAATAAAGTCTCAACTACTAACCCTACTCCAAGCTAAGGATTCGGCCAAAACGACTTCTGTTGAAATCTGCTTGGCGTCTCTCGCGTGACACAGCCTATACACTAAAGATTATAACAATCAGGCTTACATTGTTTGTCATTGGGAAGAACAGTTACACTGTTTTTTCGTCCTCCACTAGTAATGGAGACCCATGCGAGGCATTACATTTCACTATCCATTTTGCAGCCTGCGTGAGCCACTTAGTTGGTTTATATTAAACTAGTGTACACACACTCGGCCCACGCAAGGCTTATCCCTCATAGGAACTCCAAGAGATCGGCTTTTGTTTGCATCGACCGCTCACAGTCCCTCCTCCGAGCAGGAAACCCCAAGACTAGCTAGCCAGTACTGTTGTGCCGATTCGCACCTCAGGTACGAGTTGGAGACCGATGAAGTCAACAGACGGCGTGGTGGCTGAGCTACATGAAGCTGTTGCGCATTAAATGATTTGCATCACGGGATGCATAGCCTGTCAGTCACTTTGCAAAATATTGATCCGGGGACCCAGGATGCCTCTGACCATAGATTGTGATAGAATGTGTTTATCACTGATGCTGTAAAAACGTTAACAGCTGTGGAGCTCCAAAGACATAAGTGTGATGCCTATCACAATAAAGACCTTAGATCGTGTCCTCAATCAATGGTGCTGGTCGGATAACAAAATCTCCAATGATAAGCTTTAAACCACATGCAATACAATCAACAGCACCGGCTCCCCCCACACACACTGGCTGCCGATGAAAGTGGTTCAACAAAGATGGACTAAGGACAACCTCTACCACTATCACAAATTAGCCAATCGCCATAGGAATGGTACAAGTGAGCCCATCGCCACTTATCTCATGCCAACCATTACCCATAGCGAACTTCCTAGTGCACAGCACGATGATTATGTAGATCGTCATTCCGTGTGGTAATATTTTGAGCTCTGTTGCGATGCTCTGCGAATGCCACCAGACACCAGTGTTAACCATACAGAGCAAGGCGTAGGATTTGATGTATTAGGGACCAAAGTATATGCAGATCATGGATGATATCAAGGCACACATGTCTTAAATGTGATCATGCAAGCATGACTGAATACACTTTACCCATGAACAACCTGAAGGATCTCAGGACTCTGACTGAGAGAGTGGCTAAAGAGGAAGGATGACTGCCTAACCCTTTAACCCTCGAATTTATTCATTATCACCAAGGGAATGTGTTGAATGCATTATACCTACTTTTGTCTCGAGCCTGCCTTTGCCAGCAATAATTCAATATATTGTATTATTAAATTGTATTTGATATATTGTATTTGGATATTCCGGCACAGAGAGTTAAATTGTGGCCATGTAGCCATGGTTCTGTGCCTATTCCACCCCCACCACCACTGACCCCACCCCGTTTGTGGTGGCACGTCGTTGACACGGGACGGATTTGGCAGTCCGAATTTTTACGGAAGTGTTTATTCATATCCAGTACAACTGGGGTTTGATTCGTTTCAATATTCGATCATGCATGAAATGTTCGGCACAATCATGGAGTTGTAATTTTGCAGTAACTCCTGGGTACTACAAGGTGATTTTGGTAATAAAGTAGCTATCGTGTAAACCGCATTCCTCAAGTCGTTGATGATAATACTTAGTGGTTGTTGAAACAGATGATATTTGCTCGCGAGAGAGGTGCTCATGTTCCTTGAGCCAGTTTATTACAGGGCTAAGTTGGGGATCTTGTTCTTAAGTGGTGCACAGGTGGTTGATGTCATAATGTTCGGCGAAGAGTAGCAGAGAAGATGGTGTTTCGGTTTCCACTGCTTCAATTATGTGGGGCACTTGGAGACGTAGGCATCGGTGGATCCTTAAAGTCGTCCAATATTCTGCAGTGTCCTGGATGTTTTCAAGACAAAGCATTGGCAATCCAATGTAGCTTGCTGGGGCGGTGTACCACATTGAATTAAAAGCTCTGCAGAGTTTCCTGCCGACAGGCAACCTGTCCTTCAGGATTTTGTAATTTTTGGAGCCAATGCAAGGATGCATGGTCAGTTCATAATGTGAAGGGCTTGATGAAATGTATGGTGGCAAGGAGATCATGTTTCGTGGTGGCGTAGCGGCAATCGATGGAGGAAAGATGTCTGGATCTGTAGCTGATTACTTGCTCATTTCTATCACTTTTGACTTGGGATAGTACGGCACCAATGCCAGTGTCTGATGCATCAGTATCAAGGAAGAACGGGCATGACGAACACATCTGGCTGCACGAGTACCAGGGAGGTAACTAATTTTCTTTCAAAAGTCGAAAGGCGGTCTCGCATTCTGTTGTCCATAGGAAGGAAATGGTCTTTTTCTGTAAGTGGAAAAGGCGTGCAGCAATTCTACTGAATTCGGGTACATAAGTGCAGTAATAGTGGAACAGTCCAAGACAACTGTGAATCTCTGTGAGGGTGGTATACGTTTTCCAATCGGCTACAGCAACTATTTTGGCGAGTTGAGTGGAGATGGCCTGGGCGGGAACAACATGACCAAAGAATTCAACTTCCTCGCTGAACATATGACACTTTTTTGTTTTAATTTTAGATTGGCAGTGACAAAACAGCTGAGTACTTCACGGGAGTTGTTCACCACAGATTGTTATTCACCGCATCGCTGAAAACAATTACATCGTCTAAATAGTAAAGACAAGTTTTCCTTTGCAATTTGCAGAGTATTCGTTCCATCAGACATTCGAAAGTTCATAGGGCAGTTTCCGAAATTGAAAAAGGCCGCCGCGGTGGACACACGTGGTCTCTTCTATGCCACAGTCATCCATTCTACTTGCCAGTAACCTCTGGCCAAATCAAGGGTGCTAAACCAGGCGGCACTCATGAGGGAGTCTAAGGTGTGGTCAATTCATACAAGAGGCTAGGCGTCCTTGACGCTGCAGTCGTTTAGGCGTCTATAGTCAATACAGAAGCAGAAAGTGACGTCTTTCTTGCTTGCTAGAACAATGGGGCTGGCCCAAGGTGAAGTGGAAGGTTCTTTGATGCCAGAATGCGGCACTTCCGTAACCTGCTGGTATGCTTCTTAACAGAGAATAAAGTCAAAATCACAAAATGTATATCATCACATTATATGTTGTTTTCTGGTTCAAGGATAACACGCCTCTCTGTTAAGCAGATAATTTGTTAGTAAGATAGTTTGTTTCGTAACTAGCTAGCTAACTAAATACTATCTAATTATGTAACTAGCTAATTATCTAGCTATCTAACTAGCTGGCTAGCTGGCTAGCTAGCTAGCTAGATGGATGGGTGGATAGATGGATGGAGGGACGGACGGACGGACGGACGGACGGACGGATGGATGGATGGATAGATAGATAGATAGATAGATAGATAGATAGATAGATAGATAGATAGATAGATAGATAGATAGATAGATAGATAGATAGATAGATAGATAGATAGATAGATAGATAGATAGACAGACAGATAGATAGATAGATAGATAGATAGATAGATAGATAGATCAATATTTTGGCATATTAGATAGATCCTGCCCAGGTCTTGAATGGCGTCAATCTAAAAAGTACGGCCGGCTTCCAAAGTGATGGTCTTAGCGGAAGCATTGACAACTCTGTAGGGGATGCAGTCAGGTTTGCGGAGACAGATTATTTCTCGAGGGCAAGCGATATCTGTCAGGTTCCAAAACGGAACCAGTTTGTTAGTAATTAGCAAGTGTTCAGTAAAATAATACACACATTAGATTTTTTGAACACCTCCAAATGGGTTTAGCTTGTATAAATACTCACTATCGGTTTTCAGAGTGTTTTGTGTGCTTAGGTACCAGTTTCCAACATGGATGTAAATCTGTTATTTATATAACGACAAGATGGTGATATGACATCACTGCCAATGGTATGACAACAGGAGAGTTTCTGAACAAAAATAATGATACAAACGTCGCTAAAAGCGGAGTACAACTTAATTTACTGTATTAAATAGAGACCTGGTCAAATGCCATTTTTCGCAATGCCCGGTATACATAGACAGCAGCAGCAGCACCATTGGATAAAACGTTAGAATTATTTCAGTTGTTACCTTATATAGAAACTATGTCCGTGTTTGGATTGGGCATGAGCGTGAAAAGTTTGACAGAAACTGGCAGATGTCGTTTGGCGCGAACACTGGACCAGTTTGTTTCTATTTTTTTTTTTACAAGTTACGAACATAATATTGAAAACACATGTTTTTTACAAGCCAAATAAATGTTAGGTAAAATAATTATGTATTTCTTCTGCATTTTGATAAAATCTTCAAACCTTGTGAAAAATTGATATCTCTATTGAAATAAACATGTTTTGACGATGCCACCAAAACAATGAGTGCGGGAGAACGCAAAAAGGACCAATCGTTAGAAATAGAACCGTGTTAGAGACAAGCACATATATACTGGCCAATTTTGCGTTAGCGTAGCGCATCCACCACTCATTGGAGGCGGTCGGTGTAATGGTGTTGTGGTAATTACTACAAGAAGGAATGGTTTCATATTTCTTATAGTCTTATTGGAATTACGAGGGTATTAATGCAAAGTTCTCTTAAAAGAAAGAACCAGGGAACTAACGTATGCTCTTGAATGACAGCTTTATATTATAATTAACCTATAGCCACCAGTGAAAGACCGAATAAATCAGAAAAATTACAAAAAGGCAGCTAAATACCATTTATGTCATTCTGGAGGGAACCAATTCACCTTTCCAGAGTATCCATCCGTCATCTGACCTCGTATGACGTCATAATAATATCAGTGCGCGTATGATGACGTCACAATCATTACGTCACAAGGGGTTCCATATAGACCGTCACCAAATCTCAAATAATCCGACACGTTGTATGAATTGTATGTCTTTGTAATTCTTTGCTATTTAAGAAACATGCCTTATGCAGCAACAGCACCCAGTCAAATTGGTTTCAAAATATTCAACAGCTTACCTGTATAATTTTCTTGAGATCGATAGTCAGGGAGTTCAGAGATCGATCGATCCGAACACAAGCGAGGTGTGGGTGGAGCTTAGCTAGAGATGGGCGTGGTATAGCTAAAAATGGAAAGGTCCATTAGTGACGCAGCTGGACCTATGCGCTCTGGTGTATGCCGAGCGAATAAATAATACCCGCTACAGCCGGTCATATAAGCTCAGTTATATTCGCGCTAAGCTGATTAGACACTACGTCATACAGGTAAAATACTGTCTAGTTTTAAAACTATTTGACAGATGGCGACGATCGGCAAGTAGGTCTAGTCATTAATGACAGATTGTCTATAAAAGTAGGTGGGCACTGAAGACAGGTGGTCTATTAAGACAGGTGGTTATTGACGAGATTTTACCATTAAGGACAGGTTATCGCTAATGACAGATCACTGGATTGAATTGTTCATTCCAGGGCGGAATTCCATATGAAATTCATTTATAGAATTATACATACTATATATAATAGCATGTCTAGTATAACCTGTCTTAAGCGACCACCTTATGGGCGCAACTAACTAATAATATATAATAGATTTATTATATGTATATGCTTATGTGTTCCAGCTATGGCTTTTGTTGTTCCTTGGATGATACGAATGCTATGGATAATACTATTACTCTCGTGGCAGCTGGCGACAGGGATTTATGGTAAATAAATATTGTAAACGGGATAATATACATGTCCTGGTGGAATCATTGGATTTCTTCCACCGTACAGTCCTCCACCCACCAGGCTATGGATAAATGAGATCAAGAATCACACACTAACATTACATATACCTTTACTACCATTGTGGAAGTAATACAAAGTCCAAGGAGCCAGAAGAAGAATGACCGGTGCGAATTTTCGACATAATATTGTCAAACAAAGGCCGTTGCTGTCATAGACAAAAACAGCTTACAGTAGCAAGCTTTAGACTGGACACCAGCTGTTCTTCAAGCAATAACTCCTTCTTTGTGAATATGGTCGGTGTAGGTATTGAATCAATACGCCCAACGTGACAGATTGCATGTCTGCACGACCTGGTTTACATTTGCCAATGAGATATATTATCAAAAATCTTAATGTTTTGCATTATGCTAAATTGCATATAATTGATTAAATCAAAATTCCCTAGCATGCTGATACAACGATTTCCAAACCAATAAGCATGCAGATAGTATATTGCGGTAATACTGTATATGCCACTAGATAAGAAGTTTCAGATGATTGCCATTCTAACAATGTAATTTTTAATCATTTGAACTATTAAGCCAAATACAAAACATACCATAATCATACATGTTGTAATACAGTGATACCTTTCTTAAGCGATCCACGATGTTGTGTTGATGCAGATCATGTAGGATTCGCTGCTTTCCTTTTATGTCTGGCGCCTCTCTGTTATGGGTGTTCTGATGGAGGGACTGATTCATTCTATTAGACGATAGTAATGGTATGATCTGGTAAGATGAGATGCCGTGCATTAAGAGAATATGTTCACGTACAGAGAGACCAAGTCACAATCCAAGTTATTTATCATAAGAAACAGACATTAATTATGTTTCTTTATCAACTTCTAGCTATATTCAGAATTGCATTGGTTGAGTCTATATAAACCAACCATCAGGAGGTTTGATATAGATCAGCAGACGCGCTGATATTACCGTAATATATGTAAGTAACAAGGAATGAAAGCATTAGGTTCATTGCATGTCTAATCGGCTTGTTGGTTGATGAATTAGTTACCTGTTACGATGCATTGAGATAGCATTTTTGTTTGGAATCAGTTAGTGGTTAATTAGGTCTTGATAGAGATATCCATTTCTAGCAATGTCCCACTCATTTCTCGCTAGGCACCGCCTCATTTTCATACGTGTTGGAATCAGTTTCTATACTTTGAATACTAATTTCCCAGATTCCCATTTTCAAAGTAATTATGCAGGTAAGATGCTGAATATTTTAAAACTAATTCGACTGGGTGATGATGCTGCCTATGGCACCAACAGAACCCAATCAAATTAGTTTAAGAATATTCGACAAAATGTTTATTAAATAGAAAATCCATCAAAGACATACAATTCGTACACTTGACTGAAATTTCCAGCTTCTCGGTCAATTATGATGTGTGACGTCAGCCTATCTGTGACGTAGTGTGACAGATTGGATCCATTCATTTTGTAGGTACCTGTTTAAATTTTCGTTGTAGATTCATCGATGTATATAATTGTCAGCATGGTGCTCTGGGGGCCTGGTATGTTGAACATTTTGAAGTAGATGTTCAGAGATAATAAATTTGGTGTTGTCAAAGGCGCATGTATGTATGATTACTGTATTCTGCGGCTGTAGTAATAGAAACATCCTACAGCTGCCCACTGCGTCTTGTCCTCAGCCAAACTCCTTAGCTTCCTCAGGTCAATTCTTGACTTGAGTGTACCTAATCCTGCTTTCTTGAGGTCACCTCGTAGCGAGCGTAGCAGATTTATGCAATGATGTCCTCTCCTGGCTCTGTATTTGCTGGCTCCGAGTAGGCCGAATTCCAAGGCTCTCTATGCTGGTGTGTCTTCTGGCATCCTTAGCACATGGCCAAACATGGACCATCTTTGCTGGCCGACTTTTACAAACAGCGGCGGCGGCGTATTACACATCTTATATAGAGCATCATTGGAATTTATGCTCTCTGGCCATCGGTGTCCAGTGATGGTGTGTAGATGTTTGCGGTGGCAGGCATCAAGTTTGTCTAGAGCTGCCTTTGGAGCTGCCCGGCTGTTACAGTTATACATCATCAAGGATACACAGGTTGCATTGTATAAACGTAGTCTTTTTACCAAGGACATCTTTGATCTACGAATCCATAGCTTCCAGAAGGGCTGGAAAGCTATGTTCCCCATTATGCACCGTGCAGCAATGTCAGCAGTTCTGCAAAGCAGTGAGCCCAGGAGTTTACTTTTCCTCCATGGTTCGCCGCCACACAGTGGATCGTCATTTTCATTAGTTTCCTGCTTTGTAGATAGGTATATGTGGGTGAAAACTGTTTTGGATTCATTCATAAAGAGATTCTCAATTTTTAGTTTGCTTGCAGCTATTGGGAGAGGTTCGTCAAGGTTTCTTTTCCTCATCTATAAAGTCCACATCGTCGGCATATTCCATCTCTAGTGGCATGCCCAGTATTGACACCGGGTGGTTTGGTCTTGTGGAGTTTTCCCGCACGGATTGCAATGCAGCAGCCAGGTAACAGGTAAAGAGCACAGGGGATAGACCATCTCCCTGTGGGGAGCCGATTGATGTCTCAAACTCTACATCCTTCACCGACTTGACTCGCACTCACAACTTGGTGTCTGCAAGCAGTAGTCTCACTAGTCGTAGCTCATCTTCATTGCAACTGGCCTGGCGCAGTACCTCTAGGATCTTTGAGCGTTTAATTGTGTCGAAGGCTCGTGACATGTCAATGCCCATTTTGTGGAAATCCCAGTGTTTGGCCATGACTACTGACACAAGCATGCGTTGAGCCCATACAATGTCTGCCCAGCTGCGTCCACGTTTGAAGCCACTTTGACATGATCCGGTGAAGTCATCGACCTTGTCTCGGATGCGGCATAGAGTAACATTGGATAGAATTTTCCGTATTCTGTTAAGGAGCACAATGGGCCGCAGATTGGCTGGGGGGGGGGGGGGGGGTGTGTGTGTAGGTGGCTTCTTGGGCTTGAGTAGCGTGATAAGGATGCCTTGGCCTACATCGTCGATGGGAAGGTGTTACATAAAAGCTGAATTGATTATGTGCGTGATCGGTTTTGAGATAATGTCACTTGCATATTTGAATAGTTCATCATTGCTCATGCCATCAAGTCCCGATGCACGTCCATTTTTCAGGGATTTAAGTGCCTTCTCAACCTCTGCTGTATTAATTGGTGTTAGTAATGGCCTGGTGTCTTCTGAGAATGGGTGCAAGTGCTCATCATCGTTGTCAGTGAACTGTTCCTTGAACCATTCTCGAACTGCCTCGGCTTTGCCCTGGTCAGTCCCGATAAAGTGTTCTTCAGAGTTGTGTACAAATAGTGGTGGTGTGTAGTCAGCAACTCTCAGGGCTTGGGCTGCCAGAAACATTTTGTGGCAGTCATCCTTGGCAGTGATTTCATCTGCTAGGGTGTCTGCTTGTTGGATAGCAAGATCTTTTAAGCGTTCGCTAATGTGGCGCAGCATGTTATTGCATTCCTGGTGTAGTTTGGTGCGATCGTCACTTTGGCCACTTTGACGTAACGCTTTCTGTTCTGCTGACAGTTTTACTACGAGAGGGTCGTCAGTAAATCTACTTTTGTTGTTTTTAGAACACCTATGGTGCTAAAAGCTGATGATTCCATAGATATTAATATTTTGGTTAGGGCTACGTTTGGATCGGAGCTGACGCCGATGTTAACTATCTGCTCCCGAGGGCCTTTTTGTATGACATTTGAGTGTCAGTGTCGCTGATGAGTTTGGGTGAGTTGTAGGTGACTCTACCCGCTTGCCTGGTATAGCGTTTATACATTAGGTAGAGCTGGTTCATATGGAGGTGTCTAATGACTGGCTTATGGTCAGAATTGAGGTCTGTGCCTCCATAGGAACGAGCATCCCGAAGTAGGAGTGTTACTGCTGTCTTGCATAGTATGAAATCTATTTGGTTGAAGACAGCTTTTGTAGCCTTAGAACCTTTTGGAGCTTTGTGATCAGCAATGTATCCAGTAGGGCTGCGCGATATACCGATACCATATTTAAAACCGATATCCTGCACTGACGGTTTCATAACCGATTATAAAAAATAAATATCGAAAAAGCGAATATGAACATATTTTCGGTTTTTCGTATCAGGATTGTTAAAAATAAAAGATACTAACGAGCATGAAAAGCGTAATGAATAATAATGGCCACGCTTTCCATTAAGCTACGTTCGGGGCAACTAATAATTGCACGTGGCCCCAATTGCTCATATTGTGTAACTCCATGTAACTCACGGTACGCCGAGAGAAATCACGCAGCGAATTGATTAAATAAATATCCACTCGTCTTTTCTCTGGTAGTCTCAGATAAATTTGCAATATAAAACACAATACTAACGCGGGAATTTGTCATTGAAATTTGTATCAGGGAAAACATTTCTAAACAACGGCATCCATTTTATTTACGTCACCGGCTAAGTAACATAATGCAAAGTCGTCCCAAGACTAAATCACCCGAATGCATAAAAATCTCGCCAATAAATATAATAATTATATAATATAAAATATATAATATAATAATACATTTTGCTGATTAGGATATAATTTTAAATAAAATTATTACTCAAACCGTTTTTAAAACTTATCTTCTAAACACAATATCATATTAACTTATGAAATTCGCGTTCACAATATTACGGTTAATATTTTCTTCAAGGCATGATTTCGTCCTCGGGCCGAATTGGAAATGAAAGAAGAAAGGGAGATAATTACATCATAATTAACTACAATCAAGTGATTTACGTTTTTTCGCAACCTGTTTTGCTGATTTATGATTAATTTTGACAAAATAAACGATGTTTATTTAGCTGTGTGTAATATTTAGGCGGTCTAATTAATCATTTCACTCCCGCGATGATGGATATTATAAGGTATAGCAAGCTTTAAAGGCGTAAAACGTTACGAATGTATCAGGGCGTGAACAAACGTTCTGTTTTTGTGCTATTTTTGTATCATTTAAATTTTTTGTTTTATGTCCATAAAACCGATATTCGGTTAAAACCGATATGAAAATTCACATCGAAACCGATATGGCTGTAAGCCAAACCGTGCAGTCCTAGTATCCAGTCCATGTTGTCTGGTGACGGCATGGGTGTTTGAAAGCCGTATTTGTGGCAAATAGGCCATTGGAACTAAGGTATGCCACCAGTGCACTCCATTGCTGTTGCGTGTGCCCTCTTCATATGATCCCATGCATGAGCCAAGTCCTGAACTTTTGTCCGCAATGCCGAGTTTATCCAGCTTGGAGTTGAAATCGCCACACATGAACAGTTGCCATCTAGCCGGGATAATAATGGCAGAGCTCAATCCTGCAAAAAAGGAATCTAATATAGCTGGATTCTCTTTGGCCCTTTCGGTAGTTGGCCCATATGCATTGACTATGCGACACTTAGTGGTGGTGCGCTTTCGCGTTGGTATAACCAGGTCGATGAATGCAATGCGATCACTGACGTATCCATCAAAGGCTTTCGGATAGCATTGCAGTGGATCCCCTCACACCGTGGAGTCCAAGGAAATGAGGAAGCAGACACGATGGCAAAGGTGGGTGCAGAAGAGAATCAGACAGAAAACATGGTTACCCATACAGAGATGAAGACTATCATCAAGTCACTCTATAGAACACCTCAATCAGAAGATGCCTACCATCATCTCTCGAGGCCAGAGCAAGTGACTATTTTTCGTCTCAGAACTGGACAGAACAGACTAAACCAACACATGTACAGGCGGTTACACCACGACATCGCCTGCTTGTCCTTGTGGAGAAGCAGAACAGACCACAGAGCACATATTTCAATGTTGCAGTTCGTATCAGCTGCTGAGAGAAGAGATCTGGCCTTTGTCAACCTCTTTTCTTGAAAATCTGTATGGGCCTGTGGAAGAACTGCAGAAAACCACAGATTTCATCTTGAGAACGGCTCTCCGAGTGTGATACCAGCGATCGAAAGGAAGAAGAAGACTGACGTGTCCAAAGCTAATGACATTGTCCAATACCATTGGTCAGATTTCGAAGCCTAATCCACGGTAATGGTCTGTTTTTGCTCCATGAGTACTGGCTTATGGCCTGTCTGAAGTTGCTGCTCTGAGTGTTTAACTACTTTAGTCCCTTGAATGCATGTGATATCGATTTTATAGTGTTCACAGTCTGCACACAAGGTTTGCCTCTTTGTTGTTGCAGTCAGACTACGTACATTCCACGTGGCTATGGTAAGCTCCTGGGAAGATTGCGTTGTCCGAGGATGTTGAGCACAGTTTCTTGTTAGAAGGTTAGACCTTGTCAGAGTTGCCTCTGTATGCAGACGTCAGCCCGCAATCCTTACACAGTTTGTACTTACGGAGGAGAATAGCGTGGAGGTGTCATCTTTCTCCCCCACAAGGCACATGGCAGTCTCTTTATTGCTACATCTGTTGAACATATTCATTCAGTTATGTTCAGATCTAAGGCATACAATAATAACTTGATCTTTACTGTGGCCCTGGTAATAGCTATCATTTTGCTTAAATTCTTGATATGATTAGCATCACATTTTCTTATTTTCGCAATGATCTTAGCTTCTTGAGAGGAATCATATCAGTTTTGTTCTTTCCTTATTTGTAGCTTTCCAGTTGTACATTTGACAGGAACACCAGATTGCCACAGTTCTTTGGTAGCTTCTGTCACTAACCACTGCTGGATTTCATTTTGACTCTTTTGACATACAGCACCTATGAAGAATATCCGACTTATTCCTCCACACTCACTCCTTTCCAACGACGCCTCGACTCCCAACACCTTTTCCTATTCAGCCGACTATCTGTAATTTTTTTATCCTGCTCGCGTCCAAGCCGAGAACCAATTATTGACAAAATGTCCAATAGCATTCTTAGCAATACATTATGATACAGTTATTTCGTTTTATGTATTGGAAGCTTTAATGTTTCTAACAGTGATTTCATAATATAAATATGAAGTATGTGCTAAATTACACGAAGAACAAAAGCCGACGTGCCGACGTGTTTACCAGCTATATATCAGTGTGTCACTCATGTTTTATCCTTGAGGTCACACTATCTGACTGAGCATCTTGCAGCCACACGCGTATGTGTTAGTCTACTAGAATGTGGTTTTCTTTTCAGATTTCAGAGTATATTGAAAGTCCATGGGTCACGGCTTTAGGAAGAAGCCTATTGTTTTGAGATAAATTGTTGTGTTCAAACCATTGATCAAATGAGAGTAACACAAGTTCTGTGTTTCATATTTAGATAATATTTCATCCATTTGTCCCGATCGCTCATAATCAAAATAAGTCAAATGAGCCCAATGCGAAAGGGGCAACTCACTGGATGCAGCCTTCTGAAATGTATTAGTCTAGTACCAAGAGGTGTTCTCATGCACCCCTGGTGTTGTTTATGAAACATATTTTTTTAGATTCCTAAATATGTCTAGCAAATAAAGATGATGTTAACAGCGTCA
Organism: Chaetoderma sp. LZ-2023a; assembly: GCA_034401795.1. Taxonomy (NCBI): domain Eukaryota; kingdom Metazoa; phylum Mollusca; class Caudofoveata; order Chaetodermatida; family Chaetodermatidae; genus Chaetoderma; species Chaetoderma sp. LZ-2023a. Next base: position 37,978,614 of record CM067361.1, on the reverse strand, counting down.
AATAATGACCCACTAAATCACTAAATCGGGTGAGAAAGAGTATGTGCATGGGGACCCCATCTGGTGACTAGACTAACACACCTTTGACTTGTGTCTAGTCACTGACAATATGGAAACTGGACAGAAGCTTTGTTTTTATACTGCCTCTGCTCCTACCGGCCTCTGCATTCTACTTGAATACATTTTACAGTATCTAACAATTACGCTACCCAATTGCCAGTTCATTAATTCTTCAATATTACTCTCTTTTGGAGGTAACATATCCTATATGATTGAACATAGATGGTGGTGGTGATAATGAGTTTATCCAATCCAAGTAATTTGGTTAGTTATATCAAATACCTGGTGGTGGATAATAAGTCACTGAATCATGCCAAAGTCTAACAAAAAGAGAAAAAGTGATTCATCTGAGTTGAAATCCCAAAGCGCTCTCCTCAAACATGTGTCTTACACGTGATTGGCAATGGCAATGGTCATTTCACATCTTTTAAGAGCATCATAAGAGAACCAACTGAAAAGCTGGCACACCTCCATACAATCTGTCACACGCGACTTGCTGGGCCAGCTGGTTCCATACACTGTATGGATGAAGTATGTGATATTATCCCAGAAACTCTTGATGATATTGATCTGGATTCCTATGGCTAACATAGACAATGCTATCAGCGATTTCACGCGAACCACAGTCGCGTGATAGGCTACTGCCGGACAGTTGTTGAGGTTCCTTAATCTCGTTATGACTGGGCCAGCTGAGGACGAAGATTTTATGACTTGTTCTCTCAATTCATCAAGACTTGTGTCGGGCTGTTACAGACGGGTAGCGGAAGCTTACTAAACATATGCTGCTTTGAAACACCATTGACCATTTGTACCGCAGCAAGCAGATCACCATCATCCTGAACAGGCTAAGCCACTCCGATGGCTATAAGTTCAGCTTGGGGCTTGAGACAGCTACAACCAGGGCCATTGATGTTGTGTCCACATACCTAACACCTCAGATCATTATTGGCGAGGGTAACGTCCTCTTTCACAGTGAGTGGGACAGCCTCAACAAGATTCCCACTAATGCCCGTGCATCAAATGTTGTCAACTATGCTGGAGGCATAGTGATTCAAGAGACAAATATTGGCTTTCAGAAAACTCAGATATGAATCTTGCTTCAATATGATAGATCAAATGATAGGAGTCCCAAGGTTGATTCACACGAAAGCCTCCCTGGAATCAACATTTACACTATAGTTGTCCCCAAGTTCCCACAGTGTGCATCCTTCACGTCATATCTCCCATAGAGAATTACATACTATACGATGCCAGCATGCAGGGGTACTATGCCTGGCCCATCTGCAGGATGGCGGGAAGTGATGGCAAGCAACCAGTGCCTGTTCAAGAACACCAATGAGAATGTCAACAATTGATTACTTCACACCCATCAACCAACCCTTCACAGAGTACTCTACTATGCTGTTGAGGCGGTCTGCTGTTTCCGCAGCTGAAGTCACTGGTGGGGAAGCGGACAACAGTACGTGATAAATACATTTGATCAGGATTGAGCGACCATGCAACAGCAATAGAACCCTTCTTGAGTAGGTCCATTGCCCCAGGGTAAGACAGCTCCAGGTTAGTGATAAATACCTCAAGTCATACTAAATACCTGGCGATGGGGAGAAATTACCAGTGCATTTTCTTCAATCCCCTTATTTTAAAAAAAACAAGAAAATAAATGAAGAAAAAAAGATAGAAACCTATAACATATTATAATGTAATTGACACTCTACGTCACACTGTTCAACTGTGAGAATATTGATTTAAATGGGTAATTCGTCAATTAAGCTAATAATTACCTTGAATAATTCTAACCATCACACATGAAGAACAGGTCAGCCATCTCCCCATTGCATTTGCGGAAGAGTTCAAAATTGTTCATCTTCACTGACTACTGTTCAAGCACTAAGATGAGGCGGCAGTTCTTGATGAAGGGGAACCGGAACACAGCTGTCTTCCCAAGATGCCCCTGTTGCACCTTCTCTTTATACTCGTGGTACTTGTTTATAAGATCCAGAGTTGAGTGATCCTTCAGAACGATGTCAAGGTTCTCACGGCTGCATGACTTGACCAGGTTGAGTATGGCCACTGGGTTGGTGATCTGGATGCTCTCATCCCGAATGAACTGCTCGATCATCAGCCTCTTCATTGCTTCACACACTGTTTACAAGCAGAATAGGACCTTAAAATATGCCTTGCCACCGAGGACACTCTTCAGGTAGCCGCTGGTGACAAGCTGGGCCTCTAGAAGAATCTCTGAATAACCAGAGCCACGACACTTGTGTGCTGGAATAATGCCCATATAGTTCATGGCAATGCGGAATTGGCCAGGAAGGAGAATATGCTTTTTGTACTTGTCAGGGTACCTCTATATGAGCGCGAATGCTTTCATGCAGACTCAGAGATGAAATGTATTTATCAGGTACTGTTTTCTGCCTTCCCTACTAGCGACTTCAGCTGTAGTTACCTCTTACCGCCTCAGCAGCTCGTGTACAGTAGAGTACTCTGTGATGGGCTCGTTGATGGGTGAGAAGTAATCAATTGTTGACTTTCTCATTGGTGTGCTTCCAGTAGCAGAGACGAATCCGCCAGGTGCAGACACTGGTTGCTTGACATCACTTCTCACCATGTTGCATATGAGCCAGGCATGGTACTCTTGCATATTGGCATCGTATAGTATGTAATTCTCTATGGGAGGTGTGAAGAATGCACCCTGTGAGAACTAGGGGCCGATTCAAGTGTAGATGTTGATTTCAGGGAGGATTTCGGCTGCATCAGCCTTGAGACTCCAATCATTTGATCTTTCATATTGAGGCAATGTTCATGCCCCAGTTTTTTGAAAGCCAGGTGTTGTCTCCGGCATAGGTGACCACGTTTGATCCATGGACATTAGTGAGAATCTTGTTGAGGTTGTCCCACTGCCATTGAAGGAGAACGTTACGCTCGCCAGTAATGATTTAATGTGTTAGGTATGTCGATACATCATCAATGGCTCTGGCCATAGCTGTCTCCAGTTCCAAGTTGAGGCTATAGGAGTCGGAGTGGCTTAAACTGTTCAGGATGATGGTGAGCTGTTTGCTGCGGTACAAATGGTGGATGGTGTTGCAAAGCAGTAAATATTTAGGAAGCTTACACACACCCATCTTTAACAGCACGACACAAGTCTTGACTGATTTAGAGAGCAAGTCGTTGAATCATTGAATTCTCACTCTTCCCCCAACCTCAGGTGTACCAATGTACCAGTCATGACTAGATTAAGGAACCTCATCAACTCTCCAGACATCAGCTTGTTCCTTTTCTTTACATGAATTCAAATGACTGTGGCCAATGCCAAAACATGTAAGACACATGTTTGAGGGCGTTTACGGGATTTCAACATAGATGAATAATTTCTTCTCTTTTTGTTAGACTTGGGCAAGCCTAAGTGACTTATTATCCTTCACCAGTTATTTGATATAACTAACTAAACTACTTGGATTGGATAAACTCCTTATCGCCATCACCATCTACGTTTAATCATATAGGATATGTTACCTACACAAGAGAGGAATATTGAAGAATTGATGAACTGGCAATTGGGTAGGGTAATTGTTAGATAACGTAACATGTATTTAAGTATAATGAGGCCGGCAGGAGCAGAGACAGTATAAAAACAAAGCTGTTGGCCAGGTTCCATATTGTCAGTGACAAGACACAAGTCAGCTAGGTGTCTAGTCATCAGATGAGACCCCCATGCACATACTCTTTCTCACCCGATTTAGTGATTTTTTCTGATTTTTAAAAAACTTGTCCTCAATTTGAGGCATTAAATTTGTTAGAATCACAAAAATAACTCTTCCACTTGATTCCTCATGCTCGAATTGTCTGGAAAAGTGGGATCATTTGCCTTTGTATGAGGTCTGGTTCAAAAGTTAGCGTGACGTAATCCAAGATGGCCACCAAAAAACCCTGTGGGTCATTATTTGACGCTGCTAACACCATCTTTCGTTTACTAGACATATTTAGGAATCTAAAAAGATGTTTCATAAACAACACCAGGGGGTGCATGAGTGTACTAGATTTGGCTGGGAGTTGTTTTTGTCATGGATACAGTAAAATTAGGTTTAAAATATTCAACAGCGTGTCTGTATAGTTACCTTGAGGTTAATATTCTGTGACTTCATGTATCAAAGTGTTAAATCGAGTTAAACCTATGTACACAGTGAATGGAGCTTAGCTAGAAATGGGCGGGGAAAGGGCTAAATGGATCCCTCTATTTGCTACTTACTATATGTAGTCAAGATTTTCTAGAATTATATTATCTGGAAGTTAACTAAAACACTTTTTTGGATCTACTTCAAGATTTATACCTGGGTACCTGTTGATGAGAACTTTCGTGATTACCCTTCCTTGAGTCCGTCAATATCCGCCAAAAATCATGCTTGATAATGTTAGGACTCTTGTCTAGCAGACACATTCCGTTTATTTAATTCTCGTTAAGCCTTGTAAATTAAAAAAAACCCGATTTGCCACAGAAACAATCACAGAGGCAAAGAAAATCAGTTTCTGAAATGTTACATTCGTGAGATTGACTCGGCATGCTGTGAGCTATCTCATTTTAAGATGCTTTTTTTCTCCATTGTAATCATATGTTTGTTTTATAGTTCCAGTGCTGCATATGGTCCTGCATCCTGGTCTAATAATAATAATAATAATAATAATAATAATAATAATAATAATAATAATAATAATAATAAATGGATCCCTCTATTTGCTATTTACTATATGTATTCAAGATTTGCTAGAATTATATTATTTGGAAGTTAACTAAAACACTTTTTTGGATCTACTTCAAAATTGATACCTGGGTACCTGTTGATGAGAACTTTCGTGATTACCCTTCCTTGAGTCCGTCAATATCTGCCAAAAAATCATGTTTGATAATGTTAGGACTCTTGTCTAGCAGACACATTCCGTTTATTTAATTCTCGTTAAGCCTTGTATATTAAAAAAAAACCCCGATTTGCCACAGAAACAATAACAGAGGCAAAGAAAATCAGTTTATGGAATTTTACATTCGTGAAATTGACTCGGCATGCTGTGAGCTATCTAATTTTAAGATACCTCTTTCTCAATTGCAATCGTGTGTTTGTTTCATGGTTCAAGTGCTGACTGTTGTCCAGCATCCTACTGGGGTTGTCACTTTAAGCACAGCACAACCAGACCCTTTCACATTCACCTGCACAACTATGAGTAACCATGCAGCCAACATTTACTGGGATCGAGTGAATCCGCTTATCGGTGGAGCTCCATTGACTGGTGCCATTGAAAGCGAGATTATTATTGGAGATCTCATACAAGTGATCAGCACCCTATCATACACACCACAGAAAGAACATAATGGAGACAAGATACGATGTTTAGCAATCAATTCAGCAATGACCATTCCTGTAGTGTCACCTGCTGCCAAACTAATCATACAATGTAAGTGTTATACATCTCTATGTTTTTTAATTTGCCAATGTGTACTTGATATTTAAATACGTAAATATATTTATATTCCATTAGAATTCTTTCTAATCAGCACGGATTAGGCACACAGATAAATTTCATATCTAAAGTGACAAAATGTGTATTTCCCGGAACTGACAGTTTGAACAATTTTGAAGAAAGTGTTCTCCGTTCTCGCTCGGTCAGTCAGTTGCCTAGTCAATCTGTCAGTCAGTCTTGCATTATTTTACTTTTCTGACAGAACAGGTCATCTTTCACATATCGTCGTCTTACTTGTTCTTGCATACCTAATGATTAACACTTGTGACACGACGCGACTAATACAGCATTGTCAGAAATGTAGAATTTTGCCTGATAGACAGAGAGACAAACAAACAGACAACAAGTCTAATTATGCTTGGTACAATAGCAAAGAAAAATTGTAGATAATTATTGTACATCTACGTTCCATCCTGAGATGATTAACCGTGCGACTTTTCCTTGGTTTTATCCATGTAGCTTTAGAGATGCATTCTGGTTGATGGGCACTGATACACCTTAAGCCTTTCACCCTGATAGATTAGATACACTTATTTATGTGATGCAAGATATTGTCTGTTGTAGATCTTGAAGCTCATTTGACTTGAAACAACAACATTTCCAGTCAAACTAATTTCAACGTATTCGACGGCTTTTGTAGCATCCCTGGAAATGTATGTGACACGATCTTGCATACATGTAGTTGTAAGAGCGACAACCACCAACGTATTGCTGTTGCTGCTGATGATGATGTTGTTGTTGTTGTTGTTGTTGTTGTTGTTGTTGCTGCTGCTGCTGCTGTTGTTGTTGTTGTTGCTACTTTAACAGAAGTGCCTGGTCATTCCTACATGCTCTAAATGAACAATATATATATATATATATATATATTGTTAATGTTCAAACTATATTTGCTCTCACACGGCTGTGCTAGGATGTCTTAAACTTATTTATATATATTGACAGACTAAATCGCGCTATTCATGACGTAATTGATGATGACTCCAGCCTACACTTGACGTAGTTGATTATGACGTCATATGATTGATGGCTAAACTGGATTCATTTATTGTGGGTGTTATTTGTGGGTTAAAACAGGATATCAAGTTGTTAATGTTCAAACTATATTTGCTCTCACACGTTTGCACTAGAATGTCTTAAATTTATCATCATATGGGTAACTCGCATAAACAATTTGATTGAATTCCATCTAACCGTTTCGGAGGATTGGCTTTACAATCAATTGTCTCAATTGAGATGGATGAGTAGGATGATAGAATCCACACTTTTCTTCGAAAAACGTTGTGGTAAATATGAATGAATGTAATCCTCTATTCATCATGCATACCGTAGATACATTGTATCCAATGATAACACTCACTCTGAGCTAAATGGCAGGCAGTTTTGTAATTATTGTTGTTTATGGGCATGTATTTACAATTTTCCAGAGAGTCATAATAGAATGCATCATCAAAGTCACCCCCTACTGTTTGCTGTCCACTCTTTCCGTCTTGCTTAATTTGCTTAATTTCCTCAGCTAATTTTTATTTAGTATAAATTTAGTCACACTATTAACGAAAACACATTCTAACTTTGACACAGAAAATGTCATTTAATAACATTTTACACACAACTCGATCCAACACATTAAATTAACATTTGAAATTATCTATCTTTAATAATTTTCTGGTCATTTCGAATGTTAGTAACAGCTGTAACTGTTCCTGAAATGCGATTAGCTCAAGCCATACCGAACTTAATTCCAAATATTAAGAAACGTTCGCATATGATTGTTTTGAAGTTGAGATTACTAGTTTTTCTTGTTACATTGCCACAGGAAAGGGAAGTACATCTCAGATCATCAGCGTTGCTCGTAGTCGGGATATGAACAATAAACAGTGCTACTGTACAGTCACACATTCTGCGACTGGATGGAATCAAATTAGCCCACCTGTCACGTTCATTATTCACAGTGAGTATATTTCTCATGTCTCTTTTATAGCATGATTGACTTATGTAATCCCTCTTGTCTCAACTTAACCCTTTAATCATCAAATTGGACAAAACGGAATCTGCAGTGATCATGAGGAGTGTCCATTTGAAGAAGAAGATACGACTATTTTGTAAAATTAACCACTGGAATAACTGGCTCCGTAACCGAGCCAGTCGTTCTAGAGGCACATTTCTAAAATTATCTTCTGTTGCCCGGCAAATGAATATTGGTTACACGAAAAACTCGAGTTTTCTTAACCATTACCACTTTGGTGGTCAAGTTGTCAAAAATGACCTCTGCAATAGTGGTGAGGAATATCCATTTGCAGCAAAAGTGATAATATTATTGTAAATTTCATTGTTAGGTTTACAAAAATAGTTTTTTCGTGGCCTGCAAAAATTATACTTTTCCTGAAAGATCTTGACCGTTAAAAGGTTACTTCACCTTTCCAGCGTCTTCATCCATCAGCTGACCTCGTATGACGTCATAATCAGCTCAGCGCTTGTATGATGACGTCACAATAATTATGTCACAAAGGGTTCCATATAGACCATCATCAAATCTCAAATAGCCCGACACGTTCTTTGAATT
>CM067361.1:37869983-37969983 GCA_034401795.1 Chaetoderma sp. LZ-2023a | reverse complement strand
TGCTATGTACTGTGACACAAAAAGAGACTACTCAGACTTCCCATAGTAAAGATCCAGAAAACTTGGCGACGAAAAACTGCAATATTCTTATTCGCCCCAGAGTCAAGTCCCCAGGCACTAGTACAGAATATACACATCAACAGCACCGATCAGGCCCAACAAACATGCCTGGAAGTACTTCGATCCACACACATCATCAGGGCTCACACCAGCAGTGATCGTTCCAATCATCCAGTCATTGGATCCGTTATGTCAATGTCTCCTTACCGCCCAGACCAATCTGCGACACTCTATCGATGGTGTCGCTGGAAAAAAGGTACATGTTATGTTCAGCAGTCTCGTCGAGGATATATGAGATCATCGTCGTAGACCCCTTCAACCTCATTGCTTAGTTTCAGCAAGCCTTGTAGCAGGATCAACCTTACAATATCTCGATTGATCCCCAGAAATATGAATGTTGAGGAGATGGCGATCAGGGGATATAACAACGTGATTGTTGAGGGACGCTTCCCCGGTGTTCATTTCGGTTTCAACACAGATGTCAACTCGCCTGCACAACACATTCCAACGACGGGCAGGACAGCACTGCAGATCGGAAGTGTGCTGCAGATCTGGACGACACTGCATATCGTGACAGCACTGCAGAACAGAATGGCACCGTAGATCGGGACAATAGCCCTACGAATGATGTCAGACATGGCTAGCCATGTAATCATTATTAGCCTTCTCCACAAGAAGATCTTCTGGAAAATCGTCACAACTCCCTTCAGTCGGAGAAGGTGTTACCGTTGTTATCACACGAACTAGCTTGGCAATTCTGGCAGGTCTTACACACACCGTCAATATTCACAGCAAAGGACTGGATTGTTCCCGTTGCATACATCAGTTGTCCAGTTTGTAGTAACGCAGAGCGTTATTCAACTCAGTGTAAGGTAATGCCATGGCTGTCTGCAGTAACTAGAAGACATCAGTTAGGTACTCTCGATCCGTGTAGAACCCTTTAGTCTACAGAAGCTGCTCAACGATACTCTGGCCCATGATGATGTATTCGACGAAAGTGATCTGTCCCTTACCAAACACTTAGTAAACTGCTCAAAAGTAAAGCCCTGAAGGTACTATCACAGGCTAATCACCTTGCAGTTCATGTTGCTAGTAATGTGGCAGCGAATGTTGCAAATCACAAAGATTGCCATCAGTGGTGCGTCATATACTGCAGCAGAGAAAGTAATGGGTGAGCGCATTCCAACAATGGAAGCGGTTATGCTCAGTCTGGTAACAGCCGCCATGGCTGAAATCAATGAAGCCTATATGTCACTCACATACCTAGATAGTAATGAGCTTGGAGACGTATCCAAATTGAGTGAGGCATGCCTTGGTTCGAAGGACATGGTTGCTCCCATGTCTTGTTTAGGTTTTCTAGACTTTGACCATAAGGATAAGGGAGAGCCGTGGGAGATCCGAGGTAGCAAACCAACCAGAGAGCTCATCAGAACCACTAGCTCACTAAACCAATTGGCCAACAAAGCCAAGACTGTGCACACGGGAATGGACATCAAGGACATGGCAGTGATGCATGGTATGGCTGGAGTCAATGAGGCTGGTAGCATCTCCGAATTCTATGCACATGACCTCGTTAAAGATCTACTGAAACCACGGAGCTCCTTCCACCAATATGCTGAGAATCTCAAGGTCGGTATTCTCAGCTTGTTGATCGTGTAGCAAGTGCTATCAGAAATTTCCAACTATATGAGGTGAAGAAATCGGGGCTCTTTGGCCTGCCGTTGAAGACCGCATACTAGTTATGACTACCTGTGCTTGTGTCATACAGAGGCTCGATGTCATAGACACTGCTGGTGCTGACACAGGTCCACTGGGCTACCTTCTCAGTTGCTGCTGGGATTTCATGCTCAAAACTGCTATCGCATCATTCATTACGGCATGTGACACTGTACTCCCCACTGTAGAAGCACGGGATCTCATGCATGAAGCACTCCCATTTAATTTGCCAGACATAAATGAGGCTATAATTGAGAAGTGCTGCCCATCTTCAGAGAGCATGTCCGTACCATACAGCAATAGAAATGTGCATGCGGGGTATATGGAGCTGACCATTGCCCCATGCTGGCATGAAAAAACATCTTACTGCATGATATACTGGCAGAACATCTACAGTCTCAATTACATACGCCGAGGCAGTTGACACCAATAACCAGTGGTACCGAGGTCCAATCAACAAGACGCAGAACCTACAAGCCCTTATGACAAAACCGTTAAAAGATAGACTGATTGGCCCATCTGTCATAGTCATCGACGACCCCGCAATGGATCAGAAGGTGGTCACCAACTCAGCAGCACCACAAGATGCATCCGACACACCACTATCATAGTTTTCATTCTATCTCAGAAGTACAACGACGAGTGCTCGCAGACAGACAGACAGACAGACAGACGGGCAGACGGATAGATCAACAGACAGACGGCGCAACAGAATCAGGCGATATATTTGGCAAACATTTTCGACACTAATAAGACAAAGAAATTGAGAAAAAATACAAGCCGACAGATGGACGGAAAAAGGTCAAAAATCTCAATTTACTCACGGGTAACATCATGCAGATTTGAAATCAGCCGGAAAGACGTGTCTAGAAATAACAAAAAGACCCGTTTAGAGCACCGAAATTCCAGGTTCACTAAGAGAAGGTCCCCCACCCACCACCGCAGACTATTTTTTATCAGATACATGGGCGAGTTTTAATTTGTAACGACTCATGTTTTAACAGTGCCTCAAAGCGCTCAAAATACTACCCATATTAATTAAACATTTAATCGTCAATATCGCTTCCGAAATTTTTTTTATTTTCGCACTTAAATTTCCTACAAACCGACATTCCTCATGACCACTACAGATGCCGCTCCAGACGATTCATGGATTATTAGTTCAGGAAATCAAAGATTTAGCCTAGCCAGTGCCATATGTAGACCCAAAGTCTCCTATTTTTGAAAATTTACCACTGGAATGACTGGCTCGGTTACCGAGCCAGTCATTCCAGTGGAAAATATTACAAAAATAGGACACTCTTGGACTACAAATGGACGTTTCCCAACACACATCATAGGCCCTTTGTCTAGCTTGAAAATTAAAAGGTTAAGTTGACACAAGAGTGGTTAAAAAATATAACAAGATATGAATGAGATTTAAGAGATCGAATATAAAACCACATTATATGCCTACGCGTCCTGAATAGCGGCTAGGAAGTTAATTATCTAAGCATAACGAACTTGTATATAAATACGGTCACACCTCTCTATATAAACCACCTGCTTTAGTGGCCGTATTGTGATTGTTGTTTAAGGCCGGATATCCAACAAGACCTGAAGACCTCCCTTAAATGTTCACCCTCATTCGAGATCAGAAGTATTGCATACTATTTTCAACGCCACCTATATAAAGTGACCACCTGGCCTTTAGTAATCATACTTTTGGTGCTTTGTAAAGTGGCGCGCTATAAAAGGTTTAACTATATTGATTTTAGGAGTCCGTTATTGATTACATTCCATTTGAGGTTTCTTAACAGATGAAAAATACATGTTTTATTATTCTTTGCTTCTACTTCTTCTTTTCGATCGCTGGTATCACACTTGGAGAGCCGTTCTCAAGATGAAATCTACTATTCTTTGCTGATATGGAAGTGAAATACCTCGTGCTAAAATAGATTGTAGAATCCGCATTTGCAAACACAAAGCTTGATTAACTCACGACACAAGGTAATGATATAGTTAGCTCGGCTATGCAGTCTAAATGTCTTTTTGAGCCAACAGCTCCCTGATAGCACATGTTGCTGGGCCAATATTGGACCCAAACCTCGGCCAATACGGCCCAGTGACCTGTAATACCAGGGAGATAGTAGTTCTCAGAGAGCGAGATTGTTCTGATCCTCAAATAATATATAACTTTCTTATATCGACTTACTAGTATTGCCATATTGAACAGCGAACTCTCATTTTTCAAATCACCCAAAAAGTAATTTGTTGAATGTTTTGAAAACGTCTGCTGACTAAACACATATCTAATTCCAGTAAAATTAAATATGTATTTATGTGCTCGGTATTATCTAGTGACGGTAAATATTAAACTTCTACTTAACACTTTACTGGACAAATATGTATTTATGTGCTCGGTATTATCTAGTGACGGTATATATTAAACTTCTACTTAACCCTTTCCTGGACAAATATGTATTTGTGTGCTCGGTATTATCTAGTGACGGTATATATTAAACTTCTACTTAACCCTTTACTGGACAAATATATATTTATGTGCTCGGTATTATCTAGTGACGGTATATATTAAACTTCTACTTAACCCCTTTACTGTACAAATATGTATTTGTGTGCTCGGTATTATCTAGTGACGGTAAATATTAAACTTCTACTTAACCCCTTTACTGTACAAATATGTATTTATGTGCTCGGTATTATCTAGTAACGGTATATATTAAACTTCTACTTAACACTTTACTGTACAAATATGTATTTATGTGCTCGGTATTATCTAGTGACTGTATATATTAAACTTCTACTTAACACTTTACTGGACAAATATGTATTTATGTGCTCGGTATTATCTAGTGACGGTATATATTAAACTTCTACTTAACCACTTTACTGGACAAATATGTATTTGTGTGCTCGGTATTATCTAGTGACGGTATATATTAAACTTCTACTTAACCACTTTACTGGACAAATATGTATTTGTGTGCTCGGTATTATCTAGTGACGGTATATATTAAACTTCTACTTAACCCTTTACTGGACAAATATGTATTTATGTGTTCGGTATTATCTAGTGACGGTATATATTAAACTTCTACTTAACACTTTACTGTACAAATATGTATTTATGTGCTCGGTATTATCTAGTGACGGTATATATTAAACTTCTACTTAACACTTTACTGGACAAATATGTATTTATGTGCTCGGTATTATCTAGTGACGGTATATATTAAACTTCTACTTAACCCTTTACTGGACAAATATGTATTTGTGTGCTCGGTATTATCTAGTGACGGTATATATTAAACTTCTACTTAACACTTTACTGGACAAATATGTATTTATGTGCTCGGTATTATCTAGTGACGGTATATATTAAACTTCTACTTAACCCTTTACTGGACAAATATGTATTTGTGTGCTCGGTATTATCTAGTGACGGTATATATTAAATTTCTACTTAACCCCTTTACTGGACAAATATGTATTTGTGTGCTCGGTATTATCTAGTGACGGTATATATTAAACTTCTACTTAACACTTTACTGTACAAATATGTATTTATGTGCTCGGTATTATCTAGTGACGGTATATATTAAACTTCTACTTAACACTTTACTGGACAAATATGTATTTATGTGCTCGGTATTATCTAGTGACGGTATATATTAAACTTCTACTTAACCCCTTTACTGGACAAATATGTATTTGTGTGCTCGGTATTATCTAGTGACGGTATATATTAAACTTCTACTTAACCACTTTACTGGACAAATATGTATTTGTGTGCTCGGTATTATCTAGTGACGGTATATATTAAACTTCTACTTAACCACTTTACTGGACAAATATGTATTTGTGTGCTCGGTATTATCTAGTGACGGTATATATTAAACTTCTACTTAACCCTTTACTGGACAAATATGTATTTATGTGTTCGGTATTATCTAGTGACGGTATATATTAAACTTCTACTTAACACTTTACTGTACAAATATGTATTTATGTGCTCGGTATTATCTAGTGACGGTATATATTAAACTTCTACTTAACACTTTACTGGACAAATATGTATTTATGTGCTCGGTATTATCTAGTGACGGTATATATTAAACTTCTACTTAACCCTTTACTGGACAAATATGTATTTGTGTGCTCGGTATTATCTAGTGACGGTATATATTAAACTTCTACTTAACACTTTACTGGACAAATATGTATTTATGTGCTCGGTATTATCTAGTGACGGTATATATTAAACTTCTACTTAACCCTTTACTGGACAAATATGTATTTGTGTGCTCGGTATTATCTAGTGACGGCATATATTAAATTTCTACTTAACCCCTTTACTGGACAAATATGTATTTGTGTGCTCGGTATTATCTAGTGACGGTATATATTAAACTTCTACTTAACACTTTACTGTACAAATATGTATTTATGTGCTCGGTATTATCTAGTGACGGTATATATTAAACTTCTACTTAACACTTTACTGGACAAATATGTATTTATGTGCTCGGTATTATCTAGTGACGGTATATATTAAACTTCTACTTAACCCCTTTACTGGACAAATATGTATTTGTGTGCTCGGTATTATCTAGTGACGGTATATATTAAACTTCTACTTAACCCCTTTACTGGACAAATATGTATTTGTGTGCTCGGTATTATCTAGTGACTGTATATATTAAACTTCTACTTAACACTTTACTGGACAAATATGTATTTATGTGCTCGGTATTATCTAGTGACGGTATATATTAAACTTCTACTTAACACTTTACTGTACAAATATGTATTTATGTGCTCGGTATTATCTAGTGACGGTATATATTAAACTTCTACTTAACACTTTACTGGACAAATATGTATTTATGTGCTCGGTATTATCTAGTGATGGTATATATTAAACTTCTACTTAACCCTTTACTGGACAAATATGTATGTGTGTGCTCGGTATTATCTAGTGACGGTATATATTAAACTTCTACTTAACCCCTTTACTGGACAAATATGTATTTGTGTGCTCGGTATTATCTAGTGACGGTATATATTAAACTTCTACTTAACACTTTACTGTACAAATATGTATTTATGTGCTCGGTATTATCTAGTGACGGTATATATTAAACTTCTACTTAACACTTTACTGGACAAATATGTATTTATGTGCTCGGTATTATCTAGTGACGGTATATATTAAACTTCTACTTAACACTTTACTGTACAAATATGTATTTATGTGCTCGGTATTATCTAGTGACGGTATATATTAAACTTCTACTTAACCCTTTACTGGACAAATATGTATTTGTGTGCTCGGTATTATCTAGTGACGGTATATATTAAACTTCTACTTAACCACTTTACTGGACAAATATGTATTTGTGTGCTCGGTATTATCTAGTGACGGTATATATTAAACTTCTACTTAACACTTTACTGTACAAATATGTATTCATGTGCTCGGTATTATCTAGTGACGGTATATATTAAACTTCTACTTAACACTTTACTGGACAAATATGTATTTATGTGCTCGGTATTATCTAGTGACGGTATATATTAAACTTCTACTTAACACTTTACTGTACAAATATGTATTTATGTGCTCGGTATTATCTAGTGACGGTATATATTAAACTTCTACTTAACCCTTTACTGGACAAATATGTATTTGTGTGCTCGGTATTATCTAGTGACGGTATATATTAAACTTCTACTTAACCCCTTTACTGGACAAATATGTATTTGTGTGCTCGGTATTATCTAGTGACGGTATATATTAAACTTCTACTTAACCCTTTACTGGACAAATATGTATTTATGTGCTCGGTATTATCTAGTGACGGTATATATTAAACTTCTACTTAACCCTTTACTGGACAAATATGTATTTATGTGCTCGGTATTATCTAGTGACGGTATATATTAAACTTCTACTTAACCACTTTACTGGACAAATATGTATTTATGTGCTCGGTATTATCTAGTGACGGTATATATTAAACTTCTACTTAACCCTTTACTGGACAAATATGTATTTGTGTGCTCGGTATTATCTAGTGACGGTATATATTAAACTTCTACTTAACCCCTTTACTGGACAAATATGTATTTGTGTGCTCGGTATTATCTAGTGACTGTATATATTAAACTTCTACTTAACCCTTTACTGGACAAATATGTATTTATGTGCTCGGTATTATCTAGTGACGGTATATATTAAACTTCTACTTAACCCTTTACTGGACAAATATGTATTTATGTGCTCGGTATTATCTAGTGACAGTATATATTAAACTTCTACTTAACCACTTTACTGGACAAATATG
The DNA here is from genome assembly GCA_034401795.1 of Chaetoderma sp. LZ-2023a. Classification (NCBI taxonomy): domain Eukaryota; kingdom Metazoa; phylum Mollusca; class Caudofoveata; order Chaetodermatida; family Chaetodermatidae; genus Chaetoderma; species Chaetoderma sp. LZ-2023a. The sequence goes on along the minus strand of CM067361.1, from coordinate 37,961,860 downwards.
TATTTATGTGCTCGGTATTATCTAGTGACGGTATATATTAAACGTCTACTTAACCCGTAACTGGACAAATATGTATTTATGTGCTCGGTATTATCTAGTGACGGTATATATTAAACGTCTACTTAACCCGTAACTGGACAAATATGTATTTATGTGCTCGGTATTATCTAGTGACGGTATATATTAAACTTCTACTTAACCCTTTACTGGACACATTTGGTCAAGAATATCAAAATATGTGCTTATTGGATGTCCATTTGCAAGGCACGACAAGATTATTTTTGAAAATGTACAACTGTTATGACTGGTTATCGAGCCATTCATTAGAATAGAAAATTTTCAGACAAATTTACTTCTCTCAGCCTGCAAATGAAGAGTCCTCAATATCACTGCTTTCGGCATGATATGATTAATATGCGAATGATAAATCTCTATGATAGGGACTTGGTACCTAGCACGATTTTATCATCAAATATTTATGGTAATAATGTGAAAATCTTTCTATATATCCTGTAATTTAGCTCCTGGTGGAAGATGAATTATCAAACAAACCCACCACCCAGAATTTAGGCTTGTGGTCAACAAGATGGATGGAAAGATGGACGGACTGCCCAAAAATATAATCTGCTTCTTCTTATAGCCCGTCTTATTCTTTAAGTGGAATTTCTTCCCTTAATGGAAGCACCCTTGTCAGGCAACGTAAGTTGATATCGCGATAAATCGTTACTTGTTGCCGAATCCGCTTATCCGTTGTTTGTAGGCGATTCCTATGCTATTTTTAGATTTCGTTGGTTTATTTCGCTGCTGGATTTTATTCCCCGTCAATCCGCCAGCTTTCTGCTTACTTATCTCGTTAAGAATTAACAGCCGCCGCGTGTATAGTGAATAAATCACGTCTCTGCCAATCTTCACAATCATACCCCTTACTGGTTCCTGGTTCTTCATATACACATAGGTGGAGATGACCATGCGTTACATCAAGCAGTATTTGCATCACGATGTCTCTATCTTCCAGCAGATTATCTGCCTCATATTCTCTTAATAGCTCTTCCAGTATAGCCATGTAATTGTGAACATCATTCACTCTTTCACACTTTAACAGAAAGTGCTCTCTGTTCTCAGTCTCTACATTGCACAGTCTTCACACTGGGGACGATCTGCCAAATCTTGCCTCGTGAGTTTGGAGACGCAAGGCTCCGCGCATTGCCTTTACGTTCGACCTAGCCTTTCCTTGTTTCCCTGCTTGAATTCCTGACTGAATCTAGTGAACATAAGCGACATGTTCATTATCTAAGGACATGTACCGAAGGGAATTGATGCTCTCTCATTTCTTTCTGCTCCTTCTCTCTCTCTCACTCCCTCCCTCTCTCTCTCTCTCTCTCTCTCTCTCTCTCCGCCCCACCCCACCTCCCAATATGCGTGAAGTGCCCTTCTCACTGTTCTTTTCCATGCAACCACTTTTCCAAGCAGTTCTTGTGCTGTTAGTAGGGTGTATTTGTCTAGGATTCTGTTTATGTACACAAACCAGCTGGCTGACTTTGCAGATTTCATGACAGGGCACTTGATATTCTATACTGTCTTGGTCTTGTAAGCACTTTCGGAGTAGAGCCTGAACACCTTTATTCTATTTCTGCCTCAACTGGGAACATACTGATAAGACGTAGCACTGCTATACTGGCTGTCGAATCTGGGCGACTTTGGAACCGTCGACATGACCATATCTGCTACTCTGTTGTTGTTTATATTTGAGGCAAGACCTCGGGTGATACCGAGGTTTACTTCCTTATTTGCAGTCCAGTAAGGTGCCAACAGAGCCGGCCTTGGGGCTAGGCTAGCAAGGCGGTCGCCTAGGGTCCCCTTCAAGGAGGGTCCACACAATGTCCTATACTTACCTCTGGACATGCAGGAGAGGCCATCTGAGAGCATCTAGACCACCCCAGCCCCCGTCATATGCTTCGCCTCGGGGCCCGCATCATATAGGGCCGGATCTGGCTACAAAGAAACGGAAATCCACTGATACCACTATGTTAACGGCAGGGGTTTAATCATTGGTTGCTTTAGTATGACTGTTCAGCTTTAACGACTCTTTATGAATCTGGTTTGCTGGTCCCCCATGGTCAGGAGAGCCCCATCTTATCTACAATCCCCGGTTAAAATTACGTCTTAAATGATGGAAATGATGGCTGTTGTCATTGAATAATGATATGCAAAAGGAATATAGTTTGAACTCAATATTGTGAATAAACGCGTGATTAGCCATTAATTGGTACCCATCTTAATTAGAAAACACCAATATTTTTATGTCTTAAGGTGTGCAATTTTACTCTGGCAGGTAAACCAAATAAAATTAAAATTCTTTTTAAATGGATTTAAGGGTACATTTTCGGGATCCGTGGGGACCAAACCCCAGGATTCCGCAACTTAAGACATTCAATCATCGGCATGCTAGTCCAAGTAGAATGAAGTACTCAAATCCTTTTGAACTCAACATTATAAAAGGGCCAACAAGGGTATAGGGGCTTGTTTTCGCGACTGATTTGGTTTGTGGAACCACGGACCTAGGAACCAGGAACCAGGAACCAGGAACCACTGACCACGAGCCAGAAACGCCAAAACGGCATTTAAATAAATTGACGATGCTTGCCGATTTCAATTTCGTGGCAATGTCCTGAACCCACAAGCATTCTAAATTGCGGTAACTTTAGTGATTAATTTGATCGTAATTCGATTTAGACTTTAATTTCATGTCTATAAATCGCACACGCCCACATACACTAAAATATTGACAAGATCTCGTCATTCAAATAAGCTGTAAAATTGAGTTGGGCGCCGCCATCTTGAAATTTACGAACCAGTAACCATTGGCAACAGCGAACCGAGATCAAAATTCGGTCACTGTTTTGCCGAAACAAGTCAGTAAATCTTTAACTTCCGGAACGCCAAAACGCACGAACCACGGACTGTGTCAGTGGTTCACTGATTCCATCAGTCGCGACAACGAGCCCTAGCTTTCCAACTAGTATATTTGCCTGAATTTCATTGTCTTTAACACATAAAACTTGTAGGTAATACTACCAGAAAAGGAGGCGTGGTCGCCTATAATGTACGCTTGTGACGACCACACATTATTTGCCGTAAAATATGTTAGTACTATCGTCAATTATACTTCCTATAAGAAGAAATAATAGGCTAATATACCGTATTATGTTTACATACACCAATAAAAAATGGCCTTGGCACCACGTGGTCGAGGGGAAAACACAAATTCGCTCTACTGGGTTTGCGAATTTTCTCGATAGCTAGATTGTTACAACAACAACAACAACAACAACAACAGCAGCAGCAGCAACAGCAGCAGCAGCAGCAGCAGCAGCAACAACAACAGCAACAACTACCACAATTACCAACACCATCACCAGATCACCAACATCACCACCACTACAATTACCACCACTTCTACTACCACCATCACCACCAACACAATCACGATCACCATCACCACTACCAGCTTCACCACCCACCACCAATCCACCACCACCAACAACAGCACCTCCACCACAACCACCACTAACACCACTAACACCCAGCGCACCACCAGCCGACCGACATCACGACTACCACCACCACGACTCCATCTGCCAGTACAATCAATACCACATCTGCTAGTACCATCACCAAACCACCACCTCCACCAGACAGCCACTACCACCATCACCACCCACCATCAGCTACCACCAGCACCAACACCACCACCTTACTGGATGCGACTTTAAGGCCACGTTGCTGAGTAGATCGACTTACCGGAGGAAATCCACAACAATCTTTTGAAATATAGATGCTCCTGGCGCCATCTCATGCATTTACATTTCAGAATAGTCTTCTTTTGGCCTGCAAATGGGCACTAAAATTGAAATAATTTAAATTTCTTGACAAAATTCAGTCATTAAATTGTTATGAAAATTTGATTCTGAGAGCTATCAAATAAGCTCCATTATGGAGCTTTGATTCTTAACCGTCCCTAAAGAGCCCTATAAAGCAAGGAAGATACAGAAAAACAAAGTCATAGGGCCAGGGCGTCATATAGCATTGTTTTCCCATATCTTCCTCAAGTTTCATAGGCATCTAACTGTCGTAGCCCACCCACCCTCAAATTCGTAGGATCTTGCAACGCAGTTCAATATTTCACACTCCACAATGGGGGTGGGGGGTGGGGGGTGGGGGGAGTGGTGTGGGGGTGGGGGGGGGGTGGATATAAATTAATTATTTTACACATTAAGTATCCATGCAATATCATAACTGATATATTCAAGTTATATTTACATCACATTCGTATTACCTTATGGTAATGTGGGCCTATGTGGGTACGAGACTTGGTAAAGAGATTTGACCGACTGTCATACAGGCGGACATACATAAGAACTTTGTGAGTTGCAGTGTTAGCAAATTACGTGTGTTGAACAGAAAATCTATCTATTTCTCCCTTTTATAATAATCATATAGCTTCGACACCGTGAATATATGTCTGTGAATGTATGCCTGTGAATGTATGCCTGTGAATGTATGCCTGTGAATGTATGCCTGTGAATGTATGCCTGTGAATGTATGGCTCGACGATGTTATTATATACCTGATTTTCTCTGTGTTGCATGAGATATAGGAGCTGATATGTTTTTTCATTAACCCCTTAATGGCTAAATTTGGTCAAGAATACCAAAATATTTGCTTAGTGAATGCCCATTTGCAGGTCAATAGAAAACTATTTTTGAAAATTCACAACTGGAATAGCTGGCTTGCTTACCTGGCCAGTCATTCCAGTGGTAAATCTTTTAAAATAGTCTTCTCCTGCCATTCAAATTTACATTGCTCAAAACCATTGCAGGCCGGTTTTGGCCATCTTCGTCACTTATTCCAAAAATAGGATGCTTATACGACGCTCCATAACCATTAAGCATTAATAATTACGCTTACTCGTAAATCTAATTTCGCTGAAGCGAATATCTAATATTGTTTAAGCATTAATAATTACACCTAAGCGTAAATCTAATTTCACTTAAGTGTTAATAATTTTGCTTAAGTGTAAATCTCATTTCGTCTAACCATTAATAATTACACTTAAGCATAAATCTAATTTCGCTTAAGCGCTAATAATAACACTTGAGCATACATCTAATTCGCAAAAGAGTTAATAATTACGCTTAAGCGAAATTCGAATTTCGCTTATGAGTTAATACTTACACGTTAATAATTACACTTAGGGGTAAATCAAATTTCGCTTAAGCGTTAATTATAATTTTGGACCTAATACCGCGCCATAAACATATGCAGCCACTCCTATCCGTAACGAGCACGGTAGTAACAATCATAACGTGGTCACTAAAGGCAGGTGGTCACCAAATACAGCACATTTACTAGTATCGATGATTTTGGGCCCAAATGATGGTGGTCGCCTAAGATGGGTGATTTCAAGGGTGATTTCAAAATCAGTACAAAATCTTAGTCGAGAAAAGCTTTTGCTCACTCAGGTCTTCTCCGTTTTTGAGTAGTTGTTCATATATCAACCGCCCGGTCACGCACATCGCCTTTGATTTTCTAACAGTTTCAGCTCAGTTTTCAGTTTAACCTAGCTTCTACTAAAATTATTCTAATGCACTCTTGGACTATCCAGCTGGTATTGTTTGTAAGATCTTAGGTCGACTTGTCATAAAATCCCCGGTCTTAAAAGACCACTATCTTTTGGCCCCAAACTGCTATGTCCGTCATAGACAGGTTTGACTGCAGGTTTATAATCGGTAGAAATTTAATCCTAGACTTATTACAAAGCGCAGAGCCCGAAAGAATCCTATTACCCAGGCGTGTACTATAACCCTCGATTACCCGCGTGATACAGGACATTATATAAATAACAAGAGCTCCGCAAACGACGCATAATACCCCGCCATGATGACAAACCAATGAATGAGAGCTACCAGAAAAATATGTATTTCTTCCTCAGACCCATCAGACTAGTCATCCTTATGAAGTGTCAAAGCGATCAGTTAAATGGTCAAGGAGGTATCATCGGGAAACCAATTTTCAAGATGGCTGCCGCTGACTGGTGGCCATATTGGATTGCGGATCATCGTCAATTTCGATAGGTTTTTCTTCAGACATAGTCCAACCACCCTATGAAGTTTCAAAGCGATCCGATAAACGGGAACAGAGTTATCATCCGGCAACCAATTTTCAAGATGGTGGCTGGCGGTCATCTTGAATTTCAGAACATTGTCAATTTCGATAGGTTTCTTCTCCACACCTAGTCCAACCACCCTATGAAGTTTCAAAGCGATCCGATAAACAGTAACGAGTTATCATCTGGAAACCAATTTTCAAGATGGCCACCGGTGGCTGGCGGCCATCTTGGAGTTCGTATCATTGTCAATATCAATAGGTTTCTTCCCCAGACCTAGTCCAACCACTCTATGCGGTTTCATAGTGATCCGATAAACGGTAACAGCGTTATCATTCGGAAACCAATTTTCAAGATGTCCGTCGGTGGCTGGCAGCCATCTTGGATTTCGGATCATCGTCGATTTCGATCGGTTTCTTCCCCAGACGTAGTCCAACCACTCCATGCAGTTTCAAAGCGATCCGATAAACGGTAACAGAGTTATCATCTGGAAACCAATTTCAAGATGGCCACCTGTGGATGGCGGCCATCTTGGATTTCGGATCATCGTCGATTTCGATGGGTTTCTTCCCCAGACCTAGTCTAACCACCCTATGAAGATTCAATGCGATCCGACAAATGGCAACAGAGTTATCATCAGGAAACCACTCTGCCGCCCGCCCGCTCGACAGTCCGCCCACCCACCCACCCGCCCGCCCGCCCACCCGCTCGCCCGCCCACCCGCCCGCATGGATGGACGGACAGCGCCATTACATAATACCCCGCAAATATTTTTTACCTTTTATAGACAAATAATGTGTATTCTGTCAAAGATTCCGACTAACTTCTGGCATTGCCAAACGATTAGTATAACCCTCGTATCACCATGGGCGCCAAGGTGTGTATAAAATGAAGAAAATTACCAACAATTAACGGTATGGATTCCTATTCAAATAGCTTATCATTATCAGCAGAACGTGAGCCGTGTCCATTTACACACATGACCATCAATGGTTCTTGGCAGCATTTACCTATATGTTCGTGCATGTTATATTACATCAGTTGTACAAGGAAGTTATATCACCGCCATGTTTATATCCACACATAAACGAGCTCTGTAAGAACGTCACTTACATAACTTAAGGTAAGTCTGATTTACTAATACACATATTCTACATATACTAAGAACAAAGAACCTACGATTTAGTCATCCAACTTCCGAAAGTACCCTCCATACGTGTTAATCAATCTATCACAATGAATGAGAGTTGAAGGATACGATCTAGGCTGCACTGTAATGTTTACATCGATTTTCCTAACATTGTTACAGTACATCTAGGAAATAACTTAACACGTTTCCAAAACAAAAAGAAACGATCTTTTGAATACTTTGAACATAATTGGATTGGAAGACATTGCTGAATAAGACAGCAATGTCTTCCAATCAACGGTGTTCATAATATTCAACAGACCGTTCCTTACTAACTAACATGTTTCTGTTTTTGTTTTGGAAACATTTCAACTTATTTCCGAGCAACGCAGTGCGGAACTTCCAATATATGATTGTAGCGCAGTCCCGTCTCGCCCCTTAGTACGGCCACCTAAGGCCTACGTACTAAGCCGTAAAATATAGGAGCGTTGAAAAGTCAGTTAAACCAGGCGTTATGCACGCGCTCTATTCTAGATAGACGGATTCGCTACTCACTAGTTGTGCAGTATGGTATTCTTTATGTATATAATTGCCCTTATTTTCCAAATAGTTAATACTGGGCCAATTCCACTGCTTTTGGATGAATCAAAAAGAGAAAATCATCCCCGAACAAAAATCCGTTTACAGAATTAAAATCAAACCACCACCACCACTGCCGCCGCCGCCGCCGCCGCCGCGGGCACCACCACCACCACCACCACCACCACCACCACCACCACCACCACCACCACAACAACAACAACAACAACAACAACAACAACAGCAACACCACCACCACCACCACCACCAGCACCACCACCACCACCAACAACAACAACAACAACAACAACAACAAGAACAACAACAACAACAACAACAACAACAACAATTCTTTCACAATTCTTCACTGTCCTTCGGATGAGACATTAAACCTAGGTCCCGTCTCCTTACATGTAGGTGGACGTTAAAGATCTCACTGTCTGAGCTTGAAACTCCTCAGAAAGTGAAATTTTAGCCGGCATTTTGGTCACAGTTTGACATCTTTTAAAGGAATATGGGCAGATGGGAAATGGAAGTCTTTGGTCAACTGGCCAAATCCCATTAATCTGACCCTTAGTCCGCTAATAGGTATACGCACGCACGCACGCACGCACGCACGCACGCACGCACGCACGCACGTACGCACGCACGCACGCACGCACGCACGCACGCACGCACGCACGCACGCACGCACGCACGCACGCACGCACGCACGCACGCACGCACGCACGCACGCACGCACGCACATTTTAAAAGAAGATTTTGTGTGCATAGCTCTCTATAGATAAGCGTAATTTAAAAAAAAAGAAATTCAGGCATTGGCTGTGTGAGCTCACTGCATGATTTTTTTTTATCTGCCAGCTGATGTGTTTTCTGGTGTTCGATAGCTTGTACAAGCATGGACGGGTCTTGCTCTTCCTCCTCACGTGCGCCTCCCGACTGACCGCATGGATGCCTAGGCCCTTAATGCCAATAAATAGCGATACTCGCAACCATCTTAATATTGCAATTGCAACAGGTTATGATTCTAATTTCTAATCTCAGTATTTTTCGTTTGCATACATTAGGCTTTCAGGTTAACTTTTTCCCGTTTCTTGATATTTTTTTTTCACATGGCATTACTTAATTTATTTTATCTTGATTTGATAGCCGTACTTTTGATTTTCATCTCACTTTAATATATTTGATTAAATCTTTCCCTCATTTTCGTTCTAGTTTTAATTTTTCAGACTTCGCCGATTCCCCACCCCCCCCCCCCCCCCCACCCCGACCAAATCCTAAGTTGTATCTCCAAAAAGGTACCACCACAAGACGCGCCCATGCCTAGCAACAGTGCAATAGGAGCCAGCGACAATGCCACACTCACCTCTGCAACATGATTAAATTGGATTATTTCAGTTTTGACTTTGATTTTTGCAACCCTTCGGGGAAGCACGTCTAAGATAGTGTCATGGCTCAAATACATCTAGGTGTAAGCAGCCAATAAAACAACCACCACCACCACCACCACCAACACCAACACCAACACCAACACCAACACCAACACCAACAACAACAACAACAACAACAACAACAACAACAACAATAACTCTTCAGTCGGAATAGGGAGGTGGCTCGATACGGTTGTCATTTGATTGAAGCTCGCATTACGCCGAGCAACCTTGTGGCATTCTACAACGGTGTAATCAGTTAGCACCTGAGGCCTGCCTCGTTGAGCACCAAAGTTCCAATTTGTCTACCATTCTTCAAGGGTTAATTAAAAAAAACTAAAATCAGGGTCGAAGTAGCAACCAACGGCGCATCAGAATCAACTGATGGCGCAGAATTAAGCTACCTTCCTCACATGAAACGGTGCTCACTTTCGGACAAACTATACCAGCAGCAAATTAAACTGTGGGTCTTTCTGGCCGTTGTGTATCTCGCCAACTCTTGTCCGAGCCACGCCCGAAAAGTGGTTCCTATAAAAAAACCCGTACTACTGGTGCTCATGTTAACAAGCTGAATTACGGCATAAACTAATCAATCAGTTTTCACTGTTCGTGAGACATTGCTTCCCCGACGCAGCATCTGAGCTAGTTGCGCTGATCGTCTTGTGCCATGCTTCCATAAACTAAAAGCGCTACGCCAATTTTGCTACACCCTTGTGTTATTCATCCAAGTATCGCTTTCGGCAACTAAAACATCGTAGACATTCTACTGATACTCGGCATCCTCACTTATAAAATTACACTAAAAGAGCAAAAAGCAAAAAGAATACAGCCGGCTACCAGCAGCTTGCCTCTATTATGCCTAACTCCGGCCAACCTGGTCATTACTAATAGTAACTCCATTCTTCGGTTTGGTTGGGCCGACCCTTGAAATCACTAATGTTTCTAGGCGGCTCCAATCTAAACGAAGTGCACTCATCACCTCAGTGTCTTCAATTACACCTTTAGGATAGGAATTAATAACGCCAAAGTAGGAATTCAATGCGAAATAATATAATTATAACTGGCCTAGCAGTGAATCTTGGGCTATTGGAATTTAAACCTAGATAATCATTAGCTCCAGAAACCAAGTCTAAAATGGCTTGTTCTCGAAAATACCGACTGTGTCAAAGGACGTGCATAACGAATTAACTCTCTTGTGACTGGAAGGGCCGAATAGATCCTCCATGCTTTCAAGTTAAGGGTCACAATCGTTCGTTATCCCCTTCTTCGGCCCAGCCTTAAATTAGATACAGTGCTTATCTAACACTTTGTATTGTCCTGCCTTTGTCCTTGTTTTGTGCAGATACTAGCAAAAGAGTCGCTCCTTGGCTCCATCTCCTGTCACCCTGTCAGCATGCATGCGCTATCGGCCTAAGGTAGGCGCTCAGTATGTCAGACCCAAGATGGGGTCTTGAACGATTGCTCTAGGAAGATAAAACCTGTTAACGTTAAGTAGGGATAAGCCGCCTGGACCTAAAACTATACGTTAGTCTAGCTCCTTTAAGAAGACCTGCTAAAATACCGTCTCAACTACTAACCCTACTCCAAGCTAAGGCTTGGCCAAAATGACTTCTGTGGAAATCTGCTTGGCACCTCCCGCGTAACACAGCCTACACACACAAAATTATAATAATCAGGCTTACATTGTTTGTCATTAGGAAGAACAGTTACACTGTTTTTTCGTCCTCCACTAGTAATGGAGACCCATGCGAGGCATTACATTTCGCTAACCATTTTGCAACCTGCTTGAGCCACTTAGTTGGTTTATATTAAACTAGTGTACACACACTCGGCCCACGCGAGGCTTATCCCTCATAGGAACTCCCAGAGATCGGCTTTTGTTTGTATCGACCGCTCGCAGTCCCTTCTCTGAGTAGGAAACCCCAAGACTAGCTAGCCAGTACTGTTGTGCCGATTCGCACCTCAGGTACGAGTTGGAGACCGATGAAGTCAACAGCCGGCGTGGTGGCTGAGCTACATGAAGCTGTCGCTCATTAAATGATTTGCATCATGGGATGCATAGCCTGTCAGTCACTTTGCAAAATATGGATCCTGGGACCCCGGATGCCTCTGGCCATAGACTGTGATAGAACTATACAATGTGTTTATCACTGATGCTGTGAAAACGTTAACAGCTGTGGAGCTCCAAAGACATAAGTTTGATGCCTATCACAGCAAAGACCTTAGATCGTGTCCTCAATCAATGGTGCTGGTCGAATAACAAAATCTCCAATGATAAGCTTTAAACTACATGCAATACAATCAACAGCACCGCAACCCCCCCCCCCCCACACACACACTGGCTGCCGATGAAAGTGGTTCAACAAAGATGGACTAAGAACAACCTCTACCACTATCACAAATTAGCCAATCGCCATAGGAATGGTACAAGTGAGCCCATCGCCACTTATCTCATGCCAACCATTATCCATTGCGAACTTCCTCGTGCACAGCACGATGATTATGTAGATCGTCATTCCGTGTGGTAATATTTTGAGCTCTGTTGCGATGCTCTGCGAATGCCACCAGACACCAGTGTTAACCATACAGAGCAAGGCGTAGGATTTGATGTATTAGGGACCAAAGTCTATGCAGATCATGGATGATATCAAGGCACACATGTCTTAAATGTGATCATGTAAGCATGACTGAGTACACATTACACATGAACAACCTGAGGGATCTCAGGACTCTGACTGAGAGAGTGGCTAAAGAGGAAGGATGACTGCCTAACCCTTTAACCCTCGAATTTATTCATTATCACCAACGGAATGTGTTGAATGCATTATATCTACTTTTGTCTCGAGCCTGCCTTTGCCAGCAATAATTCAATATATTGTATTATTAAATTGTATTTGATATATTGTATTTGGATATTCCGGCACAGAGAGTTAAATTGTGGCCAGGCAGCCACGGTTCTGCGCCTGTTCCACCCACCACCACCGACACCCACGTCGTTGACACGGGACGCATTTGGCAGTCCGAATTTTTACGGTAGTGTTTATTCATATCCAGTACAACTGGGGTTTGATTCGTTCCAATATTCGATCATGCATGAAATGTTCGGCACAATCATGGAGTTGTAATTTTTCAGTAACTCCTGGGTACTACAAGGTGATTTCGGTAATAAAGTAGCTATCGTGTAAACCACATTCCTCAAGTCATTGATGATAATACTTGATGGTTGTTGAAACAGATGATATTTGCTCGCGAGAGAGGTGCTCATGTTCGTGGAGCCAGTTTATTACAGGGCTAAGTTCGTGGTCTTGTTCTTAAGTGGTGCACAGGTGGTTGATGTCATAATGTTCGGCGAAGAGTATCAGAAAAGATGGTGTCTCGGTTTCCACTGCTTCAGTTATGTGGGCGCACTTGGAGATGTAGGCATCGGTGGATCCTTAAAGTCGTCCAATATTTTGCAGTGTCCGGGATGTTTTCAGGACAAAGCATTGGCAATCCAATGTAGCTTGCTGGGGGCGGTGTACCACATTGAATTAAATGCTCTGCAGAGTTTCCTGCCAACAGGCAACCTGTCCTTCAGGATTTTGTATTTTTAGAGCCAATGCAAGGATGCATTTTCAGTTCATAATGTGAAGGGTTTGATGAAATGTATGGTGGCAAGGAGATCATGCTTGGTGGTGGCGTAGCGGCAATCGATGGAGGAAAGATGTCGGGATCCGTAGCCGATTACTTGCTCATTTCCATCACTGTTGACTTGGGATAGTACGGCACCAATGCCAGTGTCTGATGCATCAGTATCAAGGAAGTACGGGCATGACGAACACATCTGGCTGCACGAGTACCAGGGAGGTAACTAATTTTCTTTCAAAAGTCGAAAGGCGGCCTCGCATTTTGTTGTCCATAGGAAAGAAATGGTCTTTTTCTGTAAGTGGAAAAGGTGTGCAGCAATTCTGCTGAATTCGGGAACATAAGTGCAGTAATATTGGAACAGTCCAAGACAACTGTGAATCTCTGTGAGGGAGGTATACGTTTTTCAATCGGCTACAGAAGCTAGTTTGGCGAGTTGAGAAGAAATGGCCTGGGCGGAAACAACATGACCAACGAATTCAACTTCCTCGCTGAACATATGACACTTTTTTGTTTTAATTTTAGATTGGCAGTGACAAAACAACTGAGTACTTCACGAGAGTTGTTCACCACAGATTGTTATTCACCGCATCGCTGAAAACAATTACATCGTCTAAATAGTAAAGACAAGTTTTCCTTTGCAATTTGCAGAGTACTCGTTCCATCAGACGTTCGAAAGTTCATAGGGCAGTTTCCGAAATTGAAAAAGGCCGCCGCGGTGGACAAACGTGCTCTCTTCTATGTCACAGTCATCCAGGGTTAGCCGTCCTTGACGCTGCAGTCGTTTAATTGGTTTGCTTCGTAACTAGCTAGCTAACTAAATACTAGCTAATTATGTCACTAGCTAATTATCTAGCTATCTAACTAGCTGGCTAGCTAGCTAGCTAGCAGGCTAGATAGATAGATGGATGAATGGATGGAATGGATGGATGGATGGATGGATGGACGGACGGACGGACGGACGGACGGACGGACGGACGGACAGACAGACAGACAGACAGACAGACAGACAGACAGACATACAGACAGACAGACAGACAGACAGATAGATAGACAGATATTTATGTGGTTTCTTGTGTCAATATTTTGGCATACTAGATAGATCCTGCCCAGCTCTTTAATGGCGTCAATCTAAAAAAATACGGCCGGCTTCCAAAGTTATGGTCTTAGCGGAAGTATTGACAACTCTGTAGGGGATGCAGTCAGGTTTGCAGAGACAGATTATTTCTCGAGGACAAGCGATCTCTGTCAGGATCCAAGACGGAACCAGTTTGTTAGTAATTAGCAAGTGTTCAGTAAAATAATACATACATTACATTTTTTGAACACCTCCAAATAAATTTAGCTTGTATAAATACTCACTATCGGTTTTCAGAGTGTTTTGTGTACTTAGGTACCAGTTTCCAATATGGATGTAAATCTGTTATTTATATAACGACAAGATGGTGATATGACCTCACTGCCAATGGTATGACAACAGGAGAGTTTCTGAACAAAAATAATGATACAAACGTCGCTAAAAGCGTAGTACAACTTAATTTACTGTATTAATTAGAGACCTGGTCAAATGCCATTTTTCGCAATACCAGGTATACATAGACAGCAGCAGCACCATTTTCAAAATCACAATCCTGTATCCTTGCTTTGTAAAGTAGTAAATCTGGTGTTTAAAATGAAAATAAGGATTATTTCGAATTCGATAAAACGTTAGAATTATTTCAGTTGTTACCTTATATAGAAACTATGTCCATGTTTGGATTGGGCATGAGCGTGAAAAGTTTGACAGAAACTGGCAGATGTCGTTTGGCGCGAACACTGGACCAGTTTGTTTCTATTCTTTTTTTTTTTTTACAAGTTACGAACATTTTTATAGACCTTGAAAAAAGTAATATTGAAAAGAACATGTTTTTTACAAGCCAAATAAATGTTAGGTAAAATAATTATGTATTTCTTCTGCATTTTGATAAAATCTTCAAACCTTGTGAAAAATTGATATCTCCATTGAAATAAACATGTTTGACGATGCCACCAAAACAATGAGTGCGGGAGAATGCAAAAAGGACCAATTATTAGAAATAGAACCGTGTTAGAGACAAGCACTCTGACCATATATACTGGCCAATTTTGCGTTAGCGTAGCGCATCCACCACTCATTGGAGGCGGTCGGTGTAATGGTGTTGGGGTAATTACTACAAGAAGGAATGGTTTCATATTTCTTATAGTCTTATTGGAATTACGAGGGTATTAATGCAAAGTTCTCTTAAAAGAAAGAACCAGGGAACTAACGTATGCTCTTGAATGACAGCTTTATATTATAATTAACCTATAGCCACCAGTGAAAGACCGAATAAATCAGAAAAATTACAAAGAGGCAGCTAGATACCGTTTATGTCATTCTGGAGGGAACCAATTCACCTTGCCAGAGTATCCATCCGTCATCTGACCTCGTATGACGTCATAATAATATCAGTGCGCGTATGATGACGTCACAATCATTAGGTCACAAAGGGTTCCATATAGACCGTCACCAAATCTCAAATAATCCAACACGTTGTATGAATTGTATGTCTTTGTAATTCTTTGCTATTTAAGAAACATGCCTTAGGCAGCAACAGCACCCAGTCAAATTGGTTTCAAAATATTCAACAGCTTACCTGTATAATTTTCTTGAGATCGATAGTCAGGGAGTTCAGAGATCGATCGATCCGAACACAAGCGAGGTGTGGGTGGAGCTTAGCTAGAGATGGGCGTGGTATAGCTAAAAATGGAAAGGTCCATTAGTGACGCAGCTGGACCTATGCACTCTGGTGTATGCAGAGCGAATAAATAATACCCGCTACAGCCGGTCATATAAGCTCAGTTATATTCACGCTAAGCTGATTAGACACTACGTCATACAGGTAAAATACTGTCTAGTTTTAAAACTATTTGACTGAAAGCCGTTGTTCCCAGGGATAGGGTCTACATTCAGTCACACGAATTTCAAAATATTCACTAGATGACCTTAGAAACCAGCAGTGTATTTTGAAATCATTTTGACTAACACTTGTTGCTTCAACCAGAAAAAGTGACTTTCAAATATAACGTTTTCAAAAGGGTCAATAGTGAATTAACAGTACCGAGTTAATCACTCTACATAGCCGCCTATAGAGAATACTGTTCATTCCGCTTACAAAACTATATTCAGGTGTGCTTTCGTTATATTCAGGTATGCCTATGCGGTATACTTGAACACGCACGCACGCACGCACGCACGCACGCACGCACGCACGCACGCACGCACGCACGCACGCACGCACGCACGCACGCACGCACGCACGCACGCACGCACGCACGCACGCACGCACGCACGCACGCACGCACGCACGCACGCACGCACGCACGCACGCACGCACGCACGCACGCACGCACGCACGCACGCACGCACGCACGCACGCACGCACGCACGCACGCACGCACGCACGCACGCACGCACGCACGCACGCACGCACGCACGCACGCACGCACGCACGCACAGTTGACACACGCACGCACCCACATCGCACCCACATCACACACCACACACGCACGCACGCACGCACGTACGCACGCACGCACGCACGCACGCACGCACGCACGCACGCACGCAGAAACGCACGCAGAAACGCAGAAACGCACGCAGAAACGCACGCACACACATTTGACACACGGCGGAATACAAAGCACCAGCGAAGTCACTAATTGGCTCCAAGTTAAGCGCTCTTCCAATTAGTAAATGCTTTTTCTCAAATAATCCTGATTCATTTTCATTTTTTACCGATGGTAGTTTATTTAATATTGTATGAAATTACCAATAAATATCATTTGTTATTTCCCTTTTCCCTTCCTTTAAATTTTAAGATTATGGTAGGTCTAGTCATTAATGACAGATTGTCTATAAAAGTAGGTGGGCACTGAAGACAGGTGGTCTATTAAGACAGGTGGTTATTGAAGAGATTTTACCGTTAAGGACAGGTTGTCGCTAATGACAGATCACTGGATTGAATTGTTCATTCCACGACGGAATTCCATCTGAAATTCATTTATAGAATTATACATACTATGTATAATAGCATGTCTAGTATAACCTGTCTTAAACGACCACCTTATGGGGCGCAAACAACTAATAATATATAATAGGTTTATTATATGTATATGCTTATGTGTTACAGCTATGGCTTTTGTTGTTCCTTGGATGATACGAATGCTATGGATAATACTATTACTCTCGTGGCAGTTGGCGACAGGGATTGATGGTAAATAAATATTATAAACGGGATAATATACATGTCGGGGTGGAATCATTGGATTTCTTCCACCGTACAGTTCTCTACCCACCAGGCTATGGATAAATGAGATCAAGAATCTCACACTAACAATTACATACACATTTATTGCCATTCTGACAGTAATACAATGCCCAAGAAGTCAGAAGAAAAATGACCGGTGCGAATTTTAGACAGAATATTGTCAAAGGCCGTTGCTGTTGTAGACAATACCAGCTTACAGTAACACGCTTTGTACTGGACACCAATTGTTCTTAAGCAATAACATCTTTGTGAATATGATCCGTGTAGGTCTTGAATGAATACGCCCAATCTGACAGATTACATGTCTGCACTATCTATCTTCTATTTGCCAATGAGATATGTTATCAAAAGTCTTAATGTTTTACATTTTGCTACATTGCATAGATTTGATTAGATCAAAATTCCCTAACATTCTGGTACAGCTATTTCCAAAACAATAAGCATGCAGATAGTATATTGCGGTAATAGTAGATATGATATTAAATCTGAAGTTTCAGATGATTGCCATTCTCACAATGTAATTATTAAACATTTCAAATATTAAGCCAAATACAAAATAGACCATAATCATACATGTTGGCATACAATGATACCTTTCTTAAGCGATCCACGATGTTTGGTTGATGCAGATCCTGTAGGATTCTCTGGTTTCTTTTTATGTCTGGCGCCTCTCTTTTGTGGGTGTTCTGATGGAGGGACTGATTCATTCTATTAGACGATAGTAATGGTCTGATCTGGTAAGATGAGATGCCATGCATTAAGATGATATTTTCACGTACAGAGAGACCATGTCACAATCCAAGTTATTTATCATAAGAAACAGACATTAATTATGTTGTTTTTTTTATCAACTTCTAGTTATATTCAGAATTTCATTGGTTGAGTCTGTAGAGATCATTGGCCATCAGGAGGTTTGATATAGATAAGCAGACGCGCTGATATTACCGTAATATACACCTGTGCAAAAGTTAAGCACCAGCAAAAACAATAGAACGTAGAAACATGATGGTACAACTAGGCTGCCATACTTTTTGTCCCCGCGTTAGCTGACATAATTCCAAGTACGAAATGCACATGCATGCATGACTTCACGCCGCTTGATGTCCGTGCGTGGCGGGAAACAGCACACGTGTTCAGTTATGTAAAAGTCCAGTTTGAGGTGTAGAACATTACATACAGATTTAGGCGACAAGATTAGGAATTTTGTGTTCATGACCGTGGTTTATTTGTACAGAGAGAATTAGCTCTTGATTGTGAACCGCTATGGCAAGACGAAGGTTAAGTGATCGTGTGAAATGGCAAATCATAGGCATGCATACCACTGGTATGTCATGCAGAGAGATTGGCAGACAGCTGAACATTAACTATACTGTAATCAGTCGTTTGATTGCAAAACATGAGCAAACTAACGAGGTGAAGAACAGGCCTAGATCTGGAAGACCGAAGAAGACTACTGCCCGTGATGATCGAGCCCTAGTACGCCTTGTTAGGAGATCTCCATTCACCAACAGCAGAGTGCTCAGCCAGCAATGGGAAACGCGCAATAGAGTGTCAATGTCTACCGTCAAAAGGAGACTGTATGCTGCTGGCATGAAAGCTAGGAGACCTGTCAGACGTCCTCTCCTCACTGCACACCACAAAGAGGAGCGTCTGAGGTGGTGCAACGAAAGAAGACACTGGAACATGAGATCCTGGAGACGGGTACACTGGTCCGATGAAAGTCGGTTCCTGCTTCATGCCACAGATGGTCGAACTCGTGTATGGAGGTCCAGACGCACGGCGTACGACGAACGTAACATCATGGAAGAAGTTCCATTTGGTGGAGGTTCCGTTATGATATGGGGGTGCATCTCATTTGATTGTAAGCTGGATCTGTTGACTGTACCTGGAACACTAAATGGACAAAGATATCAAGATTCCACACTGGATAGAGTTGTGGTCCCTCATTTTGTAAATCATGCACCTGGAACCCACCCTATATTCATGGATGACAACGCCCGACCACATCGTGCTAGAGCTGTGCATGAATACCTCGCCCAGAATGCCATCGAAACCTTACCATGGCCAGCAAGGAGCCCTGACATGAACCCTATTGAGCATATCTGGGACATTCTGGGAAACATGGTGAGAAGGAGGGATCCTCCTGTGCAGAACCTACAGGAATTAACAGACGCACTCCATCTTGAATGGCAACGAATACCACAATGGCGTATCAGTCGGTTGGTGACCAGCATGAGACGTCGTGTCCAGGCCGTCATCCAGGCACAAGGTGGATATACCCGGTATTAATGACAGTCTCAAACTCGTGCACAGATGTTAAACTCCGTTTTCAGACACCATTAATGACAATCTAGCCACGTGTGTCAACTGTAGGGCAATAGTTGTCAGTTGTGTCAACGTAACCATATTCAGGCATCGTTTTCAAGTTCAAACAAAAACATACAGTGTTTCCCCACCATCATAATCAGCATTCCTCTAGTTGCATTATTACCTCTTGCACTAAGATGGATGGGTACATAAATGTTTATGCTATTGCTTTCTTCATAGCACATGAATATACCCTCGCATGTGCGTAAAAATAGGGTGGTGCTTAACTTTTGCACAGGTGTATATATGCAAGTGAGAAGGAATGAATGCATTAGGCTCGCTGCTTGATTGATCGGTAGGTTCGTTGATGAGTTCACCTTTCCAGCGTATCCATCGACCATTTGACCTCGTATTACGTCATAATGAGCTCAGCGCGTGTATGATGACGTCACAATCATTACGTCAGAAAGGATTCCATATAGACCGTCATCAAATCTAAAAAAGTCTGACACGTTGTATGAATTGTATGTCTTTGTAATTCTTTGCTATTTAATAAACATGCTGTTAAATATTTCGAGACTAATTTGACTGGGCACTGTTGCTGCCTGAGTTTCAAAATATTCAACAGCTGACCTGTGTAGTTATTTGGAACTTGATAGTCAGGGTGTTCAGAGATCGATCGATCCCAACATGGGCGAGGTGGGGGTGGAGCTTAGCTAGAGATGGGCGGGGCATATCTAAAAGCGGAAAGGTCCATTAGTTACCTGTTAGGATGTATTGAGATGGCATTTTTGTTTGGAATCAGTTAGTGGTTAATGAGCTTCTTAAGTGATGACGTATTTCCGGATTCAGCTCGATTGTTAAATACAAAAAACAATGTTTTTGTTTAACAACAAATGATGACATCATAAACACGCACTTATGATGCAACAAAGCAAAATACACACTTCCGGATTGCGAATCACGCGCAGTGACGTCATACCTAACAAGCCCATTAGGTCTTGATAGAGAGATCCATTTTAGCAATGTCCTGCTTATTTCTCGCTAGGCACCGCCCACTTTTCATAGGAATTAATTTCTATACTTTGAATCCTAATTTCCCCAGATTCACATTTTCGAAGTAATTATACAGGTAAGCTGCTGAATATTTTAAAACTAATTCGACTGGGCGCTGTTGCTGTCTATGTCAGCGCCCAATCAAATTAGTTTCAGAATATTCAACAAAATATTTATTAAATAGCAAATACATCAAAGACATATAATTCGTACACTTGACTGAAGATTCCAGTTTCATGACGTAGTCTTCTTGATCAATTACGATGCGTGACGTCAGCCTATCTGTGACGTAGTTTAATATAGCGTCATAAACTCGAGTGTCAGATTGGATCCATTCATTTTGTAGGTACCTGTTTAAGCTTTCGTTGTAGATTCATTGATGTATATAATTGTCAGCATGGTGCTCTGGGGGTATGTTGAACATTTTTGAAGTAAATGTTCAAAGCTAAGAAACTTGTTGCTACAATCGTACATGTCAGTCTCTTTAATGCTACATCTGTTGAACATATTCATTCAGTTATGTTCAGATCTAAGACATACAATAATAACTTGATCTTTACTGTGGCTCTGGTAATAGCTATCATTCTGCTTAAATTCATGATATTATTAGCATCATATTTTCTTATTTTAGAAATGATCTTAGCTTCTTGAGAGGAATCATATCAGTTTTGTTCTTTCCTACCCTATTCATTTGCTTATTTGTAGGTTTCCAGTTGTAGATTTGACAGGAACACCAGATTGCCACAGTTCTTTTGTAGCTTCTGTCACTGACTACTGCTGAATTTCATTTTGACTCTTTTGACATACAGCACCTATGAAGAATATCCGGCGTATTCCTTTCCAACTCCGTCTCGACTCAAACACCTTTTTCCTATTCTGCCTACTATCTATATTTCTTTATCCCGCTAGCGTCCAGGCCGAGAATCAAATATTGACAAACAGTCATATAGCATTCTTGGCAATAATTAGAATAGAGTCATTTCGTTAATTATGGATTGGACGCTTTAATGTTTCTAACAGTGATTTCATAATATAAATAAGTCTGTGATAAAATACTCAAAGAACAAAAGCCGACGCGCCGACGTGTTTACCAGTTATATATCGGTCTGTCACCGGTGTTATATCCTTGAGGTCACACTATCTGAGCATTTTGCAGACACACACATATGTGTTAGTCTAATAGAATTTGGTTTTCTTTTGAGTTTGGTTGCCTGGGTAGATATGATTTATTAATGTGAATGACGGGTGGGTGACCCTGAGTAACAGTAAAATTACTTTTAAAATATTCAACAGCGTGTCTGTATAATTATCTTGAGGTTACTATTCTGTGAATTCATGCATCAAAGTGGTTAACTCGATATAAACGCACGCATCTTAGCTAGAAATGGGCCGGGCAATGGTTAAATGGATCCCTCTAGTTGCTATTTACCAGGTTTATCTCCACGGAGATATATGTAGTCAAGATCTGCTAGAATTATATTATCTGGAAGTTAGCTAAAACACGTTTCTGGATCTACTTCAAAATTGATACCTGGGTACCTGTTGATGAGAACTCTCGTGATTACGCTTCCTTGAGTCCGTCAATATCCGCCAAAATCATATTTGATAGTGTTAGGACACTTGTCTAGCAGACACATTCCGTTTATTTAATTCTCGTTAAGCCTTGTAAATTAAAAGAACCCCGATTTGCCCCAGAAACAAACACAGAGGCAAAGAAAATCAGTTTCTGAAATTTTACATTCGTAAGATTGACTCGGCATGCTGTGAGCTATCTCATTTTAAGATGCCCTTTTCTTCATTGTAATCGTGTGTTTGTTTTATAGTTCCAGTGCTGGATATTGTCCTGCATCCTGCTGAGAGTGTCACTTTAAGCACAACACAAACAGACCCGTTCATATTCACCTGCACAACTACGAGTAACCCTGCAGCCAACATTTCCTGGGTGCGAGTCAATCAGTATACCGGTGGAGTTATATTGACTGGTGCCACTGAGAACGTGACTATTATTGAAGATCTCATACAAGTGATCAGCACCCTATCATACACACCTCAGAAAGAACATAATGGAGACAATATACGGTGTACAGGGATAAATAGAGCAATGACCAGTCCTAGGATAACCCATTCTGTCACACTAATCATACAATGTAAGTGTTATACATCTACATGTTTTTTAATTTGCCAAAGTGTACTTGATATCTAAATATGTAAATATACTTATATTCCATTAGAATTCTTTCTAATCAGCAAAGATTAGGCACGCAGATAAATTTCATGTTTAATGTGATAAAATATGTATTTCTCGGAACTGATAATTTGAACAATTTTGAAGAAAGTATTCTCTATTCTTCCTCTGTCAGTCAGTGGCTTAGTCAATCTGTCAGTCACTCTATCATCATGTTACATTTCTGACAGAACACGGCATCTTGCACATATCGGCCATCGTACGTCTTCTTACATACCTAATGGTTAACACTTGTGACACGATGCCACTAAAGCAGCATTGTCAGAAATGTTAACCTTTGCTTGATAGACAGAGAGACAAACAGACAGACGACAAGCCTAATTATGCTAAGTACAATCGGAAAAAAAATTGTAGACAATTATTGTACATCTACTTTCCATCCTGAGATGATTAACTGTGCGACGTTTCCTTGATTTTGTCCATGTAGCTTTAAAGATGTATTCTGAGTGATGGACACTGTTACTCGTTAAGCCTTTCACCCTGATAGATTAGATGTACTTATTTCTGTGAGGTAAGAGATTGTCTGTTGAAAACCTTGAAGTTCATTTGACTTGAAACAACAACATTTCCAGTCAAACTAATTTCAAAGTATTCGACGGCTTTTGTAAAATCTCCAGAAAATGTATGAGATACATGTAGTTGCAAGATCGACAACCACCAACTTATTGTTGTCTTGTGAGCTTTAAATTCTGCTAGTCTATTCACTCTCAGCCTTTATTATTTTATTCAGGGCCATAGGCTATATAAAATGAATATATTAAATAAATAATAAATATATAATCATATTCTGTCACCAACACATGTTGAAAACGATTGGTCGAAAGCTGGTGCTATGTTAGGTTTTCAAGTTTCAAGTTTCTTTATTTACTCACAGATCGCCATGTGATATATATCTAAATACTGGTGTTGTTTTTGTTTTTATTGTTGTTGTTGTTGTTGTTGTTGTTGTTGCGGTGGCGGCGGCTGCTGCTGTTAATGATGGTAATAATGATGATGATGATGATGATGTTGTTGTTGTTGTTGATGTTGTTGTTGGTGTTGTTGGTGTTGTTGGTGTTGTTGGTGTTGTTGGTGTTGTTGGTGTTGTTGTTGGTGTTGTTGTCGTCGTTGTTGTTGTTACTTTAACAGAAGTGCCTGGTCATTCTTCCCTACTCTAAATGAACGATATATATATATATATATATATATATATATATATATATATATATATATATATATATATATATATATATATATATATATATATATATATATAAATATATATATATATATATATACATATATACACCTGTGCAAAAGTTAAGCACCAGCAAAAACAATAGAACGTAGAAACATGATGGTACAACTAGGCTGCCATACTTTTTATCCCCGCGTTAGCTGACATAATTCCAAGTACGAAATGCACATGCATGCATGACTTCACGCTGCTTGATGTCCGTGCGTGGCGGGAAACAGCACACGTGTTCAGTTATGTAAAAGTCCAGTTTGAGGTGTAGAACATTACATACAGATTTAGGCGACAAGATTAGGAACTTTGTGTTCATGACCGTGGTTTATTTGTACAGAGAGAATTAGCTCTTGATTGTGAACCGCTATGGCAAGACGAAGGTTAAGTGATCGTGTGAAATGGCAAATCATAGGCATGCATACCACTGGTATGTCATGCAGAGAGATTGGCAGACAGCTGAACATTAACCATACTGTAATCAGTCGTTTGATTGCAAAACATGGGCAAACTAACGAGGTGAAGGACAGGCCTAGATCTGGAAGACCGAAGAAGACTACTGCCCGTGATGATCGAGCCCTAGTACGCCTTATTAGGAGATCTCCATTCACCAACAGCAGAGTGCTCAGCCAGCAATGGGAAACGCGCAATAGAGTGTCAATGTCTACCGTCAAAAGGAGACTGTATGCTGCTGGCATGAAAGCTAGGAGACCTGTCAGACGTCCTCTCCTCACTGCACACCACAAAGAGGAGCGTCTGAGGTGGTGCAACGAAAGAAGACGCCTGGAACATGAGATCCTGGAGACGGGTACACTGGTCCGATGAAAGTCGGTTCCTGCTTCATGCCACAGATGGTCGAACTCGTGTATGGAGGTCCAGACGCACGGCGTACGACCAACGTAACATCATGGAAGAAGTTCCATTTGGTGGAGGTTCCGTTATGATATGGGGGTGCATCTCATTTGATTGTAAGCTGGATCTGTTGACTGTACCTGGAACACTAAATGGACAAAGATATCAAGATTCCATACTGGATAGAGTTGTGGTCCCTCATTTTGTAAATCATGCACCTGGAACCCCCCCTATATTCATGGATGACAACGCCCGACCACATCGTGCTAGAGCTGTGCATGAATACCTCCGCCAGAATGCCATCGAAACCCTACCATGGCCAGCAAGGAGCCCTGACATGAACCCTATTGAGCATATCTGGGACATTCTGGGAAACATGGTGAGAAGGAGGGATCCTCCTGTGCAGAACCTACAGGAATTAACAGACGCACTCCATCTTGAATGGCAACGAATACCACAATGGCGTATCAGTCGGTTGGTGACCAGCATGAGACGTCGTGTCCAGGCCGTCATCCAGGCACAAGGTGGATATACCCGGTATTAATAATGACAGTCTCAAACTCGTGCACAGATGTTAAACTTCGTTTTCAGACACCATTAATGACAATCTAGCCACGTGTGTCAACTGTAGGGCAATAGTTGTCAGTTGTGTCAACGTAACCATATTCAGACCTCGTTTTAAAGTTCAAACAAAAACATACAGTGTTTCCCCACCATCATACTCAGCATTCCTCTAGTTGCATTATTACCTCTTGCACTAAGATGGATGGGTACATAAATGTTTATGCTATTGCTTTCTTCATAGCACATGAATATACCCTCGCATGTGCGTAAAAATAGGGTGGTGCTTAACTTTTGCACAGGTGTATATATACATATATATATATATATATATATATATATATATATATATATATATATATATATATATATATATATATATATATATATATATATATATATATATATATATATATATATATATATGTATATATATATATATATATATATATATATATATATATATATATATATATATATATATATATATATATATATATATATATATATATATATATATATATATATATCAGCTTAAGACATTCTAGCCCAGACAGGCGAGAGCAAATGTAGGTTGAACATTAACAACTTGATATCCTGATTTTTAACCGGCAAATGACAGTCACAATAGATGAATCCATTTTAGCCATCAATCATATGCCGTCATAATCAACTACGTCAAGTTTAGGCTGGAGTCATCATGAATTGCGTCTTGAATGGCGCGATTTAGTTCGTCTTAAACGGTTAATAGTCCGTCAAATTGTACGGATTGTATGTCCTTAGTATTTAATAAACATGCTGTTGAATATTTTGAAACTAAGTTGGCTGGGCGCTCTTGCTGCCATAGGCCACATCAACACCCAGTCAAGTTAGTTTCAAAATATTCAACAGCTTACATGTATAGTTTTCTTGACATTCGGATTCCTGAAGTGCAGGGATCTGTCGATCCTAAAGCCGGCAAAGCATTAGCCAGAGATGGCGGGTCATAGCAAAAACTTGATTCATCCATTAACATCAGAAGGTGCGGGAGTCTTGCAATGGAAATAGCGAGGATTAATAGATTGGTGTGTATAAATCACGATTATCTACTATACATGTACAAGCTATCTGCACTGAATGATACATTATTTGTTATTGCTTTCAGATCCACCGAATGTTGTGAACCCTATCTCTGGTTATACAAGCTTTGATCCAGTTACTGAGAGCAGCAGAGAACCTCTAAGCCTGACATGTAGCGTGAATGGTGTTCCTAATCCTAACACTCTCACCTATACCTGGTCCAGTGACTGTGGAACTGGTGAGAACAACACTGATAAGTAATCACTATATGCATAGGGGATGTCAATCAATGTGTTATTTAATTGCAACATTCCTCCACCCGTGCGTGCATGTTCGGGGTTTTTTTGTCTAACGCTAAGATGTCTATGTAGATAATAATGTCGGGTGTCATACCCTGTGACATGAAAATTCTGAGATTCCAGTTCAACGAAATCTTCCAACATTATTCAAGGTTATGAGAGCTATAAAAATTAGATTGACAAAATATTGCTTCAAGAGAATAACCCAAGAGGGTCGCACGGAATCAGGCCCGATTTGGTTCATGTGTATATGGTAACATGCTGTTTCCGGGGATTAATCCATCCACCTTCGAATAGATTTTCATGCCGTGAGAAATGTCACATTGTGTTAAAATATCATTTGTATTGGTTTCCTTAAAAAAGCATGTGTTTTGGGGCATGCGACTATTATTGGTCTTTTATATGGGAAATTATCAGCAAGATATATAATATTATTTACAATCCTCTTGATAAGTTTAATATTGACGAAATTTTTACTAATCTGTGATGAAGGGCATTGGAGACCGCTGTGTCTATAGCGTTTGGTGCCGTCTTTTTGTTTGTTTGTTTGTTTGTTTGTTTGTTTGTTTGTTTGTTTGTCTGCCTGTTTAATTTGCGTATTTGTATGTCTGTCCCTACGTCCGTCCGCCCATCCATCTTGACATCTGTCCGTCCGTCCGCTCGTCCGTCCATCCATCTGTCTGTGTGTTGGTCTGTGTGTATGTCTGTCTGCTTATCCGAGGCATATCTACGGAATCCTGTGAAGCGAGAATTACCAAATTGAGCACATACATTCATATTATGACATTTATCTTGGCGTCAAAAGGTAAAAAATCGAAGTCATGGGATTATTTCGTGCATACTGAAATACACAATTTTCCTCGATAACTCTGCAATGCAAGCAGGTAGAATCAGCAATTCAGTAACATACATTTAAATTGTGAGTAGTTAGAACCACAATTCATAATTTATATAGGGCCCGGGGTCACTAAGTACATCCCTAAATACACAATTGTAGCAATAAATTAGGAAAATAAGTAGGTAGAATTACCAAATCTGGCACATTCATTCATTATGCAGGTGGATAGAAGTGTTGTATTGCATGACAAAACCTCAAATATCTAGTCACATGGTCACGGAGTGCATACCTGAATGCACATTTGTCCACAACTCTGGAATCACATGATTTTGGCACACGCATTCATATTATGACAGTTTATGTTTGCTTGTAGTTTGAGGTAAATGGATCATCTATCTAGGTCACGGGGTCACTAAGTGCAATTTCAAGAGAGAGCGCGAAGGTGTAGGTCAGCATCTCCCTCGAGTGCATTCTTGTTCTAATATCGATCAAATTTGGACGGACGATAGCGCGCGATCGCGAATCTGCAGATTCACTGCTTTTGCCATTTGAACCACCAAGCCAGCCCACCGCACCCACACATCCTGGGTACGGGGCTAAATGTAAATGTCCAGCTGCACTCCATCATCAAATGGGTAACTGGCATAACCAATTTGGTTGAATTCCATCAAACCGTTTCGGAGGATTGGCTTTACAATCAATTGTCTCAATTGAGACGGATGAGTGGGATGATTGATATAACCCACACTTCAACAAACGTTGAGGGTAAATATGAAATGATTTAATCCTCTATTTATCATACATACCGTAGATACATTGTATCCAATGATAACAGTTAATATGAGCTTAATGGCAAACAGTTTTGTAATTATTGTTAGTTATGGGCATGTATTTACGATTTTCCAGAGAGTCATAATAGAATACATCATCAAAGGCACCGCCCTACTGTCTGTTGTCCACTCTTTCCGTCTTGCTTAATTTGCTCAGTTAATTTTTATTTAGCATAAATATAGCCACATGATTAACTAAAACACATTCTAACTTTGCCAAAGAAAAAGTGATTTAATAACATTTTAACGCACAATACGATACATTAAATTAACATTTGAAATTATCTATCTTTAATAATTTTTCTGTTCATTTCGAATGTTTGTAACAGCTGTGACTGTTCCTGAAATGCGATTAGCTAAAGCCATACTAGACTTAATTTGAAAATATTAAGAAACGTTCGCATATGGTTGTTTAGAAGTTGAGATTACTAGTTTTTCTTGTTACATTGCCACAGGAAAGGGAAGTACATCTCAGATCATCAGTGTTGCTCGTAGGCTGGATATGCACAATAAACAGTGCTATTGTACAGTCACACATTCTGAGACAGGATGGAGTCAAACTTCCCCATCTGTCACATTCATTGTTCACAGTGAGTATATTTCTCATGTCTCTTTTATAGCATGATTGACATATGTAACCCCTCTTGTCTCAACCCTTTAATCATCAAATTGGACAAAACGGAATCTGCAGTGATCATGAGGAGTGTCCATTTGAAGAAGAAATTACGACTATTTTGTAAAATTAGCCACTGGAATAACTGGCTCCGTAACCGACCCAGTCGTTCTAGAAGCACATTTCTAAAATTATCTTCTATTGGCCGGCAAATAAATACTTGTTACACGGAAAACTCGAGTTTCTTAACCATTGCCACTTTGATGTTCAAGCGGGTCAAAAATGACCTCTGCAATGGTGGTGAGAAGTGCTCATTTGCAGGAAAAGAGACAATATTATTGTAAATTTCCTCGTTAGGTTTACAAAAATATTTTTTTCGTGGCCAGCAAAAATTATAATTTTCCTGAAAGATCTTGACCGTTAAAAGGTTAATTTAGCTTTCCAAAGTACCCTTCCATCATCTGACCTCGTATGACGTCATAATCAGTTCAGCGCGTGTATGATGACGTCACAATAATTACGTCACAATGTGTTCCATATAGACCATCAACAAATCTCAAATAGTCCGACACGTTCTATGAATTGTATGCCTTTGTATTTGTTTGCTATTT
Organism: Chaetoderma sp. LZ-2023a; assembly: GCA_034401795.1. Taxonomy (NCBI): domain Eukaryota; kingdom Metazoa; phylum Mollusca; class Caudofoveata; order Chaetodermatida; family Chaetodermatidae; genus Chaetoderma; species Chaetoderma sp. LZ-2023a. Next base: position 37,932,108 of record CM067361.1, on the reverse strand, counting down.
AATAAAAATGATGTTGAATATTTTGAAACTAATTTGCCTGGGGGCTGTTGCTGTCTTAAGGACACCCCACACTGACGCAGCGCGTCGGCAGTACTGCAGCAGCGTGTCGACAGCAAAAAAGGCACAGTGAATTACCCGTTGTATTCATAGTTTCACACATCCGGGTATTTTGTGATCGGCCACCATTAAAGTTGGGGCAACTCTACTACATGCTAAAGAGCACTGCCGATAGTAATGCATTGTTTACATTTTCCATAAAGCTCAAACCATAAAATCCTGTATCTGAAAATCTGTAAAAACTCCGCTCAATATCAGAAAACATAAAATCACCAATGAATTTTGCAAGATAGGAAAGAAAATGTAATTAACGTTTCATGGCTCATTGCTCGTAATGTTAAATTATACCATCCGAAAATGGCGTCACTCCCACGGTATTATGGGAAAATTGATTGTGATGACGTCATCACGATTCTATGAATACCCACATTGGAGCAGCACGCCGGCAGCTCGTCGACGTCATTTTTTCTCGATCGCTCACGAAGCGATTTTTGCTGCTTGTTGCCCTGACATGTAGGGAAATTTTATCTATATATTCTAGGAATTCTCCAAAGCACGTGTGGGGAGCCACAATATAGGAGTATAATATAATATTGTTAACGCATTTGCTCAGATTTTCAAAAGTGAAAATTTCCTGTTTATTTTATTACTTGAGAGTTTGTTGATTTTGTCTCAATCATCGCTTATATTACCTTTCTTCTAATATATTGTATGTTATATAGTTTATATTTAGGCAACACAATAGTTTTCGTCTGTCTACAGTCCAGCCTGTCTATAGCCATCATCTGCCCATAGTGGTCGCTATGGACAGGGTCCACTGTATTTTAATTATTGATCTTAACATAGTTTTGCTTTCAGTAGGAGGCTGCAGAGTTTATGGGTTTTCTTAAAGGCATTAACGGGTCTGGACCCAAAGGGTTCACGCTATTTAGTTTGTAATGTATTGTATTCCTCTTTGAAAATTTTCACAACTTCAACATTTTTCCTATTGTATGTTAGGACAAAATGGATTATCCCCTTGTATCTGATAGGCCTGAGTCTGCATTTAGGCCACAAGGCCATTTTGTTTGCAGACATTTAATCCGGAATGATTCTCTGAGAAGTCGGCATTTTTTCCGTTTCTTCTTATGTATCTAAAATTGTTGTATTGTTCAATTGGTATGGTTTCCAAATCACGGTGGATAAGATGGCGTGGCCGATTGAAATGCTCAGTTACACTAGTGTCCTCATTCAGGTGTATGTCTGAATGGACCTTTGGTTTGCCCTGCATATTGTTTTTGACACAGCATGCATGATAGTAAGTAAATTACAGTTTCTCTGTCGCAATCCAGGCATGATTGAATTTGGAACTTGTATTTTATTTGAAAGCTAGTAAAGCTATCTTGGTTCGGGAGAAATTTGTTTAATTTACACCTAGGTTTTCCACATTTCCCGGAGTGTCCCCTCCTAGGGACTGATGGTTTGTGGCTAATCTTAGTGGTGGTTATATTGTTTATATGTTATCTTCTGTAAGGTGTACGACTTGCTTTTCCGAAGTTGGGAGGTGGAGTAGGCTCTTATTTTCAGTGCATTAAATAACGTTGAACATGCTGAATTTAGGCTTTTTCCATCACTAGAGTTCCTATGAAATCGATTGATTTGTGATTTTACTAAACCTTACTAAATTGTGTGGAGGGTGAACAGACTTTTTGTGGAGCAGCTGATGTGAATTTGTGGGCTTGAAATAAACATTATGATCTAAATAACTGGATGCATTGAATTTAGTGCCTTTGTAGACTGTTATGTCTAAGAAATCAAATGAGCTATCACTGATATCTGCCTTAAGTCTGATATTGGGGTCATGACTATTTAGAGTGAGTAGGAATTCTGTGAACTCCTCTCTGGAGTGTGGCCAAATTAAGAAGATGTCATCCAGATACATATTAAAGTTAAGAGGGCTTTTATTGCACTCTTTAAGGGCTGCCTCTTCCCATTCTGCCATGTAGATATTTGGAAAACTAGGGCTAAATGTTTGCCCATGGCGCAACCACTAATCTGTTGGTAGATAGCTCCATAAAACTCAGAATCATTGCCTTTTAGACTAAGTTCTAATAAGGACAATATTTCTGTATCAGGACGCTGTATATCTGGGTATTTCTTTAGGCCCGCCACACCGAGTCCATACCCTTTTCGATATCAATGTTTGTGTACATTGAATCGACATCTAGAGCTATTAGGAATGCATAAGGTGGGACTTTGATTTGGGCCAGTTCTGCTAGGAAATCTGTGTTTTAGACAGCTTGGGTGCCTATTAGCAATGGGCTGTAGATGACAAATGATAAACTCGCTGATCCTGTATGATTCAGAGCCACAGTCCGAAATAATCAGCCTACCCGGTTGTGGCATGGGAGTCATCCAAGAGCTTATCAGTTTGTGAATTTTAGGCAGTAAGTAGAATGTACGTGGCTTGGAATCATTTTTGGCACACAAATACTTAAATTGTTTTTTACTGATCTTATCTTTTTTTGGTAATGCCTCAAGAATATCATTAAATATGGGATGGTTTTGTGGCCAAATAGCTTCATCCAATTTTGTGTAGTGCTTAACGTTATTCAGCTGTCTCAGAGCTTTCTGTATGTAATTATATGATGTTAAGATTTGCATTTTTATCTTTATCAATCCCCATGTTGATGATGATTTTCTCAGGCTGATGTGTGCCTTTATATCGCCTGATTGTGCACCTAGCATGATTCAAATTGGCCCCTGGGACATAAGCAACATCCATCTCAGGGTGGGGGAAGCAGATTTATCCTACTAAGATTTGATAAGCCAAAGAGTAGAACTTTCTTTGATATTGTAGGAAGACACCAATGAGTTTTGACTGTTGTCTCAGCTCGGAATTTCCAGAAAGTGGTCTTATCCAATGCTACAGGTTTGTTGTTCTGAACCTGTAGGTTTCGTCGATTGCTAGGTTGGGCTGGTGTGGGTGGGAAACTGGGCTGGGGTCTGGTAGAGGAAGAAGGCAGCGTGTTGATGTTGTGCTGGCTGCCATTTCGCTTCCGCAGTCGTGGATACCGTGGAGCGAGCGGTGGACATTCAGTAGGTGATGCTATACAGCTGACAAATTGCGTACTATTATGTGCACTCCGTGATGGCGGTGTATCTATCATCAGGCAGTGGGATAGAAGATGGAGATAGACAGGCAAATCTGTTAACATAACTGCCAATAGAGCTAGACGTTGATGGGCTACCCACTACTGCTATTGGGGAGCGTTTCATATCCCAACGTTTCAGCAGGAGTGAGATATCTGCTGGTGATCTAGGGCGTTTGTTCTGTCGTGGTAGTGTAGTTGGCTCAACAGTCTGCGGATTTGTGGTGTCGGTGGGTCCTGGGAACTTTGGACTTTTGATTTCGTTTCTACTGGTTTGATAAATTCTAAAAGTGCAGTAATAGCATGTTTTTCTAATTTGCGTAGATAATTATATTTAGCCCAACCTACAGCTACATTTTGGGCACGTTTAAGGTCAACACCTGGCGATTTTTGTACTGAAGCGAGTTCAGCGCTCAAAGCCCCAGAGTTGGGATTCATAGTGGTGCATCATGGCTGTAATAATTGATCTACCCCATGCAAGATTGACCTCAGCCAGTGAGTCAAACGCCTCTGTGCACGGCATAGCGGGTTTGCAGAACCTATTCAGTTCATCAATTTTATTGCCCCTGCCCCTAGGAGAGCCTAGGAAGAGAGTCCTCTTCCAGGTGCGTCTCGAGGACCATCATGTGGTGAAAGCATTGCAATATGCGGTAATATACCTGGATTAGCCTTGCAATGGCTGGATTGGTTGGTTTGTGCTGGTGATTATGGTGGCGAGTGTTACTAGAGAGACCAGGTTTGTTATACCCTTGGCCATTGCGTCTCTTATGAATTCTCTTATCTATGATCAATCAATCAATCAATCAATCAATCAATCAATCAATCAATCAATCAATCAATTCATTAATTCATTAATTAATTCATTCATTCATTCATTCATTAATTCATTAATTCATTAATTCATTAATTCATTAATTCATTAATTCATTCATTCATTCATTAATTAATTCATGTGTGCCTGTGCGCGCGTGTGTGTGTGTGCGCCCGTGCGTGCGTGCGTGCGTTCGTGCGTGTGAGTGCATATGACATTTTAATGTTAATGACGGGCGGGTTTCCCTGGGTCATCAATTCATGATAGACAGGGCCTCATAGCATCTTTTGTGCTATCATTTTGGCTGTTAGTATGAGTGCATGTATTTTTATGCTTTGTGTTTCTGTGTGTTTGTGTGTGTATGTGCGTACGTGCGTGTGTTAGTGTGTGTGCGTGCGTGTGTGCGTATGTATGTGTGCGCGCGTGTGTGGTTGCCTGGGTGGATATGATTCATTAATGTGAATGACGGGTGGGTGACCCTGAGTAACAGTAAAATTAGTTTAAAAATATTCTACAGCGTGTCTGTATAATAACCTTGAGACTAAGATACTGTGAATTCATGTAACAAAGTGTTAACTCGATTTAAACCTACGTACACAGTGAGTGGCGCTTAACTAGAATTGGGTGGGGCATGTGTTAAATGGATTCCTCTATTTGCTATTTACCAGATTTATTTCCGCGGAGATATATGTAGTCAAGATCTGCTAGAATTATATCATCTGAAAGAAACCCGATTTGCCACAGAAACAATCGCAGAGGCAAAGAAAATCAGGTTCTGAAATTTTACACTCGTGAGATTGACTCGGCATGCTGTGAGCTGTTTCATTTTAAGACGCCTTTTTCTTCATTGCAATCGTGTGTTTGTTTTATAGTTGGAGCGCTGACTATTGTCCTGCATCCTGCTACGCGTGTCACTTTAAACACAACACAAACAGCCCCTTTCACATTCGCCTGCACAACTATGAGTTACCCTGCAGCCAACATTTCCTGGGAGCGAGTGAATCAGCATACCGGTGCAGTTACATTGACTGGTGCCACTGAGAGCGGAGGTCTCATACAAGTGATCAGCACCCTATTATACACACCACAGAAAGAACATAATGGAGACAAGATACGGTGTACAGGAATAAATAGAGCAATGACCATTCCTCAAGTGTCACAAGCTGCCACACTAATCATACAATGTAAGTGTTATACATCTCTATGTTTTTTAATTTGCCATTGTGTACTTGATATTTAAATATGTAAATATATTTATATTCCATTATAATTCTTTCTAATCAGCAAAGATTAGGCACGACGGTAAATTTCATTATTAAGACAGGTGATTGCACTATTTTAATCCCATTTCGTATGAAATTTTACTTTCGACCCGCAACTAGTCAGTCTGTCTGTCTGTCTGTCTGTCCATCCGTCCGTCCGTCCATCTGTCCGTCTGTTCCAAAATCTTGGCTGAATCGTTTATCCAGGGGCACATCCACAGATTTTTTTGGTAATTTTCACCATTAAATTGGAAATCGTTTTCTTTAAGAATTAGCTCTAATAATTTTAGAATTTCGCTATCGGGTCGATTTGGATCTGGGACTTTTACAAAAGCATTCGGTACAGCATTGACACCGCCATCACTATCTGTATTGATGTTCATAGCGTCCATGTCTAATGTGACAAAATATGTATTTCTCGGAACTGACAATTTGAACAATTTTGAAGGAAAGCGTTGGTCTTGCTCGGTCAGTAAGTAAGTTTATTTCCACTATAAGCCATCGGCTCTTGAGTGTACATATTTCCATAATTCTGTGACGAATACTAGTATTCAATAATCATTGTTTGTAAAATTGCACATAATTAACATAAGTATTAATACCATCATAATTTCCATCATATTCAGCACCATCATTACTATTAATTATTATCCTTATTTTCATCATCATCGTTTTCATCAGCATTATTTTATTATTTTATTGTTGCAATCAATAACATTATATCGATAATAATAATGATGATGATGACGGGGTCGACACCAGTAATGGTTACTAGAATCACCCCATCATCATCATCATCATCACCATCATCATCATCATCATCATCATCATCATCCCAACCATCATCATCACCACCACCACCATCACCATCAACACCACCATCAGCATCTCCGTCCTCCCGCTCCATCGCTCACTGAGTGATGGAGCTGAATAACGAAAACAATAACGATGATGGTGGCGAGGACGACGACAGCAGTGACGATGATGGCGGTGACGATGGATTTGGGATTTCTCGGATGTCCTTCCTCCGCGATTCTAAACACGAAAGTTAGAGCGAAAGAGAATCGAGGAGAGAGCGCTCCGCCTACCCGCAATACCACCATCAAATATATATATATATATATATATATATATATATATATATATATATATATATATATATATATATATATATATATATATATATATATATATATATATATATATATATATATATATATATATATATATAACTTTTTGTTCATTCATATTCATAAAATCAAGTCCTGCCTCCTCGTTTCTAGGCGCGAAAACTAGGGACGAAAGAGGAAACGAGGAGACATTTCTTTTCAGCCCAGCCCGTCGTCTACGCCTCTCACATCCATCCATCCACCCATCCACCCATCCATCCACCCACCCAAGCTCACCCATCCACCCATCCATCCATCCATCCACCATTCCCTCCTTCCTTCTTTCCTTCCATACATCCACCCACCTATCCATTCATTCATTCATTCATTGCACACTATCCCCACCTCGCCCTCTCTGGAGAAGATGCTCTTGACAATGTTTCGCTTCGTAATTTAAACGCCTTATATGAAAAAGATGCTAATTTCCGTAAAACAGTTTCGTTACTACTCTGAAGCAGCTCAATAAATTTCAAAACGCTCCGTCAGTTGCTTAGTCAACCTGTCAGTCAATCTAGCATCATTTCCATTTCTTACAGAATATGACATCTCGCACATATTGCCCGCCGTACTTGTTCTTACGTCTGCACATAATGATTAACACGTCTGACACGATGCGACTAATGCAATATTGTCAGAAATGTTAAACTGTGCCTGATAGACAGAGAGACACACATAGAGACAAGCCTAATTATGCTAGGTGCAATCGCAAATAAATAGAAAAAGAATTGTAGATAATTATTGTACATGTACTTTTGATCCTAAGATGATTAAATTGGCAATATTTCCTTGGTTTTATCTATTTAGCTTTAGAGATGTATTCTGGGTGATGGACACTGATACACATCAAGGTTTTCAACCTGTTAGATTAGATGTACTTATTTCTGTGATGTAAGATAGTGTCTGTAGAATATTTTGAAGTTCATTTGACTTAAAACAACAACATTTCCAGTCAAACTAATTTCAAAATATTCGACGGTTTTGTAGCATCCCCAGAAAATGTATGAGACACGATCTTGCATACATGTAGTTGCAAGAGCTACAGCCAACAACTTATTGTTATCTTGTGAGCGTTCAATTCTGCTACTCTATTCACCCTCAGCCTTTATTATTTTATTCAGGGCCTAAAACTATTTACATAAAATGAATACATCAAATAAATAATAAATATATGATCATATTCTGTCACCAACCCTTGAGGAAAATAATTAGTCGAAAGTTGGTGTTATGTTAGGTTTTCAAGTTTCAAGTTTATTTATTTACACACAGATCTCCATGTAATATATAGGGTCTATGATAAATCTAAATACTGTTGTTGTTGTTATTGTTGTTGTTGTTGTTGTTGTTGTTGTTGTTGTTGTTGTTGTTGTTGTGGCTGCTGGTGCTGATGATGCTGCTGCTGCTGTTGTTGTTGTTGCTGTTGATGATGCTGTTGTTATTGATGATGTTGTTGTTGCTACTTTAACAGAGGTGCCTGGTCATTCCTGCATGATGCTCTAAATGAACGATATATATATATATATATATATATATATATATATATATATATATATATATATATATATATATATATATATATATATATATATATATATCAGTTTAAGACATTCTGGTGCAGACGTGCGACAGCAAATATAGGTTTAACATTAATAACTTGATATCCTGATTTTTAACCCGCAAATGACAGTCACAATAGATGAATCGAGTTTAGCCATCAATCGTATGACGTCATAATCAACTACGTTAAGTGTAGGCAGGAGTCATCATCAATTACGTTATGAATGGCGAGATTTAGTCCGCCACAAACGGTTACTAGTCCGTCAAATTTTTAGGATTGTATGTCCTTACTATTTAATAAACATGCTGTTGAATATTTTGAAACTAATTTGACTGTGCGCTGTTGCTGCCATAGGCAGCAACAACACCCAGTCAAACTAGTTTCAAAATATTTAACAGCGTACATGTATAGTTTTCTGGACATTCGGATTCAGGAAGTGCAGGGATCGGTCGATCCTAAAGCCGGCAAAGCATTGGTGGAGGTTAGTCAGAGATGGGCGGGCGGGGCATAGCAAAAACTGGATTCAGCCATTAACACCAGAAGGTGCGGGAGTCTTGCAATGGAAATAACGAGGATTAATAGATGAGTGTGTATATCACACGGTTATCTTCTATACATGTACGAGCTCTCTGCACTGAATGATACATTATTTGTTATTGTTTTCAGATCCACCGAATTTTGTAAACCCTATCTTAGGTTATATAAGCTTTGATCCAGTTACTGAGAGCAGCACAGAATATCTGAACCTGACATGTAGCGTGAATGGTGTGTCTAATCCTGATACTCTCACCTATACCTGGTCCAGTGGCTGTGGAACTGGTAAGAACAAGGCTGATAAGCAATCACTATATGAATAGGGGCGGTCTGCCCAGGTGCTATTTAAGTGCAACGCTCATTCACCCGTCTGTGCGCATTAGTTTCTGCTATCTAACGCTAAGATGTCTATGTAGATAATAATGTCGGGTACCATACCTGGTGACATGCCAATACTGAGATTCCAGGTCAAACGAAATTTTCCAACATTATTCAAGATTATGAGAGATATAAAAATAAGATTTAAAAAATATTGCTTCAAGAGAATAACCCAAGAGGGCCGCATGGAATCAGGTCCAATTTGGTTCATGTGTATCTGGTAACATGTTGTTTCCTGAGATTAATCCATCCACCTTCGAAGAGAGTTTTGTGCCATGAGTAATGTCAAATTGTGTTAAAATATCATTTGTATTGGATTACTTAAAAAACATGTTTGTTGGGGCATGTGACTATCGTTGGTCTTTTATACAGAAAACTATCGGCAAGCTATATACTGTTATTTACAATCCTCTCGATAAGTTTAATATTGACAAAATTTCGATTTTACTTAAATAGTTACTAAACTGTGATCTTCTTCTTCTTTTCGTTCGCTGATCATACCGCCAGTACTAAAGTGACTATCGACATGATCATAAGCGTTAAGTGCGTGGATCCATGGTTTATTAGAGTGCGCCGTGCGGCCTGGAACCTCCGTCTTCAGCACTCGAGGTTTCTGTCAGGGTTACCTCACCCTTACCTCCTTTAGTCGCCTCTTACGACACGCAGAGGTTACGGAAGGTGTATTCTAAGCCCCACCTACAGGGCAAACTAAACTGTGATGAAGGGCATGTTCTCTCGTCGGTCGGTCGATCGGTCGGTCGGTCGGTCGGTCGGTCGGTCGCTCGGTCGGTCGGTCGGTCTGCCTGTCTGTGTGTTTGTCTGTTTGTATGTCTGGCTGTTTATCCGAGGCATATTCACGGACTCCTGTGAAGTAAAATCACCAAATTGAGCACATACATAGTCATATTATGAATTTTAGCTTGGCATCAAAAGGTCAAACATCAGGGTCATGGGGTTATTTCGTGCATACTGAAATACACAATTTTCCTCGATATCTCTGCAATTCAAGCATGTAGAATCAGCAATTCAGTAACATGCGTTTATATTGTGAGTGGTTAGAATCACAATTTATTTTGAGATTAAAAATTCGAATATCTAGGGCATGGGGTCAGTAAGTGCGTCCCGAAATAAAGCCCCTGTTTAAGACTATATGATCGGCCTCAACGTGGCGCAGGGGTGTAACCTACTGGGTGTCAATCCAGACATTTGGAGGGGCTAACCAGAGCATTATGCACAACGCCAATGTAATGAAATGAAAAAATATGAGCACATACGGAGTCATATTATGAATTTTAGCTTGGCGTCAAAAGGTCAAACAACGAGGTCATGGGGTTATTTCGTGCATACTGAAATACACAATTTTCCTCGATTACTCTGCAATGCAAGCATGTAGAATTACCAATTCAGTAACATACATTTATATTGTGAGCGGTTAAAACTAATTTATTTTCAGGTTAAAAATTCAAATATCTAGGGCAGTAAGTGCGTCCCTAAATACAGAATTGTAGCCTCAAATCGGGAAAGTAAGTAGGTAGAATCACCAAATCTGGCACATTCATTCACTATACAGGTCGATAGAAGTATTATGTGTTGCATGACAGGACCTCAAATATCTAGTCGCATGGTCACGGAGTGCATACCTGAACGCACATTTGTCCACAACTCTGGAAGCACATGATTTTGGCACACGCATTTATATTACGACAGTTTATGATTGATTGTAGTTTGAGGTAAACGGATCATCTATCTAGGTCACGAGGTCACTAAGTGCAATTTCAAGAGAGAGCGAGAGAGAGAGAGAGAGAGAGAGAGAGAGCGCGAAGGTGTAAGTTAGCATCTCCCCCGAGTGGATTCTTGTTCTAATATCGATCAAATTTGGACGGACGATATGGCGCGCGATCGCGAATCCCCAGATTCACTGCTTTTGTCATTTGACCCATCAATCAACCCCCACCCACCCCACACATCGGGGCTAAATGTAAATGTCCAGCTGCACTCCATCATCATATGGGTAACTGGCATGACCAATTTGGTTGAATTCCATCTAACGGTTTCAGAGGATTGTCTCAATTGAGACGGATGAGTGGGATGATTGATATAACCCACACTTTTCTTCAAACAACGTTGGCGGTACATATGAATGAATTTAATCCTCTATTCATCATACATACCGTAGATACATTGTATCCAATGATAACAGTTAATATGAGCTTAATGGCAAACAGTTTTGTAATTATTGTTATTTATGGGCATGTATTTACGATTTTCCAGAGAGTCATAATAGAATGCATCATCAAAGTCACTTCCATACTATCTGTTGTCCACTCTTTCCGTCTTTCTTATTTTGCTCATCTAATTGTTATTTAGCAGAAATTTAGCCACATGATTAACTAAAACACATTCTAACTTTGCCAAATAAAGTGTCATTTAATAACATTTTGATGCACAACACGATCCAATACATTAATAACATTTGAAATTATCTATCTTTAATAATTTTCTGTTCATTTCGAATGTTAGTAACAGCTGTAAATGTTCCTGAAATGCGATTAGCTCAAGCCATACCAAACTTAATTTCAAAATGTTAAGAAACGTTCGCATATGACTGTTTTGAAGTTGAGATTACTAGTTTTTCTTGTTACATTACCACAGGAAAGGGAAGTACATCTCAGATCATCAATGTTCCTCGTAGTCGGGATATGAACAATAAACAGTGCTATTGTACAGTCACACATTCTGAGACAGGATGGAATCAAAATAGCCAATCTGTCACATTCATTATTCATTGTGAGTATATTTCATGTTGGCTCTTCTCTGGCATGATTTTGATTTGTCTCAACTTAACCCGTTAATCATCAAGTTGGACAAAACGGAATCTGCAGTGGTCATGAGGAGTGCCCATTTGAAGAAGAAGAAGATAAGACTATGACTTTGAAAATTAACCCCTGGAATAACTGGCTCGGTAACAGAGCCAGTCATTCTAGAGGCAAATTTCTAAAAGTATCTTCTATTGGCCGGCAAATGAATAATGGCTACATGGAAAACTCGAATTTACTTAACCATGACCACTTCAAAATGACCCCTGCAGTAAGGGTGAGGAATATCCATTTGCTGGAAAAGAGACGATATTATTGTAAATTTCATTGGTCAGTTTATTTATTACGTCATAATTAATATCAGTCTCAGAAACATCCATAGGCATATAAGGCTGTTCGATTATTGAAATAAATAATCGATTATGATGTCTGGAAAGTAATCCATTTAATCGGATAATCGATTATTTAATCTTGGAACTTTGGAAGTAGCAACTACGTAGTGAGGGAGGGATGGTGTGCGCGTGCGCGAAAGCGAGAGAGAGAGAGAGAGAGAGAGAGAGAGAGAGAGAGAGAGAGAGAGAGAGAGAGGGAGAGAGAGACGAGAGCATATCTTTCTTAATAATAATAATAACAATAATAATAATAATAATAATAATAATAATAATAATAATAATAATAATAATAATACTAATAATAATAAATAAATAAATAAATAAATAAATACATAAATAAATAATTAATAAATAAATAAATAAATAAATAAATAAATAAATAAATAAATAAATAAAAATGCCTGATTTTCTATAAAAATAACAGAATACTTAATTTCGTAAATTGGTTCCGAGTTAGGTTTAGATTACCTCAACTAAGTAGGCCTATGAAAAGACCGCACGCCGCTCAATAGGACAGGCTATATCATCACAAGTCCTCTGATTGGCTAAATACGAGGAACAACCCCGCCCAGTATAATGAACTCAATTTGGAATCCATTGTTCACTCGTTCCCATTGGATAGCGGTATTTAGGTCTACTCTCAGCTTTTCAAGCCAGTAAAAAGGCGCCAATTTAATTTAAACATTACAGAGATTAACTTTTAATTATATAAAGCTCGCCCGTAGCGCTTATCTACGATGCGTCCCTATTTTCTAGCATTGGAAAAGCTGAATATTTTGAAAATCATTTGACTGCGCGTGAAGCAACAACTTTAAGTCAAATTAGTTACAAAATTATCTGCAGAATTTATGAAAACTTGGATCGAAAGTTTTTTAATTTACTACGAAGTCAATTTTGTGCATTTTTTTGGCGAAATGGCCGTATTATTTTTCTTTTTATAAATTTCGCCCAACTACGAAGGTTTCCTATGTCCCAGCATTACAAAAGGCGAATATTTTGAAAATAATTTGACTGCAAGTTGTTGCTGCCTTAGGCAGCAACAGCTTTAAGGCAAATTGGTTCCAAAACAATCATCAGAATTTGTGAAAATTCACGTCGAAATTTTGTGACTTTACTATGAAAAACAGTTCTTCCTTTTTTAATTTTTTTTTCTCGCAAAATAGCCACCAACACTCCAGCCCACAGCCTTCAGGGGGATATTAAGCAGTGGCAATGACATGCTTCCGATCGCTGGTGTATCAAGCAATTACTTATCTTAACGTTCACGTGCGTGAATTATGACACGGGGCGGACGGGCTTGAACGTCAGGAATAGATGTTTATAGAGCTACCTTGCTAGAGCAATCAAACCACCGATGCATTAGCTGCATTACAACACTTAAACACTAAATTATGCCTGATTAGAATAAATAATCGATTTTGCTCATTTAAATCGATTTTTCGATTACTTTGTTATACACTCGGTTATATAATCGGCAGCAAAAATAACCGACTATCGATGAAACATCGATAAACCGAACAGGCCTACAAGCATACATATATTTGGTGAAGACTAACATAATACTACGATCGCTAAGAATGCATTGGTATGCATTATTTATAGTTTAATTGACAATCAAGCTATCATTTTTGTATATTTTGCTGCCATCTTGGTTTTCATGGAAAATCATGGCGAGTCATCTATAAAGTTTCTAGCCTCATCACAAAACGATCGCCGCGAACGTTCGCGAAACAGCCCGTTCAGGAGGCCAAACGTACCACGTGACCTAACAATTATTCGGCGAACGGAAAATATTCGCACTCCTGAACGGACACTAGCGCCCCTCGTGTTGTGATCAATATAAAGTTAATAGCGCTAATTAAATGATTCTCTTGATGAGAAAACTGGACGGCACAAACAAAATACGGTTCAAATAATAATAAAAAACCCAATAAAGAACAGATTATTTAATACGTCCCCAACGCACGCCAGGCCTAGCTCAAACTTTCTAATTTTATTTCCTAACTAAGCAAAACAATACCCCCAGTTTTCTTTATCGAATTATGTCTATTATGGATATATGAGAACATTAAGTTTTGGTATGACAGATGTTTCATTTGATTGTCAATTCTACCAGCAGACGACATCAAGAGTGTGATACCGTACACAATCATATCCCATTCCACTAGTCGTCTACGTGGAAAAGCAAATTACTTGGAGTCGTATACTCGAGTTTCGTTAGACAAAGTGGGCGTTGTCAAATTAGTCGCTGCTAACTAAAGCACGAATATATTTAATTATAGCATTAAACAAATGCTGCTGGCTATGGTTGATTGGTTGGTTGCTGGACGTCCCTCCAGTATAATTGGGAGCACCTTCTTACGAGGCCTTCTGCTAAATATTTACAAACTAAGAACTGATATGAGAAGAAAGGACAGTAATTGGTGTATTTTATGAATATATCGTCTTGATGTTGCTTCTATTGCAGCTAATAGCATCTGATGTTCAGGCAACTTGTCGTCTATCAGGAACGTTGCATCTAACAAGATCTGCAGAAAGATTTCGTTCGTAGTTTGAATCCTGTGTGCAAGGACACGTCATTATATTTTATGAGGATCTCTGTCATCTTCTGTTTACATACTTCCCTAGCTGATGGGAATTTACTGCAGCTGCAGAGAAAATGCTCACGATCTTCTGGGGCATTAGCACACAGGATCCACCTCATTCTGGTTGATGCATGCTCTATTGGCTTGCAGCATGTAGGATCCAGTGAGCAGTTTGTCTTTCACACATGCACGTTCAATATCTCGGACATCTGATGTGACTGTGGTCCATACGTTGTGTGACTTATTGATATTGCATGACTGGAGATTCAAGAATCTACTAGATGTTTTCTTTGCTGCTTCTGCCAGTTCTGCTCGTGTTTTGCAGTAGGTCTGATGCAGATGGCAACTCATACTTGTTGAGTAGGTGTCTCACATGCAAAACCAAGCGCTTACAGTTGATGGGTTTGGTCGCTATCTGTCTTAGGGCTAATTGATATTCTATGGATTCTGTATTTCTACATAAGTTTAGGTACAGGCCGATGCCACGTGTATCAATGATTGATTCTATCTTTTCAGCTCCCACAAGGAGTAGAGCAACAACATCTGCGCAGCGGTCTGGAAGATGCTGTAGCTGTTTCTTTTGAAAAATCTTTAGGGCACAGCTATCTGCTTTAGATGGCTTCAATACTTCCAACCCAGGCAGCATTCTTGGGATGATATATACTTTCGTATGTCTACACTGACAGTTGGTTTCATCCAATTCCTTCCATATAGGCCTGCCCCCATCAGCTGATATAGTGTTCGCCTGGCTATATTTATATAGTCATTGATTGCTATTTTCCTGTTGAGTCTCTAATAATTCCAAGATGGATTACTGATTGTGAGCTTGGTATTTCAATTCCATTGATAATAGGCTGGTGCCCCTCCAAGGTTGTAGTTTTTATGCTACTGGTAATGCATGCACTTTTTGACGCATTGATTTTCTATCTGTTGTGGTTAACACAGTACTCTACTAGTTATACAATTCCCTCCTAGTTGTGTGCGTTTCCGCTCACCAGAGCTATATCATCTGCACATATTGGGTTGCCAAAATTTACATATCCTACCTCGTATTTTAATCATCCTAATACTTCTAACATATGCAGGGTCTTGTCTTACTAAGTATTGGATCAGTCAGCATCCCATTCCACTTTGCAATTGAGGTTTGATTAGTGTATTGCTCTGCTAATAGGCACCACAAATCCCCTTCTACTCCATATTCATACAATGCCACACACAATTTATCATGCCAGACGACGTAGAAAGCTGTCTGTGCATCTAGATATGAGATATGTATCTCTCTTTTCGCGTCCTCTGCATCTGATATGGCTTCTGCCACTAATAGTACTGCAAGAGTTGAAGAGCTATTTTCTGTAAATCCTCTCTGCTGTCCATGTTGATGTGGTCTTATAATACTCTTTATTCGTGATAGGTTTAGCGTTTCAAGGACCTTACACACCAGTGGCAGAATTGTAATGCCGCTATACTTATTAGGATCAGTACCGTCTTTCCCTTTTTTCAGAATCGGTGTTCCTAAGCCCATTTTCATGATATCTGGCATGTGGCAATCTTCCACAATGGCATTCAACACATTGTTAGCAAATGTACTATCTGGTTCCCTTCCATGTATGAGATGTTCAGCTGTCAAGCTGAAATATGTTGATGTATATTATAATTTGTCGGGGCAATTCAAAATTAATGCTGAAAGATTCACAATTGCTATTTTATTTTTTATAATGGTTCGACATATGGCTTCGCGGATTCACTGTAATACTGCCCCTTTAATAAACAGGTTGTGTTGGCTATTTTGAAACTAATATGACTGATTTGACTAATATAGGTCTTACATAGATAGCAACAGCGTCCAGGCAAAATTATCTTAAAAAATATTCAACAACTTACCCGCATAATTTTCAGGAAATTCATAGTCAAGGAGTTCAAGGATTGAGCGCTCGAGTGAGCGATACGTGAAGCACAAGATGTATGGGCGGAGCGTAGATAAAAGATTGGTAGGGGCGTGGCTAAACCTGCATGCACTCACGCAAGCATTCACGCAAGCACCCACACCACAATATATTCATCTTTGAAGTTTTGTATTTTCCTGCAAATCTTGGACATTTTTATTGAAGATATATTTATATTTATATTTATTTAACCTCAAATGTTCTGTAACCCCACAGTGTGTGATCTTTCAAGTCCTATCTCGTAATTATAATTATGCAACGTTTGCTTTGCTGAGATTACAGATGAGATACTATTCTTTTAAACTGTACTATTTTATATTAAATATCTTAAAATCCACTTATATGATAAATTAGTCAACAAATAGATACATAAATGATAGATCAATTAACAATTATTTACATATAATATACGTATATCTAAATGATCTAAATTTTCCCAGATGTTCCTGATGTGACTGTCAATGTAAGCAGTGCAGATATGACAGAGGGAGGCAGCATTCAGTTAGAATGTCATCCTTCAGGCGTTCCAGACATCTACACATACATCGACTGGACACAACATGTGAATGGTGTAAGGGTGCGAGAGTTCACAGGATCTAAACTACTCCATCTGAGTAATGTGTCATTTGAGAACTCAGGCGAATACAGATGTAATGTAAAGAATATTGTTGGAATAGGAACTGGATCTGAGAGCATTACACTTAAATGTAAGTAAAATCTACTTCAAGATTTGAAATTGCTAGGTGTTTAGCATCGTACTAACATACACCCACTCACGTAGCTACGCTGTTCGATGCCGAACTTGCAGATCTGTGATTTCTCGCTTTGTGAAGTAACATTAAGCTAGTGGGCTGGAGGTAGCCAATCAGATTTCTGCCTACTTCAAGCGATAGACGAGGTTTCGTCTGGTGACCTAATTTACAATCACAAAAACAATGGCGATCGCGACGCTGTTGAACTGGAAAGAGATATTTGCACAAGTTTGCAATAGTTTTGCTCGTAACAAGTTATCTGAAGATTCTGAGGTCCAGAAAATGTGTAGATTGGTTTTCGGTAACAAAAACCGCTAGTTTGGTTTACGAACATGTGTAAATTTGTCAACTTCCCGATTCCTTATCGAGCAATCTCATTGGCGAAAGTTGACTGATCCCATCTCATTAATATGTGTGAAGCTTCATGAACTTAGCACACACATCAAAGGCGTGCAAGCATGCTACTCCGTAGTGGGAGGGCGAGGATCTTGCAATAGGACGATGGGTTTTTAGTTGTGCTTCTTGAGTTGTATAGGGTATGCAATGTTGGTCTGTCACTCTGGCAAAATCTTTTGATATTTCTGACAGAGCCATGCATATCGTAATATTGTAGGTATTTTAAAGACATTTTCTATCTGGGTAATGTGTTACTGTCTGTGTGTGCTGTGCATGTGTGCGCGTGCGCGCGTATGCGCATATGCGTGTGTGCGTGTGCGCGAGTGTGCGTGTGTGCGTATGTGTGCGTGCGTGCGTGATCGCGCGTGTGTGTGGAATCTCACCAACAACTGGATATAGTTACATAAGTTACAAAACGAAACAATCCATGTTATTAAGACTTATTTGTTTGATTATGGTTCGACAAAAATGACTCAAAGTATTAGAGAGTGACGTAGATAGTATATAGCTTTCCATGATATATGGTTTGGCATAAACAGCTGCTATTATTATTATTATTATTATTATTATTATTATTATTATTATTATTATTATTTACAGATGCTCCTAAAGTTGTTGAAATAAGTGATTTGAGTGTTGTAATTAATGGAACAGCTACACTTAGTGTAAAATTTATTGCTGATCCCCAGCCTACTGTCATGTGGTATACAGATGGATCGAATTCTTCACTGGATACCAATCTTGTAAAGTTCTCAATCAGCATATTGAGAACAGACGTGAGTTGGACATTCTATGAAACACCAGTGATCATTCCAGGATATGAAGCCACTCTGACCATACGTACTGTTCAAGAACAAGATTACGCAGTTTACCATGCTATTCTGGACAATGGTCTGACAACTGATTCACAGATCCCACGTTTCTCTGCTTACCTAACACAACTTGGTAAATATGCAATCCTTAAGTCTGATTCTGTGATGTGATATACATATTACTTCTAAACAGCCTCTGTTTCCCGATGATATATGTGTGTAACTGAGACCTTCAAATTAAATACATGATATAATTTCTAGCATATGTGTGTAACATGGACATATTTTATCAACCAAGTCACTGCCACACGCTCTGAAACTGTGATGTGCATGCTAATTTCTTTGCCAATCCACGAGTGGGTACATGCATACATTTAACTTTAATTTTGCAGGGTGTAAATCGATCAATGTGACTTACCTTTCATTGTTGTTAGAAATTTCACTGCACTCCAGGGAATGTCTAGTCTAGGTTAATAGTTTCGACATCTATGGTCATCAAATTCCGTTGTAGAGAATCACCAAGACGATATCAATGCATGTGCAAAGAATGTGGGGTGGGAAAAATGTAATAAAAAACCTTTTTATGACGTCAACTATTCATGTCAGATTACGTCCTTGCAATGAACAATCACCCTTTTCCACTATAAGGGGAAGAGGGTATTGCATATGTGCCTGTCTGTCTGCTGTCCAGCCATCCGTTCATCTTTACACTGAAATAACACATTGGTACAGGAATCTAATTAAAAATTTCTTTACCTAAATTGTCCTATCAAGATAGATTTACTTAGAGTGGTCCCCCTTGAGATTAGTTGTGGCAAAGAGTATTAAACAGAACAGTAGATCACTTTAACAGGTGAACGCTGGGATTGATCCTATATGATTGAGAAACTGCACTCACGAATGCACACACACATGCGCGCACGCACGCACGCACACACGCCTGAATGATTGTACGAATGCCCGGATTAATATATGCACGAATGCATGCAATAATGCAAGTATGAATTCATGCACGAATGCATGCAAGAATGCACGCAGTAACAAATGCAATAATGTACACAATAATACATGCACGAACGCATGCATGAACAAACGTACAAATACATCCCCGCAGGCACGTACGCTTGCACCCATGCACCAATGTAGTCACGAATGAATGTGCACACGTACACACACAAACGCGCGCATGCAAGCATGTACAAACATTCCGCTTACGAAATATAAATATCGAAAAGCCGAATATGAACATATTTTCGGTTTTTAGTATCAGCAGGTTTAAAAATGAAAGCACCGGCCTTTGAATTTTCGTCCAGGCATTTTTAAAAGTGCTGATACTAAAAACCGAAAATATGTTCATATCCGGCTTTTCGATATTTATATATATATATATATATATATATATGTATATATATATATATATATATATATATATATATATATATATATATATATATATATATATATATATATATATATATATATATATATATATATATATATATATATATATATATATATATATATAAACAATAATAATAATAATAATAATAATAATAATAATAATAATAATAATAATAATAATAATAATAATAACTAACGACGATCATGAATAGCGCAATGTGTAATGATTGATGCCAAAGACATGTTTTCTCCGGAAATATCTATATTGCTTAAGCCTCTTCTGCTGATCACTCATTCATTGGCTAGCACGGCTAAAATTATCTATTCACTATATGAAAAATAATTTTTCTTCCTGCGAATGGACATTGTTTATTTAATCACGTCGTGGCTGACACTTTATAATCTTTGCCGCAATGAATGGTTATACACACATGACGTTAAATATCTGACACACGCTTGTTAGACTGTTAAAAGCCGACTATCTTTTTTCGCCCTATTGTGTCTGAACGAAACTACTTTCGACTAACATTAGTCCAGTCCATCTTAAATGTCAAAATTTGTAGGTGTACCCGAGAAAAATTGCAACAGAATTTCTGGTGGTAGATGGATTAGAAGCAATGACAAATTTCAGGGTTGAAATATAATTTTTCAGTACTAAGAATTGGTAAATTATTGTCTTCTCAGTGCTTAGAATGGACAACAGATCAACCTTTCTAACTCACAATTGGTTTATGTCATATGTCAGGGGTTAGGTTTGATAAACGATCATCTCTCATGGTATGAAATTTGTAAAATACCATTTTACAATGGTCAGGATTGGCAACATATCATCCTTCAATGTTCAGAAGTCTTAACAAATCATATTTCAGGGTAGAAATATCATTTTTAATCACTAAGAATGGGCTTGCGTGATTACGTGATTAAATCGAAAATCACGATTATGCTTTAAATCGAGAATTTATATGATTAAAAATTAAACAATCGAATAATTATGAATATTTTCTATTGCATAAAATATTTCAAAACCTAACTTTCAATTACTTTTTAATGCGACCGGTCATGAAAAATGACATTTTTCTTAGTGAATGTATGCCCATTTTCAGGGCAGGAAAATACTATTTTTGAAAATGTATTTCCGAAATGTGTGGCTCGATTCTCGAGCCAGGCATTCCAGTAATACATTTTCAAAAATATTATTCTCTTACTATGCAAATGGACTTTTCTAAACACCGTTGCAATTTTCGTTATTGATTTTCTTTTGTTGTTATGTCTTGGTAATTTGTACCCAAGCTGATTAATCGAGTAATCACGATTACCTTTTAATAATCGATAGCAATCACTCTACGCCTAACTAAGAATTGGCAAAGAATTGGCAAATTCTTGTCTTTCATTGCTTAGAATTGACAACAGATGAGCTTTCCTCACTCAGAATTGGGAAATGTCACCTTTCAGGTTTTAGGTTTGATAAAAGGTCAAATTTGTAAAATACCATGTTACAATCGTGAGGATTGGCAACATATCATTCTTCAATGTTTAGAAGTGGTAAGAATTCATGTTTCAGGGTAGATATATCATTTTTCAACACTATGAGTTGGTAAATTATTGTCTTTCAGTGCTTAGAATTGACAACATGTCAACTTTCCACACTCACAGAGGGTGGTGAGGAAATATTGTTCTATTTTCGTGTTTTTGACGATCGTCTTTTAAGCATTTTAGATAATGGATTTCAAAATTTTCTTGATAGAAATCAACCATAAAACCGATATTCGGCTGAAACCGATATGAAGTTAAACAGAAACCGATGTTGCTGTAAGCCAAACCGTGCAGCCCTAGATGAAACCTTGCCATTGTTATCATGAACTATGAGGTCTAACTTTGATCTTACTAGCAAATCTTTCAGGTTTGGATTTCTATTTTACGCTAGTACTTTGATCGCTTCCTTTTAATTAGAATGAAACTGTGCATATCTATCTGTCATGGTTTTCGCTAATTCAACATTACGTCTATTGTATATGAGCTGAAATGGGATAATTTTGTTCTTTTGTGATATTCCTGAATCTACATACATTCCAAATGGGACTTTTGTTTGTCGTGTTCTAATCCAATGGCCTTCTCTTATTTTGCCAAATGTTTCTTCTTCACTATCCAAAGTCGGAATCAGGTTTATTGGCATGATTACAAAACATGCTCAACTGAATGATCCGGAAGTTGGAAATGTTGAGTAATTGGTTTATCCTCCGAGTTGTTAATATCAGAAACGTGGCGTCTAGCACGCACTCTAAATGCATTTTTTGTCTCGCCAAAATATTGTTTATGGCAAACGGCACAATTGATCGAATAGTGTACAATCTCTGAATCACAATGCATATTTGTCCGGATATGGTATTTATTTTTAGTTTGAAATGTCACGAATGTTTGTTGGCTTACAATATAGTTGTTTACTCTGCATCTGTTTTTGTCGCATATAAAAACTGATCCATCACTCATGATTGGGTTGTTGTGTTTAATTTGGACGGGTTCAAACTCCGGTCTGCTTTGTGGTATTTGATTTTCGAGCTCATTGATCATATCTGTTTTAATTTTTCGAAGAAAACGAGCCGAATAGCCTCGTGCTTTCAAAGAATCAAACAGAGTAGAGCATGCATCATTCAGATTTTGCCTGTTGTTAGAGTTTCGAAAGAAGCTTATGATTTGTGATTTGATCAGACCTTTAAATGTGTATAGAGGATGAAATGCATTTTTTGTGAAGCAGCTGATGTGAGTCCGTTGGCTTAAAGAACACCTTATATTCTAATTTTTCAGAAGAATCAAATTGAGGACCATTACAGCTCGTGATATCTAAGAAGTCAAATGATGTTCCACTAATAGTAGCATTTAACTTGATGTTTGAATCTTGGTTATTTAAAATGGGGAAAACCCCCCAAAAGTATTTTTCTGAATGTTGCCAGATTATGTCATCTAGAAATCTGAGGTAAAGAAGAGGCCCTTTGGTTGATTTGTTCATTGCCTCCTCTTCCAACCCCGCAACAGAAACCGTGACAAAATTTGGGCTGAATCGCATACCCATTGCGCATCCACAGATTTGAAAATAATTTTCACCATTAAACTGGAAATCGTTTCCTTCAAGACTTAGCTCTAATAATTTTAGTATTTCCTTATCTGGTCTATCTGGATCTGGAAATTTGACAAAAGCTTTTTTAACAGCATTGTCTCAGGCATCAAAATCTATATTTGTATACTTAGCATCTATGTCTAATATGACTAAATGTGCATCTTTCGGACCTGACAATTTGGATAATTTTTAAAGAAAGTATTCTGTCTTCTTGAGAAAACTCTTGTGTCTATTAGAATGGGCTTTAAATAGTAATCAATATATCGGTTTGTGTAAAAATCGAATAGATACCCTAAATATCAGAATCCACTTGGCCAGATGCTGTCGCTCATTCGGGTATACATTTGGCATGCTATTTGTCCCTAAGAATATGCCATCCTTACTTGCTTTTACGGGTTCACTGAACTTAAATAGTAACTGTTTGGTCTTATCTGAAGCAGAAAATGCCCTGATATAGTGATCCAAACTGTATGCGATATGCTGAACTGACAGATGCATTAGATATGCAGGCTTTGGCGTTTTTAGTTATCTTTGCTGTAATGTTAACTCGCATCGACATGTGACTGTATGATGCATGATTACCATATTCTGCGGCTGTAGTAGCAGAAACATCCTACAGCTGCTTTGGAATTTCGAAGCTCCTTTTATACTAAGTGGTGATGTCACGATAGTGCATCTCGACCAATAAGCGCGCACTTCATGACAGGGCATAGTCATCGGCCACGCGACATGCTGGCCTTCACACTACCAAGTACACACGTGCTATGGCGATGCTTATTTTGACCGGGAGCATCTTTGATATCGCGGCCATTTCTGGACAGATGTTAATTCTGTAAAGAGTTTTAGAATCCTTGTTTACTTTTGCTAATGATTCTTACCGGGACCGACGAGGAGGGCCCGTTTTAAAGGAATTACGAATGCAGACCCAGAATATTCATAAGATGCCATTCTCTCAGAGAATGACATCTTATGAATATTCTGGGCCTGTCTCCACACGCTAACCCGTATTGGTAGGCTATCTCTTACACCTGCGCATGCACGCTAGGTGATCTCACGGACTTCTTCTTCTTGCGTTCACATTTGACTACATTTGAATGTGGCACATCCGGATGAAGCTGGCTGTGATAGCCAGGTTGTCTGTATACCCGTACAGCTTGTCATTGACGGATGTTGCTGATGGCCAGTAGCTGTGCCGCTGCTGATTGAAACGTGGGCAGTCCTGTAAGATGTGTGTAACTGTTTCTTGGCGGGTGACACAAGAGCACATTGCAGAGGTGCCAATCTTCAGTTTGTTGTACAGGTGAGCACGCAGCCTGCAGTGTTCTGAACAGAGCCGAAAGATTATCACTTGTTCTCTTCTGGACAGCTGAATATGGATGGCTGCTGATTCATGCTCTGGATGCTAATCTCTCCATTTTTCCTTTAGTGCTTGATTGATCACCGTCTTGACCTCTTTGAGTGTGCAGCGGTCATAGTGTTGTTCTTTAGTTGACCCTGATTTTGCAAGAACATCGGCTCTTTCATTTCCTGAGATATTACAATGCGATGGGATCCATTGGAGGATAACAGTTCTGGCATTGAGTGACAATTGCTGTAACTTGTTAGTCAAATCAGTTAATTCCAAGAATTGAGAGTTGAGAGCTTGTAAGACAGAGAGTGCATCAGTGAAGAAGACTATATCTGCACCCTGTGATCGTTTGTCTGTTGTTAATACATCAGCAGCTTTTTCAAGTGCTTTACATTCTGCTTTGTGGTTGGAGCAGATATGGCCTGTTGCAATGGACATTTTTGCTTGACTGCCACATGGATAGTTGATGAAAATACCTCCACCACCAGTTGTACCTGCTTCTGTTGCGGATCTATCAGCGAAGGCACGTACCCATTGATTTTGTTGATACTTTTCATTTAAGACTTCCAGTGATAGGGTTCTTAGTTCCATACTAGAGGAATGCCATATATGGAGTCTCTGATGATAGCGCTTTGTTGAATTAGGTGAGGTGGCATTGGGTTATGAGTACAGAGTGGTGAGGGTTCAATATTCTGGATAAGGGCAATCTCTTTGTTAGGTCTCTAGAAAGGCTTGTGAGACGTTGACGTTTGAGTCTTCTTTCTGATGGTTTCTGCATTCTCTCATACAATGGGTGGTCACCAAGACGTTTAAACTTCTCGGCTTGTAGAAACACTTTGGTATTTCGCCTGTCTTCGAGAGGTTGGAGACCTGTGGCCTTTTCCATTTCAACTATTGGTGTAGATCACATAGCACCTGTGATGATATGAAGAGCTTGATTTTGTATTTTGATGAGCTTGCTGAGACTGGACTTGGCTGCAGTTGACCAGGCTGATGCACCATATTCCAGAACAGGGCGAACACTGCCTGTGTAGACTTTCTTCAGTGTTGTCTCATCTGCTCCCCAGTTCGTACCAGCTAACCTTTTCATGAGAGCTAATCGTTGTCGGGCCTTTGATGCAGCATTGTTTATTTGATTTCTCCATGTTACTTTCTTGTCTAAAGTGACTCCCAGGTATGTTGGTATTTCTTCTTCTGGGAGAGATTCTCCTTTAATGGTCAGATTGGCTGCCTTTGATTTGGTGGAAATGGTAAACGTTGAGTAGACCGTCTTGTTCTTATTCACGTCTACCACCCATTCTGTTTTCCATGCCTCAAGTTTGTAAAGTGCCTCTTGGATTCTGACTTGTGCTATGCTAATGTATTCCGCTTTACACCAGAAGACCAGATCATCTGCATACAGTGCAGCATTGACATTTCTTGGAAGAATCTTAATCATTTCATTTATGAAGAGGAGGAAAAGTGTTGGTGATAGTACTCCACCTTGGTCAACACCGTTTTTAACATTTTCTTCTTACCTTTGAAGCCATCGATTTGAACTAGTGCTGTTCTGTTATAGTAGATGTTGTGTCCACTTGAGCATGTTATTGCTGATGTTGTATCTTTTTAATTTCAAAAGCAGTCCATCCTTGCACACTTTGTCGTAGGCATTTTAAAGATCTACCCAGACTGCTAACACAAGTTTTTTCTCCTGAAGCGCATCCTCAATGTCCTGGGCGACATAGGCAATCTGATCTTCTGTCGACCTGCATCTGCGAAAGCCTGCCTGTTCTTTGGCAATGGTGTTGTTCTCTTCAAGGTACCACACCAGTCGGTAGTTCACCATTCTTTTCATAAGCTTTCCCACACAGCGTAATAAGCTGATGGGACCGTAACTATCAGGCTTAGTCTTGTTCTTTCCTTTCTTAAGTATCGGGCATACTATGGCGTCTTTCCAGATCTGTAGTACATCATCTGTGCGCCAGCTTATGTTGTATACATTCAGTAGCTTCCGCTTGATGGCGGTGCCCAGGTGCAGCAGCATTTCATTTGGAATGTTATCTGGGCCCGGTGATTTCCTCTTTTTCAGTGTCTTGACTGCTGCTTCTAGCTCTGATTCTGAGAACGGGATGTTCATGCAGCCATCTGTACAGTCTGTGTTCTCCGGAAAATGTTTAAACTCTGCCCTCACTTGCTTTCTCCTCTTGGGGCTTATGGCTAGGTCTCCAACAGTCTGTAAATAATCTAGTATCATATTAGCTGCACGTTTTCCAGTATGTGTTGTACCATTGCTTTCAAGAATAATCTGTGATGTTGGTGCTTTTTCATCATTTAATTGGCGAGTCAGCTTCCACAGTTTCTTACCATCTTTGTCCATATTGAGGCCTTCTGTTTTCTTGTGCCAGCTTTTCCTAGTAGCTTGCAGTTTTGCTCTGGTAAATTTAGCTTTAGCATGGTTAAGGGCTGTGTTGTTTTCTTCACCAGGGCTCCTTTCTGTATTAACACTAGCTTCTTCCAGTTTATGGTGAACGGATTGTAGATCAGAAGTCCAGTATGGTTTGTACGATTTCCTGGCCTCTCTGCGGATGCTATTTTTTGCAGCCAGACTGATGGCATTGTTGAGGCTGTCAACTACTTTATTAATGTTATTTCCAGTCTGAACACTATGTGAAAACTCATCCGATAGCACTTGGAAACGAAACGTGACCAGCTCGCCTTCTTGTAATTCCACCGTGGCACAGGCTTGCTGAGTGGAGGTTGTCTGTCTACATCCAGTGTGATGTTAACCGGTCTGTGGTCACTGCCTCCAAGCTGATTGCCGACTTCACGTTGCGCAACTTTGTGCAATTCTTCTGTTGGGAATGCTAGATCTGTCCTTGTTGTTGAGTGCCATCTCCTAGAGTAGAAGGTAGTAGGGTCATCAGGTTTGTTTATCGGTATCAGTCTGTTCTCGTCATGCCAGTTTTCGACTTCTTCACCACGGTTGCCGATCTCTTGATAACCCCAGCTTGGGGTATGACTGTTAAAATCTCCAAATATCAGCTAGTTTTCCTCCGATACAGAGACATTATCAAGCAAAAGGTTTTTATCTTGTGGGCAATAGAAGTTCACATTTTGGATGGATCTATTTTCGAGAGAAATATTCACCCACATGACTTCCGCTTCTTCTCCAGTCTCTATGATTTCTCTATGGCTGGAATTTCAATTTTTACTAATGTCATCACTTCACCTTTGCTTCTTGTTTTGTGGTCATGTCGAAAGGTCTGGTACCCTCAAATAAATAAGCGTTGATCAGGATAGACGTGCGACTCTTGGATACATGCCACATCTATATCCTCTTCTTTAAGTCTCTGTTGTAGTTCTGTTTTCTTCTTCCTTACTCCTTCAGTATTCTACTGGCATATTTTAAGTGGCTTTGATGTTGATGTTAGAGCTGGGCCAGTAGCATTTAACCGCCTCCTACGCGTCTTGGCTCCTCAAGTCACAGTGGGGCCGCTAGTCACTTGGGTGGGCCGCTTAGGGTCCGGCACCCTCACTCCCTGTTGTACCCAAGGACGAGCACCATCTTGATATGCATAATGTGATGTTGTCATGTTGTAATGGAGCGTTATGCTGTGGTTAGCCACTAGGTGTTTCAGCCCGGAGCCACGATGAGGCCCAGCATATCCGTCTTCGTCCTGGGCCACAGACTTATTATTCTTATTCTGAACTTCTCTTATATGGCTTATTTACACTTATCTTCGCTTATCTTCCTACACAGTGGGTGTGCTTGGGATGTACCAGGTCTGGCTGTCCTCTACCCATGTAAACTGGAAGTGTTCATACCCGACTGGTCGATCCGCGCTACAATTACCTGTGTCTGTAACATAGAATGTCCCTTCGACCCGACAAACAACTACACTCCTACGCCCATTGTATATATGAGTACTGTATTCTGCGGCTGTAGTAGTAGAGACATCATACAGCTGCAATCAGATCTTCTTCGCTTTTGCCGAATGTGTCTCGTCCTCAGCCGAAATCCTTAGCTTCCTCAGGTCCATTCTTGACATCTTGACCTGCTTTCTTGAGGTCACCTCGTAACACTCTTAGCAGATTTATGCAATGACGTCCTCTCCTGGCTTTGGATTTACTGGCTCAGAGTACGCCGAATTCCAAGACTCTTTGTGCTGGTGTGTCTTCTGGCATCCTTAGCAATTGGCCAAACATCGACCATCTTTGCTGGGCGAATTTTACAGACAGCGGCGATGTATTACACATCTTGCATATTGAATCATTGGAACTTATGCTGCCTGGCCATCTGTGTCCAGTGATGATGCACCCGTGTTTGCGGTGGCAGGCATCGAGTTTGTCTAGAGCTGCCTTTGAAGCTGCCCAGAAGGACTGGAAAGCTATATTCCACACGACCCAGCGTGCATAAATGTCAGCAGCACTGCTGAGCATCGAGGCCAGGATTTTACCTTTCCTCCATGGTTCGCCACCACGAAGTGGATTGGCATTTCCTTTAGTTTCATGCTTTGTAGATAGGTATATGTGGGTGAAATCTGTTTTAGCATCGTTGGCATATTCCATTTCCAATGGTATATCCAGTATTGGCACTGTGGGTTTGGTCTTGTGGAACCTTCCAGCACGGATTGCAATGCAGCAGCAAGGTAACAGGTGAAAATCACAGTAGATAGACCATCTCCCTGTCGGAAGCGGACTGATGTCTCAAATTATACAGCCTTCACTGACTTGACTCGTACTCTCATCTCAGTGTCTGCAGGCAGTAGTCTCACTAGTCGTAGTTCATCTTCATAGCAATTGGCCTGGCGTAGTACAGCTAGGATCCTTGAACGTTTAATTATGGTAAGGCTCGTGACATGTCAATGCACATCTTATGGAAATCACAGTGTTTGGACATGATTACCGACACAAGCATGCGTTGACCCCGTTCAATGTCTGCGCAGCTGCGTCCACGTTTGAGGCCACATTGACATAATCCGGTGAAGTCATCGATCTTGTCTAGATTGCGGCATAGAGTAACATAGACTAGGATTTTCTGTATGCTGTTGAGAAGCACAATGGGCCGCAGATTGGCGGTGGGCCAGGTGGCTCTTGGGCTTGGGTAGCACGATAAGAGTACCTTGGCCTACAGCTGAATTGATTAGGTGCGTGATCGGTTTTGAGACAATGTCACTTGCATATTTGAATATGTTATTGCTCATGCCATCAGGTCCAGATGCACGTCAATTTTCTGGGCTTTAAGTGCCTTCGCAACGTCTGCTGCTTTAATTGGTCTTAGTAGTGGCTTGCGGTCTCCCAAGAATGGGTGCAAGGGCTCACCATCGTGGTCAGTGCACCGTGCCTTTAAGCTTTCTCGAATCGCCTCGGATTTGCCCTGGTCAGTCCCGATAAAGTGTCCTTCAAAGCTGTGTACAGTGAGTGGTGCTACACAGTCAATAACTCACAGGGCTCGCGCTGCCCAAAAGATTGTGTGACAGTCATCCAAGGCTGTGATCTGATCTGCTAGGGAGTCTGCTTCTTGAATAGCAAGATGTGTTAATCGTTCGCTAATGTGGTGCAGAATGTTATTGCGTTTCCAGTGTAGTTTGGTGCAGGCTTCACTTTGGCCATTTTAATAGATGCGCAGCCTTAATGCTTTCTTTTCTTCCGACAGTTTTACTACTAGAGGGTCGTCAGTATACCTAGTTCGGTTGTTTTTAAGAACACCTCTGGTGCTGGTAACTGGTGATTCCATAGAATTTGGTTAGGGCTTCGTTTGGATCGGACCTAACGTCGATGTTAGCTACCTGCTCCCCGAGGGCCTTTTTGTATGGCATTTGAGTGTAACTATCAGACATGAATAATTGATACATACATGCATCGTAGGTTGTAGTATATATATATATATATATATATATATATATATATATATATATATATATATATATATATATATATATATATATATATATATATATATATATATATATATATATATATATATATATAATTAGTTTGTGTGACCTACCATTCATTATCTACTTAACATTTCATTTATTATTTATGTCCTCAAGAAAACAGGACTCTATACATTTATATAAACTGGACCTCTGCATAAAAAAAATGGACCTGAGGAAGCTAAAGATTTTTGCTGAGGACAAGAAACAGCGGTCAAAAGCGAAGAAGAACTGATTGCGAATGCAGGATGTTTCTACTATTACAGCTGTTGAATACAGTAATCATGCATACCAATCCTACTATGAGTCATCTCCAAAGAAATTAAATGTTGAGTTATCACGAAGATTGCGGTACAATTGTAAACATTCTAGGTTTACTAGGCCTCTAGGCTGGTGATCTGTACATTGCAGTTATTTTGTCACAGTTCACTCAACAGTAGAAAATCCTGCCTAGGATGTAATTTCAAAACATTTCTAGCAGCTGGGAATATGGTCGTCTGTCCGCAAACTTAGAAGTATCCTACTGTTGGACTCTGTAAAGGGCTAGTGTGTCGAGCATTAAAAGCTCTCAGCCAATCACAGCCATCGAGACAAAACAAAGTATTTTTGTTTAACAACAAGTAAGGACGTCATAAACACATTCTTATGATGTAATAAAGCAAAATACACACTTCCGGATTGCGAATCACGCGCGGTGACGTCATACTTAACGCGCCCATAGCACGTTTGTATGGGCTTGTAAAGTATGACGTCACTGCGCGTGATTCGCAACCCGGAAGTGTGTACTTTGCTTTATTACATCATAAGTGCGCGTTTATGATGTCATCATTTATTGCTAAACAAAAACATTGTTTTGTGTATTTAACAATCGCGCTGTACCCGGAAATACGTCATCACTTAACAAGCCCATTTCGATGATATGACGCTGAGTTCCAAAGTTTAAGGTGGGAGACTGGTTCCAGGCTGTGCTCTGAAGTGGCGTCTATATACCAGTCTAGGAATATGGAAATTTTACATAGCTTGCAACGTTTACTTAACATTAAAGGCAATTTGTTCCGGAGATGAAGCAGGGTATTTTAATTCTTTTATAATAATTTATTTCAGATAAACCCCAAGCTCCTGTGGATGTTAGAGCTGCATGCGATGTTACCACGGCCATTGTGTCCTGGGTGTCACAGTTTAATGGTGGACTAAAACAGACCTTCCATATAGAGCATCATAACAATGGGCAGGTAGTATATATAACCCACGAAGATCCAGGAAGAGGCAAAGATGGAACAGCAGCATTTACAGATTTACAGCCAGGAAGAAACAATACTTTTGTCATGTACGCAAAGAATAACCTTGGTAGCAGTGAAACAATTGAAAGATCATGCCAAACGAAACAAGTTATGGGTATGTAGGCCTAAAATGGAGTTTACAAACACCATGAGGGTTGTTAAGTTCTAGTGAAATATCACTCTATATATATTATTGCTAGCTATGGTCAGGTGTGGTAAGGGATTGTATATATCAATGATCTCCCAAAACATCTAGATAGTAACTCAAGATGGATTCATAATGCCTTCGCATAACACGGTAGTGCGTGCGTAAGCGTCTAATGCGTCAGGTCATGTTAGCCATCTGGTGGCGCCATGTTATGAATTTGAATGATCAGATACCTGTTTATTTACAGAATAGTTTATAAATAAGTTAACATATTTCTAAATGTTTCCACTATTATTATCCGTTTTTAGTTGTACTGTATTACATGTTGTTGTTCATATTAATTGCCATTGTTATAGCCTTTGACGATCGCATTGTTATAAATTCCCATGCACTGATAAATTATTTATTAATCTGCTTCTCAGTTTCAGTATCGACGCCAGCAGCAGAAGCGGACTCCTCCATCAATGTTGCAGCAGTTGCAGCTGGAGTTGCTGGTCCATTGTTGGTCATCATTATCATCATACTAATTGTAGTAATATGTCTAGTCCTGCGAAGACTAAAATCCCAGACAAAAACCCAAAATAAACGTAAGATACATTGACGCTTCAATTATTAATCACCATTATCGAAGTACTCAGTCTTGCGTATCTGTTTGCCAGCAAAGACTGTAATATGAGACAGACAGCCCAAACAAGCATAAGATACATGCGCTCTTTCAATCCTTACATATGAGAATCTCTAATTCAGAGAAAATGTATGTCACTACATTCATGTTTTTATTTCCATACCGTCCTTGTTGTGTGTTGATACGTGGTGACCCATAGTGATATGGCATAAGAGGTCAATATTTTATATTGTTCCATTTTAACCTGACGTTGATATACACAATGTGAAAGACAACGTGTGGTACTAAGACATGATAATGGACCTTTCCAGTTTTAGCTATGATCCGTCCATCTCTAATTACGCTCGATCCACGCCTTTCTCGTGTTGGGGTCGATCAGTCCCTGATCTCCCTGACTATCAATTTCCCCCCAAAAAATACAGGCAAGCTGTTGAATGTTTTGAAACTAATTTTACAGGGGGCTGTTGCTGCCAATGGCAGCAACAGCGCCCAGACAAATTAGTTTCAAAATATTCAACAGCATGTTTATTAAATAGTAAAGACATACAATTCATACAACCTGACAGACTAGTAAGCCTTTAAGACGGACTAAATCTAGTCATTTATGACGTAATGATTATGACGTCATCCTAGACATCACTTAGTTGATTATGACGTCCATGTGATCGACTGAGGAAATGGATTCATGAATTGTGTAGGGATTATATCAATGAATTAAATCATAAACTGGTTCCCAGTCCTTTTATACGTATCACACTCATTATGAACCTTTATAAACAATTGCACTCGTTTGAATAACATAAGTACTAGGTTGTGTGAGAAGATTAGAATATAAACAATTTACTGAGATTCTAAGTAAGGGCTTGTTAAGTGATGACATATTTCCGGGTTCAGCTCGATTGTTAAATACACAAAACAATGTTTTTGTTTGACAATAAATGATGACGTTATAAACACGCACTTATGATATAATAAAGCAAAATACACACTTCTGAGTTGCTAATCACGCGCAGTGATGTCATACTTAACACGCCCATAAGTTATAAATGATAAAGCAAAGACGAGATATTATGTCAACCTCATTTGTGTATGTTCTAACTAATTAATCAAATCTGTCACTCGAGCATAATATGACGTTATAATCAATTATGTCATATGTAGGATGGCGTCCCACTCAAATACGTAATGAGTGACGTAGCTAAGTCCGTCATGAACATTTAAAAGTCCGCTAGTTATACAAAATATGTCTTTACTATTTTATAAACATTCTGTTGAATATTTTGCACAGGCAGCAAAAGTACCCAGTCAAATTTGTTTCAAAATATTTACCAGCTTACCTGTATAGTTTCCTGGAAAATTCAGAGCTCAGGTTCGATCGATCGCAACACGGAAAAAGCGTGTGAGAGGTTTAGCTAAAGATAGGTGGGACATGCATAGCTAAAATTGGATTCATCCATTGACAGGGAACCATAATTATTCAAAGATGCCTGCTTCATATTTTCAAGGAAGAATGCGAAGAATGCGCTAGGATCTATGTACTTGTTAACATAGTGTAATATACA
Organism: Chaetoderma sp. LZ-2023a; assembly: GCA_034401795.1. Taxonomy (NCBI): domain Eukaryota; kingdom Metazoa; phylum Mollusca; class Caudofoveata; order Chaetodermatida; family Chaetodermatidae; genus Chaetoderma; species Chaetoderma sp. LZ-2023a. Next base: position 37,898,121 of record CM067361.1, on the reverse strand, counting down.
GTTCAGTGTACATTCACTTTACTCATTCATTCTACACTGTCGGGATTGTGCTATATAATTATGCCACTGTATGCGCGATCCCATTACACACATGTTGCTTTGTAGGCTTTTGTTGCTTTATACATATAATTGACATTATAATTACTAATATGCAGTAGTGTGTGGGGGACACATTTGAGGAGTTAGAGCAGGCGAAGGTGGAGCATGGGTTCGGGGAGGGGCGCCATTACTTTTCCTATGGGCTAGATTGTGAGCAGCCTGAGCGGTGTGCATCAGCATCATTACAACCCCGGCTACTATTTGTTGTTGTTGTTGTTGTTATTGTTGTTGTTGATGATGATGATGATGATGAAGAGGTGAAACCGGTTAGTGTAGGGATGTCGATGGCGCGTCATCAACCGAACAATCTAGTTCAGTGGGTTTTTTCCTTCTGTCTATGTTGGGATATACACAAACTCAGCTTTTTCTGTTACTCGGAGAGCTGTGTCACAAGTTAATCATAAGCATATGATATGTACTGTTGTTACTGTTTACTAAAGCAAGATTCCCATGTTGTACAATGGAAACTTAGATGAAGTTTTAGCCTAAATTATCATTATCTGAGCCATACGCTCGAATGGTGATAATCTATTAGTCAGGCTCACTGTGTTATTCCGCGTGGATTTTTTGTTGATTTCATAAAACATACATATTTGCAAAGTATATTGGCTATGACAAATTTAAAAATGTATGATTTCATTTTTCTGATAGGGTTCAAGGTCATTTAGAGGTTGATAGAGGTGACTTTTGACATAATATTAGGTTTGTTGCAGGACAGCAATACATTGAGCTAGCATTAATCCTCAGAATAAAAGCTTGCTTACCTTCCAAATGTGCTACCCAGCTGATGAGAACAGCGTGATAAGGGTGAAAATGATCACACCCACCACCATGGCTCTCATAATCTGTGATGCATCAAGCCACCACAGTAATAAATAACATACAACATGTATAATATTATGATAATATTTGCAACAACAACTGTGCTACTACTACTACTACTACTACTACTACTACTACTACTACTACTACTACTACTACTACTACTACTACTACTACTACTACTACTACTACCACTACTACTACTACTACTACTACTACTACTACTAATACTACTATTACTACTACTACTACTACTACTACTACTACTACTACTACTACTACTACTACTACTACTACTACTACTACTACCACTACTACTACTACTACTACTACTACTACTACTACTACTACTACTACTACTACTACTACTACTACTACTAATACTACTATATCATACACGCTGACATGTGAAAACTGGTCGGCCAATCGTTGACCTTTAGTCTTGGTGCGGTGGTCCAGCGGAAAGATGTCTGGTTGCTGATGCTATGCGGAGTTGCAGTATGGCGGTTCGATCCCCCGACCGGGAGATGGTGATCAACAAATTAAACTAATGGGTGCATTACTGTCGGCTAAGTTAGCACATGGAAATTGAAGCCGCACGTTGCCAGTGCGTCAATAAAATAAAAATACATATACTGCCAGAGCCGTGCAGAGTATAACAGGCGTAAAAGCCTAGGATTGAATTGTGGCGGTGCATCCACAGATAGTCCCATATGAATCGTCAGTGTGTCAGTATATCAGACATGTGAAAACTGGTCGGCCATATATATATATATATATATATGTGTGTGTGTGTGTGTGTGTGTGTGTGTGTGTGTGTGTGTGTGTGTGTGTGTGTGTGTGTGTGTGTGTGTGTGTGTGTGTGTGTGTGTGTATGTACATATGTGTGACTACATATCGATTGTATATATATATATATATATAATCGATATGTAGTCACACATATGTACATACACACACATATATATATATATATATATATATATATATATATATATATATATATATATATATATATATATATATATATATATATATATAATATATATATATATATATATATATATATATATATATATATATATATATATATATATATATATATATATATATATATATAGACTGTGTATATGTATGTACCATAGAACTTGTGCACATAAGTATGTACGTGTGTGCGTGCGTGCGTGCGTACGTGTGTGCGTGCGTGAGCGCGTGCGCACGCGTGTGTGTGCGCGTTCGCGTGTGCCCGTGTGTGCGTGCGTGCGTGCGTGCGTGCGTGCGTGCGTGCGTGCGTGCGTGCGTGCGTGCGTGCGTGCGTGCGTGCGTGCGTGTGTCCATGTGCTTGTATACAGGGCAAGGAATCAACCACACACACACACACACCCTCCCCCCCCCACTCTCTACTGAGATACTGATCCATATGGATCACCATTAAAGAATGTGATCTCTAACCCTGAGATGTACATATACACCTGTGCAAAAGTTAAGCACCAGCAAAAACAATAGAACGTAGAAACATGATGGTACAACTAGGCTGCCATACTTTTTGTCCCCGCGTTAGCTGACATAATTCCAAGTACGAAATGCACATGCATGCATGACTTCACGCCGCTTGATGTCCGTGCGTGGCGGGAAACAGCACACGTGTTCAGTTATGTAAAAGTCCAGTTTGAGGTGTAGAACATTACATACAGATTTAGGCGACAAGATTAGGAATTTTGTGTTCATGACCGTGGTTTATTTGTACAGAGAGAATTAGCTCTTGATTGTGAACCGCTATGGCAAGACGAAGGTTAAGTGATCGTGTGAAATGGCAAATCATAGGCATGCATACCACTGGTATGTCATGCAGAGAGATTGGCAGACAGCTGAACATTAACCATACTGTAATCAGTTGTTTGATTGCAAAACATGGGCAAACTAACGAGGTGAAGGACAGGCCTAGATCTGGAAGACCGAAGAAGACTACTGCCCGTGATGATCGAGCCCTAGTACGCCTTGTTAGGAGATCTCCATTCACCAACAGCAGAGTGCTCAGCCAGCAATGGGAAACGCGCAATAGAGTGTCAATGTCTGCCGTCAAAAGGAGACTGTATGCTGCTGGCATGAAAGCTAGGAGACCTGTCAGACGTCCTCTCCTCACTGCACACCACAAAGAGGAGCATCTGAGGTGGTGCAACGAAAGAAGACACTGGAACATGAGATCCTGGAGACGGGTACACTGGTCCGATGAAAGTCGGTTCCTGCTTCATGCCACAGATGGTCGAACTCGTATATGGAGGTCCAGACGCACGGCGTACGACCAACGTAACATCATGGAAGAAGTTCCATTTGGTGGAGGTTCCGTTATGATATGGGGGTGCATCTCATTTGATTGTAAGCTGGATCTGTTGACTGTACCTGGAACACTAAATGGACAAAGATATCAAGATTCCATACTGGATAGAGTTGGGGTCCCTCATTTTGTAAATCATGCACCTGGAACCCACCCTATATTCATGGATGACAACGCCCGACCACATCGTGCTAGAGCTGTGCATGAATACCTCCGCCAGAATGCCATCGAAACCCTACCATGGCCAGCAAGGAGCCCTGACATGAACCCTATTGAGCATATCTGGGACATTCTGGGAAACATGGTGAGAAGGAGGGATCCTCCTGTGCAGAACCTACAGGAATTAACAGACGCACTCCATCTTGAATGGCAACGAATACCACAATGGCGTATCAGTGGGTTGGTGACCAGCATGAGACGTCGTGTCCAGGCCGTCATACAGGCACAAGGTGGATATACCCGGTATTAATAATGACAGTCTCAAACTCGTGCACAGATGTTAAACTTCGTTTTCAGACACCATTAATGACAAACTAGCCACGTGTGTCAACTGTAGGGCAATAGTTGTCAGTTGTGTCAACGTAACCATATTCAGGCCTCGTTTTCAACTTCAAACAAAAACATACAGTGTTTCCCCACCATCATAATCAGCATTCCTCTAGTTGCATTATTACCTCTTGCACTAAGATGGATGGGTACATACATGTTTATGCTATGGCTTTCTTCATAGCACATGAATATACCCTCGCATGTGCGTAAAAATAGGGTGGTGCTTAACTTTTGCACAGGTGTATATGTTCATATGCATATTGTGTAACTTATACATGTATCTATGTGTGAATGTATGCCTCGTGTACCTAATGATTGCATAATTTATGTGAATTCTATGTATAGTCTAGTATGTTCTATGTAATGTATATGTGAATGTTTACCTATGTCATGGGTCCATCGCCTTATAGGCGTTGCCTTAGATGGACTACCCATTTACATATGTTGCTATACAAATATGTAATTACCTAATAAATCTACCTGAATTGAATTGAATTGCTGTGGATACGTGCCCACAAATAGAAATATGATATTATGGAAAAAGTGACCTCTATTGACCTCTAAATGACCTTGAACGTTATCATAAGACATGAAATCATCCATCTATTGATATGTCACAGACAATACTTTTCATAAGATCAAAAGAACGTTGCCTCAGAAGTCAGATTTTGGACAAAGTGAGCCTGTCTATACGCTCAAAGTTGATCTAAGCTTCCAGTGTGATGATCTTCAATATCGTCAATCGCCATCTAGGTTACAGTTAGGATAATTTAGTATTTGCATATATCTATCTGTTACAGGATCTGAGAAGAATGAGATTATGTAAGTAATAATTGCCTCCGGAGCCGCCGACGCCGCCGCCACCACAATTACCACCAACCCAAACCACCACCACCACCACCACCACCACCACCACCACCACCACCACCACCACCACCACTACCATCAACAACACCAACACCAGCACTACAACCACCAAGAACAACAACAACACTACCACGACCACGATCACCACCACCACCACCACCACCACCACCACCACCACCACCACCACCACCACCACCACCACCACCACCACCACCACCACCATACTCGCTACCGCCGCAGCCACTGCCGCCACGACCACCACCACCACCACCATACCAACCACCAACACAACGACCACAGCCACCACCACCATGGATGGATGGATGGAGGGAACTCGAAATTCACATTGCTCATTAAATCTTTCAAATACACTTGAATCCTATTAGTCTAAATGTTATAGACAATTATTTAATTGTTGGAAATTAAAAAATGTTCTTTCCTAAATTCGACTTCAAAAGACTTGGAAACAAAGTCCAACAACACCTTTTGAAATATAGTTCACTGTTCAAATGATTAATGACCGTTGTGTGATCCCTTTGATCAATCAACAGACTGATACTAGAACCTCGTTCAGAAAGGGACACCTTCTGAACAAACAGAATCGATCTCACTGGGTTAATATGCATGGCTTGATCTCTTTGATCAACCGCCACTCATTCATGAGAGTATTACTGGAAGCCCACTCAGAAACCTTAGAACTCAATCAACGTCAATGGAGTTAGACAATCGTTTTTAAACATCCGTGGCAGTCCAAATCTTTAATGTGAATAGAATTAAAAATTTTCAAAGTACAATTGAACACTAATCTAAGCCACATCCATAAGGCCATCAATTCTAATAAATAGACAGATTTTTGGTGGACAGGCAGATTTGTTCTGTGGCCTGAAGCTGACAAACCTTGTCGAAACCGGTCGCCCACTTCACGACGGTGCATAGGATTATTGGTAATATACACAATTATCCTTTAATAGTTTATATGAATTATTTAAATATTAACATGCTTAATCATAACCTTCTTTTTTTCAGCGGTAGATTTTTGATGCGCTTGTAGATTTTGTTAGGCGTGTAATTCGATAGACTTCCCTTGGTTCACGATTCCATTAGGTCCCCTCAATCTTTTGGTATTCTTGTAGATTTTAGTGGCAGAAACATTGAATTATCTAACTAGTAACATTATGGCTGGAGTTAGCAAGAGTAGAAGACGGGATGACAGGAGGTCTAACGACAGTCGCCCGCCATCTGCCCTTGCTGCACTAACCAAGTGTTACTACATGATTATACAATGCTTTCACCACCTTGGCATCTTGAATGCTCATGTACGTAGGGGCAGTTTGCCTCCTGGCTTGAGCTGGAAAGTGTCAGAGTTAGAGATACAGAATTTCTTCTGTAAACCAGCGATGCCAAACGCCGAGGTCCGTAAGGACATCTTAGCAGCAAATTTGAAATGGGCCATATCTTTAATCCAGGTTAACATTAGTCACTATAATTCCCAGCTTGGTCGTCTTATGTCGCTCCTCATTGAAGCTCAGTCCAAACCAAATTTAGAATTAGGTAGAGCGAAGACCACAGCAATAAATTGGGCCCGAAATAACTATGGCAGGAAGTTTCATTCTTCATCAATTGATCAGTTTAATGATTTCATCAGACCTTTTGATCCGCATTTTAGAACCTGCCATAGTACAACACCCCCTGTAGGGTCACCTGTGACCTTGCCAGGAACATCAACTGTAGGGCCCTCTGTGGCCCTACCGGGCACACCGACTGCAAGGTCAGCCTTGACCGTACCAGTCATCCCACAATCAAATCGGAAACGGAATAGGTCACCCACTGAGAGTCCCCCAGTAGTTAAGCGGGTGAATAACCAGTGTTCACCAGTGTTCCCCCTGCAGTCTCCTGTGGTGGATCCGCTCCTGATTCCACTGCCAGAATGGTCACCGTCAGTGTCCGCTCATGTGGATCCTAGTCAGATCCCTCTTCCGGTCTCGCCCCAGTCGAGTTTCCTCCCCTTCCACAGAGAGCAGCTACTGACCGACCTGGTCAAAAGACCAGATCGTCGACACCGAGGTCCAAGCCACCACAACCTAAATTTACGCCCACAGCTAAGCCCAAACCTACGCCTAGGGATACACCCAAAGAGCATAGGTCTTTCTACAAGTTTCGGTTCGTGGTGGATAATAAGAATGAATGGCGCCTTCCTACTCTGAACAAGAAGATTCTGCTGATTGGGTCTTCAAATTTAGCTCGTATCAATCAGACACCTCATCCAGATATGCAGGTAGCAATCTATCCAGGTGCTAAGATAAACCACATTAGGAATCTGGTTAGAAAACACAATGAGGTCTTCCAACCTCAGCGTATCATCCTTAACATCGGAATTAATGATAAGGACGAACTTCAGCATGAGACTTCCCAAAGAATTGAGAATCTGTTTAGTACCATGCGTTCAAAATTTCCAAAGGCTAAAGTTCACTTTGCCAAACTAAATTATTCGAAGCACCTGACTACAACCCAGAAACGAAACATACAATTCGTTAACAGCCGTGTAGAGGCCTTGAGGGCCAATGTCCCTATCCTGCCCAGCCTCCCCGTGTCTGAATTTCAGGTGGTTGAGGACAACATCCACTGGACTGAGTGTACTGCAAATAGGATGTATAATAGTTGGTTATCACACCTTAATTTAAACTAACTACGGGTCAGGGTACTAACCACCCAGAAATTGGCCTGGGTGGTAATATCATTAACCTAACTGGTTCTACATTGTCTGAAGCAGAAAGATCTTTGCTAAATCTTGGTCTAACATATGTACCAACACCACGGCCCAAAGTCGACATAGATGCCCTTTTAGATAATGGCTTATGGGAAATTGAAGAATTTTCTCACCGTGTAAAATTAGCAAACTTTTTTCGAAATTCCAAGAAAAACAACTTTCCACCTTTTGTTGAAAAAACTGGATGGGCACCTAACTCGAAGTTGGTTGACCCTGCGATCCCTGATAGTATAAAAGCTAGCAAGGAGCGTGTTGAAAATTTAGAATTTCCTAAAAATCATCAAAATTTGTCATATCAAGAACGTTTAGCCTTAACAGGTTTGCGTAAAAACAATGACATCGTTATAAAGCCTGCTGACAAGGGATCTGCTACTGTAATAATGCGTAAGGATAATTATATTCGTGAAGCGCATCGACAACTCGGTAATCTGAAACACTACCGCAAATTAGACGAACCACTCTGGCAAAATAATTTTGATAAATTTAATGGAATCCTTCAAGAAATGGCTGACAACAAGGCCATAACGAAAAAGCAATTTAAATACCTTACTGCTAAACGAGATTCAAATCCACGTACGTTTTACCTTTTGCCAAAAATTCATAAACCTATTGAGTCATGGTCCGACCCTATGATACCACCTGGTCGAAATTATCGATTACCACCTACAACCAATTGCGAATAGACATTTCAGCTTTTTGAACAACACTGAGGATTTCCTATCCGAGGTCTCCAAAATTTCTGTTCCTCCAAACTCACTCTTGATAACCCTCGACATCGATGCTATGTACACAAACATTGACATCGAAAGGGGTTTGACTTCTGTTCGCAGAGCATTTGATAAATATCCTGATAACAATAGGCCCACTAGCGAAATATTAGCTCTCCTGGAGCTGAGTTTAAAGGGCAATGATTTCGAATTCGCTGGCGAAATCTACCAACAAATCTGTGGATGCGCTATGGGTAAACGTTTTAGTCCTAGTTTTGCCAAAATATATGTAGCTGAGTGGGAAGAAGATGCGCTTAACATATGTCCTAAGCAGCCCTTATTTTACCGCCGGCACCTCGATGATATTTTTATGATCTGGAATCACTCGAGGGAAGAGTTTGATGAATTTTTCACTATTTTGAACAATCACGATCCTAACATCAAACTTAAAGCCAACATCGACCAGTCGTCCGTAGACTTTTTAGACGTTACTCTCTACAAAGGTGTAAATTATAACACGAGTGGGTTTCTTGATTACAAAGTATTCTTTAAGCCCACCGATTCCCATCAACTACTGCATAAGAAATCTTTCCATCCACCTCATACTTTTAAAGGTAATGTCAAATCACAGATCAACCGATTTCACCGAAATTCTAGTGATAGAAAGAATTTTGAATCTGCGTGTTCCACCTTATTTATAGCCCTCACACCGAGGGGATATTCAACACGATTTTTGCGCAAAATAAAATCTTGATTTGGAAACTATTACTGATAAGGCTGCCGATCAAAAGCCTACCAAAATTCGTCACAATCGTCCGATTATAGGCGTAGGACAATCTCAGAAATGTGGAAAGAAGAGGTGTAAATTAGACCTCTATCTACCTAATCAGAAAACATTTGTCAGTTATCAGATCAAAAGCAAATTCCAACTTCAGTCTAATTTAGATTGCGATTCTAAAAATGTTATCTATTTAATATCTTGCAAATTATGCCAAAAGCAGTATGTCGGTGAAACAAAATGCCCTTTAAGATGGCGAGCAACTAGACACCTTTGCGATATTAAACACGACGAGGACACCACGTAGCTCAACATTTCAATCTTCCTGGTCATTCTGTCGATAGACACTTTGAAATTATGCCTATTGAGCAACTGCCTCTTTCTGCTACGGCCGAAGAAACTGATAAACAAAGAAAACTTCGAGAATCATTTTGGATTAAGCAACTGAAAACAAAATGGCCGAGCGGCATAAACGTGGACCCTGGTCTTGCTGATCAACGTGAAATTATTCCATTCAGTTTAACATACAATCGAAAAAATGTTGAAATTTCTGAAATTTTGAAAGATGAATATCATAAATTGCAAGATAAAATGAAAAACCTCTCAATTTGCGTCCACTGATAGCCTTTAAGAAAAACTCCAATCTACGTGACATCTTGGTTAATTCGAAATTAACTCTTCAAAAACCTTCAGAATGAATGATATATATTATTCATATTTTATAGGCCATACCGCCTCTATCAAACAAACATAACAAATCTCAGACAATAAAATAAATAAAAAATATCTCCCAAACTTGGGATATCCTGAGCCACTGCGTTTAATCATATAACCAACACAACGACCACAGCCACCACCACCACCACAACCACCACCACCATCACCACCACAGCCAACATCACCACCACCACTACCACCATACCCATCACCATACCCACCGCCACCAGCACCACCACCACCATCACCACCACCATCACCATCAGCTATACAATAGAGATGAGACACTATGATATGGCACAATTAAGTTGCGCATTAATTATGTACACATACTGATAACAGCAACAGCGCCCAGTCAAATTAGTTTCAAAATATTCAACATCATGTTTACTAAATAGCAAATACATGCAATTCATACAGCGTGTCGGACTATTAAGCGTTTAAGACTAAATCCAGGCATGCTGTAATTAATTATGACGCCATCCTACACGCCGCGTAGTTGATTATGAAGTGATATGATGGATGGATATACTGAAAAGGTCCATTATGACAGAAGTTTCGGGAAAATTACATCTGTATGACGTCATATCTAAATATCCTATAGCTATACGTATATACGTCCTACTATGGCATACACTTGTTTTTCTGCTTAGATTATCAGATATGGCCAGCCTCCCTCCAGTACATACTGACGATGCCAAAGATGCGCCATATGATGATATTCGTGATACATATGACGTCATTGTCTATGAGAAGGATGTTGCTCAAAGTAATTATATCAACCCCAAGGACGCTCCAGGTAACATTGTGTTATTACATATTACCTCTTTACTCTTCTTGTGTCTACTTAGCTCTTTAATGGTCAAGCCGGTCAACATGCCATCTGTAGTGGTCTTGAGGAATGGCCATTTCCAGGTGCCAAGAAAAGACTATATTTGAAAATGTACGAATGAAATGATTGGCTCGGATACCTCGGTACCCAAGCCAGTCATTGCAGTCGTACATTTTCAGAAATAGTCCTCTCTTAGTCTGAAAACAGACACTGATTAAGCTCAAAATAGAATTATCTTGAGTTCAAGCCGGCCAGGACAGCATTTAAAGTGGCCTTGAGAAATATCAATTTGCAGGACACAGAAATGTATTTTGGTAAATTTCAGTGGTTGTCTTGCCATACAAATGAACATTCACTGAACACAAATTTTATTTTCGTGAACATTAAACTGCCAATTTAACCCTTTCATGTCGAATCCGACCAATACCGTCCTCTGCCATGACCTTGAGGAATGTCCATTTGCAGGGCAAATGAAGCCTCTTTCGAAAATTTTCCACTGGAATGACTGGCTCGATAATCGAGCCAGTCATTCCAGGGGTAAATTCTAAAATTAGCCTCCTCTTAGCCTGCACATGGAAATACAATGAGGAAATATTTAAAGGGCTAAGCATGATGTTGAGCATTTTGATGCGTTGTGGACACAGCATGGGTTACTATTTTTGTTGCAGACAGGAAAACTGATAATTATGCTAATATTGTGCTCAGTGACATTGATAGATGGCGCTTTGCAAGATAACATTGATTCTCAAGAATATAATGCTCAAATCAACCAGCACCCTAAATATTCAACAAATTAACTGTATAGTTTCCAGGAATTTGATAGTCAGGGCATTCGGTGATCGATCAGTCCCAACACGGCGAAGTGTGGGTGGAGCTTAGCTAGGATGGGCCGGGCATAGCTAAAACTGGGAAGGTGCATTGGTAGCACGGTCCATTGCGCAGTACAGGTTTGATATTATAATCACGCTCTGCTGCAATAAATAACGAGTTCAATGAGATGAATAGATTGACTCGATTTGTCATTCAAGTATATGACATCATACCCAATTTTGTCAATTGTAGGCTGGCGTCAGTCACAATCAAAATAAGTAATGAATGACTTTTCTAGGTCCGTCATGAACGCCTAATAGACAGTCAAGTGTACGAATTTAATAAACATCCTGTTGAATATTTTGAAACTAATTTGATTCGGAGTTGTTGCTGACATAGCTTCATGTATAGTTTTATGTCTTAGAATCGGTTCTCTTATTGGGACTAAACCTTAACACAGGCTTCCATATATCCACGGGATTGAGCAGCATGAGATTGAGGTCGAAAGTTACACTACGACTTTGCTATCAAACTCTTATGCCTCGTGATTGCTTCAGCTTTCTTGAACTAAACTTTGTCACATGTGTACGTATATCAAGCAGAAGAAGCACGATGATTTTGAGATCAAAGGTCAAAGTCATTGTACTATTTGCATAAAATGCGGATTTTAACAGTTTCTTTAAAAGTTCTTCTTAGTTTATCTTGCCTTTATTTCACACTTCGCACAAATTATTGGAAATAAGCATGGCCATAGAGTTATCTCACCCGGTAGACGCTGCACACATTCAGACCTTTGAGGGCATGGCCATGGGCGTCTTGATATAAATCTACAGTTTCAATTGGACATGTAAAATGCCAGTTTTCGCCAATATCTCGCCAATGTAACACTGATGTCTTGTTTAGTCAGTTGTAGAGTAAAAAAACAACCCATTTAGCACAGAGTGTTGCATCTATTACAATCTATCAAGTAGGGATCTATCTACCTCACGCCCTGAAATCACTATTTGAAGAAAAAAAGCTGGCCACCTCTGATCTCCACAGAATATGCAATCATTCTTCTTCTTCTACTTCTTCTTCTTCTTCTTCTTCATTTTTCCCCTTTTACATAAAATGAGTATTCGGTGAGACAGTGGGGGGTGGGGGTGGGGGAGGAGTGTGGCTCTGGCTGGCGTAATCTTAAAAGCAACAGCACACAGTCATATTAGTTTCAAAATATTCAACATAGTGTTTATTAACTGATAAAGACACAATTTATACAACGTGTCATTCATGTCATAATTAATTATGACGTTATCCTACACACCACCTAGTTGATTGTGACGTCAGATGATGGATTGATAAACTGCAAAGGCCCATTACCGCCTATGAAATCAATGGCTAAGTGTTGATGCAGTCTAATAACATACAAATCTACATTTATCTTTTACAGCTTCCAAGAATGATATTACGTAAGTAATAACTCATAAACTCCTTCACAAGCCACACTCATCTTCAGTCTGCAGACAAACTGTTGTTTGTTTACTCAGGATCAATCTACTTATTCTTGTCAAAAGGTTTAGACGATATCTTTGCATACAGTTTTGCTCTGATCTACACCAATCCTGGTCAACTTCCAGTTCCATGGTGTAATCACTGGACATTGCATTGCATTGTATCATTTCTATTATCTATCTTTCTACACCCACACACTCCCACTCACCACCGACCCACCCACCAGTCCATCCATCCATTCACATATCCACACACCCACCAACCCAACCACTCATTCGCCCACAAACCCACCCACCCATCGACCCACCCACGCACCGACCCACCTGCCAGTCAATGCATCCATTCACATATCCACACATACACACCCACCCAACTACGCACCCACCCATTCATCCATGCATCCATCCATCCATCCATCCATACATCCACCCACCCACCCACCCACCCACCCACCCACCCACCCACCCACCCACCCACCCACCCACCCACACATCCATCCATCCATCCATCCATCCACTCGCACCTACCCAACTGCCCAAACACCCTGCCATCCATCCATCCATCCATCCATCCATCCATCCATCCATCCATCCATCCATCCATCCATCCATCCATCCATCCATCCATCCATCCATCCATCCATCCATCCATCCATCCATCCATCCAACCATCCATCCATCCATCCATTCACACATCCACACACCAACCCACCCAACTACCCATCCATCCATTCATCATCCATCCATCCATCCATCCATCCACCCATCTATCCATCCATCCATCCGTCCATCCATCTATCCACACACCCATCCATCCAACCACCTGCCCGCCCAACCATCCAAGCATCTGCCCATCAATGCGCACGCACAAATGCACGCACATTCAGATCCCCATATATATATATATATATATATATATATTCAGCTTACCGGCGTCTGCACAGAGCAAAGATGGTGAATATGTTCACATCGTCCCAGATCTGATGCATCCAACGTCATCTGAACAGGTCTCAGGGAACAATTGTGAGACCCGAGAATATGAGGCCACATCATTTGGTGAACGGGCCGTTCAGTATAAAAATACTCGATCCGAAGAAGCAACAGGTTTGTCATCATGGGGATAGAAGAGTGTCTATTGTGATCAGGACTAAGATGGTAAATTAATGACCTCTTGTCGGGTGGAGTAGAATGTGTTAAGAATCATTTTATATCTTTTCAGTTCAGCATCCAGGTGAATTATGGCCATTGATCCATTTATTATTTATAGTATGCACACATTTTGGAATACTGTTGACTGGCAGATGTTGCTCACTAAAGACAAAGTATTCTTTAGCTTAATATCCCTTGTTATCACTCATCCAATTCTACATCATTATAAATGCCACAATGGCTTGTAAGAAATGACATCATGTACAGCTGGTATTTCTAATAGTTACAATGTATTATCATAAAATTTAATCAAGAAACATTATCTTCACACTTATCTAAATATATAATTGTTTTATAAGTTATGGAAGGTCTTGATTTAAATATTTAAGTTATCCTTTAACTCACCAATTGTTAATTATTCTTTATGAATCCTATAAAAGCCACCATAGTATATGTTTTGCAAATTATGTTACTCTAAGTTGTTTCTCTCCAAGAAAGCAGGCATTTCCAATATTTAAAAAAAGATTTTACTTCAATCCTGCACCGCGTATCATGGGGTGGGGGTCAAGTTTGCCCTTACATGAGGGAGTATCCAGGTTCTTAATGTTAGTTGAGCATTGTTCATCGAGTCGATTGTCTGGATGGAGACTAGTAACACTCAGAATGTCTACTCACTCTAGTTCCTGGAATAATAGCGAGGCTGTAAGTATAGATGTATCCAATATAAATTGAATTGATTTTTGCAATGGAAACATACAAATATTCCGTAAATGTATTACAAACTTTGAGCCAGAAATATATTATTTTCTACCATGAAGAACCAGCCAATCAAATGCTGGTTGATAGACAAAAATCGGTGGGCAACCATCGCACCTTTGCTTGACAGCTTCTTTATTCAGCTCGCCATTTGAAATATCACTTTCTAACTTTAGACATTTGTTTCATGAAAATAAACAAAAATTATATATTAAATAATTGATAAACATCTGCGTCAGGTTTAGCAGTGCTATACAGGATTGACTGATTTACATCACTGATGTAAATCATGATTTAAATCAAATAATATTTTAAAAATCAATTTTTTTTTCAAGTTTGAATTAAATTTTTATCAGCTATTACACATTAAATTTGATAATGGTGTTTGCTAATCATTTAGGTACACCATTATAAACAGCATGGTTGCCTCTTGTCTTATCAACAAAGTGATAACAGTAACAGTACAATGATGACTTCTTTGACAGATGATTCAGTCAAATCATTTAAAAAATAAAATTGTGTTATTTTATGGCTATAAACTGAATGCTCATATAATAATCATTTACATACCTCTCGACACAGGATGGATCTGCCAAATGTAGTGACTAATATTCGAGTATTTTTTTAGTCGTGCACAACATTTTTGAATTAGGCAATTGTAGGTGTGTTTGACCGGCAGATTGTCATTAGCCAACTATAGTAAACTACTTTTAGCGCGTTGAGCGACGCTGTATTCCGTTGTCGCCATCATTACTAAATCTATCGTCAAGTAACCTTTTGAATTACAGCTCAGATGTTATAATTTAGGCACCCTAACAGCAACGCACATATGAATGTGAATGCCTTTATTTAATCAATATAGTACCTAGGCCGCTTCGTTTAACCAATATTTCATCGATAGTCGATTATCTTTCATGGCTATCATATAATCGAGTGTAAAATAAAATAATTGAAGAATCGACTTAATGGAGCAAAAATCCATTATTTATTTTAATCAGGCATGATATAGTCTTTAGCTTTGTAGTACCGCTAATGCATCGGTGGATTGATTGCTATAGCAAGATAGTTGTATAAACATCTATCCCTGACGTTCAATCCCGCATCTCCTGAGTCATAATCTATGCACGTGAATGTTTATATTAGTAATTACTTTATATGTCAGTGATCGGAAACATCTGACTGCTACTGTTTATGGAACAATATCCGCCTCTGAAGGCTATAGACTGGTGTTGGTGACATTCTGCGAAAAAATGTAAAAAATGAATTACTGTTTATTCATAGTAAATTCACACAATTTTCGATGTAAATTTTCACAACTTCAGTTGAATGTTTTGGAACTAGTTTGACTTAGTCAAATGATTCTCAAAATATCCGACCTTTCTAATGCTGAATAATTAGGGAAACGTCACAGATATAGGCACTACGGGCGAAATCTATATCGTAATAAAAATAATATGGCCATTTCGCAAAGTGCAAAAAATTAACTTATTGTTTTTCGTAGTAAATTCACAAATGTTCGAGAAAATTTTCAAAAATCTCTGCCGCTTGTTTTGGAACTAATTTGACTTACGGCTCTTGGTGTCTAAGGCTGCAAGAACCAGCAGTCAAATGATTTGTAAAATATCCAGCTTTTCCGATGTTGTAAAATAGGGAAATATTGTAGATAGTACGAGCTCTATATAATTAAAAGTTAATCTAATGTTAAAATTAAATTGTCGCCTTTTTACTGGCTTGAAAATCTGGGCA
Source organism: Chaetoderma sp. LZ-2023a (assembly GCA_034401795.1). NCBI lineage: Eukaryota > Metazoa > Mollusca > Caudofoveata > Chaetodermatida > Chaetodermatidae > Chaetoderma > Chaetoderma sp. LZ-2023a. The sequence continues at coordinate 37,881,697 of CM067361.1, read as the reverse complement.
TACGCGCCAGAATCTGAAAATCATTATCCAATGGAAATGATGGAGAGTAGATTCCAAATTGATTTCATTATACTGGGCAGGGTTGTTCCTCACGTTCAGCCAATCAGAGGACTGGTTGATATAGTTCGTTCTATTGAGCGTCTTGCGTTCATTTCATAGGCCTACTTAGTTGAGGTCATCTAAACCCAACTAGGAAACAATTTACGAAATTGCGTATTCTGTTATTTTTCTAGAAAATAATTTTTTTTATTAATTAATTAATTTATTTACAGTACATCGGTTTATGCTTTTGGGAATTCGGACCTGCGATTCAATCAAAAACGCAATTTTTAAAATACAAAAGCGATCGCGATGTTTCAAAGCAAAAATCGTGCAAGCCAACGTAAGTGTCATTAGAAAATGCTTAAAATTGTAATACAGTGATTAGTCCCACTACTTAGTTAATTAAATTTAAGTTGGGAAGGCTATTTAGTGAAGCAATCATTCAAGACACCATTTCATAATTACATGTTGCAGAAATTTGCTTTCCACAATTTGAAAAAACCCAACCAGCAACAAATCTGGTTTAAATAAAATAAATCTGATTTAAATCAAATAACTCCGAAGCTTTTAAAATTTTAAAAATCGGTAACCATGGTGCTATAGCTTCTGGAAAGTTCCTGGAACTGAATAATCACAAATAGCTATTCTACGTTTACACATGTTACTAATTTCCATACAGACAATCAACTTGACGACTACGGCTCACCTAAAACCATTCATAGTCAGGTGTTATTGTATATCAAGGCTTGTTATCCTCATTGACAAAATATAGTAGAACCACCCATGTTGAATAAGTATTATATGCTACACATGTGTTTATGTTATATATCAGTTTTGTTTCTGAACTTATAAATAAAGTAGAACCAGGCTCCTTTCTTTGATGCATTGCATCAATATGTGTACTTGTATAATGTATGTATGCTTACTGAACTCTGAAACATCTTACAGCTGCAATCAGCCCTTTTTCACTTTTGCCCACTGTGTCTTGTCGTCAGCAGAATTTCCTAGCGTCCTCAGGTCCATTCTTGACTTGAGTGTACCGAGTTCTGCTTTCTAGAGGTCACCTCGAAGCACGCTTAGCAGATTCATGCACTGACGTCCACTCCTGGCTTTGTATTTGCTGGCTCCGAGTAAGGCGAATTCCAAGGCTACTTGGAGTTTTATATAATGCACACATTTTAGTACTTATTTATTTTTATGCTAATAAGACTGGAAGCAGTTGCTTGGATTAATGCGCTAAATAGAGAACAGGTCTATTATAACCACAGTTCCTATCACCAATCAACATTTCTATTATATATATATATTATATGTTGTTGAGTTAGGACAATAATTGATATATCTTTTTATATCTCAGAGCGTTATTATGAAAAACTGCGGCCAGAAATCTCGACAAAACCTTCTCGTCTGAGTATCTCTCCATACGAAAACAAAATGGTGGACCCACGCATTGCATATGAAAATGTATAAAACCAGATCAACTCATTGATAGTAAAGTAAGTAAATCTTGATCAACTTCTTTTTAGAACTTTATATGCCAGGAGAGGCATACATTTAGTACTAACAGAACCTCTATCTTCATAAATATTGTTTATTAAACGTTGCAATGACTTTAGCAACACGCACGCACACACGCACGCACGTACGCACGCACGTACTCGTTGTCACTACAGGTGGGCACCTGAAGCATGGAGTCTGAGATGTACATTAGCTTTTGGTACGTTATATTGGTTATTAGTTATGTAGTCAATCCGGTTATTATACATAAGATTGTCATGTGGATAAAAAGACCATTTGATGATATTAGATATATTGATTAACTAATGATTTTTGTGCCCACGTCCCCGTGCGTGTCCGCGAATGCTATACAGAATTGGCTTCATATTTTGACACACCGGACGCGTTGATTTTATTATAACCATACATTCCAGTGCCCTGCATTCTCACCGATGCTGTATAACGATCCGTATACCTAGCTCTTGGGTACATGCTTTCTTTCTCAGTATCTTATTAATACATTCTTACTTTGTTTCAGTTGCTGTCCTCATGCCTGCCATGGTGTATATTCAATGCATATCCCCAGAACACCAACAAACAACCATCTGCTATATCAGAGCCACAGCTTCAATCAACTCTAGACATTCAGTCGACGTTTAGATGGTATTATTTATTCAGACACCAAATCAACAATCAAATATTATCTTATAGACATAGTTTCAATCAAAAGCTCATGTTAGCTTACAGCCAGAGTGTCAATCAGCAAGGAACACTTAGCTTACAACCAGAGTGCCAATCAGCAAGGAACAATTAGCTTACAGCCAGAGTGCCAATCAGCAAGGAACACTTAGCAGCTTATAACCAGAGTGCCAATCAGCAAGGAACACTTAGCTTACAGCCAGAGTGCCAATCAGCAAGGAACTCTTAGCTTACAACCAGAGTGCCAATCAGCAAGGAACACTTAGTTTACAACCAAAGTGCCAATCAGCAAGGAACACTTAGCTTACAGCCAGAGTGCCAATCATCAAGGAAGAATTAGTTTACAACCAGAGCTGTAAATGCTGCTTAGCAATTATCACTATTCTGAACATAGATCAACAATCGAATAGTATCTTATATTCAGCGATGTAATTAGTAATCAACTGTTATCTTATAGCCAAAAGTTCAATCAACATTTAACGGATATCATTTATCCAGAGCTTCAGTCAGCAGTCAGTTGGTACCTTAAAGCCAGAGTGCCAATCAACTGATTCAGCATGCAACTGTTATCATATTGACAGCGCTTTAATTGACGTTTAATTGTTATCTAATATCCAGAGCTTCAATTATCAATCAACTGCTATCTTATATCAATCAACAGTTATATTATAGCCACAGCTCCCATCATAAATCAACAGCTATATTTTAGCTACATTCCCAATCATCAATCAACAGTTATATTATAGTTACAGCCCCAATAATCAATCAACAGTTATATTATAGCCACATACCCAATCATCAATCAACAGTTATATTATAGCCACAGCCCTAATAATCAATCAACAGTTATATTATAACCACAGCCCAATCATCAATCAACTGTTATATTATAGTCACAGCCCCAATCATCAATCAACAGTTAAATTATAGCCACGGCTCCAATCATCAATCAACAGTTATATTATAGTCACATACCCAATTATCATTCAACAGTTATATTATAGCTACAGCTCCAATCACCAATCAAGAGTTATATTATAGCCACAGCCCCAATCATCATTCATCTGTTATCTTATATCCAGCGCTTCCATCACCCGAGTCGCTGTCCCCATGCTTCAACTTTCAAACTATGAATAATAATAATAATAATAATAATAATAATAATAATAATAATAATAATAATATTAATAATAATAATAATAATAATAATAATAATAATAATAATAATAATAATATGTAACATCTCCCTGACCCTGCCCTGCAATATGAATGACTACTGTATTCTGCGGCTGTAGTAGTAGAAACATCCTGTAGTTGCAATCAGTCCTTCTTCGCTTTTGTCCACTGTGTCTTCTCCTCAGCCAAAATCTTTAGCTTCCACAGATTCATTCTTGATTTGACTGCATTCTTGAAGTCACCTCGTAGCACGCTTAACACAGTTATGCAATGACGTCCTCCCCTGACATTCTTAGCACATCACCAAACATGGACCGTCTTTGCTGGGCGACTTTCGCGGACAACGGCGATGTATTACACATTTTGTATAGTGCATCATTAGAAGTTATGCTGTCTGGCCATCGGTGTCCAGTGATGGTGTGTAGGTGTTTGCCGTGGCAGGAATCAAGTTTCTCTAGAGCAGTTACAGTTATACAGCATCAAAAATACGCAGGTTGCATTTTATAAACGTAAAGCTTTCTTCCCCATGACGCAGCGTGCAGCAATGTCAGCCGTACTACAAAGCAGTGGGTCCAAGATTACGTTACTTTCCCTCCATGGTTCGCCGTCACGAAGTGGATCGTCATTTTCTTTAGTTTCGTGCATTGTAGATAGGCATATGTGGGTGAACTTTGGTTTGGATTCATTCGTAAATAGATTCTCAATTTTCAGTTTGCTTGTTAGTCAAGGGGTTTCTTTTCCTCGTCTCTGAAGTATACGTCGTCGGCACATTCCTTCTCTAGCGGCACACCCGCTTGGTACGTTGGTCTTGTGGAATTTTCCCGAACGGATTTCAATGCAGCAGCAAGGTAACAGGTGAAAAGCACAGGCGATAGACCATCTCCCTGTAGGGCGCCGATTGATGTCTCAAACTCTGCATGCTTCACTGACCTGACTCGTACTCGCTGCTTGGTGTCTGCAAGTAGTAGTCTAATTAGTCGTAGATAATCTTCATTGCACCAGGTTTGGCATAGTACATCTAGGCTCGTTGAGAGTTTAATTGTGTCGAAGGCACGTCAAGACCCATTTTGTGGAAATTCCAGTGCTGTTGAAATTCCAGTGCTTGGACATGGCTACTGACACAAGCATGCGTTAGGCCCATACAATGTCTGTGTAGCTACGTCCGCATTTAAAGCCACTTTGACTTGATCCGGTGAAGTCATCGATCTTGTCTCGGATGCGGCATATATTAACATTGGATATGATTTTTCGTATGATGTTGAGGAGCACAATGGGCCACAGATTGGCTGGTGGGACAGGTGGCCTGAATACGTAGTAACAATATAACTTCCTTTCTGCTGTCCTTGTGGTCAACTAGCTGAAGATGCTGATCACTGTGTGGAATCACTTATTTTACAACTTTGCTCTCCATTACAGCTATGTAGCCGAAACTACTTTGTTAATGGAGGAAGCCAGTTTTAGCTATGCCCCGCCCATCGCTAGCTAAGTTCCACCACGCCGTTTGCCAATGTTGGGATCGACCGATCACTGGACTCCCTGAATGTCAATCCCCACAACACTATATAGGTAAGCTGTTGAATATTTTGAAACTAATTTGACTGGGTTCTTTTGCTGACTTACTGCGTATGGCAGCAACAGCGCCCAGTCAAATTAGTTTCAAAATATTCAACAGAATGTTTAGTAAATGGAAAAGACATACAACTCGTACAACGTGACGGCATACTAAATGTTTATGACGGACTAAATTGCATTGATGACACCAATGCCTTCTGCAGCAATGGCAATATAGACAACCTCTACAGAAACGTCTAATGTGAGATGGAACAAATTATCGGTTGGTTTGCACTAAATAAACTTTCATTATATGCGGACAAAGCCAAGTAGATGTTTCTTATCAAATCACAGAAATCAAGAAAACGAAATTTACCAAAGATTTACATAAACAAGCAAGAAATCAACGAACCTCAGTTTACAAAATCTTTAGGAGACTATCTGGACCCGAAATTGACTTGGAAAACATATTGAAATTAGCACATCAAACGTGTCAAGAGGTATTGGTGTCATTCGACGATCTTAACCATATATGCCACTGGACACAGTTAAACCACTCTACTGCACACTCACATTACCACACATTACATACTGCACTTACTGCACTTTACACAGACACACTTGCACGCACTCAATTAAATTAGCAAAACTAACTGGACTACAAAAATGCGCATCAACATATTAGCAGTAAATGACCAAGCTATATTCAAATCAGAAAAGTTACTAAGAATTGCAGACATTGTGATTCAGCAATTGTACACTGTACTAAGAAATCTACACATTAACGACCTACCCACAACGTTATCCAAGCTATTCAACGACAACACAGAAGACCAGTCACACAACACAAGGAAGAACACAACTTGCACACAACGCTACGAACAGAATTAGGTAGACAAAGAATATCACACACTGTTACCAAACTTTGGACCGATACAAGAGCAAACAAGAAAACAAATGATCACATTAAAATCATATAAGTAATTAAGTAAAAACTACATACTACTGATAAGAAACTACGATAATGGACTTTTCTAAGTGTATCCATCCATCATATTATATTATATGACATTATAATCAATTACGTGACGTATAAGATGACGTCATCATCATGACGCCATGAATGACTCGATATAGTCCGTCTTCAACGCTTAATAGTCCGGCACGTTGTACGAAATGCTTGTCATTATCATTTAATAAATATTCTGTTGAATATTTTGAGACTAATTTGACTGCAACAGCGCCCAGTCAAATTAGTTTCAAAATATTCAACAGCTTACCTGTATAGTCGTCTGGAAATTGCTAGTCAAGGAGTTCAGAGATCGATGGATCCGAACATGGACAAGGCGTGGCTAGAGCTTAGTTAGAGATGGGAGGGGCATAGCTGAAACTGGAAAGGTCCATTGCCTCTGCTACTGCTTATACACCCTCTAACACCACTGCCACTACAACTACTACTACTACTACTACTACTACTACTACTACTACTACTACTACTACTACTACTACTACTACTACTACTACTACCACCACCACTAATACTCACCCCATCACGGATGTTACTACTACTGCATCTACTACACCAGCATCAGATCATACATTACAGTAATCACATATAGTAATCCCATCACATTAACCAATTCTAAAAGGTACTGACTTAACAGCATACTACAATGGTGAGTCTGCGCTCCCCCCCCCCCCACTCCCCCCCCCGCCCCACCCCCACACCCGCACCTCCAACATATGGATTGCAATTATATACTATTACGCTATAATTGTCTATTCATAAGTTATTTATGTAGTACAATGTTTTGTATTGTACATTGCATGTATTTATACTGGGTCTGTGAGATAATCATTATACATTGTTATATCGTATCACTGTAACCTGTTTCAGTCGTAGTTTCAACGTCTAATGATGTTTTCTCTCTTGATGTCCTTTTAATGTATGGGGTCCATCACTTATAGGCATGACATTTCGATGGACTACATATATAGTCAGGGTCACAGTGTAAAAAATATTTTTTGTCCATCACCTATAGGCATGACATTTCGATGGACTACATATATAGTCAGGGTCACAGTGTAAAAAATATTTTTTTCGTTCAGAATTTTTGGGGATTTGTAAAACTATATATTTTCGGAAAGCTTTTAATGTGTCAATTTCAAAAACCAATGTTTGTATTTGCACAAAAGTCTTCATGGCGGCCATCTTGAATTTCAAAATGGCTACCATCGAAAATCTTTGAAATCCACTATATCTGCAACCATATGACCTAGATTAATAATTTTGATGTCTATATCTATGTTTTCTGGGTCAGTGAATGCATTGGTAACATTTATAATAAACTTCAAATAACAGAAATCATGTTTTGGTAGATAAGTCCTCACTTAATATGTAATTTACAGACAGCATCTGCAAATTTGTAACTTTTTGTGATAATGTTGCAATGATGAATTTTATTTGACATATAACACAGTTATCTCACCAATTTAATCTAAGTATTCAAGCAACAATCAATGTGCTGCATCAGTTGCTGTCTACCTAGCAACATTGGCGTCATCTTCATCGTCTGATATAGAGACATCAACGATTGAGTCATCATCATTTTCACACTCTGCGCTGCATTGACAAAGCTCAGTGCATGGTAAGTCTTTGGATTTGTACGAGCATCGATGAGAGGAACAATTCGATTTGCATTGACACCTAACCATCTCAATGAGAGACTTTGGAGCTGGTAAAACATCTGTTGTTTTTGCCTTTAGTTGGCCACCTGTCTCCTTGTAGTATCCATTCAGTAGTGGATCCAGAAACACATGATGTGAAATGTCTGCCTGATCCCACACATTTGCCTGGACTTGTACTCTAAGGACATGCTGTTTCAAAGCACCAATAGTAGGCGGTAGACTTTCACTATCCGCAAGCTGCTTACAAAATAAATGCCAACGTAACTCTGGGATGTTCTCAATTCTCATAGACTTTGGACAGTATGCAGCACACACAAATTTTGCCAGAGTTGAAAGTAGCTCATCTGTGACCTCAGTGCTTCTCGATAAATTTATCAGAGCGTCGATTACATCGCTGTTTGCCTTTAGGAAAAGCTTTAACCATGTTGATTTACCTATCCTAGAGAACCTGCCAATATTGTCTGCTCCAGTAAAGGCATGGAATGCGGGTAATGCTCTTACTTTCTCCATGCCTAGAGTTTTCCATATAGGCCGTAGCTTAATGGTACCAGAAACCATTGAGATAGACGTATTCTTAGGTAGATTGTCATAATATGCTATTGCCAGCACTAAGACATCAGTGTCTGGAGAGAAAATCACCAACTCTGCTGTATCAAGATTTCGCTGTGTTGCACATATGGCATGATAGATCATTAATGTACCAGCTTCCTCATGATTGTTGTTCTCAAAATGTAGGCTTCTATTACTTATCGTCTGGCATGATGCTGATGCTATGACCAAGGTAGATGAGTCTGTATTGTACTCAATAGTCTTCTCTGCCAGATACTGCGCAAGGTCATTCTTTGTTTGGTCATGAGACAAAAATCTTGTCATAGGGATATGCTTGATACTGGTATCATCTTTGACTTGATATCTAATTGGATCCTTCCCATGTCGTCGTTTCTCTATGGGCGTGTTTGTCAGGGAATCTGCTTGATATGTATCAAATACAAGAATGATCTCATCATATCCTGCTGTCAGACTCATTAACCTGTCATTAAAATATTTACTAAGGTCGTTGACTGTCACAATAGTTGCTGGTTTCTTTGCTAGCTTCTGGACAAGAACCATTCCATCCACAACTGCGATTCTCCTACTAGATTCCTTAGTTGCGACGGCAGTTGCCTCTGTTGCACCTAATAAGAGTGAATCCTCTGTGCTCTCGGTTTGTGGTAGTTCAGTCAGGAGCTTGATTAACTTCGACTTGTCGGTGCACAGGAGGACAGAGCCACACGGAGCAAACAGCGCCCTCGGTGTCAGTGTGAATTCAAAGTTGCCGATCGAATACTTCAAATCAATGTCTCGACTCGACTTTGCGAGAATCATCAGCCTAGCATATAGATCTTTAGTTTCCTTGAGATCAACAGCGTTGTCACAAATACGTACTGTTGTCTTTTTGTTTCCAGATGTATACATCTTGTTTTTCTCACGCTTCACTGGTGCCCAAAGGCTTACCTCTCCATTAATGCGCTCTTTCACATACTCTTCATATAATGTCGTCCTCTTTCGTCTGCATCCAGGATTTGTGGTACCGACTCTTGTGGTACATAAGCAAGTGAGATAATGTTGTAGATCATGTCACCTTCAGCAGCGAAAGGATTACCATGAGTCAGTATGGCAGCCTTTATCTTGTCGATTGTGGTGTGTTCGTGTTTAACAGCACTTGCTCCAATGCCATGGCGATCTCTGACCTTGTCTTCTTGCCAATCAAATTGACACTTGAATTCCCGGGATAACCGTGACAGTTCTGGAGCAGCGAGGAAAAATCGCTGTCTCGCATTTGCATTGTTAGATATTCCAATTAGTCCTGAGTCCACTTTCATCATTTTATTCAGATGCTCACATGCATGATCCGCACCAATTGAAGTGAATGGAATGTCATTCTTAGTCACTGCAATGTTTTCAGTTTCAAATTATTGCCATGTGTCTGGATGATTCTGCTTGAGTGCATACATATCTGCTATGTATCTTGGCCAAAGACGTTTGTATTTGATTCTATCAAAAGAAAAGAATAACTTGCTCAGTGCTTCTCCAGCTTCAAGATGATGGGTCAGATCAGTATTTCGGGATGCTGCGACAAAGAAAAGGATTGTTTCCACACGGTGCAGATAGTTCATTAATGACTTGAACATCGCATGTTGGGACCTCTTTGTCACCCATGTCTGAAAAGAGATTCAGCATATCAGTATTAGACAGCACTTGGAGAAGATTGCTATGAGCCGGCATCATTGATTCTTCCCGGCTGGCTTGGTTTGATTTACTGCATGCCTCTTCTATGTCATCTGTACCTGATATGCATGCATCCCTTATATTTGGATACTCTTTGAAGAATTCGTCAAAGACCAGTTCATACAATGCGATGTAAGAGTAGATATGAGCATGAAGAGAACGTGAGTAGTGCTTGCATTTCAGGATTTGTGTCGTTGTGGTAGAGCTAAAGACATCAGCCTCGATCCATGCATCGTCTATTCCGGAATTCTCAATAGAAGTACCGAGAGCTCTCAATGCAGCCATGACGACATCGAGTTCACCAAGTCTTGGGATACCACCACTCTTTAAATTGGCGTTGACATCTATAAGCTGCACTGCTTTCTCATACAGGACCATGTCAAAAGTAATGACTGTTAGATGGTCTTTACCAACAGCCATCTCCTTCAATGTTTGTGCTTGTTTAATTACATTCGTTAGCGTTGACCATTCATGCGCCAGCTCAGGGATAAGAGGCAATGCACAAACATTGGTTAGGTGGTACATACAGATTATTGAATTGTCTCATGTTTTCGACAACCGAGTTAGCTATTGCTGTTTCTAGAAGCATGGTACGGTGGTAAGATATGCAACAGTTCCCTGCATGAAAGATTCACAATCTTCTTATTCCTGGTGTCATGATGCACAGATAATGCCAATCCTAGAAACTGAGAATTTTCTCTTCTTTGCTGGGATCTGAATTTTTCAGAAGAGGCAGCTTTAGGTTTATGCATCACTTGCCTATCCGATTTACGTCCAAACATGAGGGTTTGACAGGATGTAAGCACTGCTCCATCAACGAGATACTCTCTGGTTTTGCTATCCAAACTATCTACAGGTCCAACCATTATCCATCGTATCAGTGTGTATAGTTCACATGGGATGTCATCCATATTGCTGGAAACAAGGACTGAACCAGGTTCACCATCATTCTTAGTGAATGTTGTGATGCTTTTTCGAACAATCTGTGCTGCCCTATAGATCGCCTTCATGCCTTCCATACCATCATCTTCACACATCGCATAATGAACCATTTCTTCCTCACATGCTTCTAGCGAATACAGAACGGCACACTTCGCCAGTCCTTTCGAAGGACAGATCTTACATGATTTAGCTCAGAAAGGATTTTCTCTTTTAGCCACTGCCTACTAAATGTAGCTGAATGATTGTCCAAGGATTTACGGTCAAACATGTTTATATATGTTATTTCTATGTCAGCCATAGACAGATAAGCCCCATTTCGGGTGTGTGTATCAACAATATGGATAATTTCAATCAGACATGCCATTTGCCGGGAGAGATCATTCTCAGCATTTCTTGTAGTATCTGAATCTCGTAAAATGTGGAAAACATGCTTCCTCCAGCATGGCTTGTGATACCGGACATCAATTGCATGTGCATCACACGGGGAAAGCGAGGTATTTAATCTAGTAAGTAATGCTGTATCTTGTGCTATTTCCAATGCATCTCTTAGGGCTTTACCAGCATTATGAGTTCGTAATTTGAACAACTGCTGATTATGATCGTCTGTCTGGCAGAAGAAACACAGTTCATTACACAGTGGAATTGTCGAGGAACGTGTAAATACTGAAGTTGATGTCGATGCCTCATCAATAGCACTTTTCCTCTTTATCCCACGTTTCTTAGTAATATAAGACCCACTAGATAGTGCATCCTCTATGCGATTTCGTGCACGTCGTATTTCTTCTTTGTTAGTGGCAGTAGAGTAACAACTGCGATGCCAACCCGCTTTATCTGAAGATAGGTCACCATAT
>CM067361.1:37861983-37869483 GCA_034401795.1 Chaetoderma sp. LZ-2023a | reverse complement strand
CTATCTAAGCTCTAGCCACGCCTCGTCCCTGTTCGGATCGATCGATCTCTGAACTCCTTCACTATCAATTTCCAGAATACTATACAGGTAAGCTGTTGAATATTTTGAAACTAATTTGACTGGGCGCTGTTGCAGTCAAATTAGTCTCAAAATATTCAACAGAATATTTATTAAATGGTAAAGACATACAATTCGTACAACATGTCGGACTATTAAGCACTAAAGACGGACTATATCGAGTCATTCATGGCGTCGTGATGATGACGTCATCTTACACGTCACGTAATCGATTATAATGTCATATAATATAATATGATGGATGGATACACTTAGAAAAGTCAATTATCGTAGTTTCTTATCAGTAGTATGTAGTTTTTACTTAATTACTTATATGATTTGAATGTGATCATTTGTTTTCTTGTTTCCTCTTGTATCGGTCCAAAGTTTGGTAACAGTGTGTAATATTCGTTGTCTATCTAATTCTGTTCGTATACGTTGTGTGCAAGTTGTGTTCTTCCTTGTGTTGTATGACTGGTCTTCTGTGTTGTCGTTGAATATCTTGGATAACGTTGTGTGTAGGTAGTTATTGTGTAGATTTCTTAGTACAGTGTACAGTTGCTGAATCATAATGTCCGCAATTCTTAGTAACTTTTCTGATTTGAATATAGCTTGGCCATTTACTGCTAATATGTTGATGCGCATTTTTGTAGTCCATTTAGTTTTGCAAATTTAATTGTGTGAGTGCGTGCGTGCGTGCGTGCGTGCGTGCGTGCGTGCGTGCGTGCGTGCGTGCGTGCGTGCGTGCGTGCGTGCGTGCGTGCGTGCGTGCGTGTATGTGTCTGTGTAAAGTGCAGTGTGTAAGGTGTGGTAATGTTAGTGTGCAGTAGAGTGGTTTAACTGTGTCCAGTGGAATATATGGTTAAAATCGTCGAATGACACCAATACCTCTTGACACGTTTGATGCGCTAATTTCAATATGTTTTCCAAGTCAATTTCGGGTCCGGATAGTCTCCTAAAGATTTTGTAAACTGAGGTTACTACGTATTCAGGCCTCCTGTCCCACCAGCCAATCTGTGGCCCATTGTGCTCCTCAACAGCATGCGAAAAATCATATCCAATGTTACCATATGCCGCATCCGAGCCAAGATCGATGACTTCACCGGAGAATGTCAAAGTGACTTTAAATGCGGACGTAGCTGCACAGACATAGTATGGGCTTAACACGTGCTTGTGTCAGTAGCCATGTCCAAGCACTGGAATTTCGACAGCGCTGGAATTTCCACAAAATGGGTCTTGACGTGCCTTCGACACAATTAAACGCTCAACGAGCCTAGATGTACTATGGCAGACCGGTTGCAATGAAGATTACCTACGACTAATTAGACTACTACTTGCAGACACCAAGCAGAGAGTACGAGGCAGGTCAGTGAAACCTGCAGAGTTTGAGACATCAATCGGCGCCCCACATGGAGATGGTCTATCGCCTGTGCTTTTCACCTGTTACTTTGCTGCTGCATTGAAGTCCGTTCTCGAAAATTCCACAAGACCAGCGTACCAAGCGGGTGTGCCGCTAGAGAAGGAATGTGCCGACGACGTATAATTCAGAGACGAGGAAAAGAAACCCCTTGACTAACAAGTAAACTGAAAATTGAGAATCTATTTACGAATGAATCCAAACCAAAGTTCACCCACATATGCCTATCTACAAAGCACGAAACTAAAGAAAATAACGATCCACTTCGTGACGGCGAACCATGGAGGGAATGTAACGTAATCTTGGACTCACTGCTTTGTAGTACGGCTGACTTTGCTGCACGCTGCGTCATGGGGAAGAAACCTTTACGTTTATAAAATGCAACCTGCGTATTTTTGATGCTGTATAACTGTAACGGCTCTAGAGAAACTTGATTCCTGCCACGGCAAACACCTACACACCATCACTGGACACCGATGGCCAGACAGCATAAATTCTAATGATGCACTATACAAAATGTGTAATACATCGCCGTTGTCCGCGAAAGTCGCCCAGCAAAGACGGTCCATGTTTGGTGATGTGCTAAGAATGTCAGGGGAGGACGTCATTGCATAACTGTGTTACGAGGTGACTTCAAGAATGCAGTCAAATCAAGAATGACTCTGAGGAAGCTAAAGATTTTGGCTGAGGAGAAGACACAGTGGACAAAAGCGAAGGACTGATTGCAGCTGCAGGATGTGTCTACTACTACAGCCGCAGAATGCAGTAATCATTCATATTGCAGGGCAGGGTCTGGGAGATGTTACATATTATTATTATTATTATTATTATTATTATTATTTTTATTATTATGATTATTATTCACAGTTTGAAAGTTGAATCATGGGGACAGCGACTCGGGTGATGGAAGCGCTGGATATAAGATAACAGTTGAATGATGATTGGGGCTGTGGCTATAATATAACTCTTGATTGGTGATTGGAGCTGTAGCTATAATATAACTGTTGATTGATAATTGGGTATGTAACTATAATATAACTGTTGATTGATGATTGGGGCTGTGGCTATAATATAACTGTTGATTGATGATTGGGGCTGTGGCTATAATATAAGTGTTGATTGATGATTGGGTATGTGACTATAAATTAACAGTTGATTGACTATTTGGGCTGTGGCTATAATATAAGTGCTGATTGATGATTGGGTATGTGACTATAATGTAACAGTTGATTGATGATTGGGCTGTGGTTATAATATAACTGATGGGTGATGATTGGGGATGTGGTTATAATATAACTGTTGATTGATTATTGGGGCTGTGGCTATAATATAACTGTTGATTGATGATTGGGTATGTGGCTATAATATAACTGTTGATTGATGATTGGGTCTGTGACTATAATATAACAGTTGATTGATGATTGGGCTGTTGTTATAATATAACTGATGGTTGATGATTAGGTCTGTTGTTATAATATAACTGTTGATTGATTATTGGTGCTGTGGCTATAATATAACTGTTGATTGATGATTGGGTCTGTGACTATAATATAACAGTTGATTGATGATTGGGCTGTTGTTATAATATAACTGATGGTTGATGATTAGGTCTGTTGTTATAATATAACTGTTGATTGATTATTGGGGCTGTGACTATAATATAACTGTTGATTGATGATTAGGGATGTAGCTAAAATATAGCTGTTGATTTATGATGGGAGCTGTGGCTATAATATAACTGTTGATTGATATAAGATAGCAGTTGATTGATAATTGAAGCTCTGGATATTAGATGGCAATTAAACGTCAATCAAAGCGCTGTCAATATGATAACAGTTGCATGCTGAATCAGTTGATTGGCACTCTGGCTTTAAGGTACCAACTGACTGCTGACTGAAGCTCTGGATAAATGATATCCGTTAATTGATTGAACTTTTGGCTATAAGATTACAGTTGATTACTAATTACATCGCTGAATATAAGATACTATTCGATTGTTAATCTATGCTCAGAATAATGATAATTATTAAGCCGCATATGCAGCTCTGGATGTAAGCTAAGAGTTCCTTGCTGATTGGCACTCTGGATGTAAGCTAAGTGTTCCTTGCTGATTGGCACTCTGGCTGTAAGTTAAGAGTTCCTTGCTGATTGGCACTCTGGTTGTAAGCTAAGTGTTCCTTGCTGATTGGCACTCTGGCTGTAAGTTAAGAGTTCCTTGCTGATTGGCACTCTGTCTGTAAGCTAAGTGTTCCTTGCTGATTGGCACTCTGGTTGTAAGCTAAGTGTTCATTGCTGATTGGCACTCTGGCTGTAAGCTAAGAGTTCCTTGCTGATTTGCACTCTGGCTGTAAGTTAAGAGTTCCTTGCTGATTGGCACTCTGGTTGTAAGCTAAGTGTTCCTTGCTGATTGGCACTCTGGCTGTAAGTTAAGAGTTCCTTGCTGATTGACACTCTGGTTGTAAGCTAGTGTTCCTTGCTGATTGGCACTCTGTCTGTAAGCTAAGTGTTCCTTGCTGATTGGCACTCTGGTTGTAAGCTAAGTGTTCCTTGCTGATTGGCACTCTGGCTGTAAGTTAAGAGTTCCTTGCTGATTGACACCCTGGTTGTAAGCTAAGTGATCCTTGCTGATTGGCACTCTGGCTGTAAGCTAAGTGTTCCTTGCTGATTGGCACTCTGGTTGTAAGCTAAGGGTTCCTTGCTGATTGGCACTCTGGCTGTAAGCTAAGAGTTCCTTGCTGATTGGCACTCTGGCTGTAAGTTAAGAGTTCCTTGCTAATTGGCACTCTGGCTGTAAGTTAAGAGTTCCTTGCCGATTTACACTCTGGTTGTAAGCTAAGTGTTCCTTGCTGATTGACACTCTGGCTGTAAGCTAAGTGTTCCTTGCTGATTGGCACTCTGGTTGTAATCTAAGTGTTCCTTGCTGATTGCCACTCTGGCTGTAAGCTAAGAGTTCCTTGCTGATTGGCACTCCGGCTGTAAGTTAAGAGTTCCTTGCTAATTGGCACTCTGGCTGTAAGTTAAGAGTTCCTTGCTGATTGGCACTCTGGTTGTAAGCTAAGTGTTCCTTGCTGATTGACACTCTGGCTGTAAGCTAAGTGTTCCTTGCTGATTGGCACTCTGGTTGTCAGCTAAGAGTTCCTTGCTGATTGTCACTCTGGCTATAAGCTAAGAGTTCCTTGCTGATTGGCACTCTGGCTGTCAGCTAAGAGTACCTTGCTGATTGGCACTCTGGCTGTCAGCTAAGAGTTCCTTGCTGATTGCCACTCTGGCTGTAAGCTAACAGGAGCTTTTGATTGAAACTATGTCAATAAGATAACATTTGATCGTTGATTTTGTGACTGAATAAATAATACCATCTAAACGTCGACTGAATGTCTAGAGTTAATTGGAGCTGTGGCTCTGATATAGCAGATTGTTGTTTGTTGGTGTTCTGGAGATATGCATTGAATATGCACCATGGTTGGCATGAGGACAGCAACTGAAACAAAGGAAGAATGTTTTAATAAGATACTGAGAAAGAAAGCATGTAGACATGCGCTAGGTACACGGATCGTTATAAAGCATCGCTGAGAATGCAGGTCATTGGAAAGTATGGTTCTAATAAAAATCCACGCGTCCTGTGGGTCAAAATATGAGGGCCATTCTGTTTAGCATTCTGGCGACCCGCCTGGGGACGTGGACACAAAGGTCATTAGTTAATCAATATATCTACTAACTTCAAAAGTTTTTTTCATATCCACATGACAATCTTATGTATAATAACCGAATTGACTACATAACTAATAACCAATATAACGTACCAAAGGCTAATGTACATCTCAGACTCCATGCTTCATGTGCCCACCTGTAGTGACAACGAGTGGGTGGGTGGGTGCGTGCGTGCGTGCGTGTATGTATGCGTGCGTGCGTGCGTGCGTGCGTGCGTGCGTGCGTGCGTGCGTGCGTGCGTGCGTGCGTGCGTGCGTGCGTGCGTGCGTGCGTGCGTGCGTGCGTGCGTGCGTGCGTGCGTGCGTGCGTGCGTGCGTGCGTGCGTGCGTGCGTGCGTGCGTGCGTGCGTGCGTGCGTGCGTGTGTGTGTGTGTGTTGCTAAAGTCATTGCAACGTTTAATAAACAATATTTATAGATAGAGGTTCTGTTATTACTAAATGTATGCCTCTCCTGGCATATCAGCTTCTAAAAAGATGTTGATCAAGATTTACTTACTTTACTATCAATGAGTTGATCTGGTTTTATACATTTTCATATACAATGCGTGTGTCCACAATCTTGTTTTCATATGGAGAGATACTCAAACGAGGTTTTGTCGAGATTTCTGGCCGCAGTTCTTCATAATAACGCTCTGAGATATAATAAAATATATAAATCATTGCTCTAACTCAACAACACACGCACGCACGCACGCACGCACGCACGCACGCGCGCGCGCGCGCACGCACGTACGCACGCACGCACGCACGCACGCACGCACGCACGCACGCACACACACACACACACACACACACATACATATATATATATATATATATATATATATATATATATATATATATATATATATATATATATATATATATATACACCTGTGCAAAAGTTAAGCACCACCCTATTTTTACGCACATGCGAGGGTATATTCATGTGCTATGAAGAAAGCAATAGCATAAACATTTATGTACCCATCCATCTTAGTGCAAGAGGTAATAATGCAACTAGAGGAATGCTGATTATGATGGTGGGGAAACACTGTATGTTTTTGTTTGAACTTGAAAACGAGGCCTGAATATGGTTACGTTGACACAACTGACAACTATTGCCCTACAGTTGACACACGTGGCTAGATTGTCATTAATGGTGTCTGAAAACGAAGTTTAACATCTGTGCACGAGTTTGAGACTGTCATTATTAATACCGGGTATATCCACCTTGTGCCTGGATGACGGCCTGGACAAGACGTCTCATGCTGGTCACCAACCGACTGATACGCCATTGTGGTATTCGTTGCCATTCAAGATGGAGTGCGTCTGTTAATTCCTGTAGGTTCTGCACAGGAGGATCCCTCCTTCTCACCATGTTTCCCAGAATGTCCCAGATATGCTCAATAGGGTTTATGTCAGGGCTCCTTGCTGGCCATGGTAGGGTTTCGATGGCATTCTGGCGGAGGTATTCATGCACAGCTCTAGCACGATGTGGTCGGGCGTTGTCATCCATGAATATAGGGTGGGTTCCAGGTGCATGATTTACAAAATGAGGGACCACAACTCTATCCAGTATGGAATCTTGATATCTTTGTCCATTTAGTGTTCCAGGTACAGTCAACAGATCCAGCTTACAATCAAATGAGATGCACCCCCATATCATAACGGAACCTCCATGCTGCTGGCATGAAAGCTAGGAGACCTGTCAGACGTCCTCTCCTCACTGCACACCACAAAGAGGAGCGTCTGAGGTGGTGCAACGAAAGAAGACACTGGAACATGAGATCCTGGAGACGGGTACACTGGTCCGATGAAAGTCGGTTCCTGCTTCATGCCACAGATGGTCGAACTCGTGTATGGAGGTCCAGACGCACGGCGTACGACCAACGTAACATCATGGAAGAAGTTCCATTTGGTGGAGGTTCCGTTATGAATCTGACGCAGATGTTAAACAATTATTTAACATATAATTTTGTTTAATTTCATGAAACAAATGTCTAAATTTAGAAAGAGATATTTCAAATGGTGAGCTGATAAGTGAACTACCTGTCATAAAGAGGCTGTCAAGCAAAGGTGTGATGGTTGCCCACCGATTTTTGTCTATCAACCAGCATTTGATTGGCTGGTTCTTCATGGCAGATAATATATTTCTGGCTCAAAGTTTGGAATACATTTGCGGAATATTTGTATGTTTCCATTGCAAAAATCAATTCAATTTATATTGGATACATCTATACTTGTAGCCTCGCGCTATAATTCCAGGAACTAGAGTGAGTAGACATTCTGAGTGTTACTAGTCTCCAGCCAGACAATCGACTCGATGAACAACGGTCA
>CM067361.1:37819483-37856983 GCA_034401795.1 Chaetoderma sp. LZ-2023a | reverse complement strand
CGTCTACTGGGTGAGGTAACTGTATGGCCATGCTTACTTCCAATAATTTGACGAAGTCTGAAATAAAGGCAAGATAAACTAAGAAGAACTTAACTGTTAAAACCTGCATTTTATGCAAATAGTACAATGACTTTGACCTTTGATCTCAAAATCATCGTGCTTCTCTGCTTGATATGCGTATACATGTGACAAAGTTTAGTTCAAGAAGGCTGAAGCAATCATGAGGCATAAGAGTTTGATAGCAAAGTTGTAGTGTAACTTTCGACCTCAATCTCATTCTGCTCAATCCCGTGGACATATGGAAGCCTGTGTTAAGGTTTAGTCCCAATAAGAGAACCGATTCTACGACATAAAACGATACGTGAAGCTATGGCAGCAACATCTCCCAGTCAAATTAGTTTCAAAATATTCAACAGAATGTTTATTAAATTCGTACACTTGACGGTCTATTAAGCGTTCGTGACGGGGCTAGATAGGTCTTTCATCACTTATTTTGATTGTGACTGACTTCAGCCTACAATTGACAAAATTGGTTATGTCGTCATATACTTGAATGACAAATGAAGTCAATCTATTCAATCTAAACTCGTTATTTATTGAAACATAGCTTGCAGCATCACTGAGCGTGATTATAATATCAAACCTGTATTGCGCAATAAAGTAGGACCCTGACGCTTGGCGCTTCGCCACAAGTACTTACCATGAAATTATTAACACACCGTGAGTACACGATACTAGGATGGACCGTGCTACCAATGCACCTTCCCAGCTTTAGCTATGCCCCGCCCATCACTGGCTAAGCTCCACCCACACTTCGCCGTGTTGGGATTGATCGATCCCCGAATGCCCTGACTATCAAATTCCTGGAAGCTACACAGTTAATTTGTTGAATATTTTGTCACTAATTTGACTGGGTGCTGTTGCTGCCTATGGCTGATATATACGAGTCAAATGCGAGAGAACCTATATATACCAGTAGCTAGTCCATATCGACAAAACGCATGACCAAATAAACACTACGGAAACACGCCACTAGCAGATACAGGGTTAGGCATTCCTCTACCGCATTGTTCATGTGCCTTTAGGACGCTGGTTAACTTGAGCATTATATTCTTGAGAATCAATGTTATCTTGCAAAGCGCCATCTATCGATATCACTGGGCACAAAATTAGCATAATTATGAGTTTTCCTGTCTGCAGCAATGTGTGTGAAGAAACAAAAATAGTAACCCCTGTTGTGTCCACAGCGCATCAAAATGCTCAAAATCATGCTTAGCCCTTTAATGGCTAAATTTGGACACGAAAATCAAAATATTTCCTCATTGAATTTCCATTTGCAGGCTAAGAGCAGGCTAATTTTAGAATTTACAACTGGAATGACTGGCTCGGTTATCCAGCCGGGCATTCCAGTGGTAAATTTTCGAAAAGAGTCTTCTTTTGGCCTGCAAGTGAACATTCCTCAAGGTCACTGCAGAGGACGGTTTTGGCTGGATTCGACATTGTGCTCTGTGAATGTCAATTTGTATGGCAAGAGAACCATTGAAATTTACCAAAATACCTTTCTGTTGTCCTGCAAATTGATATTTCTCAAGACCACTTCAAATGCTGTCCTGGCCGGCTTGAACTCTAGATAAATCTATTTTGAGCTTAATCAGTGTCTTTTTTTTAGATCAAGAGAGGACTATTTCAGAAAATGTACCACTGCAATGACTGGCTTGGGTACCGAGGTATCCGAGCTAGTCATTCCATTGGTACATTTTCAAAAATAGTCTTTTCTTGGCATCTAGAAATGGCCATTCCTCAAGACAGATGACATGTTGACCGGCTTGACCATTAAAGAGCTAAGTTGACACAAGAAGCGTAAAGAGGTAATATGTAATAACACAATGTTACCTGGAGCGTCCTTGGAGTTGATATAAGTACTTTGAGCAACATCCTTCCCATAGACAATGACGTCATATGTATCACGAATTTCATCATATGGCGCATCTTTGGCATCGTCAGTATGTACTGGAGGGAGGCTGGCCATATCTGATAATCTAGGCAGAAAAACAAGTCTATACCATAGTAGGACGTATATACCTATAGCTATAGGATATTTAGATATGACGTCATACCGGTGTAATTTACTCGGAACTGTAGTATTTTGCTTTTCTGTCATAATGGACCTTTTCAGTTTATCCTGCTGCTGTTGTTGTTGGTGGTGGTGGTGGTGGTGGTATTGGTTGTGGTGGTGGTGCTGGTAGGTGGTGGTAGTGGTGGTGGTAGTGGTGGTGATATTGGTTGTTGTGGTGGTGCTGGTAGGTGGTGGTAGTGGTGGTGGTGGTGGTGCTAGGTGGTGGTGGTCGTGGTGGTGGCTGTGGTGATGGTGGTGGTGGTAGTGGTGGTAGTGGTGGTGCTTCTGGTGGTGCTTCTGGTGGTGGTGATGGTGGTGGTGGCGGCGGCGGTGGTGGTGGTGTTGGTGGTAGTCGTGATGGTGATGTTGTTAGTGGTCGTGGTGGTGGTGTTGGTGGTGGTGGTGGTAGGTTGAGGTGGTGGTGGTGGGCCGGTGCCGCTATTGGTTCTGACGATGATGATGATGATGATGATGATGATGATGATGATGATAGTGGTGGTGGTGGTTATAATAACAATAACAATAATAATAATAATAATAATAATAATAATAATAATAATAATAATAATACAATCTTACCTTTATGAGCTATTACTTACATAACATCATTCCCAGATTCTGTAATAAATAGAGATATGCAAATAATTGTAAGATTCTAAATTATCCTAAGTGTAACCTAGAAATGTTAGATTAATAATATCATATATTTTGGAAATAATTTTTGAAGAAATAATTCGAGGCAAGAAATGAGAAATCAGATTTCTAGGAATTTGATTTGATTACCATTGATGAACAAATAATGCATAGATGATATTGAAGATCATAAAACGGAAAGCTTAGATC
The DNA here is from genome assembly GCA_034401795.1 of Chaetoderma sp. LZ-2023a. Taxonomy (NCBI): domain Eukaryota; kingdom Metazoa; phylum Mollusca; class Caudofoveata; order Chaetodermatida; family Chaetodermatidae; genus Chaetoderma; species Chaetoderma sp. LZ-2023a. The sequence continues at coordinate 37,854,024 of CM067361.1, read as the reverse complement.
AAATTTAGTATAGATTATCATTATTTGAGTGTTTGGGTCAATTATATGGGTAACCCACATACCAAACTTGTTTGAATTACACGCAATTGTTTGGGAGGAGATATCGTGAACGATGATGAAGATACCTTTCCGCGTGGCGAGGCGTAGCGGAGAAAGAGAAGAAACTTGGACTCAATTCTCTGCCGTTCAACCAACATTGCAAATGGTTGTTCAACAGGAAACATTAATTTCTACTCCATTGGAAGCTGTAGATTCGAGCCTCTAACATCCACGTGAAAGGCAATGACCGCGCCCACCTATACGATGCTACGCGTGCCTCCATAATGGTATCCAACTGTGACAGCTGGGCCCTCTTGAAAAGATTCGACGCGTGTACCTGCAAGCCATCACGAATCACAACCAATGACCTTAATCTTAAACTCGCCACTGTTTACAGTGCACAGTTCCACTGACTGTGAGGATAGCCATGGTCAGTGTTTGGACAAGTTCTTCAAACACCAAAGAATATATCCACCCATTTTGGAATTTTGAGTACTAGGTGCCCACAAGCATAGCGCAAGCACATGACGCCATAACACCAACTTGATAAGTGTGCAGCGATCAGACCTCAAATACGTAATTTTAGACATCATCGTCATCATTATCATCATCAGCAGCAGCAGCAGCAGCATTAGCATCATCAAACAGTGGCAAGGGTGTAATGATGCTGCTGTGCACCGCTCCGGCTGCTCGCAATCTGCCAGATTGGAAAAGTAGTATCGCCCATCTCTGAGCCCCTGTTGCACATTTGGTTCCACGCTACCGTGTATCAGTAAGCTAATTGTAATGTCAATCATATTTATAAAGCAAGAATAACCCTAAATTCAAACATGTACGGAATTGAAGGAACATGAATTGTAATGGGGAGAGATAGACGCGCTTTTCAATTTGCTATCATAGGTTACGTGATTTCGAGGGGTCTGGGCTTAATTGCCCAGATATGGAGTGCCAAAAAGGGGCGGGTTCTGGTGGGTGTTCTGGTACAAACACGCCAACCACAGCCCGACACTTTTTGGCAATTCATATATAAGCAATTGAGTACTGACCTCTCGAAACACGTGACTGTTGAGAGCCAGTCAAATAGCGCATCTATACCCTCACCCCATTACTAATAACAGAGACATAATTAGGCAACACAATTCTGTCCGTGTAGAATGAATGAGTAAAGTGGACGTACAATGAGCTGTGTAATACATTCTATTAATAGGTACATAGGTTCTAGCACTTTCTTCATTGAAAATATGAAGCATGCATCTTTGAATCATGAGGGTCCACTGTCAATGGATGAATCCACGTTTAGCTATTCCTCACCCATAGTTAGCCAAGCGCCGCACACGCTTTTCCCGTGTTGGAATCAATCGAACCCTGAAGTTAAATTAGTTTCTAAATAATCAACAAAATGTTTATAAAATAGAAAAAACATATAATTCGCACAACTGACGGACTTTTAAAAGTTCATGACGGATTTGGCTACGTTTTTCTTTACGTATTTGATTGTGACGTCATGCTACATGTGACCTAATTGATTTTGACGTGCTATGCTCGAGTGACAGATTTGATTCATCAAATAGATTATACACATATATAAGTTTGACATAATATCTCGCCTGTGTGTTATTATGCGTTACTTATGCTCAGAAGCGCATGTGTGATTAAGCTAAATCATAAACTGGGTCCCGCTGAAAATAGTATAAGCAGTAGTGTTCATTTCAATATCAGAAGTTCTTACACGTACTTTTGATATTGAAATCAGCACTATTGCTTATAAGATTTCAACGGGACCCAGTTTATGATTTACGTTAATCTCACATGCTATAATCTCTGTATACTTATCATGTTTTGGTACTCCACATTGTGTTGTATCGATGCCAAGTTAAAATGCAAAGGTGTATAACATTGTACTGATGCCATGTCATATTGAATCACAATACATCAACACACGATATAAATAATCTAAAAGGTTGAAAGAGAGAATGTATCTTATGCTTGTTTGGGCTGTCTGTCTCAGATTCCAGTCTTTGCTGGCAAACAGATACGGCAAGACTGAGTACTTCGATAATGGTGATTAATAATTGAAGCGTCAATGTATCTTACGTTTATTTGGGGTTTCTGTCTGGGATTTTTTTTGTCTTCGCAGGACCACACATATTACTACAATTAGTATGATGATAATGATGACCAACAATGGACCAGCAACTCCAGCTGCAACTGCTGCAACATTGCTGGAGGATTCTGAAACTGAGAAGCAGATTAATAAATAATTTATCAGTGCATGGGAATTTATAACAATGCGATCGTCAAAGGCTATAACAATGGCAATTAATATGAACAACAACATGTACTAGAGTACAACTAATAACGGATAATAATGGTGGAAACATTTAGAAACATGCTAACTTATTTATAAGCTATTCTGTAAATAAACATGTATCTGATCATTCAAATTCATAACATGGCGCCACCAGATGGATAACATGGCCTGGCGCATTAAACGTTTACGCACGCACTACCGCATAGGCAATATGAATCGATCCTGAGTTACTATCTAGATGTATTGGGAGATCATTGATATATAAACAATCCCTCACCACACCTGATCATAGGTACCAATAATATATGTAGAGTGATATTTCACTAGAACATAACATCTCTCATGTTATTTGTAAACTCCATTTTAGGCCTACATACCCGTAACTTGTTTCGTCTGACACGATCTTTCAATTGTTTCACTGCTACCAAGGCTATTCTTTGCATAAATAACAAAGGTATAGTGTCTTCCTGGCTGTAAACCTGTAAATTCTGCTGTTCCATCTTTGCCTCTTCCTGGATCTTCGTGGGTTATATATACTACCTGTCCATTATCAGCATGCTCTATATGGAAGGTCTGTTTTAGTCCACCATTAAACTGTGACACCCAGGACACAATAGCCGTGGTAACATCGCATGCAGCTCTAATATCTACAGGAGGTTGTGGTTTATCTGAAATAAATTATTATAATAGAATTAAAATACCCTGCTTCATCTCTGAAACAAATTGCCTGTAATGTTAAGCAAACGTTGCAAGATATGTCAAATTTCCATATGCCTAGACTGGTAGACTCCACTCCAGAGCCCAGCCTGGAACTAGTCTACCGCCTTAAACTTTGGAATGTAGCGTCATATCATCGTAATATAAATGTGCTATGGACTTGTTATGTATGACGTCACTGCGCGTGATTCGCAACACGGAAGTGTGTATTTTGCTTTATTACAGATTCAGATTCGGATTCAGATTATTTATTGGCACAAAATCTTTTACACGAAGATATAGCCAAACATGAAGGTTACACAGACATTATATAGATTACAATACACGCAGTACGAATAGCTAGTACACACGGTATACAGTTGACAATAAGTAAAATATACATAATATATACAATGCGCACACTCACACGCACACGCACACGCACACTCTCACGCACCCGCCCACGCACACGCACACGCGCACGGACGCACGCACGCACGCACGCACACACACACATAAGATGACATCCACGAATTAAGGCTGTTGGCTCTGTTATTAAATTAAGTGGTTATATTAAGTATGTGTTTATGACGTCATCACTTGTTGTTAAACAAAAATTTAGTTTTGTGTATTTAACAATCGAGCTGAACCCGGAAATACGCCATCACTTAACATGCCCATATCATATCGTCATGTTACGGAATCCCAGTATCTTTTGTCTCGATGGCTGTGATTGGCTGAGAGCTTTTAACTCTCGACACAATAGGCATTTACAGAGTCCAAAAGTAGGATACTTCTAAGTTTGTGGACAGATGACCATATTCCCAGCTGCTGGAAGTGTTTTGAAATTACATCATAGGCAGGATTGTCTACTGTTGAGTGAACTGTGACAAAATAACTGCAATGATCAGATCAGCAGCCATACAGATCTGGTAAACCTAAAATGTTTACAAGTGCACTGCAAACTTCGTGACTGTTGATGGAATCATGCAGAAGTTATAACTCAACATTTCATTTTTGGGAGATGACTCATAATAGGATTGGTATGTATGATATGATTACTGTATTAAACAGCTGTAGCAGTAAAAACATCCTGCAACCGCAATCAGGTCTTCTTCGCTTTTGACCACTGTCTCTTGTCCTCAGCAAAAATATTTAGCTTTCTCAGATCCATTTTTTATATAAATGTATAGAGTCCTGTTTTCTTGAGGTCATAAATCATAAATGAAATGTTAAGTACATATATTATATTTATATATATATATATATATATATATATATATATATATATATATATATATATATATATATATATATATATATATATATATATATATACTAGTGCTGCTAATCGACTTTAGATTATCGATCGTTGATGGATTGAATCAGTGTTCGATTATGAAAATTCGTAATCGATTATCGTTATTTTATTATTATTTATTTATTTGTTTATTTATATTATTTAGTTCATTTAGTTTTTCATTTCCAGTTCTGTCTTGACACGCTAATCTGTTGTAGCGGCAATAACACGTGTACTGATTACAAGACACGTGCATTAACAACACATATCTTAATTAATAACCGTTAATCCGAGGATAAATTTATAGAATAAGGAATCTAGAATATAGAATCTATATATATATATATATATATATATATAGAGAGAGAGAGAGAGAGAGAGAGAGAGAGAGAGAGAGAGAGAGAGAGAGAGAGAGAGAGAGAGAGAGAGAGAGAGAGAGAGAGAGAACAAAGGCGGCAAGCGCCAACTGTTGATAATCTTAAATACCATAAAATAAAATAAACAATTAATTAAACAAAACAATTAAAAAATTAATTTAAATACTTAATTTAAATAATTTATTTATTTTAAATAATTAATTTAAATAATTAATTCCACCCGCAATTTCGTCCAGATTTCTTCATTGCCCTGTACGAATCACAAAACGCTAACTGTGTTTTCTATTTAATTGAATTCACGATTGCGTCCTTCCAGAGCAGTCCATTGAAGTGCACCGCCTTTCCCCGCCCTGCTTTGTTCATCAACCAATCCAACACAGCCAGCGTGGACTGCAGGATATGACGGGTGTACGGGCGCTGTCAATCAGTCGCCGATTTACTTTTATCAATCAATCATTGGCTAGTTTGATAGTCGTTTAACAGGTGGGCTCTTAGTCCGCATTAGCATGCGTTAGATTTATCAAATCTGTTGACTATATATGACAAAAGCGGTGAATTAAAAATGTTTCTACACGAATCATGGATATGTTGACAACATATGGTCCGGTCCGACTTTGCTAAAAAAAATTGCATTTTATTATTATTATTATTATTATTATTATTATTATTATTATTATTATTATTATTATTATTATTATTATTATTATTATTATTATTATTATTATTATTATACTAACTTATCACTTATAAACCTTGTAAAACAGTGGATATCGTACTACTATACTTGCCTGCTGAAATATATAACTTGAGTGTAACTTGATGTAGGCCTTTCGCCAGCACATATTCTATATTGTATTTGACTTATATTTCATGAAATCATATGTTTTCTGAACTATAATCTTAGCTAATAAAGTAAACTATGTTGACAATGTTTAGCACTATTTTACTAAACAATTACGCCCACACCCGCCTCATAGCCCCCATCCACCCACACATACGCACGCACGCGCGCACGCACGCACGCACATGAATATCCATCATTACTAGTATTCAATCACCGTAAGTGGATATATAAAACCCAAATGCTACCTTAGTCCCTGTCGTGTTTACACTGTTCAGAATTATGAGAATATCGATCAAGGATCAATTAACTTGATCGATTGAACTGCTGATTAATCAAATACCTAGATAATCGAAAATTATTCATGTCTCATAGTCACACTCAAATGTCATACAAAAAGGCCCTCGGGGAGCAGATAGGTAACATTGACATCAGCTCCGATCCAAACGAAGCCCTAACCAAAATACTTAACTCTATGGAATCATCAACTACCAGCACCAGAGGTGTTCTTGAAAACAACCGAACTAGGTATACTGACGACCCTCTATTAGAAAAACTGGCAGCAGTGCAGAAAGTGTTCTGGCTGCGCCTCTATCAAAGTGGTCAAAGTGAAGACCGCACCAAACTACGCCGGAAGCGCAATAACATTCTGCACCACATTAGCAAATGCTTAAAAGATCTTGCTATTCAACAAGCAGACTCCCTAGCAGATGAGATCACTGTCATGGATGACTGTAACAAAATCTTTTGGGCAGCCCGAGCCCTAAGAGTTACTGACTGTACACAACTCTGAAGGACACTTTATCGAGACTGACCAGGGCAGATCTGAGGCGATTCGAGAATGCTTCTAGGAACAGTTCATTGCATACGATGATGAGCCCTTGCACCCGTTCTTAAAACAGCAGAAGTGGAGAAGGCACTTAAACCCCTGAAAATGGACGTGCATCTGGACCTGATGGCATAGGCAATGACCTATTCAAATATGCAAGTGACATTATCTTAAAACCGATCACGCACCTAACCAATTCAGCTGTATGCCAAAGCACCCTTATCGGGCTACCCGAGCTCAAGAACCCACCTGGTCAACAGCCAATCTGCGGCCCATTGTGTTCCTCAACAGCAAATTGAAAGTCCTATCTAATTTTACTCTATGCCGCATCTGAGACAAGATCGATGACTTCACGGATCATGTTAAAGTCGCTTCAAATGCGGACGCAGCTGCGCAGATGTTGTATCAGCTCAACGCACGAGCCTTTGACACAATTAAACGCTCAAAGATCCTAGCTGTACTACGCCAGGCCACTTGCAATGAAGATGAGCTACGACTAGTAAGACTACTGCTTGCAGACACCAAGCTGAGAGTACGAGTCAAGTCAGTGAAGGCTGTAGCGTCTGAGACATCAATCGGCTCCCGGCAGGGAGGTTGGTCTATCTCCTATGCTTTTTACCTGTTACCTTGCTGCTGCATTGAAATCCATGCGGGACTGTTCCACAATAGCAAACCCGAAGTAACAATACTGGATATGCCGTTGACAATGGAATATGCCAGCGATGTGAGTTCACCAACATATACCTATCTACAAAGCATGAAACTAAAGAAAATGCCGATCCACTTCGTGGTGGAGAACCATGGAGGAAAGGTAACGATCGGCAAGAGCAAAGAAGGACTGATTGCAGCTGTAGGATGTTTCTACTACTACAGCCGCAGAATATGGTAATCATGCATCATACAGTCACACGTCGATGCGAGTCAACATTACAGCAAAGATAACTTTAAAAACGTCACAGCCTGCATATCTAATGCCTCTGTCAGTTCAGCATATCGCATACAGTTTGGATCACTATATCAGGGCATTTTCCGCTTCAGATAAGACCAAACAGCTTCTATTTATGTTCAGTTAACCCGTAAAAGCAAGTAAGGATGGCATATTCTTAGGGGCAAATGGCATGCCAAATGTATACCTGAATGAGCAACCGCAACTGGCCAAGTGGATTCTGATATTTAGGGTATCTCTTCTATTTTTACACAAACCGATATATTGATTACTATTTAAAGCCCATTCTAATAGACACACGAGTTTGCTCAAGAAGACAGAACACATTCTTTAAAAATTTTCCAAATTGTCAGGTCCGAAAGATGCATATTTATTCACATTGGACGTAGATGCTAAGTATACCAATAAAGATATTGATGCCTGAGTCAATGCTGTTAAGAATGCTTTTGTCAAATTTCCAGATCCAGATCGACAAGATACGGAAATACTAAAATTATTAGAGCTAAGTCTTGAAGGAAATGATTTCCAGATTAATGGTGACAATTATTTTCAAATCTGTGGATGTGCAATGAGTAGACGATTCAGCCCAAATTTTGTCACGGTTTCTGTTGCGGAGTGGGAAGAGTAGACAATGAACAAATCAACCAAAGGCCTCTTCTTTACCTCAGATTTTTGGATGACATCTTCATAATCTGGCAACATTCAGAAAAAGACTTTTGGAGTTTTTCCCATTTTAAATAACCACGATTCAAACATCAAGTTAAATACTACTATTAGTGGAACATCAGTTGACTTCTTAAATATCACGAACTATAAGGGTCCTCAATTTGATTCCTCTGGAAAATTAGATTATAAAGTATTATTTAAGCCAAAAGCCTCACATCAGCTACTTCACAAAAAAATCATTTCATCCTCCATACACATTTAAAGGTCTGATCAAATCGGCAATCATATGATTCTTTCGAAACTCTAGCAACAGGCAAAATCTGTATGATGCATGCTTTACTCTGTTTGATTCTTTGAAAGCACGAGGCTATTCGGCTCGTTTTCTTCGAAAAATTAAAGCAGATACGATCAATGAGCTTGAAAATCAAATACCACAAAGCGAACCCTAGGTTGAACCTGTCCAAATTAAACACAACAAACCAATCATGAGTGATGGATTAGTTTTTAAATGCGAGAAAAACAGATGCAAAGTAAACAACCATATCGTAAACCAACAAACATTTGGGACATTTCAAACTAAAAATTAATATCATATCCGGGCAAATTTGCATTACGATTATGAGATTGTAGTCTATTCGATCAATTGTGCCGTTTGCCAGAAACAATATGTTGGGGAGACAAAAAATACATTTAGAGTGCGTGCTAGACGCCACGTTTCTGACATTAACAACTCGGAGGATAAAGCAATTACACAACATTTCCAACTTCCGGATCATTCAGTTGAGCATGTTTTGTAATCATGCCAATAAACCAGATTCCGACTTTGGATAGTGAAGAAGAAACATTTGGCAAAATAAGAGAAGGCCATTGGATTAGAACACGACAAACAAAAGCACCATTTGGAATATATGTAGATTCAGGAATATCACAAAAGAACAAAATTATCCCACTTCAGCTCATATACAATAGACGTAATGTTGACTTAGCGAACACCATGACAGATAAATATGCGCAGCTGCATTCCAAATAAAAGGAACCGATCAAAGTAATAGCTTACAATAGAAATCCAAACCTGAAAGATTTGCTAGTAGGATCAAAGTTAGACCTCATAGTTCATGATAACAATGACAAGGTCTCATCTAGGGCTGCGCGTTTGGCTTACAGCAATATCTGTTTCTATATGACTTTTCATATTGGTTTTATCCGAATATCGGTTTTATGGATGATTTCTATCAAGAAAATGTTGAAATCCATTATCTAAAACGCTTAAAAACAATCGTCAAAAACGCGAAAATAGAACAATATTTCGTCTCCAACCCCCCCCCCCCCACCACGACGCCCACCACCCCAAACACCCCCCCCCACCCCTCGCCCACTCACCCCCACCGACCACCAGCCAGCACCCCCACCCACCACCCCACAGGACAATCTTTGCTGCCTTACACATAGGCCTATGCTTAATATACACCATGCCCGTAGTTGCGGGAGTGAACTTGTTATCTGGTACCGCCTAAATATTAGTTATACTCTAATGACCATCGTATATTACATCAAAATTAATATACAATTTGAAAATTTCAATACGTCATAAAAAAATACAAATCACGTGATATTAGGAATTATTTCCGGTATTCAGAGCGAGTACTCATCTGCGACTCGCAGGCCGGTTTGGCCACGGAACCACGAAATTTCTATAGACCGAGTACTGTATTTTAGATCCGACGCGAGTTTCATCCAAGCAAGTTGGGATCGCTCAGTTAGCTTGCACTGGCGGGTGAAATCTCGCGAGAATATGAATGTGTGTCTTCAAGCAAACTCTTCCGTGAATAGTTCAACCAATTATTTACAAATATATATCAGAATTATTTTCTAAATAGATCGATCGCGTGACACGGATGTTATTATTAACTTGTTAAATTCACATGTAGTCCAGTCAATCTAAAAAATGACCTCGGTAAATTTGCAACATAATTTTTGTCTAAAGATTTATGGCGAAGAAGCAATGGCATATGACCTAAAAGAATCTACCCAATTTTGACGCTTGGAAATATATAATTGTATTTGTTATAACCCGCACTCTTTTGTAGCGCGCTTATTACTGATCTGGTAAGAGCGTGCATCGCCCTTACGCTCGTCAAGTCAGAATTTAAGTTGCTTTTTTTTTCATTTATTCTTCCCTATATCCTTTTTTAAACTGGCACGCTTATTTAGTTTTATGTTAGGTGTAAATCTATGATTTATGGACGTTCATTTGTACAGCAGTTGCTAAAATATCTGCCGTGCAAACGGATTTCGAATTTTCTTCTTACGTGTTATTTGTAGGGTAGACCCCGTCTATCTAATCTATGAGAATCACAAGCGGATGCTTTAAAATGATAGATTTCTATAATTTCCTCGTGTCATTTCTCCTTCTGATATTCCGCCGTTAGTATGAGTATCGTGATCAAGTTATTAAACTATGTTATGATATAGCAGTCTATGATGGCGTAAACTTAGCTTGGTGTGGTAGGTGATAATCCACACACCTTTGCTATATTATTCATTAATATATACAACCTTCATTTTCTGCTGAATTCAATGTATTTACATATATCATGATAACCTTTTTAAAAATAAATGTAACCAGCTTGAAGTGTACATGTGTGTGCCTGAATTAAATCTATTTTTCAATTATGACATCTTAAGCAATACATTTGATATCTAGCTTACCGGTCTTTAGCTGATATGAAAGCTACATAAACAAGCACCATCACCACAACTGTCTCAGTGCTGCGCTCTACATATTATAATGTTCATGGGTTCTATTTGAGTAAGCATCGATGGGCCATTCTCATGACCTGGTGCAGCACGTCTATGACCACCCAGAACAACGTAATCAAACGTTAGATGACATAACATTCAAAGCAAATTTGAACCGTGACAGTATTTAATGTGCATTTACATATCCTGATACAATTTCTCTTAAATGCAATGCACCTGGAGTGGTATCTGTTGTCAATTCTAAGCACTGAAAGACAATAAGTTACCAATTCTGCATGCTATAAAATGATATTTCTACCCTGAAACATGAATTCCTACCACTTCTGAATATTGAAGGATGATATGTTGCCAATCCTGACCATTGTAACATGGTATTTTACAAATTTCATACCATGAGAGATGACCTTTTGCAAAACCTAACCCCTGAATGATGACATTTACCAATTGTGAGTTTGGAAAGTTGACCTGTTGTCAATTCTAAGCACTGAAAGACAATAATTTACCAATTCTTAGTGTTGAACGCGATCGATTATTAAAAAATAATCGTGATTACTCGATTAATCAGCTTGAGTACAAATTACCAAGACATAACAATAAAAGAAAATCAATGACGAAAATTGCAATTGCGTTTAGAAAAGTCAATTTTCATGATAAGAGAATACTACTTTTGGAATTGTATTACTGGAATGCCTGGCTCGAGAATCGAGCCACACACTACAGAAATACATTTTCAAAAATGGTATTCTCTTGCCCTGAAAATTGGCATACATTCACTAAGCAAAATGTTATTTTTCATGACCGGTCGCATTAAAAGGTAATTGAAAGTTAGGTTTTGAAATATTTTATGCAATGGAAAATATTCACGATTATTCGATTATTTAATTTTTAATCATATAAATTCGCGATTTAAAGCATAATCGTGATTTTCGATTTAATCACATAATCACGCAAGCCTATTCTTAGTGCTGAAAAAGATATTTCTACCCTGAAATATGATTTGTTAACACTTCTGACCATTGAAGGATGATTGCAACATGGTATTTATAAATTTCATACCATGAGAGATGATCGTTTATTAAACCTAACCCCTGGCAGATGACATAAACCAATTGTGAGTTAGAAAGGTTGATCTGTTGTCCATTCTAAGCACTGAGAAGACAATAATTTACCAATTCTTAGTGCTGAAAAATGATATTTCAACCTTGAAATATGGCATTGCTTCTTAGTCATCTACCGCCAGAAATTATGTTGCAATTTTGCGCAGGTGCACCTAAAACACCCACAAATTTGACGTTTAAGATTGACTGGACAAATGTTAGTCGAAGGAGTTTGTTTAAAAAAGATATTCGGCTTTCAACAGTCTATCAAGCGTGTGTCAGATATTTAACATCATGTGTGTATAACCATTCATTGCAGCAAAGATCATAAAGTGTCAGCCACGACGTGATTAGATAAACAATGTTCATTCGTAGGAAGAAAAATTATTCTTCATATAGTGAACAGATAATTTTTGCCGTGCTAGCCAATGAGTGATCAGCAGAAGCGGCTTAAGCAATATAGATATTTCCGGGATTAAGCAATATAGATAATTCCGGGGAAAACATGTCTTTGGCATCTATCATTACACATTGCGCTATTCATGATCGTCATTAGTTATTATTATTATTATTATTATTATTATTATTATTATTATTATTATTATTATTATTTTATATATATATATATATATATATATATATATATATATATATATATATATATATATATATATATATATATATATATATATATATAATATGGGAAATTATATGGTACGCGGGTGCCTGGACGAAAATTCAAAGGACGGTGCTTTCATTTTAAAAAGTGCTGATACTAAAAACCGAAAATATGTTCATATTCGGCTTTTCGATATTTATATTTCGTAAGTGGAATGTATGTACCTGCTTGCATGCTCGCGTTTGTGTGTGTACGTGTGTACATTCATTCGTGACTGCATTGGTGCATGGGTGCAAGCGTACGTGCCTGCGTGGATGCATTCGTGCGTTTGTTCTTGCATGCGTTCGTGCATGCATTATTGTGTACATTATTGCATTTGTTGCTGCGTGCATTCTTGCATGCATTCGTGCATGAATTCATACATGCATTATTGCATGCATTCGTGCATGAATTACTGCGGGCATTCGTACATTCATTCATGCGTTTGTGCGTGCGTGCTTGCATGTGTGTGCATTCGTGAGTGCAGTTTCCCAATCATGTAGGATCAATCCCAGCGTTCACCTGTTAAAGTGACCTACTGTTCTGTTTAATATACATTACCACAACTAATCTCAAGGTGGGCCACTCTAAGTAAATCTATCTCGATAGGTCAAATTTAGGTAAAGAAAATTTTAATTAAATTCCTGTGCCAATGTGTTATTTCATTGTAAAACTGGACGGATGGCTGGGCGGCAGACAGGCAGGCACAACTGCAATACCCTGTTCCCCTTATAGTGGAAAAGGGTAATAATTCATTGCAAGGACGTAATCTGACATGAATAGATGACGTCATAAAAGGTTTTTATTGCATGTTTCCCACCCCACATTCTTTGCACATGCATTGATACAGTATTGGTGATTCTCTACAACTGAATTTGATGACCATAGATGTCGAAACTATTAACCTAGACTAGACATTCCCTGAGCGCAGTGAAATTTCTAACAACAATGAAAGGCCAGTCACACTGGTCGATTTATACTCTGCAAAATTAAAGTTAAATGTATACATGTACACACTTGTGGATTGGCAAAGAAATTAGCATGTACCTCAAAGGTCACAGTTTCAGAGCGTGTGGCAGTGATTTGGTTGATAAAATATGTCCATGTTACACGCATATGCTAGAAACGATATTATGTATTTAATTTGAAGGTCTCAGTTACTCACATATATCGTCGGAAAACAGATGCTGTTTAGACGTAATATGTAAATCACATCATAGAATCAGAATTAAGGATTGCATATTTACCAAGTTGTGTTAGGTGAGCAGAGAAACGTGGGCTCTGTGAATCAGTTGTCAGACCATTGTCCAGACTAGCATGGTAAACTGTGTAATCTTGTTCTTGAACAGAATGTATGGTCAGAGTGGCTTCATATCCTGTAATGAAAACTGGTGTTTCATAGAATGTCCAACTCACGTCTGTTCTCAATATGCTGATTGAGAACTTTACAAGATTGGTATCCAGTGAAGAATTCGATCCATCTGTATACCACGTAACAGTAGGCTGGGGATCAGCAATACATTTTATACTAAGTGTAGCTGTTCCATTAATTACAACACTGAAATCACGTATTTCAACAAGTTTAGGAGCATCTGTAAATAATAATAATAATAATAATAATAATAATAATAATAATAATAATAATAATAATAGCAGTTGTTTATCCCAAACCATATATCATGGAAAGCTATATACTATTTACGTCACTCTCTAATACTTTGAGTTATTTTTGTCGAAGGCTAATCAAACAAATAAGTCACACGCACAGCACACACAGACAGTAACACATTTCCCAGATAGAAAATATCTTTCAAATACCTACAATATTACAGATGGGCATATGATCCTCTTAAAAATGGAAAATTAAAAGCATCGTGCAAGGAAACGACTCACTATAGTTGCGATATGCATGGCTCTGTCAGAAATAACTTGGATTGTTTCGTTTTGTAACTTGTGTAACTTTATCCAGTCGGTTGGGGGATTCTACACACACACGCGCGCACGCGCACGCGCACACGCACGCGCACACGCACACGCATACACACACGCACACACACACGCACACGCGCACGCAAGCACACACACACACATGGACGCACACAAACGCACTCATGCACGCAAATACACACTCTCCCACTCATGCACGCATATATGCATATATATATATATATATATATATATATATATATATATATATATATATATATATATATATATATATATATATATATATATATATATATATATGCATATATGCATATACTCATGCTGGGCATACAGCAACACATTCCCCAGATGGAAAATGTCTTTAAAATACCTATAATATTACAGATGGGCATATGATCCTCTTAGAAATGGAAAATTAAAAGCATCGTGCAAGGAAATGCCTCACTATAGTTGCGATATGCATGGCTCTGTCAGAAATATCAAAGATTTTGCCAGAGTGGCAGACCAACATCGCATACCCTATACAACTCAAGAAGCACAACTAAAAACCTTACATTTAAGTGTAATGCTCTCAGATCCAGTTCCTATTCCAACAATATTCTTTACACTACATTTGTATTCGCCTGAGTTCTCAAATGACACATTACTCAGATTGAGTAGTTTAGATCCTGTGAACTCTCGCACCCTTACACCATTCACATGTTGTGTCCAGTCGATGTATGTGTAGATGTCTGGAACAGCTGAAGGATGACATTCTAACTGAGTGCTGCCTCCCTCTCTCACATATGTACTGCTTACACTGACAGTTACATCAGGAACATCTGGACAAAGTGAATATCATTTAGATATACGTATATTATGTGTAAGTAATTGTTAATTGATTTATCATTTATGTATCTAGTTCTCGACCAATTTATCATACAAGAGGATTTTAAGGTATTTAATATAAAATATTACAGTTTAAAAGAACAGTATCTGATCTGCGATCTCAGCAAAGCAAACGTCGTATAAGTATAATTAAGTGATATATTTTGAAATATCACACACTGTGGGGTTACAAAACATTTGAGGTTAAATAAATATAAATATATCTTCAATAAGAATGTCAAAGATTTGCAAAAAAAATACAAAACTTCAAAGATGAATACATTGTGGTCTGTGTGCGTGCGTGCGTGCGTGCGTGCGTGCGTGTCTGTGTGTGCATGCGTGCGTGCGTGCGTGCGAGTTTAGCTACGCCCGACCCATCTTTTATCTAAGCTCCACCCACACCTCACATGTTTTACGTATCAACACACTCGAGCGCTCAATCCCGAACTCCTTGACTATGGATATCCTGAAAATTATGCAGGTAAGCTGTTGAATATTTTTTAAGCTAATTTTGACTGGACGCGGTTGCTATCTATGGGCACAACCTCGCTCAGTCAAATTAGTTTCAAAATATGGAACACAACCTGTTTATTAAAGGGACAGTATCACAGTGAACCTGCTAAGCTATTTGTCGAACCATTATAAAAATAAAATAGTAATTGTCAATCTTTCAGCTTTAATTTTAAACTGCTCCGATTAATTATATACATCAACATATTTCAGCTTCAGAGCTGAACACTCATACATGGAGGGCAACCAAATAGTACTTTTGTTAACAATTTGTTGAACACCATTGTGGAAGATTGCCACGTGCCAGATATCATGAAAATGGCCTTAGTAACATCGATTCTGAAGAAAGGGAAAGACGGTACTGATCCTAATAATTATAGAGGCATTACAGTTCTGCCAATGGTGTGCAATGTTCTTGAAAAGCTCGACCTATCACGAATAAAGAGTATTATAAGACCGCATCAACATGGACAGCAGAGAGGATTTACAGAAAATAGCTCTTCAACTCTTTCAGTACTATTAGTGACAGAGGCCATATTAGATGCAGAGGACGCGAAAACAGAGATACATATCTAATTTCTAGATGCACAGACAGCTTTCGACGTCGTCTGGCATGATAAATTGTGTGTGGCATTGTATGAATATGGAGTAGAAGGAGAGTTGTGGTGCCTATTAGTAGAGCAATACACAAATCAAACCTCAATTACAAAGTGGAATGGGATGCTGACTGATCCAATACTTGGTAAGCAAGGAACCGGACAAGGCAGTTCACGTTCAGCTGAACTGTTCAAGAGACATACAAAGCCTGCAAGACCCAGCATATGTTAGAAGAATTAGGATTAGGATACGAGGTAGGGCATGTAAATGTTGGCAGACCAACATGTGTAAATGATATACCACTGATGATCGGAAACACGCACGCACGCACGCACGCACGCACGCACGCACGCACGCACGCACGCACGCACGCACGCACGCACGCACGCACGCACGGCACACACATACTTGGAGGGAATGGTATAACTAGTAGAGTCCTGTGTTACCCACAACAGACAGAAAATCAACGCGTCAAAAAGTGCATGCATTAGAAGAAGCATAAAAACGACAACCCTGGAGGGGCACCGCCTATTATCAATGGAATTGAAATACCAAGCTCACAATCAGTAATCCATCTTGGAATTAATAGAGACTCAACAGGAAAATAGCAATCAATGACTACATAAATATAGCCAGGCGAACACTATATCAGCTGATGGGAGCAGGCCTACATGGAAGGAATTGAATGAAACCAACTGTCAGTGCAAACATATGGAAAGTATATACCATCCCAAGAATGCTGCCTGGGTTGGAAGTATTGAAGCCATCTAAAGCAGATATTTGTGCCCTGAAGATTTTTCAAAAGAAACAGCTACAGCATCTTCTGGACCGCTGCGCAGATGTTGTTGCTCTACTCATTGTGGGATCTGAAAAAATTGAATCAATCATTGATAAGCGTGGCATCAGCATGTACCTGAACATATGTAGAAATACAGAATATATAGAACATCAATTAGCTCTAAGACAGATAGCGACCAAATCATCAACCGTAAGAGCTTGTTTTTGCATGTGAGACACCTACTCAACAAGAATGACTTGCTATCTGCATCAGACCTACTCCAAAACATACCATCTCCATACATATCAAAAATCTCAATCAAGAAACATGTTGACAATTTTGACGCGTTGTCATGCTTGCAGAAGCAGCCAAGAAAACGTCTAGTAGATTCTTGAATCTCCAGTTATGCAATATCAATAAGTCACACAACGTATAGACCACAGTTGTGCGAGATGTTGAACGTGCATGTGTGAAAGCTAAACTGCTTATTGGATCGTACATGCTGCAAGCCAATCGAGCACGCATCAAACAGAACGAGGTGAATCCAACGTGTATCCTGTGTACTAATGCCCCAGAAGATCGTGAGCATTTTTTCTGCAGCTGCAGTAAATTCGCACCAGCTAGGGAACTATGTAAACAGAAGATGACAGAGATCCTCATACAATATAATGAAGGTGTCCTTGCACACATGATTCAAACTACGGACGAAGTCTTTTTGCAGATCTTGTTAGATGCAACGTTCCTGATAAATGATTAGCTACAATAGAAGCAGCATCAAGGCGATATATTCATAACATACGCCAATTACGGTCCTTTCTTCTCATATCAGTTCTTAGTTTGTAAATATTTAGCAGAAGACCAAGTAAGAGGGTGCTCCCATTTATACGGGAGGGACGTCCAGCAACCAGCCAACCAAGCATAGCCAGCAGCATTTGTTTAACGCTATAATTGAATATATTCGTGCTTTAGTTAGCAGTTACTAATTTGACAACGCCCACTTTGTCTAGCGAAACTCGAGTATACGACTCTGAGTAATTTTCTTTTCCACGTAGACAACTAGTGGAATGGTATATGATTGTGTACGGTATCACACTCTTGATGTCGTCTGCTGGTAGAATTCGCAATCAAATGAAACATCTGTCATACCAAAGCTTAATGTTCTCATATATCCATAATAGACATAATTCGATAAAGAAAACTGGGGGTATTGTTTTGCTTAGTTAGGAAATAAAATTAGAAAGTTTGAGCTAGGCCTGGCGTGCGTTGGGGACGTATTAAATAATCTGTTCTTTATTGGGTTTTTTATTATTATTTGAACCGTATTTTGTTTGTGCCGTCCAGTTTCTCATCAGAGAATCATTTAATTAGCGCTATTAACTTTATATTGATCACAACACGAGGGGCGCTAGTGTCCGTTCAGGAGTGCGAATATTTTCCGTTCGCCGAATAATTGTTAGGGCACGTGGTACGTTTGGCCTCCTGAACGGGCTGTTTCGCGAACGTTCGCGGCGATCGCTTTGTGATGGGGCTAGAAAATTTATAGATGACTCGCCATGATTTTCCATGAAAACCAAGATGGCTGCAAAATATACAAAAATGATAGCTTGATTGTCAATTAAACTATAAATAATGCATACCAATGCATTCTTAGCGATCGTAGTATTATGTTAGTCTTCACCAAATATATGTATGCTTGTAGGCCTGTTCGATTTATCGATGTTTCATCGATAGTCGATTATTTTTACTGCCGATTATATAACCGAGTGTATAACAAAGTAATCGAAAAATCGATTTAAATGAGCAAAATCGATTATTTATTCTAATCAGGCATAATTTAGTGTTTAAGTGTTGTAATGCAGCTTATGCGTAGGTGGTTTGATTGCTCTAGCAAGGTAGCTCTATAAACATCTATTCCTGACGTCCAAGCCCGTCCGCCCCGTTGCATAATCCATGCAAGTGAATGTTAAGATAAGTAATTGCTTGATACGCCAGCGATCGGAAGCATGTGTGTGTGTGTGTGTTGTAATATTTGAGGCGTTTATATGCTAGTTCCCAATGCTAGGGTCTAGACTCACGCCTGGCCTTTATGGTTTCTGTTGAATTCTTGTGAATTCTTGTGACGTCGGTTTGTGCATTAGCTTGTGTCTCTCTGTGTGTGTGTGTGTGTGTGTGTTGATCGTTGTCTCTCGATTTTGTCTCATGTTGCTGTTCTTTTCCATGGCTTTTTTGTTGCTCCTCATGCTTGGGCGTGTGTAATGGGGATGGCCTAACCTGGACCTAACAGGGGTGGGTAGGGGATGGGGTAGGTGTTGGGTCGGGGGAGGTGCGTACGGTCTTATGACCTGATGCACCCAAGGGGGGGTTTTAGGTCAGAGACCTCCCGGCCCCTTTGGGGGGAGTGGGGAGGTTGGGGTGTGGGGTCTTTCGGGTCCTGGGACCCATTTGGTCTTCTGGCCATCATCCGAGCAGGCACCAGCGCGCACTTGTTTGATTTTGATTGGTTAGGTAGCCCGTATGGTGACTGTGTCCGTCCGAGGACGAACTCGGTCAGTCATCCGGGTTACATCCCTCCATAGTCCCCTCGAAAATTCCGAAAGATTCTAATTCTAGCAATTTGGTTTTGGTTTTGTAATCCGTATGTTGCGTGGTTCCATCCGAGGAGGGATCCATTCAGCATCCGGTTTACTTTGACTATACCGAAATTTCTTGCCTACCTAACCCTAGCTCACGTTCACACAGTGATGGGCACTGTGTGACGGGACCTCAGTTTAAAGTCCCATTCGAGAAGACTGAGCAAGTGGGGCCAAGTACATTGCTTAAGCGTACTCCAGCAGCTTGCTGTGCCCAGAGTTGTCCGTCAGTCTGTCCATTTGTTGATTGGTTTGTCAGTCTGTTTGACAGACAAGCATACCTGCCTACGGGCCACGAAAGAGATGGACACACGTCCATATCCCTCGCGGTCCGCCGCCAGGCCGGCCCATCTGTTGTTCTGTTGTCCATTCCAGTCCTCCATCTGTCTTTCTGCCCGTCTGTCATTGTTGTTTTCGTTGCTGCATTTTAGCTCCAGCTCCAGCTCTGGCTCTGAAAGAAAAGGAGGGGAACAATGCTGAAAGAAAAAGAAGGAGAAAACAGACAGTGTGGACAGGTGTTTTGGGGCATGTACTCACATACTCTGGGTCATCAATTCATGACAATGTCACGATCCTTAAGTGGAATAGTCAAGCCAGAAAAAAAAGTTCTCAAGAATTTAGTAACATTCATAGAATGACATTACAGATAACATACTTTATAGGCCATGCAACACAGCAAATCATTCGCTTACACATATTTCCCCTCGGACCTGACACCTCATGCGCCTAGGGGAAAAAGTGCGAAGCGATTCCCCTCGGACCTGACACCTCATGCGCCTAGGGGAAGTGATTTGCGTTTCTCCTCGAACCTGACACCTCACGAGGGTGGTGAGGCAGTAAATGCTGCAGTGACCAGGGGTCGGTGGTGGGGTGACAGTAAATGCCGCAATAGCCGTAGAGGTCGATGGTGGGAAGGCACTAAATGCCGCAGTAGAGGCCGGGGATTGGAAGGCAGTAAGTGCCGCAGGACAGGCCGGGGTCGTAGAGGCCGCAGAAGAGTGCTTCTTGCGCCGTCTCACGTGTTTGCTTTTTTGACATCAGAGATAACATGCTGTATAGGTCATGCAAACTGCAAATCGTTCGCTTACACGTATTTCCCCTCGGACCTGACACCTCATGCGCCTAGGGGAAAAAGTGTGATGCGATTCCCCTCGGACCTGACACCTCATGCGCCTAGGGGAGTGATTTGCGTTTCGGACCTGACACCTCACGAGGGTTATATCAGTTGTTGTCTCGGTCGGTGTCTTGGGCTAATCAGAATGTGTTCTGCTTATGTGATGTGTTTGTCCGATGCAAGCACGAACTTGATTAATTCGTGGTTGATCTGTCGGTCACGCATCGCTATAATGTCTTCTATAGGGTCAAGATTGAAGTGTCCCTTTCTCAGCGTATTGATGAGTTCCTTTCTAATGTCTGCATATTCAGTGCACCGTAGGAAGAAGTGGTCTAGAGTTTCAGTCTCCTTGCAGGCCTCACATTGGTCTGTGTCTGACAGGTTGAGTTTTTTTCGTGTCTGGTTAACGCTGATCCGACCCATTCTGATGTGGCGTAATACAATGTCGCCTTGGCGTCCTGGGATGTGGTTTTGGTATTTGCGTTTGACTGCGGGGACGACTCTGTACAGGGATCTGCCGGTTGTGCTTTCGTCCCATTGTCTTTGCCATTTGCTGTTGATGTGGCTTTTGACCAGGGCGTTCGCTTCGGACTTTAAGAGTCCTATGCTGGTCATAGTTCCATCTTTAAGCGCTTGCTTGGCTGCCTCGTCCGCCTGTTCATTGCCTTTAATGTCAACATGGCTTGGGACCCAGTCGATGTCCACGGTGTTGTTGTCAGTCACCACAGTTGCATACAGCTGCCGGATTTCCTTGATTAGGTTGTCCCTGCTCTTGCTGCTGCTAGATTTGAAGCTCTTCACTGAGCTTAGTGAGTCTGTGAGTATAACGTATTTGCCTGGATTTGCTGTTTTAATCCATTCTAGAGCCTTTTTAATTGCCACCAGTTCGGCTGTGAATATTGACAGGTGATTCGGAAGCTTGTACTTGAGGACTTCTTCCTGGTCGCCTATGACTACTCCTGCTCCGCATTCGCCAGAGTAGGGCATTTTGGAGGCGTCGGTATAGATTTTCCTGTGCTCCTTCCATCTGTTGTCAATGTTTTCCAGAGCATAGCTCTTGATTAGCGCTGGTGGGTCTTTCTTGCTTATCTGTGAGGATAGGCTGTCATGCGCCTTGATCTGCGGAAGTAGCCATGGCGGGTCAGGAGCCGGCCTTGCGCTTTCTATTTCGACGTTTACCAGTTCAGTGGCACTGACGAGCTCTGTCATTAACAGGCCTGGTGGTTTGGTCTTTTTGGTCATTTTGGGCAGTACCTTGTGTCTTAGGTGCTCCTTGCATGGAAGACATACCTCCCTGGTAGGGTGGGTGGGTGCAGAGCTTTGTAGGTATGTCCAGAATTTGAGAAGCCGTTCCTCTCTTCGCAGATCTAATGGGATTTCTCCACACTCTACGTTGATTGCATCTCGAGGGCTACTCTGTGAGGCACCACAGCAAATGCGCAGGCATTTTGTTTGGAGAGTGTCAATGGTTTCTAACAGTGACTTTCTCGCTGTGGCGTATGCTTCGCATCCATAGTCTATCCTTGACAGGATTAGGCCGCGGGATCGGAAGCATGTCATTGCCACTGCTTAATATCCCCCTGAAGGCTGTGCGCTGGAGTGTTGGTGGCTATTTTGCGGGGAAAAAATTAAAAAAGGAAGAACTGTTTTTCATAGTAAATTCACAAAATTTCGACGTGAATTTTCACAAATTCTGATGATTGTTTTGGAACCAATTTGGCTTAAAGCTGTTGCTGCCTAAGGCAGCAACAACTTGCAGTCAAAATATTCGCCTTTTGTAATGCTGGGACATAGGAAACCTTCGTAGTTGGGCGAAATTTATAAAAATAAAAATAATACGGCCATTTCGCAAAAGAAAATGCACAAAATTGACTTCGTAGTAAATTTAAAAACTTTCGATCCAAGTTTTCATAAATTCTGCCGATGATTGTGTAACTAATTTGACTTAAAGTTGTTGCTTCACGCGCAGTCAAATGATTTTCAAAATATTCAGCTTTTCCAATGCTGGAAAATAGGGAGGCATCGTAGATAAGCGCTACGGCGAGCTTTATATAATTAAAAGTAATCTCTGTAATGTTTTAATTAAATTGGCGCCTTTTTACTGGCTTGAAAAGCTGAGCGTAGACCTAAATACCGCTATCCAATGGGAACGAGTGAACAATGGATTCCAAATTGAGTTCATTATACTGGGCGGGGTTGTTCCTCGTATTTAGCCAATCAGAGGACTTGTGATGATATAGCCTGTCCTATTGAGCGGCTTGCGGTCTTTTCATAGGCCTACTTAGTTGAGGTAATCTAAACCTAACTCGGAACCAATTTACGAAATTGCGTATTCTGTTATTTTTATAGAAAATCAGGCATTTTTATTTATTTATTTATTTATTTATTTTTATTATTATTATTATTATTATTATTATTATTAAGAAAGATATGCTCTCGTCTCTCTCTCTCTCTCTCTCTCTCTCTCTCTCTCTCTCTCTCTCTCTCTCTCTCTCTCTCTCTCTCGCTTTCGCGCGCGCGCGCACACCATCCCTCCCTCACTACGTACTTGCTACTTCCAAAGTTCCAAGATTAAATAATCGATTATCCGATTAAATCGATTACTTTCCAGACATCATAATCGATTATTTATTTCCATAATCGAACAGCCTTATATGCTTATGGATGTTTCTGAGACTGATATTAATTATGACGTAATAAATAAACTGACCAATGAAATTTACAATAATATCGTCTCTTTTCCTGCAAATGGATATTCCTCACCACTACTGCAGGGGTCATTTTGACCAGCTTGACCATCGAAGTGGTCATGGGTAAGAAAATTCTAGTTTTCCATGTAGCCATTATTCATTTGCCGGCCAATAGAAGATACTTTTAGAAATTTGCCTCTAGAATGACTGGCTCTGTTACCGAGCCAGTTATTCCAGTGGTTAATTTTCAAAGTCATAGTCTTATCTTCTTCTTCAAATGGGCACTCCTCATGACCACTGCAGATTCCGTTTTGTCCAACTTGATGATTAACGGGTTAAGTTGAGATAAGTCAAAATCATGCCAGAGAAGAGCCATGAGAAATATACTCACAGTGAATAATGAATGTGACAGATTGGCTTCTTTGATTCCATCCTGTCTCAGAATGTGTCACTGTACAATAGCACTGTTTATTGTTCATATCCCGACTACGAGAAACATTGATGATCTGAGATGTACTTCCCTTTCCTGTGGCAATGTAACAAGAAAAACTAGTAATCTCAAATTCAAAACAGTCATATGCGAACGTTTCTTAACATTTTGAAATTAAGTTCGGTATGGCTTGAGCTAATCGCATTTCAGGAACATTTACAGCTGCTACTAACATTCGAAATGACCTGAAAATTATTAAAGATAGATAATTTCAAATGTTATTAATGTATTGGATCGTGTTGTGCTTCAAAATGTTATTAAATGACACTTTATTTGGCAAAGTTAGAATGTGTTTTAGTTAATCATGTGGCTAAATTTCTGCTAAATAACAA
Organism: Chaetoderma sp. LZ-2023a; assembly: GCA_034401795.1. Classification (NCBI taxonomy): domain Eukaryota; kingdom Metazoa; phylum Mollusca; class Caudofoveata; order Chaetodermatida; family Chaetodermatidae; genus Chaetoderma; species Chaetoderma sp. LZ-2023a. The sequence continues at coordinate 37,829,549 of CM067361.1, read as the reverse complement.
TTAGATGAGCAAAATAAGAAAGACGGAAAGAGTGGACAACAGATAGTATGGAAGTGACTTTGATGATGCATTCTATTATGACTCTCTGGGAAATCGTAAATACATGCCCATAAATAACAATAATTACAAAACTGTTTGGCATTTAGCTCACAGTACCTGTTACATTGGATACAATGTATCTACGGTATGTATGATGAATAGAGGATTAAATCATTTCATATTTACCCTCAACGTTTTTTGAAGAAAAGTGTGGGTTATATCAATCATCCCACTCATCCGTCTCAATTGAGACAATTGATTGTAACGCCAATCATCCAAAACGGTTAGATGGAATTCAACCAAATTGCTTATGCCAGTTACCCATATGATGATGGAGTGCAGCTGAACATTTACATTTAGACCCGTCCCCAGGATGTGTGGGTGCGGTGGGGCGGATTGGTGGGTCAAATGGAAAAAGCAGTGAATCTGGGGATTCGCGATCGCGCGCTATCTTCCGTCCAAATTTGATCGATATTAGAACAAGAATGCACTCGGGGGAGATGCTAACTTACACCTTCGTGCTCTCTCTCTTGAAAGTGCACTTAGTGACCCCGTGACCTAGATAGATGATCCGTTTACCTCAAAATACAAGCAATCATAAACTGTCGTGATATGAATGCGTATGCCAAAATCATGTGATTCCAGAGTTGTGGACAAATGTGCATTCAGGTATGCACTCCGTGACCATGTGACCTAGATATTTGAGGTTATGTCATGCAACATATAACACTTCTATCCACCTGTATAATGAATGGATGTGCCAGATTTGGTGATTCTACCTACTTACTTTCCTGATTTGTGGCTACAATTGTGTATTTCGGGATGTACTTACTGACCCCGAGCCCTAGATATTTGAAATTTTAACCTAAAAAATAAATTGTGGTTTTAACCACTCACAATATAAATGTATGTTACTGAATTGATGTTTCTACCTGCTTGCATTGCAGAGTTATCGAGAAGAAATGTTTGAACCCATTTGACACCAAACTAAAATTCATAATATGAATGTAAATACTAAATTTGGTGATTTTACTTCACATGGTTCCGTGGAAATGCCTCCGATAAACAGCCAGACATGGAAACAGCCAAACCCACAGACAGACAGATAGACAGACAAACTAACAAACAAATAAACATACAAACAAGCACACAAGCACGTTAAACAAACAAACAAACAAACAAATAAACAAGCACACAAACAAAGAAACAAACAAATAGACGGCACCAACCGCTATATACACAGCGGCCTTCAATATCCTTCATTACAGTTTAGTGAATATTTAAGAAAAATCGAAATTTTATCAGTATTGAACTTATCAAGAGGTTTGTAAATAAGACTATTTAACTCGCTGATAATTTTCTATATAAAAGACCAATGATAGTCACATGACCCAGCACACATGCTTTTTAAGTTATCCAATAAAAATGATATTTTAACACAATTTTATATTTCTCACGTCACGAAACTCTATTCGAAGGTGGGTGGACTAATCCCAGGAAGCAACATGTTACCAGGTACACATGAACCAAATCGGACCCGATTCCATGCAATCCTCTTGGGTTATTCTCTTGACGCAATATTTTTTTTAATCTCATTTTTATATCTCTCGTAACCTTGAATACTGTTGGAAAATTTCGTTGAACTGGAATCTCAGTATTGTCATGTCACCAGGTATGGCTCCCGACATTATTATCTACATATACATCTTAGTGTTAGACACGAATGCGCACGCACCGGTCAATGAGCGTTGCAGTTAAATAACGCATTGGTTGACATCCCCTATTCATATAGCTATTGCATATCAGTGTTGTTCTTACCAGTTCCACAGTCATTGGACCAGGTATAGCTGAGAACGTTAGGATTAGGCTCACCATTCACACTGCATATCAGTTTTAGAGATTCTGTGCTGCTCTCAGTAACTGGATCATGGCTTGTATACCCTGAGATAGGGTTTACAGAATCTGGTGGATCTGAAAACAACAGCAACGAAGGTATCAGTCAGCGCAGAGATCTCGTACGCCGATAGAAGACAACCGTGTTTTATACACACTCACCTATTGATCCTCGCTATTTCCATTGCAAGACTCTCACACCTTCAGATGTTAATGAATGAATACAGTTTTAGCTATATCCCGCCCATCTCTCCAAGCTCCACCAATGCCTGGCCGGTGTTAGGATCGACCGATCTCGGCACTTCCTGAATCCGAATGTCCAGAAAACTATACCTGTAAGCTGTTGAATTTTGAAACTAATTTGACTGGGTGTTGTTGCTGGCTATGGCAGCAACAGCGCCCAGCCAACTTAGTTTCAAAATAGTCAACATAATGTTTATTAAATAGTAAGGACATACAATCCGTACAATTTGACGGACTATTATTAACCGTTTGTGACGGGCTAAATCACGCCATGCATGACGTAATTGATGATGACTCCAGCCTACACTTGACATAGTTGATTATGACGTCATATGATTGATGGCTAAACTGGATTCCTCTATTGTGACTGTCATTTGCGTGTTAAAAATCAGGATATCAAGTTCAACCTATAGTTGCTCTCGCACGTCTGCGCTATAATGTCTTAAACTGATATAAATATATATATATACCTGTGTATATATATAAAGTAGCAACAACAACAACAACAATAACAACAACAACAGCAGCAGCAACAACAATAACAACAAAGCAGCAACAGCAACAACAACAACAACAACAACAACAACAACAACAACAACAACAACAAAATCAGAAGCAGCAGCAGCCGCCACCGCGACGACGACGACAACAACAACAACAGTAGCAACAACAACAACAACAACAACAACAACAACAGTATTTAGATTTATCATAAACATTGTATATCACATGGGGATCTGTGTGTAAATAAAGGAACTTGAAACTTGAAAACCTAACATAGCACCAACTTTCGACCAATTGCTTTCATCAAGGGTTGGTGACAGAATATGACCATATTTTTATTATATATTTAATATATTCAATTTATGTAAATAGTCTTAGGCCCTGAATAAAATAATAAAGGCTGACAGTGAATAGAGTAGCAGAATTGAACGCTCACAAGATAACAATAAGTTGTTGGCTGTAGCTCTTGCAACTACATGTATGCAAGATGGTGTATCTTACATTTTCTGGGGATTCTACAAAAACCGTCGAATACTTTGAAATTAGTTTGACTGGAAATGTTGTTGTTTTAAGTCGAATGAACGTCCAAGATACTCAAGAGACAATATCTTACATCACAGAAATAAGCATATCTAATCTATCAGTTTGAAAGACTTAATGTGTATCAGTGTCCATCACTCAGAATACATCTCTAAAGCTAAATGGATAAAACCAAGGAAACGTCGCACAGTTAATCATCTCAGGATGGAAAGTACATGTACATGTACAATAATTATCTACATTTTTTTTCTTTTTATTTGCGATTGCACCTAGCATAATTAGGCTTGTCTGTTTGTTTGTCTCTCTGTCTATCAGGCAAAGTTTAACATTTCTGACAATGCTGCATTAGTCTCATCGCACGTGTTAATCATTAGGTATGCAAGAACAAGTACGACAGACGATATGTGCAAGATGTCCTGTTGTGTCAGTAAAGTAATATGATGATAGACTGACTGACAGCTTGACTAAGCAACTGACTGACCGAGCAAGAACAGAGAACACTTTCCTTCAAAATTGTCCAAATTGTCAGTTCCGAGAAATACATATTTTGTCACATTAGACATAGACTCTATGAACATCAATATAGATAGTGATGGTGGGGTCAAAGGTGTAAATAATGCTTTTGTCAAATTTCCAGACCCAAATCGACCAGATAGCTAAATTCTAAAATTATTAGCGCTAATTCTTAAAGGAAACGATTTCCAATTTAGTGGTCAAAATTATATTCAAATCTGTGGATGTGCAATGGGTAAACGATTCAGCCCAGATTTTGGAACAGACGGACAGATTGACGGACGGATGGACAGACAGACAGACAGACAGACAGACTGACTAGTTACGGGTCGAAAGTAAAATTTCATATGAAATGGGATTAAGATAGTGCAATCACCTGTCTTAATAATGAAATTTATCTGCGTGCCTAATCCTTGCTGATTAGAAAGAATTGTAATGGAATATAAATATATTTACATATTTAAATATTAAGTACACAAATTAAAAAACCATAGAGACGTATAAGACTTACAGTGTATGATTAAGTTGGCTCTATGTGACACTACAGGACTTGTCATTGCTGTATTGATTGCTGAACATCGTAGCATGTCTCCATTATGTACTTTCTGTGGTGTGTACCATATGGTACTGACCACTTGTATGAGATCTCCAATAATAGTCTCGCTCTCAGTGGCACCAGACAAAATAACCGCACCGGTATGTGCACTCACTCGTTCCCAGGTAACAGTAGCTCTAGGTTTACTGGTAACTGTACAGGTGAATATGGTAGTTTCTACTTCTGTTGTGCTTAAAGTGAGAATGTCAGATGGATGTAGGACAATAGTCCGCGCTGGAACTATAAAACAAACAAAAGATTACAATTGAGAAAAAGCATCTTAAAATGAGATAGCTCACAGCATGCCAAGTCAATCGCACGAATGTAAAATTTCAGAAACTGATTTTCTTTACCTCTGTTGTTGTTTCCGGGGCAAATCGTGGATTTTTTTAATTTACAAGGCTTAACGAAAATTAAATAAACGGAATGTGTCTGCTAAACAAGAGTCATAACATTATCAAGCATGCTATTTTGGCGGATATTGACGGACTCAAGGAAGCGTAATCACGAGAGTTCTCATCAACAAGTATACAGGTATTAATTTGAAGTAGATCCAAAAACGTGTTTTAGTTGACTTCCAGATGATATAATTATAGCAGATCTTGACTACATATATCTCCGTGGAAATAAATCTAACTCGTTTAACTCGATTTAACACTTTGATTCATGAATTCACAGAATCTTAACCTCAAAGTAATTATACAGACACGCTGATGAATATTTTAAAACACATTTTACTGTGACTCAGGGTAACCCACCCGTCATTCACATTAATGAATCATATCCACCCACGCAACCACACACGCACACACACGCACGCACGCACGCACGCACGCACGCACGCACGCACGCCCGTACATACACTAACACGCGCACGTATGCACATGCACACATAAACACAAACATAAAAATACACGCTCGCACCCTAACAGCCAAAATGATAGCACAAAAAGACGCTATGAGACCCTGTCTGTCATGAATTGATGACCCAGGGAAACCCGCCCGTCATTAACATTAAAAGGTTATATGTAACGCATGCGCGCACGCGCGCGCGCGCCCACGCACGCACGCACGCACGCACGCACACACACAGAGACGTATGAGTAAGTACCTGGATCAGCTCTCGTTGTCTCCATAGAACTAAAATTATGAATACATTGTAATCAGCCATTGCTGAAAAGGATGTCAATGCATAACGTCAAACAATTATTTCAACTGAGATATTGCCTCTTAAAAATCACTATATTACTGATTGAGTGAATGAATGAATGAATGAATGAATGAATGAATGAATGAATGAATGAATGAATGAATGAATGAATGAATGAATGAATGGATGGATGGATGGATGGATGGATGAATGAATGAATGAATGAATGACTAGGTGGATGGACATAGATACGCGTGCATATTAGGTGTTATGAGGATAGATGCGCGCGTACGTTCGTGCGTGCAGGGAGGGGGTGTTGGTGTAGATGGATGGATGGGTGGATGGGTGGATGGATGGATGGATGGGGAGGAGGGTGGTGGGTTGCCGGGCGGGCTGACTGACGGATGGATGGATGGATGGATTTATAGGTGGATGGATGGGGTGGGGTGGGTTTGGGTGGGTGGGTATGTGGGTGGTTGGATGATGGGTTTGTTGGGTGCATGAATGGATGGATGGGTGGATGAACGGACATGGGCGCGTGGATGGATGGGGAGGAGGGTGGGCGGGCGGACGGATGGATGGATGGATGGATGGATGGATGGATGGATGGATGGATGGATGGATGGATGGATGGATGGATGGATGGATGGATGGATGGATGGATGGATGGATGCATGTATAGGTAGATGGATGGGGTGGGGTGGGTTGGGGTGGGTGGGTATGTGGGTGGTTAGATGGTGGGTTTGTTGGGTGCATGGATGGATGGGTGGGTGGATGAACGGACATGGCGCGTGGATGGATGGAGGGAGGGGTGGTGGGTGGGTGGGCGGGTGGATGGATGAATGGATGGATTGGCGGATGTATGGGTATGTATGGATGAGAAGGATCAATGGACGAACCCCATATTGCTGTAAAATCATTGGTATCATGAACACCTGGGATATTCAGTCAATACAATTTCAGTTCGTACAAACTAGATTCAAATGTCCAGCCATTTTAACCATTGATGAACTAGATTGATAAAATTGATATTTCTGCTTGTTGTAGGTCAAGTTGATTCCAGTGAGAGATACAACACTATTTTTTAAAACGATTTACCACTGGAATGACTGGCCCGATCATCGAGCAAGGCATTCCCGGGTTAAATTTTCAAAACATTCTCAGGATCTACAAATAGATATTAATCACGACGATGTAGTGATTTTGACCGCCAGGTCTTTAAAGAGTTAATCTAACAAGCCAATCATATACAGGAAATCTAAACAAAAGAGGCCATTTATCACATTCGTGCGTTGTCACTAGCCACCACTCCCACCCCCACCCCCACCCCCACCCCTCGACCCTCCTGCCAACTTAGAAACTACTATGGTAGGGACAATTTGGTGGATGTTTGCTTATCTAACGCTTATACAGTCGCTATCAGAAATCAATAGGAATAATTTAAATCTTTAAAATGATCAAAGTACGACGGATTGCTCATTGAATAATTTGACTGAAAATATTGCTATCATAGATAATACTGAGCTTAATGTGTTGAATGCTTCTGCACTAATTTGACTAGAATTAATTGCGAACTCAACCAACAATACCTCTCAGTCAAATTATGTTAACAAATTTTTCTCAAAATTATTTGAACAATTATTTTGAAATTAATTTCAGAACTATTTTCAATTTTCTTCAAAATTGATTTTCAAAATTCCCTTTTAAAATTCGGTTTTAAAAATTTGGAAATTTGTTTCAAATTTGTTACTGGATAGCCGTCCTATTAGACTATGGAGATACACTTAATTCAAAATAACACCAGTCAATGGCATGAGAACTTGTGGTCCACCTTTACTCCCCACATGTTAATCCACCCACCCCGCCACCATCACATTCTCTCCAAGCGTTGGGGAATTAAGTAACCTTTTATCCCCTGAAATACCAACAACTCTATTTCCAAACTACACCAAAAATGAGCTGTTGGATAGTTTGAAAGCATAAACTGAATAGGTTCTGCAAACCCGATATGCCATGCACAGAAGTGTTTGATTAATTGGCTACGGTCAATCTCGCATGGGGTAGATCCATTATTACAACCATGATGCACCACTATGAATTCCAGCTTGGTGCAAAAATCGCCAGGTGTTGACCTTAAAGTGCCCAAAATATAGCTGTAGGTTGGGCTAAAACAATTACCTACGCAAATTAGAAGAACATGCATTTTTCGAATTCATCAAACCCGTAGACACGAAATAAAAAGTGCAAAGTTCTTAGGACCCAGCAACACCAACAAATCCGCAGACTGTTGAGCCAACTACACTACCACGGGAAAATAAACGCCATAGATGACAAGCAGAAATCTCACCGCCGCTGGAACATTGAGATAGGAACCGCTCCCCAATAGCAATAGTGGGTGGCCCATCAACATCTAGCTCTATTGGCATGTATGCTAACAGATTTGCCTGTCTATCTCCATCTTCTATCCCACTGCCTGATGATAGATACACCACCATCACGGAGTGCACAGAATAGTACTCAATTTGTCAGCTGTATATCATCACCTACGGAATTTCCACCACTCGCTCCACTGTCTCCACGACTGTGGAAGAGGAATGGCAGCCGACACAACATCAACACGCCGCCTCCTTAATTTACCATACCCAGCCTATTTTCACACCCACACCAGCCCAACCTAGCAATCGACCAAACCTACAGGTTCAGAACAACAAATCTGTAGCATCGGATAAGACCACTTTCTGGAAATTCCGTGCTGCGACAACAGTCAAAACTGATTGGTGTCTTCCTACAATATCAAAGAAAGTTCTACTCTTTGGCTCATCCAATGTTAGTAGGATAAATCTGCCTCCCCACTCTGAGATGGATGTTGCCTGTTTCACAGGGGCCAAATTGAATCATGCTAGGTGCATAATCAGGCGATAGACAGGTACATATCAGCCTGAGAAAATCATCATTAACATGGGGATTAATGATAAAGATGCAAATCTTAACATCGCGAAATCACGATTGAAACATTGTCTAGCGACATCCGCCTGAAATTCCCCAAGGCACACATATTCTTTGGCCTCATAACCTATTCAAACAAGCTAGCATCTGCACAGCAAAACAACCATCAGAAAGATAAACTCAGCAGCCCTATTTTCTAGGTCCAGTATCAAAGCGATACCAGCAATCCCTGCAGCCCAATTCAGAGTGGGCTCTGATAATAGTCACTGGACAGAGAAAACAGCAAACAAAATATGCACCCACTGGCTGCATTGCGTATATTTAAACTAAATTCTGGTCAAGGTCATAATCACCCAGACACTGGCCTAGGTACTAATATTGTTGACCTCACTGGCTCGCCATTAAGTGAATCAGAAAGATCACTTCTAAATTACGGACTAACCTTTGTTCCAACACCTAAACCTAAAACTGGGCTAGACGCCCTACTGGATAATGGTACATGGAAAAAGACTTGTCTGGTAATACTACAAGTAGTTTCCTCCATGGGAACCGAAACAGGAACTTGTTGACCCAGCCATCAGTGACAGTGCAAAATCACAAAGAATCAAATAGGTGGGCTAGTGGCCACATCAGATAAGCAAAATTTATATGCACATGAACGTCAGGCACTAAAAAGTTCACGCAACAATATTAATATTATCATCAAACCAGCAGATAAGGGCTCGTCTACAGTAATAATGACAAAAGATAATTACATACAGGAAGCTCTGAGACAGCTGAATAACGTTAAGCATTACAAAAAATTGGATGAAGCTATTTGGCAACAAAACCAACCCCTATTTAATGACATTCTTGAGGCATTACTAAAAAAGGATAAGATCAGTAAAAACAATTTAAGTATTTGTGTGCCAAAAATGATTCCAAGCCACGTACATTCTACTTACTGCCTAAAATTCACAAACCGATAAGCTCTTTGATTAATCCTATGACACCACCGGGTATGCCGTTTATTTCGGACTGCGCCTCTGAATCATACAGGATCAGCGAGTTTATCGATTATCATCTACAGCCCATTGCTAATAGGCACCCAAGCTTTCTAAAAACACGGTGGATTTCCTAGCAAAACTGGCCCAAATCAAAGTCTGACCTAATGCATTCCTAATAACTCTAGATGTCGATTCAATGTACACAAACATTGATATCGAAAAGGGTAGGAACTTGGTCCGGCGGGCCTTTAAGAAATAGCCAGATATACATTGTCCTGATACAGAAATATTGTCCTTATTAGAACTTAGTCCAAAAGGCAATGCTTCTGAGTTTTATGGAGATATCTACCAATAGATTAGTGGTTGCGCCAAGGGCACCCTAGTTTTGCAAATCTCTGCATGGCAGAATAGGAAGAGGCAACCCTTAAAAAGTGCAATAAAAGCCCTCTTAACTTTAATATGCATCTCGATGACATCTTCTTAATGTGGCCACACTCCAGAGAGGAGTTCACAGAATTCCTACTTACTCTAAATAGTCATGACCCCAATATCAAACTTAAGGCAGATATCAGTGATAGCTCATTTGATTTCTTAGACCTAACAGTCTACAAAGGCACTAAATTCAATCCATCCAGTTATTTAGATCATAAGGTTTAT
>CM067361.1:37749921-37818983 GCA_034401795.1 Chaetoderma sp. LZ-2023a | reverse complement strand
AAAACACACCGCCAGAAACAAATGTTTTAACTGAAATATTTTCGGAAATTTAAACAATATTTGATTTCGAAAGCATTTGTCTGGAAACATTTGTTTCAGTGAAACATTCAACGCACAGTATGAACACTTGGCTAAAACAATTGTTTTAGAATAAATGTTCAGGAAAAGTTCGTTGTGTGGGTTGGGGATTTAGACAAGTTAGAACGAGAATCTCATTTTCCTAGTCGGAGATACAGTATAATGAGGCTGTACTACAACATGTTTGTTGCAGTACATGCTATGTACACAATTAAAAGAAACAGTGATTTGCATTTGCATTAGTAAACGAATATGTAAATAAATCATCAGAATAGTGTGGCCCTAAAAGCAGGTACTCGTTCTAGGCAGATTTCACTTCACCTTGAATCCCCTTGAACATAGCCAATAACACTAACACTGTAATCCAATGTGGAATTTCTCTCCAATACACAAACAAGCATAGACATAGCTGCAAAACACAAATAAATACATAATCCAACAATTCTTTAAATGATTAGACTAGAGAACACTGGCATTTATAGACTTGCGTCATCTATATGGAGGATTGAATGTATTCTTGCAATCTTGCTACTTATTTGAGAGTTAGTAAAAGTGGCCTTTATACCGAAGTGGTTGTTATATAGAGGTATACATTAGCGCAAGATTTACTGTACTTATTTCATATTGGCCGTGGAGTTTCCGCTTTTAGGACATAGCATGTAAGAAAAGTGATGGGGTTGGGACGGGAGAGATTCATCGATCGATTTATATAACAAGTGTTTAGTTTTATTAATAAATTAATCATGATAATCGTGCGCGTCTTCTTCCTTTAGACATTCTAAAATATCTGAAAACCAGAACAATAGAGTCCTGTGCATATACGTTAAATACCCTCTAGCCTAAAGATTATATTTCTCATCAAAAAGGAAGGATCCACTTTAGGTATTCACAGCCCAATGGACCTGTCCAGTTTATGCATCTATCATATGACCTGATAATCAACTAGGCTACGGGTAGGATGACTTCATAATCAACGACAGCATGAATGGCTCGATTTTGTCTGTCTTTAACGCTTAATAGTCCGACACGTTGTACAAATTGTATGTATTTATCATTTAATAAACTAATTTGAATGGACGCTGTTGCTGCCATAGTGATGCCATAGGCAGCAACAGCATCCAGTCAAATTAGTTTCGAAATATTCAACAGCTTATCTGTATAGTTTTCTGGAAATTTATAGTCAGGGAGTTCTGTGCTCGATTGATCCCAACACCGGCGAGGTGTTGGTGAAGTTTAACTAGGAATGGATGGGGCATAGCTAAAACTGGAAAGGTCCATTCTATATAAGGTCAGTCCAATTTGTTCGCGTGCTGGAATTAATTTGAAACGTTGAAACATGAATTCCCAAAATACACATTTCAAGGTTACTATACAGATAAGCGGTTGAAAAAGTTAACTGAGCTAATTTGAATGGAGTGCTATGGCTGCCAGTAGCTGCAATAGCTCCCAGTCAAATTAGATTCAAACTATTCGACAAAATGTTTCTGAAATTGTAGATTCATCAAAGCTATATATAATTTATACAATTTTGCGACGGAATTTTCGATCTTCGTGATTGCGACGTCTGGTAACATGTGAAATGCTTGATCATGGACCGCAGGAACTTGAGTGACAGATTAGAAACATTCACTGGTCAGCAACGACGGGTGGTTACCTAAACTGGCACATATGCTCCTGTAAACAGCTTGTGGCGCGCAAGGATGGCAGTTCCTTAAGACGGCTTGTCATGTGACCATCCATCTTACAGATCCACCATCGTGTTATTCCCAACAGGTGTCCGTTATTAACAGGCTTGACTGTAGCTGTATCAATCGGGTAGCTTGGTCAGAGGATGTTTAACTAGGAGACTGTTTTGACGGCCGTGGAAAGGTGGTCTAATAAGTGGTATATCTATGCTCAAATGCAACAGTCTGAGTTCATCTTAACCATTAAAGATACATTCGATGCTTGATATAAATACATTTTTATTTTAGTAATGTAATAGTCTTGATGTATTGTTGCTGCATAGTATTTGCATATTGAAATTCCGGACCGGTCACTAATATTTGTTATTATGTCTTATTTGTTCTTAAAGCTTTAAATGGGTTCTACATATTCTTCGACTGAGATATAAATCCGACACATTCCTAGTGGATAGCCCTTAAATCAATCTTAAATATAGTCTAGGCAGTTTGACAATGTCAGACTAAATATTGGTGTCACTAGTTTTATAATCATCCGTGTTCGCAAACCGTTTTCAGCGCAAAAGAGTATGTGGACACTTCAGAGAAACCAGCTATTGACATAGCCACAACATTCTAGTTTGCATCTTTTTAGCTATTGCGTGCTCGTATTTATAAGAAATGGAGATCAGATGCTAGTATAAAAATTGTATACTTTTAGATGCTTAAATTGTGTACAACAATGTAATGATTTCATGTACAAATTAATATAATTATTTTAGCTGTGAAATTGAATTAGGGACTCGTGTCTCCAATTCAATGTCATACCTCAAAATAATATTATTAATTTATACGTAATGAATTCATCATATGTTAATATTGATTTTGTTTCATCACATCTAGACACACTAGTTAAGCCTCTAAAAATATATACTTAAACAATTTGATTTTGAGGAATTTTGGTGCGAATACACACCTTTAATTCAGTATATTAAATGTATAGATCGCTCAGAGAATGTGTCTTCAAATTACGTGTAGCATGCACAGTGCAGAGATGGGTCTAGACAGATAATTTATAGTTTGGTAATCAGCCCAGCAGGCACATGAGTTAACGTTAACGTTGAATCCAAGTTGAAATCACGTCATGACGTGATTTCAATGTGGATTCAACGTCATGTGCATGCTGGGAGGAGATTCAGCGCAGTACATTATAAAAAGTACCAACAATAGAAATACATTGTTTAGGTTGCCTAGAATTCACATAATCCCGCCAAAATTATGTTAAATTCAAGCTGTCTATCTACCTAAAAATTAGTCTACATATATCTATTATATGATGAGGATTACAGAACCATATATTACGGCACCCCGTGTGACACGCTAATGGATGAAGCCAGTCTATCTACCAATTATATATGACGTTATAATCATCTACGTCACACGTATGCTGACGTCATAATGAATTACGATATGAATATCGCGATTTAATCCGTCATAAACGCGTAATAGTCTGTCAAGCTATGCGAATCGTATGTCTTGTTGTATATCATGTTGTATATTTTGAAACTAATTTGACTGGGCGCAGTTGCAGCCATAGGCCAGCAACAGCACCAAGACAATTAGTTTCAAACAGCTTACCGGTATAGTTTTCCGTGGCCGTGTATTATTCTCGCTATCATTTCTCATTTTTATTGCAATAAAGCGATGGTAAATAGTGGATCGTGAGTGAGGGAGCCTTACGCGTTATTCTAGAAACAGATGATGACTCTGACCTCTAGGATTCCGTCATGTTCAACAGCAACAAAAATCATATGTGAGAGCTCCCGGACTATAGCGATACATAAGCAGCCCAATCGGCTCGTGGTGGCTTGTGGTGACCAGGAAGCCGGAAACTAGCAGAATGCTCCTTCTCAGCCTAATGCTGAACCTGTCAAATATCTACGTTTGAATTGGCTTCAACCTAGAGGACGGGACCATGGCCGTGGCCAATAGTCTAAGCTTCCATAGAATACCGCTGATACAGCTCAGCTTCTACAGAGGAATCAGATATGCCTCAGCATTTGCTAATTGGACAGAATCGCGCTGTATCACAGACGAATCCATGAAACCTTGGTAAACGTTGCATTCAAGACATAGTCAAACAATCTTCCGACAAGCACATGCCAATCACTGTAACAGGCATTTATGCCACCAAATATTATTGGTGTATTTAATGTGGGCAAAGTAGATAAACTGGGAAGTTTTTGCATCTAGTTCGGCGATTCTTTAGTATTTTGACAATTAAACATTGGTATTTTTACATATATTTACATATTTAAAGTGCAACAGATTTCCACAATCGATTATTGAACTTGTTTATAATCATGATTTGTCATGTGGTTCGACACGGACCCCAATACGACCAACGTGAATAGATCAGGTATATATAGGTATACTATCTTGATACTATATCTGTTTATATCTGTAATTGATAGTCAAGCAATGTATATATATATATATATATATATATATATATATATATATATATATATATATATATATATATATTATATATATATATATATATATATATATATATATATATATATATATATATATATATATATTAGATACTGAAAGCAACCTTTCATGTACAGTCATGCATACATAAACTACCATCCATGTACCGTGTACCTGAAAGGCTCCAGACTCCTTTACACGAAAGGTCAACAGTGTCCTGTAAACAGAGTTTTGGTGAAATCTTTGTCATACGGTGTTTGTTGGGGCATGTGTACTTGAGGAAGGCTTGGCTGTTTTAGAGTGTGTGTCTATTATTTTATTTCTTCTCAAAATGAAGATTTAACATTTTCACATGTCATGGCATATCTTTTGCGGGTCATATAAGACCTATCATTCAAGTGCATGTGGATAATGTTGAATATAATACAACCGAGGGCATATGGATCATAAGGAGGGGCACCATAGGTAATAATTTGTCCTTTTACAATGTTATGCAAAGTTTCGAAAACAAGTTTCAATTATTGTGGAGTGGAGAGAAAATATAAACTTTCTAGATTGAAACATGGAGCCGTAAGATGCCTATACCAATAATGCAGACTGCCATGTATGAAAAAACAGTAATTGAATGCCCAAATTAACATGGTGGTTGATTTCACTTAATTAGTGTCTGGAATTAAGACAAATTTTCAGTAACAATATTTTCGACGCCCATGACACCTGTAGGGACATAAAATCCAAGATGGCCACCGTCGCTCATGGAAACTAAAGGGAATGCCATGTTTGGTTAAATAGCTCCAGAGTCCACTTTATGTTTTTCAAATATGCCTGATCATTTGGAATGGGTTTCAGGTCGACGGGCGGTCAAGATCATGCAACACGGTTAAGGTCAATGTCAGTTCTGGCCTCTTGGTGCAGAAATATGAGCACATCTGTAGGTAATTGATCAATTTTCATGATGTTAAACTCTATTGTTTGGTTTTCAAATATGCCCGTTCATTTGTAATATGCTTTTATCTCGATAGGAGGTCAAGGCCACAGGGAGAGGTCACGGCCATTGAGACCTTGGTACACAATTGTGATTTTACTGTTAACCTTTTGACGTTAGCGCTGCATTCGCACAACATTGGGAATATACTAAAAAAATGCATGGTGATTGCATTCGGGTCACTTCCTTAATGCAGTCAACATTAATACTGACCAAGCATGGATTTTTAAGCGGATGCTTGTTGGCACTGAGGAGGCAGCCGAGACATTTAATTCCATATAATTCCTGTTCTACAGCATGAGCTGCGTTGGTTGCGCAGTACAGTAAATCACGACAGATAGATATGATTTAAACTGTAACCTATATGGTAGCTTGAATATGAGATGGACATGACAGGTAGCATTTGTTCATATAAAAATCGTGTACATGAATGGTAGGGATTATTCATGTGATGATCATTCATGTACATGAATTTTGGTATATTTCTTCTTTCTTCTTTTCGTTCGCTGATCATACTGCCAGTCCTGTAAGTGACTATCGACATGATCACAAGCGTTAAGTGCGTGGATCCATGGTTTATTAGAGTGCGCCGTGCGGCCTGGAACCTCCGTCTTCAGCACTCGAGGTTTCTGTCAGGGTTACCTCACCCTTACCTCCTTTAGTCGCCTCTTACGACACGCAGAGGATACGGAAGGTGTATTCTAAGCCACACCTACAGGGCAAGGTATATTTCTTAATAATTGTGATTGCTCTACACAGCCAAGGTACATTTATGTAAATGGCGACTAAAGTTACCACATGCAATGACGAATGTTATTGACTATTATTATGGCTGCTGTAGAAAAGATATGTTTGCGTGCTTGAAAGGTACATAGCAGGTAAGTAATCTGAGATATATCAATGTGGCCAGATATGCAAAGATATTATGGGTGTATTTTCTGTGATGACAGAAATCAATTGGTAATTAATTACATCTATATGACCTGTTATTATTCTCTTGAGATTTATAACATGATTAACCCTTTCAACCGTGAGTTCCCAGAATCGCAATTTTCAAACCATCGTAGAGGTAAGCAGTTGAGTATTTTGTAACTAATTTCACAGGAACCTGTTGCTGCCATACGCAGCAACAGCTCCCAGTCAAATAAGTTTCAAAATACTCAACATAATATTTATAAAATCGTCAAGGAATTTGGTGTTTTGACCTTTCGGATTCAAAGGGTTAATGTGAAAAGGGTTTGCAAAATCGATTGCCTAATTAGTCCATAGGCATATTTGAGGCTGTGGTACAAATGGATCTCACTTAGGCCCGTTTTATAAGTCGAACTTTCTGTCGCGCCGCGCTAATGACGACTGGTTGATTTATATACTGGACTCCTGTCATTTTCAGGCAAATTTAGCTGGCACGGCACAAGAGAAGTTCGACTTATAAATCGGCCTTTAGGTTAATTATGCCTTCATTTTAAAACAGACCCGCTCGATATTGCACGAAGAATAACTCATTGCTTAGGCTTGAATGGGATAGAGTAACCCGTTGCTAGGTAGTACCTGACTCACAAAAACCTTAATATACCTTACTTGTTGCTCATTTCCTTTACAATGTGCCGATGGTTATGGCATAGACGAGCAAATGTCTGTGCCGAATTTCATAAAAAGGAGAGAGACTTTTGTCACGCCTTTATCCTCATTCACCTATCGATGGATGAATGATGGATGATGGATGCCTCGGCCATCTCTAAGTAAGCACCACTCACCCTTTGCCCGTGTTGGAATCAATCGATACCTGCAATCTCCGAATCTCTATATCCGGAAAACTATAAGGGTAAGCCTATGGCAGCAACACCTCCCAGTCAAATTAGTTTCAAAATATTCAGCAGAATGTTTTTTTAAATGGGAAAGGCATACAATTTGTACAACTTTGACGAACTATTGAGCGTTTAAGACGAACTAAATTGCGTCATTCCTGATGTAATTGATTATGGCGTCAGTCTACGTGTGACGTAGTTGAATATGACATCATATGCTTGACTGAGATATTGGATTCCTCCAATACTTACATAGCTGAGGCAGGTAGACTATATATTCCAGAGACAACGATTTTAAACTTGAGAAACAGCGCACCTTGCAAGAAGTTCAATATATAACAGAACACCCCTGTGTTTATCTTGACAACGTACCCACAATAAATAGGAAGGTCATTATGTTTCAAGACTCTTTTATAAATTCAATTCAAGCATGATATTTCTTACAACTGAATTCATTTCGTAATATACTTCTTTATTTACACCCAAGCCATACATTAGGGTATCTATGACAAATCCTTCAATAACGATCATCTGTATTTAGCGCCGAAATGTGTGTTCATTCAGACGAGCATTTAACAGAATTTACTTCCTGGCCAGACTATGGCGTCCTAAGACAACCTGTTTAGATTAAACAACAGCGTGAAACGCCGAAAGCAATATAATATAATATTATGAAAATGTTGTATTAAGCGACCACCTGTCCTTAATGACCACTTCGTGATGGTCCATATAGTGTCCGTTATGAACAGGTTTTATTTCGATTCCTTAAGACGGGTGATAAACAGAAACCATGTTTTAAAACTCAACATCTTGTGATCCATAAAGCCGGTTCCAATAGCACTTGTTGTGTTTGCTCTGTAAGGTGGTCGGTTTAGACAGGTTTATCCGTATGGTCTGTGTCCTGTCATTATAAGCATAGAGTTGTCTCCTCGGTTGATTGCTTGTGTTGAATATGGCTACACGCTATACTATTTAAATATCATCAACAACAATTAAATATGGTAGTAGTCTTAACCATTTAACACTTATATTGGCCCAAAACGGCTTTAGCAGTGGTTTTGGGAAATGCCCATTTGCTGATCAAGAGAAGACTATTTTGGAAAATTTACCACTGGAATAACTGGCTCGGTAACCGAGCCAGTCATTCCAGTGGTAAATTTTCAAAAATTGTCTTCTCTTGGTCTGCAACTGGACATTTTCTATGAGAAAATTGAAAATTTTTTGAACAAATTCAAGGGGTAAATAAACGGTTAATTCTAATCCTTGGAATTTAATTCTATGCATGAGTATGAATGAGACTGCCCTCTTCCTTTCCTCGCTGCCCGCCATTTGTTTCCAAAAGCCTATCACAACACCCTGTCCATAACAGCAGCAACACGTGCAACCCCTTTTTTGGTTCTTTCAACTGCTGGTTGTCCTGGTAACGGCGTTCATAACGTGATGTTTTGTTGATAGGCCACGAGCATTTGGTGCAAAACGGGTGCAACCCGGAAATAAATAGTAGTAAGCTTGAATTTTCGGGGAAATTCAACTTATACAAAGTCCCCGCTAATCCTGTGTGCCCTTTTTGAAACTAGGTTTATTTGTAAAGCCACTTTTGTATATTTGCGCCTGAAAATGGATAAATTAGAAAAAACCCCAGTTGAGTATAAATAAATCTTAATGTCGTTCATTAAAGACAGGCGATATATAGATAAAGAGTACTTAAGAACAAATATGGGGTATCACAAAGACAGTTGCTATAGAAACGCACGTCTAACTAGAGACCACCTTATTTAGTGGCCACCTGTCATTAGTGACAACCTGTCATTAGTGACCACCTGTCTTTAGTGGCCGCCTGTCCTTTGTGACCACCTGTAATTAGTGACCACTTTATAAGGACGTTTGAAGAGATTTAAAACCTTTGAACTACGAATTTTCAGAATATCAATTTCAAGGTAATTATGCAGGTTGAATATTTTGAAACGAATTTAGCAGAATCTCAATTCCCAGGAAACTATACAGGTAAGCTGTTGAATATATGGAAACTAATTTGACTGGGTGCTGTGACGGGCTATTAAGCGATTTTGACTGACTAAGTCATGTCGTTAATGACGTAATTGATTATGACGTCTGTCTATATGCGATGTAGTTAATTATGACGTCATTTGATTGATCGGCAAATTGTATCCATCCATTGTGCTACAGACCGGATCTCTCCATTTAGCAGATGGTTGTGCAATTTGGATGCCGAAGTCACACAAATATATAATCATATAATCATAGCCGGTTTGGCCGGCTTGGCCCATTATTGGGTTACTTCGCCGGTGGTGGGATCGATGGATCTACGACAGTCCCGACCATCAATTTCCAGAAAACCATACATGTAAGCTGTGGCAGCAACAATGCCGAGTCAAATTAGTTTGAAATATTCGTCAGCATCTTTATTAAATAGTAAAAACATTCAAGTCGTACAACATGTCGGACTATTACGCATTTAATTGAATATGACGTCATCATACGCGTCACGTAGTTGTCAATGTTTGAAAATGCATCACTGGAATGGCTGGCTCGGTTATCGAGCCAGTCATTCAAGCTATAAATTTTCAAAAATAGTCTTCTCTTGGACTGCAAATTAACACTTTTCAAGACCAATGCAAAAGCCGTTTTGGGTTGATATGAATTTTTATGGGTTAATATTTTTAGGCGGGACACTATACGTGTATTAATGTGTCTGGCAAATTTGTAACATTAATTTCTGATACAATTTTACTGCAACGCATCTATAGCATGTATAACCTGTTCTTTTACAGTCGAGTGAAATTTGAATGGTAATATGTCAATCAGCAATGGCGCAGGTAGTCCAGGTACCACTTCCGCCCCCCCCCCCCACCCGCGCCACCACCCATCCCACTCCCTCAGCCCCCCCCCCCCAACACCCCACCCACCCCAACCCTCACTCCCAACCCCAACCCACCCCTCCACACACCCATCACTCGCTTTTGCTTCTGCAAATCTACTTAGCTTTAATAATAGTTTCTTAATGGCGTAAGAATGGTCACATTGTACATTTTAAGCTAGTTGGACTCTGAGCTGTTACAGCTTACCTGCATAATTACTGTGAAATTGTGTCACTGATTGGTACTTCAAGGTTCAAAAGCTAAATAAATAATATGTTAATAAAGGCCAAAAATAGTGTTTATTGAGTTGATGAGGTTTTAACATCGTGTTCGAGTACATGGCCGGTAAGATTGAACTATTCAGCTATGCTCGTGCCTTCCTTCAGGTTTATTTTTGCTACTTGCCTAGTAGCACGAACCCTGAATCAGCCTTTTGTTTTTCAAAAAAACCTGTTGACACAAAATGCATGACAATAAGTACAGTGTCGCAACCAACGTGTGATTGAAAAGTGTCTTTGGATTGAAAGGTAGTAGGCTTATCCTGGTACGGGAAAAATCTTGCGACTAATGGAGCTTTCCATTTTATTCATCCATCATATGACGTAATAATCAACTATGTGGCGTGTATGGTGGAGTCATAATCATGACGTCATGAATGACTAAATTTAGTCCATTTTAAACGTGTATTAGACCGACACGTTGTACGAATTGTATGTCTTTGCTATTTAACAAACATTCTGTTGAATATTTTGAATCTAATTCGATTGGGCGCTGTTGCTGCCATAGGCAGCAACAGCAGCAAGTTAAATTAGTTTCAAAACATTCAACAGCGTACCTGTATAGTTTTCTGGAAGTTGATAGTTCAGCGATCAACGAGGTGCGGGTGTAGCGTAGCTAGATATGGGCGGGGCATAGCGAACCATAGAAAGGTCCTTTGTAACGGCGGATTAATATATTAGGCTGTATTGTCAATATGTTATCTTATGCAGCGTTCCTGATTTTATCTTCCTAAGCTGCCGTGTTGAGAAACCTCTTGTATCCAATACAAGAAATGAAATTGAGCAAGCCAAGTTGTTTGTATCATTAGAGTTCCTATACATTCTAATGATTTGTAATTTAAGTAATCTTTCAAAAAGGTGTGTAGAGGACGAGAAAATGTAATATGGAGTACCTGGAGTGAATATACTATAAAGGGAAATGTATAGATGCGATTCAAGTGTATGATGTTATAATCAATTACGTCACAGGTATGCTGACGTCATAATGAAAATGTGGAATGAATGACGTATCTGTGTCCGTCATGAGCATTGAATAAAGTCAACACGCCAAGTGTAGGAATTGTATGTATTTACTCTTTAATAAACATTCTGTTGAATATTTTGAAACAAATTTAATTGGGCGCTTTTTCTGCAAAGCACTCCGTCAAATACTTTTCTAAATATCCAACAAGTTATCTGTGTAGTCACCTTGATATTGGGATTCTGGCAAGTCAGGATTTAATCAATCCCAACATGGGCACAGAAATGGCCGGGGCATAGCGAGAAGTTGATCGCTTTATTTTTTTAATGGGGTGTGGGGTGTTGATATCTTAGCTAACTGCTGCTTCGAGTAGACTACTTTTGAGAATATCCAGTCTTTTGTTTATTTAAAAGTAGGCCTATAAATGGCACTAACAAAGGAGGTGCCTGCTGCTACAACTACAACTGCTGCTGCTGATGCTGCTGCTGCTACTGTTGCTGCTGCTGCTACAACTACAACTGCTGCTGCTGATGCTGCTGCTACTGTTGCTGCTGCTGCTGCTGATGCTGCTGCTGCTACTGCTGCTGCTGACGCTGCTGCTGCTGCTGCTGCTGCTGCTGATGTTGTGACAATGACATTGCCGTTTAATGTCCAGTATCTGGCGCTGCTATTATTAGCTCCATTGCTATTACTATTATTAATGCTATCTTTGATCTCGGGGCACCTGATGCTCGGGTCCATTCGCATTATCTAGAGCGCGCGCGAACCTCTCGTGTAGTGACGCATTCCTTTCTCTAAGTACGTCCCCTATAACGCGGGTTACTGGGCCTGTATTGGACCGATTCGGCCATGTATTAACCCACTACCGGCCCAGTAACCCGCGTAATAAGGGGCACATGCATAATGCGTATCCATCATGAAACTAGATATACATTTTAGGACGCTAGAACTACTCTTTTGAATATTTTACAATTAACTTAACTTGAAACATTTAAAAGTATCTCCAACCGTGGTACGTAAAAAGAAATAATTGCCCTTAACCGGTTTAAGCGTATTATTGATATACTTTGATTGGGATTCCTGGTTACATCAAAGACACAATGGAAGCACAGTTAGTCATCCGCTAAACACTAATGATGCGATCCTTTAAAGAAACAAAGAAGCACAATATCATTAGGAATAATGGTAGATAAATATGATCTACAGAGCGTAGTAGATGATTTGCTAACACAATCTTCTATGAAGCAGGCATATGCGTCAGCGTTTTTCATCAGGTCTGAGACCACAAATTACTGTGAGCATATTATATTGTGGTAATTGGTTTTATATTTTATCTTACAATCCACCGATAGTGCAGTTTACTGACCCAATACTGGGCCCTATACAGGCCCAGTCAGCAGCGTTATCTTGGTCTATTTTACTTAGCTATTTCGTGTTGACGTTGCCCTCCCTATATTACTAGAGGCCATAGTTCCTAAAACATTCCCACGGTATTATAGTTAATGACTTAGATGATTAATTGCCTTTACAAAACAATATGGATTGTAGTTTGTACAGTTTAATTTTGGTGCGCCTGTATGGGTGGTGTGGAGCTACCATATAATAAACATACGGCATACAGATTATAAGTAGTAGCAGTAGCAGTAGCAGTAGCAGTAGCAGTAGCAGTAGCAGTAGCAGCAGCATCATTATTATTACTATTACTATTATTATTATTATTATTATTATTATTATTATTAATATTATTATTATTATTATTATTATTATTATTATTATTATTATTATTACTATTAATTGCTTTCAGAACCGGGGCCAATGGCAGTTATGATAATGAGACTATCAGTGATGTTTTGGCTTAATGGATGGCTGATATAAAGGATTTAAATGTGGCAAAAACATTATAGATCATCACTGTGCTATCGTACATTCACAATGAATCTTTCAACAGTTTTCTAGAAAAACAACGCACATATTGAAGATGAACGTTGACAGGGGACCCAACATAATCTGTGATCGTGGAATAGAATAACAACTTTTTCTTGACAATTTTGCTCAATTTTGTGAATGTGGATAGAACACAAATCTCATCCATAGGATGTCTCGTCACAATTATGTAGAGGAAGCTGATTCTAACTTGATACTTACGACAAAACCATTGTTTGAATCTACTGAAGCAAATATCACCGACATTTCTACTCAAAACGAACAAGAACAAGTTATTAATGCGGTTGTACTTTTTTACATTAAAACCTTCAAATCAGTTCAACTTTGGCAGTTGAAAATCATACTGTCTATCATCTTTGTTTCTGGGACCATTGCTAATGCGCTTCTTTTTACCTATCTTATATATTATAAACGTTACAAGTCACCAGTATTCTGTGTTATTCTGAGTTTATGTCTTTGTGATTTCGCTGTTTGCATTGCTGGTATGATGTGGCTAAGCGTATCTCCTATCATGCTTGTACCACCATGGATGTGCAACGTGACGCAAATATTGATGTACGTCTCATTTCCTTCCAGTTCATATCACGTGGTTGTCTTTGCAGCTTTAAGGTAGTGGGAATAATAATAATAATAATAATAATAATAATAATAATAATAATAATAAAAATAGCATGTCTGTCTGCCTGTCTGCAAGTTTGTATGTGTCTCTGTATGTGCGTATGTTTGTTTGTATGTTTCTCTGTCTATATATTTATCTATTTATGCATCACACAAAATTAAATTCGAACCGCTAACACAAGGTAGAGACGTAGATCAGATAGTCTACCACTACCAATGCACCTTTCCTGTTTTAGCTATGCCTCGCCCATCTCCAGCTAAGCTCCACCCACACATCGCTCGTGTTGGGATCGATCGATCTCTGAACACCCTTACTATCAATTTCCAAAAAACTACACAGGTAAGCTGTTGATTATTTTGAAACTAATTTGACTGAGTGCTAAGGCAGCAACAGCGCCCAGTCAAATTAGTTTCAAAATATTCAACAGCATGTTTATTAAATAGCAAAGAATTACAAAGATATACAATTCATACAACGTGTCGGACCAGTTAAGATTTGGTGACGGTCTATTTGGAACCCTTTGTGACGTAATAATTATGACGCCATCATACACCCGGTGAGCTGATTATGACGTCATACGAGGTCTGATGATGAATGGATACTCTGGAAAGGTGAATTGCATTAACAGCGTACCTAATGAAATAAATTGCCCTGATGTAAAACTGTTTCTATAATTGAGCAGTCCAGATGACAACATTATATAGATTAAATCTAAGCCCATGTTGTTCTCTCAGATACCACATGATAAGTCATACATTCATACAACACTATACCTAGATGTGGTGCATAAGTCATGCATATTTCATTGACTATTCTCAATATTTATTGGCCAAACCATGAATGTATCCATACTGGCCATCTGTATATTTCTAATCTAAGAAAGATATGAATTATTCTAGACTGATTGCTATCATTGACATGCCTGATCAGCAATTGATCACTGTATTGTGTAACCGGTATTCGTCAAAACATCAACTTGCTGGGTGTTTTGCGATCAGCCCTCAGCAAGTGTAATCTGTGGTCACTAGAAACGAAAAAGACACAATGGAGAATGTTGAAGATAACTGGTTGCAGTAGAAAGAACATTCCACTTCTTTCATCCGCAGAACGCAATCACCCACCATCATACATATGAAAAGTTAACCGGAGATTACATTCACTAGTTGCTAGTTAAGAGGAAGATATTTGGCACATGCTCTTGCCTGCCGTTGTTCCTCTACCATTCAGCGAATGTATGTTGCCACATGTCTATTAGCTATCAATCTATCCTTCTATCCAAATGATCAATTGTACCGTCAAAGCAGTCAGGATCGTAATGGCTGTGCCCCAACAACTACTATTACTCAGTCCCTTTTCCCGGAGACAGACGCCAGTCTATATAAAGTGATTTATATTGCCGTATTTTCAATAGATGGGTTCATTTTTAGCAATCTCACTCCCATTTCTGGCTAAGCCCCGTGCACTTTTTACACCTATGAAACCTGAATCACCTGAATCTAAATCTCAACTTGAAACTAAATTGACTGTGGGTTGTTGCTGCCTATGCTACGTGTGTTCTTGCTGCATATGGTAGCAACAGCTACCGTTCATATTATTTTCAAACTATTCAGCAGAATGTATACTAAATTGTAATTCCATTGAAGGCATACAATTCATACACTTCATGACATATTTTTCAATTTTCGCGACGGAGCTATACGTCATTTTGATTGCGACGTCAGGTAAAGGGTAACATATTTTAATAAGACGTCATATACTTGAGTGAAATATCAAATCCCTCAATAATGCGATTGCTTGTTCATTTTCAGATACTTTCAGCTGGTATATCCACTGGCATCCCGTGCAAAGATCACAGTTAGCCTCATAGCTAGGATCTGCATAGTAATTTGGCTGGTAAACTTTAGCGAGGCTATTGTTCTGACAAATTTCTTCAAACCAATCGTAGTAGAATACATTGGTGAGGAAATCACAATTTGTTGGTTCATTGGGAACCGGGTAGTAGCTGGACTTTGGATTTCGGTAGCCTGGTGTGTGATACCATTTCTTGTTACAGTAGCATTTCACTTTTCTAAACATATAACTTTGATATATCAAAGACCAACTTCGATAGCTATGACGTCATCATCATCGTCATCAAACAACGAACTGCAGACGCGAAAACAGACTGAGTCACGTGCACTCGCCATTGTTATCAGTGTCTATCTTATTTCACTATTGCCTATTATAACCCAGTATTTACGAATTAACGTTATTGGTATACGAATAACGCCCATAGAATGGATGCTGTATCGTGTTGCTGAGGAGGTTGCTCACATTAATTCAGCGATAAATCCATGGATTTATATGTTTGCAGCGGAGTCTGTGCGATCTGATGTCAAGAAAATGTGTTTTAATAGGCAGAGTTAAAGCGATACTGCTCTCATCTCAAATGTTGTATTGCACTGGTAGATTATGGTTTATAGATTCCATATCATTCTGTCGTATTCCCTGATTTGTATCGCTATTATCTGCCTTGTTCTTCTTCTTCTTTTCGTTCGCTGATCATACCGCCAGTCCTGTAAGTGACTATCGACATGATCATAAGCGTTAAGTGCGTGGATCCATGGTTTATTAGAGTGCGCCGTGCGGCCTGGAACCTCCGTCTTCAGCACTCGAGGTTTCTGTCAGGGTTACCTCACCCTTACCTCCTTTAGTCGCCTCTTACGACACGCAGAGGATACGGAAGGTGTATTCTAAGCCCCACCTACAGGGCTGCCTTGTAATATCGAGTAAATGTTGAACAGTGGCGCCGCCATTTTGTCTCTTCATGCGATAGTGCAATGCGTTACATTCTTTATTATGTAATACTCATCCTGTTGAATGTTTTAAAACTAATTTGACTGAAAGCTGTTGCGGCCTATGGCAGCAACAACTTCCAGTCAAATTGGTTTTAAAATATTCAACAGCTTATCTGTAGGGTTGCTTTTATGCCACATTGCCAAACTATAGCAGGCGCATCTACGACTGAGCGTGTATACCGAGGTAGACACACTAGGGTTTTTCTGATTGGTTGAAAAGTAAATCATGAAAGCCATCATAGGGTGTAGAAATGTACTAACATTTAACTACTAAAGTCTGAATATCTTTCCTTAACCGCATGATAAAAAGCTTAAAAGTGCCTGCAAAGTTTATGAGTGGCGTGTTAGATCACCTGAATAGTTATCAAGAGATGGGATTAGGTATCCTTTAACTAACCTCTTCCTGTGGCAACGTAACCCTTTAGTTTCAAACACGGTTTGTATTAATAGCTCCAGCGGGATATGATTAGAAAGGTAATGATCTCAAACATAAGGTCATTCAAAATATATTTCATTGTTTAAATAGCGATCTTCTTTTCAGTTTGCATTGCCTTATTTTTGCCGGTTCTGACCAACACACCTTCGCAATCGGGACGTGTTTTGAGAAAAGTTATCCTATCGATTTGTGGGGTTGAGGGCGGGGTGGAATTCCGTCATAATGATGCCGATGGCGGATGTGTATTCTTGTCAGAAGTGAACTGTACTATGTCTACAACAATTTTAAATGAAACATTTTACGTGCATTGCATTGATTTTGAATATCATTTACAAATAACAAATAAGACAATTAACCATTCTTTCTTGCTTTCATTATTATTATTATTATTATTATTATTATTATTATTATTATTATTATTATTATTATTATTATTATTACAAAGGTCGGTTCAACACAGATGCCAGTTCTTCAACGAATACAGTCTTTGCTTTGCGAGACAATCTGTTCAACGATATATAATATAGCGTGGATCAGTGTTATGAAATAGTTTTCATCAAGGAGGATTAATTTCCAAACATAACAAACAGTTAAGATACAGTATATTTATCGAATCATGACGACGTTAAGTTGGATTATTGGAGTTGAATCTAAACAATTCTCATGATCAACATTTAATAGTGTGTATAAGAGAGAGCCCTGGCAGTGCAGGTTGGTGCGCGGCACTGGAACAGTACAATTCCAATATAGGCCTGTATTGGCTAAATATGCGTTTTCAGGGAGAGGTCTGTAGCCTTCTAGATTTTTCATTATAGCTGATGTTGCTATGCATTTGCATGTGATTGAAAAATATTTTAAGTCTATCACATAAACGTATCATAAATTTTATCCCATATAGCTACAATACAATACATAACGGAATATACCAAATAAATAGTCGGTAAGAACATCACTAATAATAATACTAATAATAATAATAATAATAGTAATAATAATAATAATAATAATAATAATAATAATAATAATAATAATAATAATAATAATAAGAAACCTATCATGTGTGTCGATCAAGATACACGATATTCATATCGTTTTATGACATCTATAATTATTCATACAATAAAATAGAATTTTGATATTTAATTGAAGCCATAAAAGACCTTTTGTGTTAGTATTACTAACAAGATTCATTCAACCAATTATCTACACGTATTATCTGTATTAACTTTCACCGGTTTACTAGCGCTAACTAAGAGTAAGATACTCAACTTCGAAAGTGCTAAAAGTCATTGAATTGCTCCAAGATGGTCTACTGATTTTGTAGCGGGTCAGAGAGGCATACATGTGCACACAGGGCTACAAGACGATATCCCAAAAGTACCCATCAGGTATGGCCGTTCATATGTAAGAATGTCCTGCAAATCCCAGAGTGTATCATTTGCAATGAGAGCCGCGTCTATGTGGGTCAGCTATAGAGACACAGTCGACGATCCCTTGATTATTGGTATTGGCGTCATCTTAGGCATTGTTTTCATTGACACGTTTTATTTTCACACAGATTCCTATACGAGAGAATCCATGTGGCAAAAGGTGTACCATTGTTAAGGTTGTTTTTTGTTATCTCCGCATGCAGCAACCCACGTTGGAATGGCGTATTCTGGGATTTCCATGACCAATTTCGGCCATTTTGGATTTTGCCTGTACGCATGGGAGATCTTCAATTTTTCCTGTAACTTAAAAAAGCTATATTTATACACATCATAGCGATTGCTCTTAACCGCGGCAAACTGTTGCTGGCAGGAGAAAACCCAGATTATTGGTGCGCCAAACCTTACAGAGCCGGAAGACTGGAGCAAGGGGCATATCATATCATAACTTGATTACGGAGTTTTAACTTGGTAGTTCACCGATACTTTCGCATGACCATAGAGAAGATGCTGTGATTCGTTGG
This sequence comes from Chaetoderma sp. LZ-2023a, assembly GCA_034401795.1. NCBI lineage: Eukaryota > Metazoa > Mollusca > Caudofoveata > Chaetodermatida > Chaetodermatidae > Chaetoderma > Chaetoderma sp. LZ-2023a. The sequence goes on along the minus strand of CM067361.1, from coordinate 37,800,050 downwards.
CTTATGGATAAGCAAAAAACAGTCATCAGGCAACGAATTTATCCTAGGCAAAGACTGTGCATATAAGGGAAAGGGAAATGGACATTTCCATTTTAGCTATGCCCCGCCCATCACTCGCTAAGCTCCACCCACACCTCGCCGTGTTGGGATTGATCGATCCCCTAATGCCCTAGCTATCAATTTCCTGAAAACTATACAGGGAAGCTGTTGAATATTTTGTAACTAATTTGACTGGGTGGGCAGCAACAGCGCCCAGTCAAATTAGTTTCAAAATATTCAACAGAATATTTATTAAATAGTAAAAGCAAACAATTTGTACAACAACGCATAGACCGTCTTCAAATATGCGTTCGTGACGTACTTATCGACGTCATTCATTATGATGCCATTGTACACATCGCGCTGTTCATTATGACGTCATATGATGGGTGGGTGCTCTGGAAAGGTGAATTACTTATTTTTATAATTCTAGCCAGACCCATAGTCAGTATGTTTTAAAGGGCTGTGCCACTAAAATATATTAACTATGTCTCATGCGAAGCATGCGTGTGATGCGCCTCAGCTGCGTGACGCACCAAAGGCGTGTGTTACAAACGGCGGGGTGTGGCTGGGTGTATGCCATACACAAGGCTAAATCAAACCAAACAACAATATCGTCATCCATGGCTGACGATTATTCTGAACTTAAATAAAGTCTTGCATCCGATGTCTTTTGCGCATCATACAGCTGTTGTGTATGTGCATATGCACGTGCAGGAGCATGTTCCTGGTGCGATAGTGGACTGGTTGCAGATGGCTGTATTTGTGATTGTGCTGATTTTATTGATTGTAGAACTGTGTGCATGTCAGGCAAATACGTTTGTGAGGATGGAGCGCTATAACTGTTAATTTGTGGTGGTGAGATGTGATCTGGTGCGCGGGCCTGCAGGGAAATCCATAGCTTTTGCTTGTAATTGAAAGTTCTAATAGTCTTCATCCGTTTAATGAGGGGAGGCTGGAAACCATTTCCCTTCGTTCAATCATAAGGTAGAAATCACATTCGGCGAGGGCTTTTGACCTCTGTGCTGCATTATCCATGAACTGTTTTATTTAATTTCATTATTTTTAACCATTCTTCCCATGTCCATGGTAATGGAATCCAAACTTTAACATTCCTCCTGCTCATTTACCACTCTGAGTGACGTCCTTTCGCGATATTTACATCACGGAATTTAGAAGCGGTGCCGGAAAAATCCAGCAGCGCCAGATATTTCTTGCCACCCGGCTTCACCCCACATGGTTTCCTGTTGTGTGGAAAAGCATCAATGATTATTTAGCGGAGCTGGATAAATTTTCGCAGCGCAGGAGTCCGCATGGGTCAAGCTGCATGGAAATAAATATGCCAATGAAAAACAGCGTTATAGGACACTGCTTAGGCCCGCTTTGTATGATCGCGATTCCGGATGCGTTTTCTGTATTTCCATGCAGGCGAGATTAGAGAAGAAACAAGCCTGTTTGGCCCGTATTTCACGTACAGGATAACCGATTATTGAAACTTTAAATAAGCGGAAATTTAGGTGCGCATTTGCATGTACGCGACAATGCGCACACGCGTTCATTGCGCATGAGAAAAAATCGATCATCAATCAGTTTTCTTTCGCACCAGTGTCATCACGTAGGTCCTACATGGAAATGTACTCATAACAATTTCCTCTAATTTATAGCCAAAAGATTCACGGGAGTTAATTCTTGACAATTTTTCACTACGCCACCAGCAGGTAAGAAAAAGAAAATTGACAGCCCTGCCCCCTTCCCCACCCACACCGCCCCCCCCACACCCCCTGAGTGCCCCCACCCCCACCCACCACACCCCGTTAGATCCTTCACTGAAGGGGAAACACGTTTCATAAGTATGTTCATTGAATTCCAGACCAGGAGATCAAAGATAGTTTGGAGCGACTGTATTGGGGCATGGGACAAGGGAAACGCATAGTGTGTTCCGCTGAGGAGTTGTCAGAGTCCGTGTCCAGGTGAACACCTCGCAGGAGAAGATGCACAAACCAGAGCTAACGTTGAATGTTCACTAGACTGCACAGTTTACAGTTAACGTATCAACTGCCCCATGGCCGTGGAAGGATAGAGAATCTGCGTTCATGAGGGGCTCAGCAGAGTTTATCTCTAGAGAGGTATCGTACCGGAGAATTTAATTACCATCAGATCATCAAAAGTTACCTTCCCAAAACAATATATTCACAGACTCTTAAGAAATGCGAAGTGTGCACCAATATTCGCATAAACCTGTCGGGAACAAATATTCAGAGAAAGAGGCGTGATGGATATTTCAAGCTCAAGTGGTGATGTGTGAGAAATGGACCTTTCCAGTTTTAGCTGTGCCCCACCCATCTCTATCGAAGCTCCACCCACACCTCGCTCGTGTTGGGATCAATCGGTATCTGCACTCCCTGACTATGCATTGCCATAAAACTATACATGTAAGCTGTGAGAAATTTGACTGGGCGCCTAAGATATTCGGCAGACTGTGTATTAAATAGTAAAGACATGCAATTCGTACAACGTGTTAAACTATTACGTCATTAAGACGTACAAAATCGAGTCATTCATGATGATTATGACGTCATCTTGTTCGTCACATGGTTGATTATGACGTGATATGATTGGCTGATACCCGGGGAGCAAGGTGGTCCAAATTTTTAAATCTTTGGACCGGTCTGCTGTCAAAGGATGCCATATACCAAAAATGATCATTAGTCCATGTAGAATACATCTCACTAGACATCCTTGCGGATTCGGATATTAAAGGTCACGTTGACTTTCAAATGTAGGCTACGGTTGTAGCTGTGTATCTGGCTTAAAATTGGATCTAAGCATGATTCTCAAACATGCGATATCAACTGAAGTACAGAATATGGTATTACGTTCAAATTCAACCGAGTGCAGTGCATTTCGCCTTGGTTAAGACAAAAATGTAAAACATTGTATTGGAAATACACACAATGTAATGGACACTAAACAAATAGATGCTGAGGATTTTGGTTTTGATGTTTTTACTGTCATAGACAAGTCCAGTGATTATGTTTGATATATGTGTACGTTATTGTTTTAAATTGCCGCGATTGAGGGCGTCCACTATAAGCGAGCTGAACTACAGAAACAAGAGGACAAACAGCAACAGATATTGCAACGGAAAGATACAAAAGACAATAAATAGTGTCCAAGCCAAACCCCGATTATGAAAAATGTGAACTATATCAGACTCGTCGAAAACTGAACCTATATAATATTAAATCGACAGATAAACTTAATACGGCAATGCTTTTATGACAAGATGGCAAAGCAAAACAACTTGCCTATGATAGAAATTGTGACACATGGGTAGAAAGCAAAGTATCAAAGTGGCATCCAAGGCATCGGCATGCATAGGCACAAGAGACACTCTATAGCATATGGTAAATAGGCAGCAACACCAATCTTCTGTAAACAACAACCTCTCTACAGAATGTGAAGTCTACATCTGGCTTAAACTGTGAAATCAAAACAAGATCGTCAACACCAAAATTAGATGCCAAAGAGATGTGTTCTTTGTGTGAAAACTCGATCTGTATGGAAAATCGTCATGTGGTTCATCGTATTTGGAGGCTTTTGAAGTGTGGTTAGAAGAAAATGGCAACTTTGTGTGGGATGGAGATATTGAGCACGTTCTAAGACAGATTGTAGCGAATAATATGTCAAATTAGCTTTTAGATAAGGTAGATGGCATAGAAACTAACACAGGTGACCGGCAACCATCCATGTACTCCTTTGACGACAGTGTCAATCACAAGCCAACAGTCATCATTTGACAAACCATAAATACGTATAGCAATCTCTACCTATTTACTTGCACGAAATGAAACAGCTACAAAAATGACACTTTGGTTCACAATGCAATGGTAGATCAGACTTTCGTAGTCAGAGCGAATTCAAAAAAGTGTATCACCAAGAATGCCATTATAGCAGAGCATTCATGCAGATGGCATAACCCTGAATGTGGCGCAAAGAGCAAAGCGAATATACACAACGCCACCAAAACGGAAATTACAAATCAGCTAAAATGTATGCTCTATGTAATCCCTGCTACAATGAGACACCATGGTAGTGGTGAACCCAGCAGCACGATTTAGATTGAACCAGTCATAGTTGTTATGAAACCAATCCATTCTAGGGGCACATAAAACACCCAATCAATATCTGATGTATTTGCTGACGACCAAGTGCAGAAAGCTATGGATACGTTGAGCAAAGATGCCCTTGACAAAAATACTGCGTTTATACAACCCAATCTAGGTATTCTTGATCCTGTATAACTAGCACCTGGGCAGCCCCAAAGGCAACTGTAGACAAACAACTCCGTACCATAACTAGACAGATGGCCAGACAACATACTTCTCAACAATGCACTATACTAGGGGCGTAATACATCGCCGCTGCCCATAAAAGATGTTCTACAAGGATGGTCTGTGTTTGGCCATGTGCTAAGGATGCCAGTAGACACAGCAGCACAGACAGCCTTGGAATTCGCATTACGGAGAGCCAGCAAATACAAAGGAGAGGACATCATTGCCTAAACCTGTAAAGCGCGCTGCGAGGTGACCTCAAGAAAACAGAACTCAGTACACTCAGATCAAGAATGGACCTGAGGAAGATTTTGACTGGGAACAAGACACAGTGATAAAAAGCAAAGAAGTACTAATTGCAGATGTGTTGTAGGATGTTTCTACTACTATAGCCGCAGAATCCAGTAAGCATACAAGTACAGAATTACCTCATCAATGTGGATTTAACAGGCCATGGAAAGAAAATTGTAAATCTGAACGTGTTTCATGTACACGATTTGAAGAGTAAAATGTTGCTAATTCCATTTCAGAAAGACACGGACGTCACAGACTAGTTAGGAATGGCACAGATTGTCGCATGTGGTAGGCAAGTTCAGTTAGTCCATGGCATTGGTGAACATGAATATAATGAGATCCCCTTCGCTCTTCACCAACAACTGTCAGATTCGCAGCCATGGAGTAAAATCAAGCCTTGTTAAAACAGTATTAAGAAAGGCTGAATCGCATGTGCTGCATGGATTACCCAAAGAAGACTTCAAGACAGTACTGTTCTTGTTATAGATGCCATGCATCTAATTAGGAAATTGTTAGTCAATCTGGACGAACTATATGCTGCAATCGCGAAGAGTTAAAAATATAAACTTCTACCAGCCATGTCACGTGAAACAAGAAGCATCCATTTCTATAGTGATAATATGGAAAGATCAGTTTGAAGGAAAGTGAGAGGCAAATCCGTATTGGAAACCAGATCTTTAAAATCTATGAAGCCATAGATGGGTTTTTAATCCCCATCCAGATGATTTCTCTGTAGCTTCCATAGACAAGGAAGACTCTCTATAATATTTATGCTGCAAATGATCTACTACAGTCTGTATGGCCTCAGGTATTCGTTTGAATTTGGTTGGTCGGTTCAGTGATAAAACAAAACAGTTAAATTCACTAAATTCATTGTTTAATAAGTCCAATGCCTAATGTCTACACAGGGGTAGACTGCAAGAGAAGAACCTGTGGATAGGATTTTGATATACAGCAATGGTACTGGTGTTATTTGCATGGCAACAAAACGTATGAGTGAGTATAGACCAAGACAACTATCTCACAATTCTTAGAATGCCAAACGGTCTCCGTCCTGAATTATATAACCTGATTCCATTTCTAAAGAGTATCGCTGGCACAGATACATCCAGCTTTTCATATGGAATTGGAAAATGTTTATTTATCGCACACAGTAGTGGAATAAATTTAAAAGCCACAGGATTATTTGGGGCAGATTTACATGAGAAGCAAGTCGGCCAACAAATAATTCATTAAATATGCATATTCACAACAAAATAACTGAAAATAAAATAGCTTAACCTGTATAGTTTTAGACTCTTAAACTGTGGGTTAAGATGTAATGAAACAAAGTAAATCTTAACATATAATGATCTCATTACATATAAATTAAAATAATTTTTAAGTTGTGGATTTGAATCGTGTCTATTTCAATTTCACAACTTAACAAAATTATATTTATTATTTTTGCAATGAAATCATCATATGTTAAGTTTATTTTCGTTTCATTACATCTGGTCACATAATTTAATGCTCTAAAAGTGTTAAATTTTAACCATTTTATTTTCAAGAATTCATATGTGAATAGGCACCTGTAATTAAGTAATACGTCTACTAAAAGCAGTGTATGGTGCTAACGCTGGTCAACATATTAGCATCCCTGAATTGAGAGGTCAGAAGTATCTTAGTTTCCGATCTGTCCAACTGTAAATGTTCCTGCCACCTCGATCACTATAGCAGCAGCCATTGAAGCATGCTTAATATGCCACACGTTGATAAATTAGCCCACATACCATAACCAGATATGCCATCATTTACTGAGTATGGCTGGAAAATTCGAAATGGCAAAACTTCCTGTTGTGACAGCATCTGCTGTACGGCCACCAAAGACGGGAAACATGTTCGCTTGTAAATGTGCCAAATGCTGCAATGCAAACTGTTCTTGTACAGAAGTCGTGGCATTCATTGCTAGGTTGCATGTAGGCAAAGAGGATCCATTGTGAATTGTAGCCGTGCCCGGATAATGGCAACACTTGTCAATAAATCCGACTGCAGAGATGTATTTTTCCCGTTTCAACTTTCAAATAGTTTTTCTTTACATATGGACTATATTGTGAAGCATTAACAAACATTGGGATTCAGACAGACGATACACCTTTGTCTTAGTTTGTGTGAATAATCTGAGAATGTCAATGTATCCTGTGATTCGTGCTTTTTTGTTGAATAATGCTTTTCCCAATCGAGTCAATGTAAACTGTATAGTTTCCCTGGATACGCTGTGTGCTAATGAAACATGTCAGTTGATAAACGTAGCTTTGCCAAGATAATTAATACATTTAAGCTGAATCCGTTAGAGTGATGGTATCATTGCCGTTTTATCTTTCCTTGATATTTTGCATATAGTTTGTACTGTGCCATAACGAATGGAATGATTGAACCACTTGAAAATACATCTATGTTTTAGTTTGTGCAAATAAATCGCGAAAACGTAGATATATCTCATGAACGTGTGAAATTTATGTTGAATACAATTCACCTTTCCAGAGTATCCATCCATCACCTGACCTCGTATGACATCATAATCAGCTCAGCGCGTGTATGGTGACGTCACAATCATTACTTTGTAATTCTTTGCTATTTAATAAACACGCTGTTGAATATTTTGAAACTAATTTGACTGGGCACTGTTGCTGCCTTAGACAGCAACAGCACCCAGTCAAATTAGTTTCAAAATATTCAACAGCTTACCTGTGCAGGGTTTTTTTAAATTGATAGTCAGGGTGTTCAGAGATCGATCGATCCCAACATGAGCGATGTGTGGGTGGAGCTTAGCTAGAGATGGGCGGGTCATAGGTAAAAATGGAAAGGTCAATTAGTTTTTTAGTAAAGTAACTGGATATTCTAAATACATCAATCTTTAACCCTTTCATTCCTGCGATCTCAGAATGTGTTTTCAGTTTAACCATAAGAGGTAAGATGTTGAATAGTCTAACTAATTTGACAGCAAGTTGTTATTGATTTCGCTTTGGCGGAAATGTTCAACCCACGTGTGTCTCAAAATATTAAACATAGCCGTTTAAATATTGCATAGAAAACGCTGTATCTTGCCTAACAGCGTAAAATCGTTAATCTGAGTATTGGCATATTATGTCTTAGTCGCCATAGAACGTATTATTATTATTATTATTATTATTATTATTATTATTATTTTTATTATTATTATTATTATTATTATTATTATTATTATTATTATTATTCAATGGAATGATATAATTAATTCTATGCGAAATCGAGTAATTTGTTTACAATCGTAGGTGACCTCAAGAAAGCAGGATTAGGTACACTCAAGTCAAGAATGGACCTGAGGAAGCTAAGGATTTTGGCTGAGGACAAGACACAGGGGGCAAAAGCGAAGAAGGACTGATTGCAGCTGTAGGATGTTTCCACTACTACAGCCGCAGAATACAGTAATCATACATACAATTTAATTATTCATATCTTGATGAAATGTGGTCAATCATGTCTATAACGGACACTTGTATTTGGGTGTGCTCAATTATGGTTCCTTACCAAGGTGCCCTTTGTAGGCAGGATTTACCTGTGTGTGCGGTGAACAGACTGGAAAGAACACAAGCAGAGCAAATACGGGTACCTTTATGTTAATTCTACATATGCACATGTATGCATATGCTGTGCAGATACTACCTGTGGCCCTGGGCACTGAGTGTTCATTTTCTAGCTATGCCCCGCCAATTTCTAGTTAAGATCCACCCACATTGTACGCGTGTTGGAATCGATTTGAAGCTTTGACACCTGAATTAGCAGTAGCTAAATATCATGGTAACTATAAAGGTAAGCTGTTGACTATTTGGAAGCTACTTTGCTGAGGGCTGGTGATGCATATGGCAGCAAAAAAACTGCCAGTCAAATTAGATTCGAAATATTCAACATAATGTTTAGTAAATTGTAAATTCATCCATGGCATACAATTCATAAACTTTTCGTGGCGGATTTTCAATTTTCGCGACGGAAATACGTTATGTTGATTATCACGACAGCTAACTTGCGACTTATTTGACTATGACGTCTTTACTTGAGTGAAAGATCCGACACCTATATTCACGTTGATGCATTGTTAATGCACCTGCCGGTGTTAGCACTTGCCCCACATTATACGTACTCATTCCTGTAGGTCCCCACATTCCCACATATACCAAAGACTATGGATAGATCCTATCTGTCATTCAAGTATATGATGTCATAATCAAATTGTACGTCACATGAAGGCTGACGTCACAATCAAAATGCGTAATGAAGGACATATCTAGGCCCGTCATGAACATTGAACTGTCTGTCAAGCGTACGATTTGTATGTTTTTATGGATTTAGTAATTAATACATATCCTGCTGAATATTTTCAAAATGATTTGACTTGGCGATTTTGCTGCCATAGGCAGCAACGCACTCAGTTAGATTAATTTCAACGTATGTAACAGATTACCTGTATAGTTACCTTGGCATTGGGATTCTGGGAATTCAGGATTCAAGGTATATAAATCGATCCCAGCACGCGCAAATCATAGGCAGTGTTTAGCTAGAAATTGGTGGGGCATAGGTAGACATGGGCGGGTCATAGCTAGACATGGGCGGGTCATAGGTAGACATGTGCGGGTCATAGATAGACATGGGCGGGTCATAGTTAGACATGGGCGGGTCATAGCTAGACATGGGCGGGTCATAGTTAGACATTGGCGGGTCATAGCTAGACATGGGCGAGTCATAGCTAGAAATGGACGGGTCATAGCTAGACATGGGCGGGTCATAGGTAGACATTGGCGGGTCATAGCTAGACATGGTCGGGTCATAGCTAGAAATGGGCTGGTCATAGCTAGACATGGGCGGGTCATAGCTAGACATGGGCAGACCATAGCTAGATATGGGCGGGTCATAGCTAGACATGGGCGGGTCATAGTGAGACATGGGCGGGTCATAGCTAGACATGGGCGGGTTATAGCTAGATATGGGCGGGTCATAGCTAGACATGGGTGGGTCATAGCTAGACATGGGCGGGCCATAGCTAGATATGGGCGGGTCATAGCTAGATATGGGCGGGTCATAGCGAGACATGGGCGGGTCATAGCTAGACATGGGCGGGTCATAGCTAGAAATAGGCGGGTCATAGCTAGACATGGGCGGGTCATAGCGAGACATGGGCGGGTCATAGCTAGAAATAGGCGGGTCATAGCTAGACATGGGCGGGTCATAGCGAGACATGGGCGGGTCATAGCGAGACATGGGCGGGTCATAGCTAGACATGGGCGGGTCATAGCTAGAAATAGGCGGGTCATAGCGAGACATGGGCGGGTCATAGCGAGACATGGGCGGGTCATAGCTAGACATGGGCGGGTCATAGCTAGACATGGGTTTGGCATAGCTAGACATGGGCAAGTCATAGCTAGACATGCGAGGGTCATAGCTAGACATGAGCGGGTCATAGCTAGACATGGGCGGGTGATAGCTAGACATGTGTGGGGCATAGCTAGACATGACCGGGTTATAGCTAGAAATGGGCTGGGCGGAGCCTATTTAATTGTTCACATCATCATCAATGCATTCATTAATTATCCTCGCCCCTTTAAGGGAAGACGGCATTGCGATGAGGTCTGTCTGTGCGTGCATGTGTGCGAGCGAGCGTGAGCGCGTGCACGCTTGTGTGCGTCTGTCTGTATGTCTGTCTGTCTGTCATGCTGTCTGTCTGTCTGTCTGTATGTCATGCTGTCTGTTTGTCTGTCTATCTGTCTGTCTGTCTGTCTGTTTGCCTTCCTGCCTGCCTGCCCACCCACTCACTCGGCCGCCCACCCGCCTGTCGGTCGGTCGGTCGGTCGGTCGGTCAGTCAGTCGGTCGGTCAGTCAGTCTGGAGGAGTATCTCAAATACCACGGATCCGATTTACCTCGGATTTTAACACAACGAAAGGGAGTTGCCGCACAATAGGATGTCCAGACGTTGCCCGTCATCTGGATAAAAAAAATCCAGATACAGATCGGATCAAATTCTTGATCTGTTTATGCCTCGAAAACTGCTGGTCAAATTTTAACACAGGCAATTGCGCAACATTTAACGTGATCAAGAAAATCCGGAAAATCCGAAAAACCGGAAAATCGGAAAGCTTTTTGCACTGTGACAACAACGGAAAGCCCAGGGTCTGCAAACCCCGATTGTGCTTGTTAAATATTTTGTTATTCTGCTAGATAAACTGCATCTTATAATGCGTTCTATTATTGTTTAAATTTACTCGTTACTAGCGTTACTCGTTTTTCATTTTTTATTGTCTACCTCGTGTTAATTATTTTGGGTAAACTGTGACGGAAATTTATTTCTGTATGATTAATATGTAAATTATTATACATCAAGTTTTGGGGACCTCAGGAAAATTGTAACCACATGACATTCATTGATGTGGTCACAACCGCGTGTGCTCAAGAGCGACACATAACAGAATAAATAAACTAAAATGCTTATTCAATCGTCTCGATGTTATATAGTCATGTGTGTTAAGTCCCATTGTTGCAAAGTAGATCAGGCATGCATATTCTTGGAAGATTTGGATTACATATTTTTTCAGACCAGGAAGCCATCATAAATATTGCGGCGGCAGTGGCATCGGTAGTGGCAGAGGCGGCGGCGACGACGACGACAAGGGACTGTAATATGCAACTGAAGAAGTGAAAACGTCTTTCCGCTGTAATCAGATTTTCTGCAACCTTCCCCTCTGTGTATTGTCGGCTGCGAGCATCCTAAAGATACTATTGTTTCTGTGAAATCTGCATACTTATACTCTGATATGGTATGCTGCTGGTCCTGTATTGCATCATCGCGGTATTGGCACAATACCGGCCAAGATAGCATGAGTTAGCAGGGCGATGATCTGCACTGTAATCATAATGTCGGTTATGTGGTGTGAACGTACAAGGTTTCTTCCCTTAAGTAACTAGTGGCTATTTTACATCTTGGGATTGCATATTCCAATTCATCTTTCCAGAGTGTTCGTCTAGCATCTGACGTCATATGATGTCATTATCAGCTCAGCGGCGTGTAGGATGTGCTAAGGATGCCAGAAGACACACCAGCGTAGAGAGCCTTGGAATTCTCAATACTCAGAGCCAACAAATACAAAGCCAGAAGAGGACGTCATTGCATAACTCTGCCAAGCGTGCTACAAGGTGACCTAAAAAACGGAGGACTCGGTACACTCAAATCAGGAATGGAACTGAGAAAGCTAAGGAATTCGGATGAGAACAGGACACATTGGGCAAAAGCGAAGAAGGAGTGATTACAGCTGTAGGATGTTTCTACTACTAGTTACGCGTGGTTACTCATTTTTCAATTTTTATTGTCAACCTCGCCCCAATTATTTTGAGAAAAATGTGACATTAATTTATTGCCGTATGATTAATATGTTAACTATTATACATCAAGTTGTGTGGACCTCAGGAAAAATCTAACCACATGACATTCATTGATGTGGTCACACGCGCATGTGCTCAAGGGCCACACATAACAGAATAAATAAACTAAACCGCTTGTTCAATCGTCTCAATTGTATAAGTCGTGCGCGTGAAGCCCAATTGTTGCAGAGTAGAACAGACATGCACATTCCTGGAAGATTTGGATTACATATTTTTTCAGATTTGGAAGCCATCATAAATCTTGTTAAATTATATGGTGCCATTTGTGATGAATTGTAGGGGTAAAACATATTTTACTTACATTTTTCAAGTCACAGAAAACACACGGAAGCTGGAGTGACGACGACGACGACGACGACGACGACGACGACGATGACAGTAGCGGCGGCAGTGGAGACACCGGTAGTGACGACGACGAGGGCGGTAGCTGAGGTGGCGGCAGAGACGATGATGACGACGACGACGACATCGAGTGACTATAATCTGCATCTGCAGAAGTGGAAACGTCTTTCAGCTGAAATCAGTTTTTCTGCAACATTCTCATCTGTGTCTTGTCGACTGCGAGCATCCTAAAGATACTATTGTTTCCGTGAAATCTGCATACGTGTACTCTGATATCGTATGTTGCTGGCCCTGTACTGGGTCATCCCAGTATTGGCCCAGTACCGGTCAAGTAACATGGGTTATCAGGGCGATGATCTGCGCTGTAATCATGATGTCTGTTATGTGATGTGAACGTACAAACAAAGTAGCTTGCCTAGGTAGCTAGTGGCTATCATACATCTTGGGGCTTCATATACCAATGGTCCTTTCTATTTTTAGTTAAGCTCCACCCACACCTCGCTCGTGTTGGGATCGATCGTTCTCTGGACTCCCTGACTATCAATTTCTAGAAAACTATAATGGGAAGCTGTTGAACATTTTGAAACTAATTTCACTGTGTGCTGTTGCTGCCCAGTTAAATTAGTTTCAAAATATTCAACAGCATGTTTATTAAATAGTAGAGACATGCAATTCGTAGAACGTGTCGGACTATTAAGAATTAAAGACCGGCCTAATAGAATCATTTATAACTCACTGATTATGACGTCATCCTACACGCAGCTTAGCTGAGTATGACGTCATACGACGTCAAGTCATCGATGGATACTCTGGAAATGTGAATTCCCAATATTAACGCAGCGTCCATAATCTATTCTCCACGCCACCCACCACGTCCCACGTTCATTGCTCCGAATTGGTGATATGTGAGTGTTATGACGTTAATAAGCCACCGAGTTTGATTGGCATAATGGGCCTTTCCAGGTATATTATTGATATCATATCAATCATATGACGTCATGATCAACTACTGGGCGTGCATGATGACGTGATAAACAATGACGTGATGAATGACGTAGATAAGTTCGTCACAAACGCTTAATTGATGACGTACTATGCGTTGTTGTACGAATTATATGGCTTTACTATTTAATAAAGATGCTGGAAAAGGAAGCAATAGCACCCAGTCAAATTAGTTTCAAAATTCTCAACAGCTGACCTGTATAGTTTTCTGGAAATTGATAGGCAGACAGTTCAGGGTTCGATCGATTCCAATACGGCGAAGTGTGGGTGGAGTTTAGCCAAAGATGGGCGGGGCATAGCTAAAACTGGGAGATGCTTTATTTGCATAAAGACGATATCGTTTGTCCTATCAAATTGTATAAATAGAATAGAAAGATGCATTGTTAATGTTATATTGAGACGGGTGCTTGATTTACAGCGATAATGATTATTGGGGCACGCTTTAATTATATGTTGGAGATATATATTAATAAATCAAGCTCTTATTTCTGAGGAAGTTATTGTTTTGATTGACGTGTATCGAGTCCATAATTTATAGGTCTCATTTGGGCCATATCTTGGCTGGCTGTTATTTTTCGGTCAATGGACCTTTCCGGATTTTTCTATGCCCCGCCCATATCTAGCTAAGCTGCACCCACGCCTCGGTCGTGTTGAGATCGTTCGATCCCCGAGCGCCCTGACTATCAATTTCCAGTTTATACACTTTAACTTTTAAATATTTTGAAACTAATTTGACTGGCAGCATCAGCGCCCAGACAAATTAGTTTCAAAATATTCAACAGCATGGTAACGACATACAATTCATACAACGTGTCGGACTATTACGCGTTAAAGACAAGTGTATCGAAGCACTCATGACGTCCTGATTATGACGTCATCATACACGTCGCGGAGTTTATTGTGACGTCATATGATGGAAGGAAAAACTTGGAAAGGTCCATTACGCCAATACGGCTCACTTCCCCAGTTTTTACGCTGGTACCCATATATACTCCTGGGTAGAAGTCAGTTCTAGATAAATGTGATACCTGTCACCGCAGACGCCTTGGTAGGCTACTATAACCAAACATTGCGGGGGACAGTATAATCTACAACGATGAGCTTAGATTTTACTGTACTCAATGCTAATATCTACACAGATTGTACATAGAGTATGCCACTGCACACGCCTGCTACGTGTGCTACATATCGAACCAAATGAGGCCGGATTTGGTACACCGACAACCAAGAAGAAACCTGAGGGAGCTAATACCTCTCGCTGAGGACAGCAAACAGTGTCAAAAGAAGAGCTGAGTGGTTAACCCGGCTTGTGTCAACTTAACCTTTTAATGCTCAAACTAACCAAAGCAACTCTGCCGTGGTCTTGATGCATGGCTATTAGCAGAGTAGTAAAGTGTGGTTATATTCGCTATTGTTCTTCACCGCAGATGGTCTTTTTAGAACAATGGGGATCGTGTGTAGAACAATGGCGAACATCCGCACACAAAGGAAATGTATTTCGAGAACAATGGCGAACAGCGGCTCCTGTTTGAGAGATTTGAGAACAATGGCGAACATATTCGCACACTTAAGAATCTATATTTGAGAACAATGGCGAACATATTCGCACACTTGAGAATCAATATTTATTATATTCATGGTAAACCCCGTAGTATGTCCTGAAAATGTTAACCCTTAAAAGTTGGGTATTTTACGTTTTAACATAGCGGCGCCCCCCCCCTTCCCCCCCCCCCCCCCCGCCCCTCCGTGGTTATCTACCGTGGTAGTGTGGTAAGGTAAAAATAATAGAGTTTAAGAGGACTGATAACAGGATGAAAAATAGAGTTTAAGGGGTGGTCTGAATAGGGAGTGCTATGAGGAGGAGTAGGAGGTAGATGAGGCTAGCATTCTTGCTCAGTTGGTGTTGAGGGTCTAGCATACTTGTATACAAGGCAATGCACGATGTACGAATATTTTCAAAATAATCTGTCTGCGTCATTATTAAAAATCATTTCATGAAATATTTATCAGTGCCTTGAATGACTGGGCCGTCATATGTTTTTAACCCCGCTATCTACCGGTAAATGTCTATGGATAATTGTACCCTACGAATATTTTGAAAACGATGTAACACGATCAAATCATTTGCTAAATATTTAGCTGTAACACCATCCAATTACTTTGTTTGTTGCGAAATTTCGATGCTTTTAAGCCACTAAACTTTATTAGTAAACTATGTACATGCTGAATATAAAACGATTTGACTGGTGGCTTAACCGACCTTACACGCAAATTGTTTTTTAAACCTTTTTTTTGCAACGTTTTAGATTTATTGCGTTTAAAATTTTGTCAGTGTTTCTCTGAGCGCGTCACGTGTTTATGGAATTGTTTGTCAAGCGTATCACTCTGTCTGATAAAAAGATTATTTGCCGCGTATGGTTTTAATTTATCCATTCGTCGGCAATAGCCGCGAGATCAATCTTTAAGCAAGATACAAACATACCATGTGTTAATAATGAAAGAACATGTTAGTACCTCCCGCCTCGTTCTACGTGGGGTTTTTTTTTAGAAATATTCAAAATTACTATTAAATTATCGCCTAGGTTACTCACTAGGAGATTTCACTTTGTAGTTGTGAATGCGTACTTCTCTGGATTGCTTTTGAATAAATAACAAAATCGCATTATTGTATCATTTCCTAGTTCTTAACCGAGTGGAGATATGTACTAATTCCCTTGGGGCAATTATTAGAATATCACGTTTTGGCGCGTTAGTGATTATGCATATTTATGATATGTTCGCGCATTACTCATATTAACCTTAAACATGTCCGCTTCATTCACTCTAAGGGCATCTGATGTTAGATTTTGTCTATGCCCGCTTCCTTGTGAACTAATAATGGCGTTGGTATGTATGTACCACACATGACCACGACGAAAGGCGTCACTCGTGGTGGAGTACGAAGTTGAATGTGTCTGTATCGATGGAATCTGGTTCTGTTCCATCATCCACGTCTTGAGGGTGTCCTACTTTTTATCACGTACGCACCCCACACACACCCGCATGCACCTGATGCACCAACAGACACACGTACTGTGCATCGATCACGCACGTGACGACACACGCGTGGCGCTATGCGCGTGCCTCTTGTCACCCGTGTTCCCTGTCCCTTTGCGTGTACGTCGTGCGTGCATCTTTTTATGCACCCGTTGGCGTGTGGGTGTATGTATGTAACATAATTTTGGTTTTTGGTGGCCCCTTAAAAAATAGGCCTATTTCTTTATTTTTATTGTTTTGCTTTTACGTAAATGTTTTTCATCTCAATTACGCAAACGGAAGTATCTGTTTTCTTCGCACCACATACACATGCAACAATAATAACGAAGTTCGTACTTCGCATGCACCCATTTGTTGTAATTATGGTCATTCGGTTCCGCTAGATAATCTCTCCAGCGGTTCCGGATTTCACGCAATTGTAGTTCGGATCAACCGGACGGGTACCGGCCATACCAGCCAAGCTGGGTACGCTCCGTCCGTCCTGGATTCGTTCCCTGAACACCCCCCCCCCCTTGGTAGAGCCATAAGCGTATATGAGCCTATGGGAGAGATCTCGTTATAAAACCATCTAAGTTCGTTAAAGCGCATAGTGCCCATGCGCACGCTTAGATGCTATTTTTGACAGAGCGCTTAGTTTATGACCAAGATGGGATGACGCTTTTAGTGTACCGAGACGGTACAATGTAATCCTTTTTTTAATTACCTGTTCCCGCCGAATCTGGCATTAACCAAGACCAGAATTCTACGGGCTTTCCGAATCTGTAAACCATTTAAAGATCTGATAAGAAATGGCTGAGTTATCCACGGAAAACCCCTTTTGATTGTCTTCAAAATATTGCCGTGACGTCATAACCACGTGGACGCAGAACTTCTAGAATGTTCTAGAACATGCGACTACATTATTATTAGCTACGCGCTGATTGGCTGTTGCTCGACCGACGATTGGTTGGAGCCTGCGCCTGTGACGTCACGGGTAGTATAAAAGGAGACGAGATCCAGAGTCCGAGAGCATCCTCGGCCAGGGGCCGAATAAATTGGACCTGTCTCAGCTACTATCGTCTCGACAGACATATGCAGACCACTTCGCTTTCTGTCGGGTTTTTTCCCGTGGCTAGCAGTAATCCAACCCACTGCACTAAAGCAATTTTGTAACTCCCGTTGCTTGCGGGAGCATTTTGGAACTTTTTAGATATTGTTCACGAATATATCAAGAGCTAATTCGGAACACGAACTTGCGGTGAGGCCTTTCAGGCTTGAAAATGTGATTCGACAGATGTAGAGGCAGTGATGTTCTTTGGTGGATAACTCGCCGGATCTTTCGGCCACACCAAAAAGTGGTTATTTAACCGTCCCCGCACTGATGTCATGCAGGTTCATCTAAACTTTTCGACCGCTGCAAGTAAACTTTGCCCGGTATGTCTTCAGAGCTGGCTGATGTACCCCACACTATTAAGCTTAGTTTCATAGCTTCATCCGCATCTAACAACCCCTGCTTATGATCGGGTTGTTGTTAGCTTCCATCCGTACCATCGGTGTATGGGAACTTTCGTCACAGCAGCAATGTTATTGTATCCCTTGCTGACTATTCATTATACATTCTATATTGTGATTACAGTCCTGAGTTTGATCCGCTTCCGTCATGAGCTGCTTGTGGGAATCCCGTTTTCGGAAACCAGCCTGCGGGAACTTTCCAGCTTCCTGAGAATGCATCAACTCACGTCAACCTAAGAGTGACGTATCAATTTCAGTAACAGATAGCCCAGACTTAAGATTGGCTACCGATTATTCAAGTAACTATACTTAACATTTTAATTATTCCTTTAATTGTATTTTTGCTAAATATATCGTACCCGTATAAACGGTCCCAATGACTAAAAGTCACCGTAACGGTCTTAGGACCACTAGTTATAATTTCTGTATCTGTTTATAGTTATTCTTATTTTCTGTAAGGTGTTTTCGCTAACCGCAACGTAGTAGGTTTCTTAACCTGTACTATAGAGATATTATTCTGATCATATTACACTGTATTGATTATTCTGGTTAGTTTATATATATGGTCAGTGGCCATCAGTTCTTATGTTTTGTTTAATTGTAGAAAATATAGGACTGTGGTGCATGTAGGAAACACTATACAGCAACATTTATATATGCAGCGCTTTTTCCCGCTACCAACAATTTTTCACTAAGGTCGCTGTCCGTGCTATAACTCTGTTTATCCCGGCATGCTACCGACTAAAAACCTTTTCTATTTAGCTCGATAGGATAGGTTTAATATGATTAGAGACAATTTCTTCATTAGGAAACCCGTAGTGTACGCCTCTTTCCCGGTAGTTGCGATAATTTATCCCCCACTCCGCAAGATTGTGTAAGATTGGCCAAAAATACCTAAAGGGCCTCATATTTCTAAGTTATTGTCTCTCATCATGTTCCACCAAGCCTTATGGCTTCTTAATTGTTTGGATGTCCCTATCCACACCATGGGCTGATCCGACCCTGGGAAACTATTGGGGTTTCCGAGCGGTGATGGCCAGGGTGTGGTATATCACACATTCCCTCTGTATCCTCGGATACTTAGTAGTTAGCACCTTTGCCAATGTAGGAAAGCACTGCGCAAACATATCTTAATTATTATTTTCTTTAATCTGCTGAACAATCCTCCCGCACCGCAGTGCAAAGCTGGGCAACTTGTGTTTAAACCTAATGGCAGGTTAAACAGTTAGTTCCATAGGACCTGGTGACGGGCGAGTTGCGCATCCCCACCGAATTCCGTAAGAATGTTTGGGCATGATATTCAGATCTGCCACGCCCTCACGGGACGGACATTTACGGTGGGTATTCGTCTCTTTTAGCCCCACCATAACGATAGATCAGTTGCCTAAAAATGTTTTTGTGAAAAGTAACCAGTGTCCTGTGACGTTTTATGTGGCTACGGAGCGAGATGTCCAGATTCCTATCCAGTTCGGAGGTCTTACTAAGAAACAAGTATGTGCGCTGTCTTCAGTATTGATGTCTTAGGGCATCCATTCTCAATGACAGCCATATCTAAAAAGCTAGGTAGACACCCGCCATTTGTGGCCTAAAATAATTCTTGTCTCTAAAAACTAAATATTCGCATAAGCATAGAAGAAGGCCCGCATAAATCAAAGCGCAACCATTAATTCAGCATACCAAGAATTACATAAGACGGTGACGTGGGAATCCTTCGGATATCGTTCATTCCATCTTCCCGTAAAACAGCATGCAACCATATGGTCATAATCTCACTAGGTATGGTCTTTTCTTTCCAGCATTTTGGTTAAATATTAGAGTGGGCCCCCTTTTTACTACTACTCTTCTCCCGCTTTAAGCAGTGGTGACATTATCCCGTGACGGAGGCCCATGTGAGGCGCTTGCCTCTCGCAAGGATTCAGTCACGCGAGAATAATACTCAACCAAACTAGCACTAGGAGTAGTGCCCGCGTGAGGCACATGATTTTCCGTCACTACAAAGATAATTTTCTTTCCTTTCAGCTTAGAGGTATAATAGCTTATATTAAGTTAAATAGTTAAGTCTCGTGTATGGGAGCCTCCCTTGCGGGGATACCTCTGCGGACCTACAAGTCTGTGTGGTACCTCCGGGAGCCCCACGTTTAAAAGTTCATCAGGCTGTCTCTATGTCTTGTATTTTCGTATGCTCATTATTTTTATCTATCATACTTGACAGTCTGTTTAGGTAGAATTATTATATAGACTTAGTTTAATTAGGTCACCAATCAAATCTTGTATGTCCATAGATCACGAAATTGCTATGGACAGGCATACTGGTGACACAAACTCTTGGGATGAGACTATTGTGTTTAATGTTCGCGATGATGGTCGCACGGCCCTACCGGAACGATTGAGTTCCACCGGCCTTAGGAGCCGGTCTTTGTTACCTGTAGGGCAGTATCATACAGGATCCGTCACCCCAAGGCTGGAAGCTAACCAGCGTCATCATTCGTTGTGCACTTGCGGCGCGGCGAGTCAACATCAGATACTGGAATGGCCCGACACTACCCCATGAGCTACAAGTGGCGCCCGATGTCGGGCTCGAAGAACATCATTATTAACGTACAGCGAACTCACGCCCACACCGTATAGTGAGCTTACTTCTATACCATCTCCATTTAGAGACGATTCCCTCGATCAAGATGTAGCGGCATACGATGGATTCCCAGCTTACATGCTCAACGACTATGCCAGAAATTCTCCAGCAGGATCAACAACACCGCAAAATAACCTGTTTTTGCCTGTCAGTGATGGCACCTTTCGGGATGCCTCCAGGTGGGAACACAGAATTTAGAACCGTGTCAGATGTCCGCTACAGGCCAACTTCATCAGTGCCGAATTGTGGATGATCACGACAAAGACCCGATTACGGGCATATACCTAATCCTTCAGACTACTATCGCTCACCCATGTCATCAACGGAGACTATATGGCCGGGTGACAATCCATATTATAAACAACCTCCCGTGCCGCCCCCTTCGAACTCCACACTATACTCGAGGGGAACACCGCGGCATCATCGGGAGGAATCAGCACCACCTTTTCGCCGGTACATCAGTCATGCTACACACAACAACCATCAGCCGACTGCACCACCACCATATGAGGGATAGCAGTCCTCACCCCGGGAAGAACCTCCATGTAATCTTCATAATATTCCGCTTCCCGTCCATAGACCCATGCCGGTCTATGGTTCTACAACAGGGCAGGATTCATTAAATTGGAGTATGCATGTTTTCATTCCTCAGCATCGGCATCGACGAGAAAGACCACCACCACGACCAGCCTCAGAATACTCGTCAGTCTCACAGATACCACCACCACCCGGATTTCAACCACTTCATTCTTCCCGTGGTCTTGGCCGACTCATTCTCCCTCCCGAATTTAGTGGTGAGAATGACTGGACCAACTACAAAATACAGTTCGAGATAATAAGTCAGACTAACCACTGGAACGATCAGCAAATGGGTGAATATCTCGCCGCAAAGCTTTCCAGAAAAGCCCTTCACGTTCTTGTGGACCTCGGGACTGACTACACACCCACCTACACCCAACTGGAACGAGCATTAACATAGCGATTTGGCGACACAGCTCTCAGAGAACCAAGTCGTCTTTAACTCAAAAATCTCCGACGATGTGCGGGAGAAACTCTCCCGGAGTTAGCTAGTCGAATCAGAAGGCTAGTCACACACGCATATCCGAGCACCAACACAGAAGGCATAATCCATCTGCATTGTGACACTTTCATCGACGCATTGAGCAGTGAACCCACCCTGAAAGAAAAGCTATTTCTTGGCGACCATGGTAGTTGCCCCAATTAACGACAACCGCGGTCCATATAGAAAACTTTCTGGAGTGGGAAAAGAGTAGCCGACGCCAACTCCACCCTATCAACGAGACAGAGGGCGCAGCTATCGCCACGCCCACCGATGTTCACCTCCAGATCATCGACACCTACCATACCAACACCACCGCAAACTAATGTACAAACTTCCAATCAGAATCCATTGCCTGGAGGAAAGGGGCGTGCCCATAGAGGAAGCTACAACAGGGCCCCAGGCACAGGAACCAATGCAACAATAACAATGGCAACATGAAGGAACGCATAGACGAGATCAACAAACAGATCTCCACATTAACTAATTTAGTGACCACACTCAGCACGAACCTCGCCACCACCCACTTTAGGACAACGAACACCACCAATACCGCACCACCACCAAATACCTGTTACAGATGCGGTCAGTCAGGCCATTGGAGGGATCGGTGTCCTAACCAACCTCCCTATACAATGCTTGTCCCTGACCGCACCGCAACCGGAGAAGCCGTCAAACTCATAAGGGCACCGAACACAGAGTCACCTCAGTGCCCATATCCACTTCCCGGCTCAACTGCGGCCTTCGTACGACAACGTTCGGTGGCCAACTATTACCCACCAAATTCAGCTTTTACACCTACACCAAAACGCATGGCTTCACATATGTCGATGCCTACGATGCCTCCCACATCCACAGCCTCGCCATCCCCCTCTTTCTCCGCACATAACAAGCCTTCTTTCCTGTGTAAAACGGCAGTGGTAGGTTGTAGCACCTCCGCTGAAATAACGTGTTTGCCCCTTCCTCACTCAGCCATTCACCACATTAAAAGAAGCGATTCGGAAACAGTCAGATTACATACAGAGTGATTCCACTCTGACACCATTGTCGCAGACGGTGTCATTGGAAACTCTTCCACAGGTACACCGCAAAGTAATATACAAATGTGCCTGTCTGTTTAGCGGCGTTTCCACCAGTGCCACCGTTGATACTGGTGCTTCAATCATGGTATTTAACAAGCGCTTATATGAGAGCATCCCACCTCATAAGAGGCCTCCCCTTGAACCTACACACATTTACCTACAGGCAGCTATGGGAGCGGATGTGCCCATAGCTGGTGTAGTCAATTTAGTCATCCAAATCGAGGAGATACAATTCATACAGCGAGTTGTCATTGTCTCTATTCACAACGATGCCCTCCTTGGCTCTGATTTCCTCAGTGCCAGCGAAGCCATCATACATTGCAAACAACAGGAACTTGACATACACGGCCCACGAATACCTCTTGGACCGGCATCATCATTATAGGACACGTGTGCTGTAATATTATCCAGTACAGCCACAGTTGAGCCGGGACAAGAACAAATCTTATGGGCCACTGCACCACAGTTAGGAAGCAACACACATCGCCATGCTGGAACCCGACCCTGATTACATGATCGCCTCACAATGCGCAAGTCACCGCATGATAGTAGACACCACTAATAAGGAAAATATACCTTTTAGAGTGTTCAATGGTACCACAGACCCCATCACTCTGGAACCAGGAGTACGCTGCGGCCATTTAGTGGACATAATCTCATTGGAATCACATACACCTACTGACACACCACAGCATATGACTGATGATTTACCCGAACACTTACATGATTTATATCTACGTGCCACAGTTGGATTACAGCAATCACAGGAACATGAAATTCGGAAATTACTGCACAAATATCGCGATAGTTTTTCCTCCGGAGCCATAGATCTTGGAGAGACTCATCTCGTACGACACTCCATCAACACAGGCAATAATCGCCCCGTACATCAACCGGTATGGCATCTTCCTATTCATAAGGAAGCGGAAGCACACCAACAAGAGAACGACATGTTGCTGCCCGGTATTATTGAACCCTCAGCATCTCCATGGGTTAGCCCAATAGTACTAGCAGGCAAAAACTTTGGAACCTTGCGATTTTGCATTCACTACCGCCGCCTTAATGATCTTAGCATCAAGGACGGTTATCCATTACCTCGGATAGATCAGGCCTTGGATTCGTTGTCCGGAGCCAAGTAGTTTTGTACCCTTGACTTAGCTAGCGGATACTGGCAAGTAGCCATGGATGAAGCTGACAGGGAAAAGACCACATTCGTTTGTATGGATGGCCTTTTCCAATTCTGCAAGATGCCCTACGGCTTGTGCAATGCTCCCGGAACATTTGAACGACTCATTGAGCAGGTATTAACCACCCTGCAATGGGAAATCTGTCTCTGTTACATCTTCGGACCAACGTTTGACCAAACCTTAATAAATTTGGACACTGTGCTTTCTCACTTCCGCACGGCCAATTTGAAGCTCAAACCAAAGAAATGTCATCTGATTAGACAGAGCATTGAGTTCCTGTGACACGTCATATCCGGTGATGGAGTGGCTACTCAGCCATCAAAAATAAGGCAGTAGCAGAGTGGCCCAAGCCCTCTTCAGTCACAGAGACACGGAGTTTTCTTGGCTTATGCCAATACTATCGCTGTTACATCCCACATTTCAGCGAGATTGCGTCACCCCATTACAAGATCACCGAAAAAGATCGACCATTCGAGTGGACGAGTGAGTGTGAAGGCTCCTTCAAGGCGTTGAAGGAACTCTTGACGACTGCCCCGATTCTTGCTCATCCTAATCCAAACCGCGATTTCATCTTAGACACTGACGTGTCAGCTTATGCTATAGGCGCAGTTCTATCTCAGGTCACAGAAGATGGAACAGAGCAGGTATTGGGTTATGGTTCGCGTACTCTGAATAAAATGGAGAGAAGATACGCAACCACCAAGCGAGAACTACTAGCGGCGGTAAACTTCGTCAAGTACTATAAACACTTTCTGTACGGGCGCCCTTTTACACTCCGTACAGACCATGCCTCACTACGCTGGCTCAGAACCCTGAAAAACCCGGAGTGTCAGGTAGCGAGATGGCAGGAATCCCTGCAGGCCTATAACTTCAACGTTGCTCACCGTCCCGGCAAACAACATGCTGTTGGCCAGCACCATATCACACCATCTCAAATTAAGATTGTTGGTGCACCGTGGGAGGGAGTGGCTATCGACGTGCTCGGATCCTTGAATACGACGGATGATGGAAATAAATACATTCTCGTATTACAAGACTACTTTACGAAGTGGGTAGAAGCATTTGCTTTGCCAGACCAAGAGGCATCCACCATAGCGGCGGCCCTGGCAAGCAATGTGTTCTGCCGTTTTGGTATGCCTTATGAGTTGCACTCCGATCAAAGAAGTAATTTTGAGAGCCGGCTCATAGCTCAGAGCTCTGCAAATTGTTCCATATCGTCAAAACAAGGAAGACTCCATACCACCCCCGGAGTGATGGGGCAGAGAGATTCAACAGAACTCTCGCGGAGATGCTTACAAAGGAAACACGCCTTGATTGTAGAGATTGGGACCTATGGCTCCCATATGTACTCATGGCTTACTGCACTTCAGTACATTCCAGTATGGGCTATATCCCTGCTCGGTTAATGTTAGGCCATGAATTAGCCTTACTCCTGGATCTGGCCATGCCTCGGATATCAGAAGAGAAAAATTCACCGTCTCTCTATGTTGAACTCTTGCGGCAGAGGATAGAACAAGCCCATGAGTTAGTGAGAGAAATACTATCCACTACACACCAGTGGCAAAAGATGTGGCACGACGAGAGGGTGCATGGAGATCCTTATGAAGCTGGAAGGATGGTTTGGGTACACGATTCACAACGTCTGCAAACGTGCCAAGTAAACTGAGTTACCAGTGGAAAGGCCCCTATGTGGTAGTAGGTAAGTTGTCGGACGTGACCTACCATATCCGTGCTTCGGATGGCCTGACCTCAGTCATCCACTTCGATCAGCTTAAACCGTGTGTCAGTGATGACCCAGCATGAGAGCTCGGACTGGGCATTTCTCGTGACACCGGGACCCAGACAGATATTTCTATGGAAAGTAGTATTCCCACGATTAGCACAGAGCACCACGGTGCCAGTTCAACCCCACTTCTACCAAGCCAGAATGCGGGTGAACAAGCGGCTAACGCTGACGACGATGACGAGATACATACTCGCCCTCTCCCTCCTCAGCACGGGTCTACTCGATCCGGGAAGCCGTATCTGAAGAGCTTTGTGTTTGTTTTGTCCAAGGGACCAGATGGAAAAGTTGTTCCTCCGATCTCTTCCCATTCCCACTCACTTTATGTTATGCCCCCCCCCATCATAGAGTTGCCACACGCGGAAGCTGAGGCTGACCCAAGCCATGCTTCCCGTGGATTGAAGAGGCTAGATGAAGCCTTGGCGTGTCTAGAACCGCAAAACCGTACAACAAGGTGTAACCGACCATGCCCCCAAAGCGCCAGACCAATCCCCACCCAAGCGGTACCCCTATCCGTCACTGCACAACCACACCAAATTCAACTGGCGTCCCTCATCTATACACCAATTTCGGACAACACCGGCCCAGTTCATTTCACACTCCACTCATCGTCTGTTGACTGTCAACCTTCAGATATGAGAGAGACTGCTGCTGCAGAGGAGGTGGCATCCCGCACCGCACCGACCAGCATTACCCCCGGCGGTGGGCTGGGAGGCAGCCTGTTCAGCAGCCTCTCGGCTCGAATTTTCCCGGTGTCTAAAAACTATGACAGGACACCAACCATTGTGTAATGGGAGATAACCATATCCCCCTGTCCATAGGCCACCCCATCCGTTCAGCCTACCATACTCCCCCGTGAGCAGTTAGGATATCACACCACAGACAGAACGTCATCACATACAGAACACACCTGCACTCAAGGCTGGATACGTAAATTCGGCATTGCGCGTACATCACTGCAGACCCCCACCTCCCGCACTAACAAAGGACTTGGCATTCACCAGCGTGGAAAACTGGAATGCACCCACTTCGCTTTAACATTGGCATCATACAGCAGCCCGGACATCCCGACAACAAAATTATCATCAACAAACAACAGGCATCAAATCTTCCGCACACACCATCTTATCCAGATACGGGAGAACTGATCATATGGTTATAAGGATTGCACTACAGCCATCTACAGTACGCATCACGGGAGGAACGTTGGACAATGCTTCCCTTTTCCCCGACATCGTACGGAAACAGCCAAAATCTACATACATCATCTACACGTAATAACAGTCGATATTATTAAGAGAGCAAGATGCCCGCATTGTCGTTAGTCACGAGTAGGATTTTACTACCGAAAAGTTGAATTCGATAATGGATTGATCAAAGTTACAATAGCATCCGACAGGTCATCTGCACTCTAAAGTAACTCTGTCCCACCATGGGCTCGGCCATTACAGAGCGAAATACCCTCAGGGTTCGATAAAGTTGACATCACGCCGCCTCCCCCACGCCCCCCCCCCACCATATTCCTGCACCTGGCGGCCATAAAAACGTCACCTTCACCACAGCGCAAGTATCATCCACAGATAACCAGCCAAGCGTATCAGATTCAAATCACCAACATGTCAGAAACATAGACACTCAGGTTGACTATATTCACAATCTCCAAACCACGGTATTGTAAATTGTAACACTGTGCACCCACCTCCGAGTCGTACTGTAATTTAACCATTATTAAATGGTATTAATGTGTCTGGTCTAGGCCGGGATGGAGCTAGTTCTACCCATTGAGGAGAATGTTTGGTAGCCCTCCTGCTCGGAAAACACAGCTATCTTGTCGGGATCAGTAACTTTGATCTACTGCCTGAATAGATCTGTTTAAACCACACATCAAATTGCTTACAACTTTACGTTATATTTTTGATTAAGAACACAACTGCTCTACCGTGCTACAAATCATTAGCGCACAGGCTGGTAAAGCGGCATAAAAAATCTAACAATTACAAGGAGAATTTCAAAAGTTCTCATCTCTGCATTCCAGTATATAATCAACACGCGCTGAGAACTACCTTTACAGACAACTACAAGACGCATGTGTAAGAACCAGCACAAATAGGGACATTCCGATGGCCGAGATACTGTTGCTGAGGTGTAGTCTTTTGTAGATGCGAGATACGGAAATATATATATGTTATACCAAGATTTTGTTTATATTAATTTCCATATCTCGCATCTACAAAAGACTACACCTCAGCAACAGTATCTCGGCCATCGCCGTAAATACCACATATGTTACCAATCAACCCCGTGTTTCCAAGGGCCATGTGACTTTTTACTGCTATTTCCAGTAAATTGGATCAAATGCTTTAAACCAAAGAGCCGCCCTAATACGTGACTACCACGGCGTGATGGAGTGGTGAGGGTGAGTCAGGGTAATTGCCGCTGACGTCACCAGGCTCACATACACCCCATCAGGTGCTCCAGCCTAAAATTAAAATAGGCAAGTTTATAAGCATCCAATCTGTAAAACCGCCTCACTCTAATTAAAAGGTGATGCTCCACGGGAATAAGTAGTACCCTGTTGTTATGTTGATCGGAAAACTTTAAATGCGCTAAAATAAGACTAAGTAGTGAGCCTTTACTCCTATAATTAAAAGTACTCCCATGACATGGGAAGGTTTGATCCAGTGACGATCAGAATGGAAAAAGGAGAAACTTGCCATATAGGGCTGACCGAATCACCTGTTAAAACTTCCAGGTGTGTCATCCGCCGCCTATTACGTCACCAAATAGTATAAAAGGAGGAAGCGCGCTCTGAAACTTCATCTTCCCATCAAAACTCGACACCAGGGAAGAACAAATAGCATTAGGCTTCTTCCGTGTCGAAAACTAAATTCTGCTGTTCTTATTATTAGTTCATTTTCACCATACTTGGCCTGGAAAGTTAAGAAAATGAAGAGATAGGGCTTTAGGTTTTGAATACGGTTCCCGCAGCCACCTACCATGTGGGAACGAGATGTAGCTCCTCGAAGATTTAGTGTTATCGGATTCGTCTGAAGAAGAATCGGTACCAGTTTTAAAAAGATACCCATGCAGCTTGTTATTAGCTAACGGAGAACCCTGTACCAGAACTTTTATGAGAAAATCCGACCGCATACTTCATGTTAACAAGGATCATCTCCTCCAGACAGCCTTCTGAGTGACGTGTCAGTATCTTTATACCGCTACTCACTACGGAGTGACCCATGCGCTCCGTCATCATCACCGTGTGTTAGAAGTCACATCAGTTCCAAGGGAAGAAAACGAGGATCGTGCCGTTTTAGCCACACGTTTTGAATCTCGGTTTCCAGTCAAAATTCTCCCACACGAAAAATATTACCCATAGACATCCCGTTAGTCATCGGCCCCCCGCAGATACCGTGAGCAACATACCAGCAGCAAGACATGAAATCCTACCCACAGCCACTTTGGGGAGCACTATGCAACTTCCACTCACCACGTCTACACCGGTCCTGAAGCAGAGCAAGAAGCGTAAGTCCTCCACAGAATCCAGTCTGGCAGCACCCGGATCAGTAACCAGCCATCAAACTACAGCCACTACACCCGCACCCATAGTGTCTGAAGCAATTTCAGCCAGTCAGCCAATATCAGTAGTCATCACAACACCTGCGGGGATGGAAATTCCAAGTTACCCGCAGTCACCATCTCCTCCAGACCTGACAATAGACGAGGGACCAGGACCGTCGCAGCCTGCGTCGATTAGCATTACGCCAACTCGTGTTGTCCAGCATCCGCCTCCCAGTCTTTCTGATCCAGCCATCAGGAAGGGAACCACGCCGGAACGACCATACGTGGGAAAGAGACGTATCACTCACACGCAGGACATTCAGCCCGTGCCCAATGTTACCGCAAATCGTCTGTTGAAACACGCTAAGTCTCGGAAGATGTCATCTCTTG
Source organism: Chaetoderma sp. LZ-2023a (assembly GCA_034401795.1). Lineage (NCBI taxonomy): Eukaryota > Metazoa > Mollusca > Caudofoveata > Chaetodermatida > Chaetodermatidae > Chaetoderma > Chaetoderma sp. LZ-2023a. Next base: position 37,770,370 of record CM067361.1, on the reverse strand, counting down.
CCGTATCCGCTCCCACATCATTGCCTCAGCCTACGATTCAGCTCACCGCCATCGCCCCGACAACCACCAGAGCCACCACGACCATCAAAAAGACAACAGCATCGACTGCCTTGACAACCACTAGCACCACCGCTGCTTTACGGACAAATATTTTAGCACCCGCAGTAACTGTGAGAGACATTATAGATGCTCATATTCACGCCACCATCACTTCAGACATTTCCGACAGTGACAGTGATAATGAACGCATCTCAGCATTAATAGTGCATCCAACTCGACCAACCACCGTCAGTCGCGGGACCCAGACTCAGTGGGGAAATTTCGCAGCAGAGGTGTGATCATTTGTGATACAGCAGAACATCAGTGGTGCGATTCATGGAAACGTATTAATTATTAATTTATTTTTGAAATACTTTTCTTTTTATTATATATGTTAGATCAATTGAATCCCGTCCCTAGGATGACTACGGTTATCCGACACAGCTGCACACTTCAGTGCCCAGCTGTGTCCCATACAAAATGAGCACTGCGGACTCCGGTGTTGTAGGAACGTTGTGTGCGATGTAAAGAATACAACATCCTGCAGTGCAATAATGTCATAATCCCGTCATGCAGTCTCAGCTATGCTGGGACTGCCTGATAAACTAACTTTTGAGTTATTATTATTATGTTCTATTTTTCCTATTATTTTTCTTCCTGTCTTAGATGTCAGGACGGCTATTGTGTCAGCAAGATCTTCCCGTTGCGGACCCGCTATAACGGGCCGCAAATATATTTTTAATCAAAGACACATGTTGCATACCCCTTTATTTACCTGGGGTGCGCAAGTAATTCGAATGTAATATGCTAGATACCTTGTAAGGGTATGTTACGTGGAAATTATATATGTCATATATACATATATATTTTATATTATTATATATTTTAAACTTAAATTGTGGTAAGCTGGAGCTTGGGTGTTCTCTGCAGAAATAATAATTATCCACACCCAAAGACAACACCCATGCGAGCTATTGTTTAGGGATCATTAACTAAATAAAGTTGAAGCACGCACCAAAATATTTTTTTAAAAAGAAGAAAAAAGAGACCTGGAAAAATAAATCCAGGTCAAAAATTGAAAACTAAAAGTATGCCTCCCCTCTCCTCTTTGGCACCTCTATGTGCTCTGTCTCTTGAATATGCGTCTATTGCATCACCACTCCTCTCCAGCCACGTGCCTACTTGGGAAGTCAATTCCCACCTAGCGTACGTCCATGCATTGATCCGCAATACATGATCGCTTGCCACAGATGTCAAACTAGGAGGGGGTGGGTGTAGTTTGGATCGACCGGATGGGTACCAGCTGTACCAGCCAAGCTGGGTACGTGCCGCTCGTCCTGGATTCGTTCCCTGACCACGCCCCCCTGAGTAGAGCCATAAGCTTATATGAGCCTATGGGAGACATTACGTTATAAAAACGACTAAGTTTGTTAAAGCGCATAGTGCGCATGCGCACGCTTGGATGCTGTTTTTGACAGAGCGCATAGTTTATGACCAAGATGAGATGACGCTTTTAGTGTACCGACACGGTACAATATAATCCTTTTTTTAATTACCTGTTTCCGCCGAATCTTGCATTAACCAAGACCAGAATTCGACGGGCTTTCCGAATCTGTAAACAATTTAGAGATCGGTTAAGAAATGGCTGAGTTATCCGCGGAAAACCCCTTTTGATTGTCTTCAAAATATTGTTGTGACGTTATAACCACGAGGATGCAGAACTTCTAGAATGGTCTAGAACATTCGACTGCATTATTATTAGCTACGCGCTGATTGGCTGTTGCTCGAGCGATGATTGGTTGGAGCCTGCGCCTGTGACATCACGGGTAGTATAAAAGGGGACGAGATCCAGAGTTCGAGAGCATCCTCGGCCAGGGGCCGAATAAATTGGACCTGTCTCAGCTACTATCGTCTCGACAGACATATGCAGACCACTTCGCTTTCTGTCGGGGTTTTTCCCGTAGGTAGCAGTGATCCAACCCACTGCACTAAAGCAATTTTGTAACTCCCGTTGCTTGCAGGAGCATTTTGGAACTTTTTAGATATTGTTCACGAATATATCAAGAGCTAATTCGGAACACGATCTTGCAGTGAGGCCTTTCCGGCCTGAAAATGTGATTCTACAGATGTAGAGGCAGCGATGTTCTTTGGTGGATGACTCGCCGGATCTGCCGGCCACGTCAAAAAGTGGTTATTTAACCATCCCCGCACTGATGTCATGCAGGTTCATCTACACTTTTCGACCGCTGCAAGTAAACTTTGCCCGGTACGTCTTCAGAGCTGGCTGATGTACCCCGCACCATTAAACTTAGTTTCGTAGCTTCATCCACATCTAACAACCCCCGCTTATGATCGGGTTGTTGTCAACTTCCATCCTTGCCACCGGTGTATGGGAACCTTCGTCACAGCAGCAATGTTATTGTATCCCTTGCTGACTACTCGTTAGACATTCTATATTGTGATTACAGTCCTGAGTTTGATCCGCTTCCATCATCAGCTGCTTGCGGGAATCCTGTTTGCAGAAACCAGCCTGTGGGAACTTTCCAGCTTCCTGAGAATGCATCAACTCACGTCAACCTAAGAGTGACGTATCAATTTCAGTTAAACGATAGCCCAGACTTAAGAATGGCTACCGATTATTCAAGCAACTATATTTAACATTTTAATTATTCCATTAATTGTATTTTTGCTAAATGTATCGTACCCGTATAAACTGTCCCTATGACTAAAAGGCACCGTAACGGTCTTAGGGGCGCTAGTTATAATTTCTGTATCTCTTTATAGTTATTCTTATTTTCGCTAACCGCAACATAGTAGGTTTCTTAACCTGTCCTATAGAGATATTATTCTGATCATTTTACACTGCATTGATTATTCTGGTTAGTTTTTATATATGGTCAGTGGCCATCAGTTCTTATGTTTTGTTTAATTGTAGAAAATATAGGACTGCAGTGCACATAGGAAACACTATACAGCAACATTTATATATGCAGCACTTTTTGCCACCACCAACAATTTTTCACTACGGTCGCTGTCCGTGTTATAACTCTGTTTAGCCCGGCATGCTACTGACTAAAAACCTTTTCTATTCAGATCGATAGGATAGGTTTAATATGATTAGAGACAATTTCTTCATTAGGAAACCCGTAGTGTACGCCTCTTTTCCGGTAGTTGCGATAATTTAGCCCCGCACTCAGGCAAGATTGTGTAAGATTGGGCAAAAATACCTAAAGGGCCTCATATTTCTAAGTTATTGTCTCTCTTCATGTTCCACCAAGCCTTATGGTTTCTTACTTGCTTGGAGGTCCCTATCCACACCATGGACTGATCCGAACCTGGGAAACTATTGGGGTTTCCGAGCGGTGATGGCCAGCGTGTGGTATCACACACATTCCCTCTGTATCCTCGGATATGTAGTAGTTAGCACCATTGCCAATGTAGGAAAACACTGCACAAACATATCTTAATTGTTATTTTCTTTAATCTGCTGAACAATCCTCCCGCACCGCAGTGCAAAACTGGGCAAATTGTGTTTAAACCTAACGACAGGTTAAACGGTTAGTTCCATAGGACCTGGTGATGGGCGAGATGTGCATCCCCACCGAATTCTGTAAGAATGTCCGGGAATGCGATTCAGATCTGTAACGCCCTCACGGGAAGGACATTTACGGTGGGTATTCGTCTCTCTTACCCCCACCATAACGATAGATCAGTTGCCTAAAAATGCTTTTTTGAAAAGGAACCAGTGTCCTGTGATGTTTTATGACGTTATGGAGCGGGATGTCCGGATTCTTATCCAGTTCGGAGGTCTTACTAAGTAACATGTATGTGCGCTGTCTTCAGTATTGATGTCTTAGGGCATCCATTCTCAATGACAGCCATATCTAAAAAGCTAGGTAGACAACCACCATTTGCGGCCTAAAATAATTCTTGTCTCTAAAAACTAAATATTAGCATAAGCATAGAATAAGGCCTGCATAAATAAAAGTGGCAACCACTAATTCAGCATACCAAGAATTACATAAGACGGTGACGTGGGAATCCTTTGGGAATCGATCGTTTCGTCTTCACATAAAACAGCACGCAACCGTATAGTCATAATCTCACTAGGTATGGTTTTTTCCATCCAGCATTTTGGTTACATATTAGAGTGGGCCCCCTTTTTACTACTACTCTTCTCCCTCTTTAAGCAGTGATGACATTTTCCCATGATGGAGGCCCGCGCGAGGTGCTTGCCTCTCAAAAGGATTCAGTGATGATGGTCCACACGAGGATAATACTCCTCAACCAAACTAGCACTAGGAGTAGTGCCCGCATGAGGCACATGATTTTCCGTCACTACAAAGATAATTTTCTTTCCTTTCAGCTTAGAGGTATAATAGCTTATATTAGGTTAAATAGTTAAGTCTCATGAATGGGAGCCTCCCTTGCGGGGATACCTCTGCTGACCTACGAGTCTGTGTGGTACCTCCGGGAGCCCCACGTTTAAAAGTTCATCAGGCTGTCTCTATGTCTTGTATTTTCGTATGCTCATTTATTTATCTAGCATACTTGACAGTCTGTCAAGGTAGAATTATTGTATAGACTTAGTTTAATTAGGTCACCAATCAAATCTTGTAAGTCCATAGATCACTAGATTTCTATGGACAGGCATACTGGTGACACAAACTCTTGGGATGAGACTGTTGTGTTTAATGTTCACAACAATGGTCGCACGGCCCCACTGGAATGATTGAGTTCCACCGGCCTCAGGAGCCAGACTTTGTTACCCATAGGGCAGTATCATACAGGATCTGTCACCCCGAGACCAGAAGCTAACCAGCGCCATCATTCATTGTGCACTTGTGGAGCGGCGAGTCGACATCAGACAGCGGAATGGCCTGACACTACCCCATGAGCTACACAATGATGTTATAAATGGTTGGCATACCATTACTTCACTATGCTTATCCCACTCTATGCACGCGCACTTAATCGGTTTAGAACCGTTCGTTCTCCAGCGATCGCATAATTGAGATTCCATTTTCGTTTTGGCAAATTCAAAAAGCTGTATGCCTTACTAGTCGTGCGCATTTCACTTTTATAGCTAAAATATGAGCTGTCAGTAAAACTATCTTTCCAATCTGAACACACCCTTATTTCAGTCACGTGGGATTTTTTTCCACCACTTAAAATTAACATCATCGGATTTCAAAACATAACTATTGCATCTACATATCGCACCACATTTGAATGACATTTTTTTTTTATAGAAAACTGGAATTGATACGCAGGGTTCAATTACAGAGCACGTCATATGGTTTTCTCTGTATGCAAATATGGCTGCATTTTTTGTCATTGTCACAATGTCAATACGATTAATGTTGGATCTTTGGATCATTGTGGTATGCCTTGTGCTCCTAGCGCGGGTAATTTTTTTAGCCATTATCGGCATTCATCCATCGCTGTGTATCAAAATGGTGATAATTGGGGATGGTGGCTGAGGGGTGAGAAGGGAGCACGAAGAAATAATAACATATTTTTACAAAATAAATGTATTTTTTATTGACACGTGCATTTTTTCTTATGATAAATATTAGCGACATTTAATCACGATAATTAAAAAGAAAACATAGTACATAAATAATTATACATTAAACATGATAATTTCTTCTGTTTATTCATAATCCTGCGCATCAGACGTTTCACTATCACGTCATTTTTGTCTCTGTTTCTTAGTGCCCATAATATGTGTTTCATTTGTACACCTCTCGAATAAGAAATATACACAATAATATCCACAAGTTGACATCATGGCTGGTTGAACACATTCATTGTTGAAATAATAAACATGCACATGGTGTCCATTTTGTACATTTGATATCATTCTTCCATCAGAAGGGCGTCTTCCATAAGGATCAAAGTATTCAGCATTTCCATTTCTAATGTAATAAACCAGCACCCAATGTTGTCTGGATTTATTACTGGGATGCATGTTTATTACTAATGAAGCCAGGTGATATTTAATATGTGCAGGTACACTGTCAATTGGAAAAACGCCGAGAAAGTGTTTGCACGTTTTATTGTCACCGAATAATAGATCCTCTATTTCAAATGTATTCAACGTATTTGTTAATAATCTGTTAATACGTTCAGGTCTGATCCAATTTCCATTGTATTATCAAATTCAGCATAGCAAATTACATTTGTTATAGCAGTAAGTGCTGTAGCAAAATGGAAGACTCTTAACGAACCAGTGCATGTAGTGTCATGATGTTCTGAATCAGCTAGATCTGGTGTAAAATCCCATATGAACAATATGGTTCCATGTCTGAACTGCGTCTTATTTATCAGGTAGCCTCGGTCTTTGAATAATGCCCCAGTACTGCCAAATAGTGAGAAATAGGCATCTGAGTAAATGTTGTCGCTAAACGAAGGCGGTATTGGCGATGTTGTAACCTCTTCTCCATTTATATAACATGTATGTAGGTAGTGTTATTGTTATCAAACTTGAATATATTTTATGTACCACACCACTATAGGCATCATTAGGTACAAAAGCTAATAATACTCTAGTAGGAAGCTGACCAATAAATATATTATCTCTATCGATGCTCATAACGCCACTAGGTGCTGTAAAATTCTTACACACTACACTGTGAATAGGATATTTCGTGCTTGTCTGTCTCAGAGTAATGGCGTGCATCACTAGCAGATCTGCTGATGGGATAACTTTGTGTACAAATAAGTTAGCTGACAATATTTCCAATTTAGGCCTCTCTCCTTCCACGGCCATAATGGCGAACGCATCTTTACACCTCTGTAGGCGTACTCTCAAATCAACGGAACCGCGCAAGAATCAGTCCTGCAGAAACATATCGCTGCGTATGCGGCCTATTAATTGCACTGTTTTACTCTGCACCATCATTCTTCTACGTGCTTGAAATCCTAAGTTAGTATCAGGGATATTATCAAATTCGCCAGCATCATCTATTTTCCATCTGGCAAGTTGTAGATGTGAGGATGTGGCATCGCTGCCATAATTTAGCACCGTCTCAATGTACGAGCGGAAAGCATAATTTTCGTTCGAGTCACTGACACCCTTTCCATTAAAAAACCCATCCACTTGTGAGAACATTGTATGCAAAAGATTATTCGCAGGCAAGTGTCTTCCCATCACCATTTCGATCTAGCTTTACTAGATTAACTTTAATCAAAAGATAAGATTGTGTAAGATCTAAATATCTATCAGCAGACCCACTGATGTAAAACTCGATCGGTCCACTATCTGATAAACTAGATATAGGCTGAAACTGTTCCCATTTGCAGACTGCACTATGGGACATGTCTGAAAAATGTCTAATTCGCTCTTCGAGCACTCGCAGATCTGATTAAGTTCCATGTTGTTTGTTAATTAAAGATATCAGCTTGTTTTCTCTGCCGTCTATTGCGACCATTCCTCTTTGGTATCGCACGCATTGACTGAGCATTACCTGTATTATTCCTCTTTTTATGTTTAGGTTGAGGTGGTCTTAAACCACCACGCGCTGCTGTTACAGCTTCCATTATCAGTTTCCGGTATCAAAGACCTGACAACACCATGTTCTCTAGATTTTAATGCAGTTTTAACATTTTTTTCCCAGGCATTACGTCCTCAGCTAGTCCGATTCCAGCAATAAGAGCTTGTTTACCTACAGATTTAGCCACATTTTTTGCGACAGGTATTGCTGAACGTAATAGTCCGCCTAAGAGATTACTGAGTCCATGTCCTGATTGGTATCGTGCGCCTGCAAAAACTGGGATACGTCCATGGCCCACGTATTAATGCACCAGCGCTGGAGCATTCATTCTTACTCTCATTGTCTCTCTCATCATCCCTCTCATTATCATTTTCGTCATCGTCTGAAATGCAAACAGAGTACACTCGGTGATGCTCCGTCCTTGAATGGGACATTGGCAGGAGTTCTATCCATTATAAGTATTCCAATAGTATCGATGTAGTTCTTTGACACAGAGTGGTATATAATATCAGGAAACGTCCACTGATATATATCTTTCCCTCCATCTGTACTAGAAATGGGTATCACTCTGAGTAGCAGTGCGGAAGTATTGCCTACCATGCTGTGTGAGACTACGTCGCAGTATATATACGTGGTCGAAGGACCACCCTCATGATTTGAATGAAATGATTCTTTAAAGTCTATAGGTCCAATATGTATTTTTCCTCCTTCGAATCCAATTAAATTTGCTACTTCTCCACCTAAGCGTATAGCGCAATTATCTTTAACTGTGAGAGAAACTAGATTCACGTGACACAAGTAAAAATTGGAGAAAAAAGATTTTGTGTCTAAATCTTGTCTTGCTCTCTATCTGCCCATTTAGATAGTCTGCCATATTTTTACAGCATACTAGCCTTTTGGTACGCTAATAAATGGAGCTTCTGTTTGCACATAATAATGTTCGCTTCTACATGTACGTTTTTACCGACATTATTTGTTTGATCATTTCACACATCTTTTCCCCGATCATTTCATGCCCATTCCCCCCCCCCCCCCCCCCCCGATCAGCAGGATATGGATTACCAAAACCATCTTTTAAAGCTTTTCTATTTCTGACGCGCTTGCGACATCTTTGCTAATTTCTTCTGTCACATCACTACATTTCTTCTTCTTTATCTTCTTCTTAGTAAATGCATATATTTCCTCTGCAATAGTAAGCCAACCCCTCAGATATAACACACTCGAGAGGCCCACTTCCCATTCGCCATCTATTGTTAATGGGGTTTGCAGACGTGTTCGAAACCCTGATATCTTATTGTCTGGAAAGAACTGGGTACTACTATTGCTCGGAAGGGTTATGTAAAACTGATCCTCGTTCATTCTGAGTTGAATGATGTATGGACGTATTTATGTATGGACTAGGCAATATATACCCTAGACATCCACTCAAAAGTGATATCCATATGCCTGATTGCCCATTTTGTAAACTCAGATTCACGATACATGTAATGATTACGATATAAATTATTATAATTTGAGCTAGGTATACTATTTCTTCTTTCAGTACTTGTGAACCCATCATTCGCCACATGTGCTGATACGATCTTCTCTCTATATATTCATCCATTGTTAATTATGTATAGTACTTAGTTCATTAACCCACGTGTTAAACTTAGCCGGGTAACCGAGCCACTTTACCAGCTACTTGCATTGTCCCTTTTTATTTTTTCTACTTTTAAGTATTTTTTCCACTGAGTACACTTTATCATTTTCTTCTATCCCTTGCTGTATCTCATCACGATAAAAAGTGCCAATAATCGGATCGCCTCCATAGTCTTCTAATTTATATAAGTATGGATATTTGTCTGTAAGTACCTCGCGCACCTTAAACAATTCACGACTCCATTGCCCGTGATATGCTTTTTCAAATGGCATTTTTGCTTGTGATATTCTAACATGGTCGCCTTGAGCAGGGCTGTTTTTAGATTTGGAACATTTCTTCGTCTTCTTTCCATATATATTTCTCCACGCGATTAACTCAGTACTACGGTCAACTTCGGAAGGAGCCATGCACGTACTGGAATGTGTGGTGTTATTGTATGCTGCGACTAAACTAGGTAATACATCGATATACTTTTGTGTATTTTTAAGCATCATGTATCTGTATATTTGACCCTTCAGGGTGTGCTGAATACGCTCTACCATTGCTGCTTTCGTTTCATTTTGAGAACTGTAGAAATGTATTCCATTATCTTTCAAAAGGTTTTTCATTACACGGTTTACGAACTCGCCCCCTTTGTCTGTTTGAATAGCGTGTGGGCGGCTCCAATATTGTTTCTAACCCTTTCTTGACTGCAGAAGACGTTTTACTAATCGGGCATTCCACGCATGCGTATTTTGAAAGGGCATCAACTACACATAGCAAATATAACATGCTGTTGTTCTCTTTTGCCAGCATACCCATCGAGCATAGATCTGCCTGCCATAGTTTATCGATGGCTGAAACTCTTATTTTTCGCCTGTCAAACTTTGTTCCCCATGGTCTGTGAAGGGTATATACTTCTTGATGTTTTAACCATTTGTCGATGTAGTTGCATGGTATTTTACCTTCGAATGCATTATATAGCTTTTTTTTCCCACCAAAAGATACGTAATGTTTCGGATCAAAATATACTTTTGCCAATTTAGCATCATTCATGACTTATCTAAATTTACCCATACTGGAATTGAATGTCCCTTTTTCTTCCTGTTGCCCACTAGAGAACTCTTTCTATGTATTCGTTTGCTCATGGGTATAGGCGTGTACTCACTGGCATTATCATCCTTTTCTGCGCCATTATATATCTGTCTCATAGTTTTCTCTTTCCCTACAAATCTACGTGGTATGTTTAGGTCATGTAACAGATTAAGAAACTTTCCCTCCGCTTGATCATGCATACCAGCGATAAGAGGTTTTCGCCCATGCGCTACGACGTTTGTAAGCAGGTCTAGTACATTACTTTTTGGGAAAAACGTACCCTCTATTGTAATTTCGCTCAGGTCATTAACGTTAAAACATTCAAGAACCGAATGTAAAATATAAATTACTCCACTGGCTTTTGTCTTATACGTTTTTTGTATTCCCCTCATCGTACGTTCAAGTATTTGTGTGGGCAGTGCACCGTAGTTAGTTATGGGTTGCAGAGGTAACGGTTTATATTGTTGTCCTTGCGTTTGCTGATAGTAGTGCCGATACTTATCCAATACTTGTGAGTACGATTTTGCTTTTTCATCCTCAGTCATATTGTGTCTAGCTAATATATTGGATATCTCGTTGTAGAGACTAATAGCTTTATGTATCGATGGATCTGTCTGTAGCAATGATATTTTACTCTGTTCATTTAAATTACCTATCAATGTGTGAGGAACTAGCGCCATTTTACGTGTATGTTCCATCTTTTCACGTGAACAGTTCACCAATTAATGGTGCAAGCATATGATCAACGCTGGTAATAAGCCTCCTAAAAATCCGCCTGTTTGTAGCAATTTTCTTTTACATGCATATGGCACACCGCGCCTAGTCAGTGTTCGCATTTTCCCTCTATATTTACTCAGCTGCTTGTATCGTGATTTAGTGAGATGAACATTCCCATGTAATACGTTTAGGCATGATTCACATAGTACATCCACCAATTCGTTCGAATACTGTTTGATTACATCATTTATGATTGAAGGCTTTACTTTAGCCAAATATTGCAGCATAGGTAAATGGCGTTCCATTTTACGTGATGCCATTTTTCTTAGGCATGTAAACGTAGCAGCCCACCTTTGGATGAACAGATGAACGTAGTCTGATATTTTCAGTTGTCGTCTGTTTCAAATCTAGGAGTGGATATGAGTGAGGTTCGCGTGTAGCGTCCTTATATGATTTGATCAAATACTTTGTATTGCATGGGTACATCTGATTAGATAAAGAACGAATAGATGACGCATCACGTGGATTCTTAAACAATACCATGTAGTGACAGTTAACTGATAAGTCACACTGATTGCGTGACTTGTGAAACAGATTTTGTGTGACAAATATTACGCTACAATTCTCATGGTGAGAATGTTTTGAAAATAGGTCAGCCACATTCTCGTCGCATTTATTCATCAAATCGCCGAGTACCACCAATGTCCTGCAACTTCTGTCTAGTTCAACATTCACACCCTCTTTAAATTCAACTTCTTTCGCCAAATCGTTATACCCATCTTGCCACGCACCATAGCAGTACACAATCCTCTGTGGAGGAGGAGTAATGGCGTAGGGAACTCTTATTAGTGCTTTTATCATCTCAGTTTTATCGCACTGCATTGGTCCACAGACAATCATAGTAAATGGGTGATGTAACGACGTATTGCAGTCAAGTGATGTTGCCATTGCGACGTATTGCAGTCAAGTGATGTTGCCATTGCGTCGGCACACGCATGTCCACATACGACTAAGGAGGTATGCGCTCATGCATATATATATATATATATATATATATATATATATATATATATATATATATATATATATATATATATATATATATATATATATATATATTATATATATATATATATATATATATATATATATATATATATATATATATATATATATATATATATATATATATATATATATATATATATATATATATATATATATATATATATATATATATATACCTTAGTGGTGCGTGAACATGCATGAACGTTCATGCATGTTCACGCACCACTAAGGTATATATATATATATATATATATATATATATATATATATATATATATATATATATATATATATATATATATATATATATATATATATATATATATATATATATATATATATATATATATATATATATATATATACCTTAGTGGTGCGTGAACATGCATGAACCGTCACTATGGTAACACTATGATGTAATATGTAGTTAGTCGTCTGCGAATACTTTATCAATGCTTACTGGTTAGCGAGCATTAAGAATATAATTGTGACGTCCGATACTCGAGACGTAAGAGAAATGCTATGAGTGTGATGTCAGATACTCGAGACGTAGAATAAATGTTATGACCATTTAAGAATATGATTGTGCCATAAAATTAGGAGAAATGCTATGATTGTGACGGCAGATACTCGCGACATAGGTGAAATGCTATGACCATTTAAGAATATGATTGTGACGTAAAATTAGGAGAAATGCTATGATTGTAACCTCAGATACTCGAGATGCAGGAGGGATGCAATGATCATTTAAGAATATGATTGTGATGTAAAATTATGAGAAATTCTATGAGTGTGATGTCAGATACTCGAGACGTAGGATAAAGGTTATGACCATTTAAGAATATGATTGTGACATAAAATTATGAGAAATGCTATGATTGTGACGTCAGATACTCGCGACGTAGGTGAAATGCTATGACCATTTAAGAACATGATTGTGATGTAAAATTAGGAGAAATGCTATGATTGTGACCTCAGATACCCGAGACGTAACTTAGGAGTAATGCTATGATTGTGTCATAAAATTAAGAGAAATGCTATGATTGTGACGTCAGATACTCGAGATGTGACTTAGGAGAAATGCTATGATGGTGACGTCAGATACTCGAGACCTATGAGAAATGCTATGAGCATTTAACTGTATGATTATGACATCAGATACTTGCGCGACGAAGAAGAACAAATCCATGACATCTATAAATAGTTACAAAATAAACACAATATTCGGTGAATATTTTACCGTGAAATTGAACAAAACCGTATAATGGCGTTTTATTTAAGTATGCTGAGGTGCATAATGAAATGCGCTATTCATCGTCAGCGTTACTCTATCAATCATTCACCTGGACCATTCTTCTCTAATGAGTGAAAAAAGCTACCAGCCCATGCGGGGGAGGCAGGGGAGTGAATAGCGAGTGACTAGCGACAGATAAAAAGAGAGAGAGAGGGGGAGAGAGCAAGGTGCTAGTACTGAACAAATGAAATCCGATTTTAAAACTTTTTATTAATACTGACATCAATAATACATATCGTTACAAAGATACGATTATACGAAATAAAAATAAATACGACATATTTTCCAAAGCTACAACTGACAAAATAAAACAATTAATTATGTCATTTTTTAAATATACGTATATGATTTTAATAAAAATTATGTGTGTTTTAATGCTTAAAATCCGGTTAATTTTAAATAAAATAAAATTAATTAATACGAAAATATTAAATATAGTTATGGCGACGGGATCTGTTTTTCATATATTACATCCACAATGTACCTATACCATTCCGTCATACACATGTGGTACAGATCAGTACACTGTTCATATATATGGTAATGGCAGGCTAGTTGAGCACAATCTTCGGCTTCGTCCATTTCTAATAATGCTGCCTCATTATACAGTTCAAAATTGCCAATTAGATTACGGTCAACATCAATCCCTAAACAAGAACGTTCATGTTGGCTCAGATGATTTACTAGACAACCGTAACAATCTCACACAACCAACGAGTGTATCTTCTCACACAGCATGAATGCAAATAATTTCTGAATAATCTTTTGCACATGATCCGTAGGGCAATAATGATGTGACTGACACATAGTTTTACAATAGTGACACAGTTTGATGGTATCATCATCGACGAGATTTAGTCCATCATCGCTTCAAAACTCATTGAGGTATATAGTGTCCATAGTAAGCGTGGCGTGATTAGACATCTCTGCGGAATCACTAGTGGATGGAATCTCACTCATGTTCTTGCTTTTTTCGTTATCACACCATAAAAGCACTGAGGTATCGGGCTAAACAACACGTCACCGCTCACGTCAGGAGGCACATAAAAGTTAGGTAATGCTGCCAGCAAATTACTTGTGTTCTGTTCCAATAATTCCCACTCGTTGTCTTGCAAGTATAAACCGCTATGTGTGGGGGCATGGTTCTGCGTCAGAGCAGAAAAAATAGCGTATGTCAATACACGGAAATTCGTCACAGATAGAAAAGCGAACAGAATTGTCCAAAGAATATATAAATAGTATGCCTTCTTTTTTGCGCGCACGTTTTACCACGTCTTCAAGATCAGGTATGATTTGTGACAGCTGTTTAAACACTACTACGCTGAGACATAAACCACATTTAGTAGGATAACTGTCAGGATGAAACTGCCGCAGATCGATACACCACTTTTCACCAAAACGTATCGTTCGTGCTTTACACGAATTACCAAGATTGCACCAAAACGCTGAGCGATTTAAATATTTAAAGCAAGGATCAGACGACATCGTGAAGAACGAATAATCATAGCGCGAAACTATGGCCTTTATATATCATTAGTAACAATAGCGAACATCTGCACATGGTTTGAACGCCATCTGGCAAAAATACCATGCACACAATGGCGTACAGAGGAACACGTGTGTTACAATGACGTACATAGACACACTTAATTTGAATGTATGTCACACGTTTGTTCGATCAATAACGATCGTATATACACATGCGGGACGAACACTGTCTTCTACCGCTCAACACACACTTTATGAGCAATAACACTTACGACCAACTTTTAACCATTACACGACTGTGAGACTCGGTACACTAAAGTCAATGCGTATTATCGCTGGATGCGCACAATTTTTTGGAAACTATCTGACTCTAAGTTCATGGTGGATGCCAACAACTTTCAGTCAAAATATTTTTGTGATAATATAAGACTTGAAATGCGTGCAATAACTAAGCATATGTTATGAATGAGAAAGACATTGATTAATGTAACTTCGCAACAATAATACGTGAACCCAATGCACTATGTCTATCCCATTTTTGGTTAATAAACCCCTGCTAATTTCAGACATGAGTATAATTCTTCCTGCATTAATTCTGTCATCTCTTAAAGTGAACCGCATGCTCCTCATAAACAATGCATGCATCTTATACTTATCAGCGTTGCACAGGCTAGCAATATTTGCTATCATTAAGCGAGCAGCTAGTGTGGCTTCGGCGGACATGGATGACACCGACACTGTTTATGTACCGACTGAAAAAAGTGCAATGTTACTATTTATATTTTGCTAGTGTAACCATATGGTACTGATGATAAATCTCCCAGTTTCAAAATTCGTTTTTTAAAGACGGATCTGAAAATCTTACTGCTATTTACTGAAAGAATTCTAAAACGATCAGTGCACGTGATCTATGATAGGCAGCTTCATAGTACGCTATTACTATCCGTAATTCCACCATCGTTTATAATTTGTTGAATGGATTTTTTCATTGTATCAAAATTAACTTGTTTTGATTGTTCGGTACCCAGTGATAAACCTTTAACCCTCGTTACCTGTTTAACGATCGCTAGATCGTCACGATGCTTCATTTCATAACTATAGTTTATTGGACCGAGTGCGCAGAAACTTGTTAATTCGTAATCGGAGGGGATTTCACTCACCCAAGAACCTAGATACCCACTTCGTTCTTGAATGGTCGGCTCACCTTCCCGGGTACTAAATACCACCGAATACATATCGTGATAGGCTATGCGGCGTCCAAGTAAGGACAAGACTTCATACAGTTTTATTCGGCCATAAGCTGTCACGAAAGATGCAAGAATACAGTTGGTATCATCATCATTGACCGAATAGGAGGCCATTAGAAAATTATCGTTCAGGAATGTAATGGCGCCTACAGTTTTTCTTTTCTTTCCCCACAAAATATTCAAACAGGATTTAGCAACATAGCGCAAACCCAGGTTATACGATATTTTGGCAGGGTCGAGCTGTATTCCTTCATGTTTATATTAGTCAGCCATGTAATTCGCCTTTTCACTCTCACTACCGACACAATCAGGATAACTGCTACTTTCCTGTTTAATTTTTAAATTAAATAACGATTAAGTAGATCATCTGTAAGCACTATATTCTCTGATATACATTGACTGATTTCATCAGTGATGAGACTAATTTCATCTGATGTATGATTTGCACATGTGTCAATAAGAGTTTGATGAGTAGGAACATCGATGCAATAAGTGGAATCATTAGGAAGGCATGCTAAATCCAGAGATATGTCATTAGCAGAAGACGCAAAACGGTCTGGCATATCGCATAAATTTAGCTCGGAATCATTAGGAAGGCTTGCTAAATCCAGAGATAAGTCATTAGCAGAAGGCACAATACAGTCTGGAACTGGCGCAGCATCAAATAAATTTAGTTCGGAATCGTTAGGAAGGCATGCTAAATCCAGAGACAAGTCATTAGCAGAAGGCACAATACACTCTGGAACTGGTACAATGTCAAATGAATTTAGGTCGTAATCATTATAAAGGCATACAAAATCCTGTGATATATCATTAGCAGAAGGCACAATACAGGCAGGAACTGGCATAGCATCATATAAATTTAAGTCGGAATCGTTAGGAAGGCATGCTAAATCCTGAGATAGGTCATTAGTGAAAGGTACAACGCCAATTAAATTTAGATTGTGGCCATCACGTACATTGGTCGAATAATTAGGATCAATTACGTCACATTCGTTATGAGGATAATTAACAAATGATGATTGTACAGTACTCAGATCAGGAATAATTAGTTCAGTTCTAGTATGTTCAGTTTGATCATCGGTAGAAGCAGGTTGTGCAGGTATGATTACATCATAATCTTATAAATCGTCCAAATAATTAAAAACATCAGCATCGGTAATAGACTGATCAGGAATGAGTTCACAGTAATCAGGAACAGAGTTGACATCGCTATCGTTAACATCACGTAATGCAATGTTATTATGCTCATCAGATATGTGCGGAATTGAAAAGTCGTGATGATACAACATAGATCCCAGATATAAAAGGTTATCCACATGTTCATCAGGTGAATAGGGCCGGTCCACGTTTAATATTGCTGCATCAGAGTCACGCATCTGCTGCAAAATCACATTAACAGCATCTTCACATTCGTTAACATCGGCGCTTAAATTATCTGCCATTTTGTTATGTCTTTAACGCACACTTATTTACTCCTCGTTAATATAAAATGTTTTTTTAAATTATCCTCTTAAAATCTCTATAGGATTTCTTTAAAAAAGAACAAATAGTGACAGCGAACTAGACAGGCGCACTTAAATACGCACAGAGAACAGCGCCAGGTAGAGACGGGCCGGCCGCCATAGCATTCATCCTCAGCCTCCTCCTCCTCCTACGACCTCCCTTATCAGACCACCTCTTAAACTCTATTATTTTACTATTATCAATACCACTCTCTACTATTATCACTCATCCTCTTAAACTCTATTACTTTTACCTTACCACAGTAGATAACCACGGAGGGGGGAGCGCCGCCGCTACATTAAAACGTAAAATACTCAACTTTTCAGGCTTATCATTTTCAGAATACCGTAACAGCAATATTCATTCAGCCGCTTCGACAGCTTTCTAGAATCTCTCGTGTGTGGTTATAGTCGCCATTGTTCTAAAAAATGTGTGTGCATACGGCCGCCATTGTTCTCCAAACAATAGCGATCATAAATGGAGCGTTTTGATTGGTTAAAACCACATTCCACGGAAAAGAACAATAGCGAACAGAACCCATCATTACCACTCAGAATATGCTTCTTCATGTGTGATCGCCATATGGTGTATATGTTGTATCACGCTTATCACCGCAACAAGCAGACTCATGTCCGTGGGATTCACAACCTAAAAACTCGAAAATAATATTTTCAGATACATCAATTCCATCCACATAATGTCCACATATTTTCTGTTCACAACCAATTAGCGAATGCGCGATTTGGTGACCCTCGCATTGACTGACCCATTCCATCCATTCTACACCCAAAACGCTATAAGCACGTTTTGCTCTTAGTAAGAAATCAGGTAAAGTATGTACGCTTCCAGGTCGAGGCCATAAAGTGCTATAGGCCGCAATACATGCTCCCGCTAGCATTATCCCTGTCACAAATGGGTTTTGGCCGTCCGTCGATTCAGAAAATAAAGTCTTAAATCTAGACATGGCTAAGTGTAAGACAGTTACATCATCATTACAATATTCGATGAGATTGTTATCTACATCATAGCGCTCGTGTCTAGATATCTGATTGTTGTACCAGCGATCAAATTCAATTAATTCATTCGCATTCATTTTTTGTGGACAGAATATCTCCCTCTCGGGAAAGGGTATTACCTTACCCCAATATTGATGTTTGTTGAGCTGATGGGGGAAATGTCCCCTTACGAACAGGAAGATTAAAAGCATCACCCACCTTACGTAATGAAAGGGGAAAAAGTAAATGGAATCGATAAACCAAATAGTACCTACGTCAAATGAGAGAACTGAACGACCATGCACGATAATATTTGCAGGTTTAAGATGCGGGTTAGTGGTTTTGCAAATGCATTGAAGGAGTAAAAGAGAATCATAGGCTCGTGCATTGTGAACGATCACCAAGTAGTCAGAGAAAACATATTTTCTAGTGATTTTTCCACCGACATGCGCAGCCGTAACATGTGTCAAAAAGCTAATGAACTGATCCACTGCGTCTAACCCATGAAAGCGAACATATCCATAACTCGTGCCTCAGTGACATGTATAGCAATCGTCTTCGAGCGGTTGCTCGATGTACGCATCACAACATATGTTGGCAACCACGAGATTGACTTTATGCTCAGCTAGAATATTAGTATTGCTACTGTCGATAGGCGATATATATGTTTTTGTATCGTAAATGATGTATTTTTGAAAAAACTACAATTGTCAGCATCCATACGCATAGAGCGTGCGTGGGATAATGACAAAATAGGTTCTTCAATTACTTTATGATAACATGTATGATTTTCAGCAATGACATACTTTTCTTTACACGCGTGAGATTTTGTCATACCACATACGTGTTCATCGTCATCTTTATGTATGCGACTGAAACAGTGGGGACATGCCTTCACCATTTCGCAGGTCCCATTAGATATAAGTTGGTCATACAACTTACGATGACAATCAGTACATATTATCTTATGCATAGCGTCTGTAGAAGTACAAGATCCTCTATCAGAATAAGGTGTCTGACAGCTACGATACCATGCAGCGCATGAGTGATCACGACTGTATGACGCATTACACTGCGTACAGTAGTTGCGTACCATAAGAAATGCGGCCATAGACGTGATTAAGGATATATGATTGTCACGTTCTGAATGCATAAGATATATGCATGGTAAACTCGGGCAAGCGCAACCGAATAGGCGTTCATGCGTTGACTCTGAGTAGACTTGAATAGAAAATGCAATGTCATTATGCTCATCAGATACGTGCGGAATTGAAAAGTCGTGATCATACAACATAGGACCCAGAAATAAAAGATTATCCACATGTTCATCAGGTGAAAAGGGTAGATCCATGTTTAATCTTGCCGCATCAGAGTCACGCATCTGCTGCAAAATCACATTAACCGCCTCTTCACATTCTTTAATATCGCCGCTTAAATTATCTGCCATTTTGTTATGTCTTTAAAACACGCTTAATATTTCTTTAAATTATTCTCTTAAAATCCACACTCAAAAGGTTTCTTTAAAAAAAGAACAAATAGCGATAGCGAACTAGACAGGCACGCTCTGCTTATATACGCGCAGAGAACATCGCCATCCAGAGGCCGGCCACCATAGCATTACCCCTCAGCCTCCTCCCTCCTCATCCTATGACGTCCGTTATCAGACCACCCCTTAAACTCTAATTGTTTACATCCTATTATCAGAACACCTCTTAAACTCTATTATTTTTACCTTACCATACTACCACGGTAGATAACCACGGAAGGGGGGGGGGGGGTGGAGGTGTGGGCGCCGCTATGTTAAAACGTAAAATACCCAACTTTTAAGAGTTAACATTTTCAGGACATACTACAGGGTTTTACCATGAATATAATAAATA
>CM067361.1:37742421-37744921 GCA_034401795.1 Chaetoderma sp. LZ-2023a | reverse complement strand
GCTGCCAGGACATGATGTCCAGACGGCTATTTTCGTTTGTAAAGAGAGAAACTGCATAACAGGATATGGTACAAACTTGGTGATTTGTTATGTTTTGCAGCATAAAATAACTATAATCATGTCGATGCTATTTTGTATAATACACAATATTACAGAGTGGGCACAGATAACACGTAGACGTTGGGCCAACGTTATCAACAGGTTGGCACATCGTAGTTGGCATTACAACGTTGGCTATATCATTTGTTTTCCAACGTTGGGCCAATGTTGAGCTAACGTATGGCCAGCATTGGAAATTTCACGGAAAATCAAACAAAATCAACATAACATTCATCTTTCAATTTTTTAATTGTTAAATTATGCTCACTGGTGTGATATTTTAAATATCATCATAGATTTATGCCTGTTGGCTCGTCGTTGGCACAATAACGTATTGACAGCGTTTGCCCAACGTTGGGCCGATGAGCAAAACTACGTTGGCCCAATGTGGTGGTAAACGTTGGGACAATGTTGGGCCATCGCTTGCTTGCTATCAGGGGGGGGGGGGGGGGGCATACATCCCAACACAATTGCCTATTCTTTAATTGTTAATGGACAACAAGACTCAGTGGCGGGTCCAATGGGATGGTCCGAGTAGTACTGGCCACCTCTCATCCCACCCACCCCCACCCCCCTCACCTTAACTAAAACGTTTTCTCATAGCTCATGAAGATGTCATGGAAAATTATGGTCCTTTGAACCCTGAAGCTATCAAATCCAATTTCAAAACAATCATACTGGTCTGTAAGCTGTTGAATGTTTTAAAACTAATTTGACTGGGAGCTGTTGCATCCTCTCTAAGGTAGTGAAGACAACGCCTTAACTGATGAAATTTCAAAACTCTAACAATTGCATCGTATTATGATTCCTCAATGGACACATCACATCTGTAGTGACATGTAGCATTACTAAGCTATGAATATGAATAGGTGAATAGAATCATAGATCAATGCATGTTCACAATCTTATTATCTGTCTTACCATAGATACTCCTTTACTCCTTTTTCATTTGACTGCTTGATTATCTCCAAGAATGTTCTAAATTACAGGTAAAATAAAACTCAATATTTCCACTCAGAAGGCTGGAAATCGAATCTCAGTAGTTTTAAATTCACAAAATTAGGGGGGGGGGCTACTCACAACCACCCTCTTTTTGTGAGGAGTCCCTCCTGGAGTCCCTCCCAGACCTACCCCAAGGGCCACCCCTTGGAATAGTTTCTGGATCCGCCTCAGAAGATTAACACTGTAATGGAATGGAAATTCCATTACAGACTTACAATGTTCGTCTTATTGTCTATTATATTTTGTTTCAGTATTATTCTTTTTGTTTGAGTTTTCTGATGATGAGGATGACAAACTGTAGTGGCCAGTGACCATTCAGCATCACTCAAGCCCACGTGATAAACTAGTCATTTTAAGTTATTTTTTGTATGGAATATGTACGATATCACTTTATGACAGTATGACCATATAACCATATGTTCCTCCATGTAGTAAGGAGAGTGTGTGTGTGTGTGTGTGTGTGTGTGTGTGTGTGTGTGTGTGTGTGTGTGTGTGTGTGTGTGTGTGTGTGTGTGTGTGTGTGTGTGTGGGTGGGTGGGGGTGGGGGTGTGGGGGTGTGGTGTGTGTGTGTGTGTGTGTGTGTGTGTGTGTGTGTGTGTGTGTGTGTGTGTGTGTGGGCGTGTGTCTTATTGTCTTATGTGTCCATTATATATTGTTTCACTATTATTCTAATTAAATAGTGGGTTTTTGTTCTGATACTTTTCTGATGTTAGGTCAGGTGGTTCGTGATTATATTACAGTTTAATATTATGTTTTATCTTCCAAATACTCTCAGATAGCCTGTTTTCGCAACTGAACGGCTAAAAAAAATTGAGTGAACAAAAAAATGAAATTAAATGGCTAAAAAAGAATGATTTAACAGCCAACTGATGGTTGGAAATGCAGGAGATGCCATCTGCGAGCATCTTGATTTCAACATTTTCCGGGGGAGGAACCCCGGACCACCCCTCTTTGTTTTGCCTTTCGCTTCCACTCAACTCCGCAAATATTATTTGACTTAATCCCACTCTGCACGCCCGCCCCCCCCACCCCCCCCCCCCCCCGCCCACCCCACCCCCCGCACGCACGCACGCACGCACGCATACACGCAGCCGTGCACGCACACTCACACGCACGCGCGCGCATACACGCACATACTCACGCACATACACGCGCTTGAATTTTGCACAACCACACGTATACGCACACGCACGCATGCTTGCCATCTCATCAAATATACGGGCTACATCTAGTATGTAGGTACATAGGCTATGGGCATACACTATGTCTCCACCCCACCCACTGTTCCTATGTCTATATATGAGAATGGATCTTACCAGTTTAGCTATGCCCCGCCCATCGCTAACTGAGCTCCACTCACACTTCGCCGTGTTCGGATTGATCAACATCGTCGTGTCGT
>CM067361.1:37602103-37741921 GCA_034401795.1 Chaetoderma sp. LZ-2023a | reverse complement strand
ACGACACGACGATGTTCTTCCTCTTTGTTGAGATGACAAAGTAATGTGAGGCTGACTGTTACATGGTCAGAGAGGTTCATAGGATCTCTATCACTAACATGAAGATCAGTGATGGCATCTTGAAGGTTCTGAATGTTGAAAAAGTAGTCAATTTGAGACCTGTCCTTGCCATTCACATGAAAAGATGTGTCCTTTCTTGGATAGTGAGGTGGAGGTAGCATGTCATGGATTTTAGGAGCTGGTGTAGACCTCTATCTCTTACATCAGGCACCTCTCTGCACAACGACGAGTTGGAGTCCCCACATATTAATATTGCATGATTTTCTCCATACTTAATGATGATTTCATTAAGTTCTGCAAGATTATCAAGGAAATCTTTGACCGAGGTGCTGTATCACCTAGTTGGCATATATACATTTATCAGGCAGAGTGGAAGCGGCACCATGTTGATGGTTATAACACATATACGTTCACTGCCGTCAGGATGCTTCTCTACTCTATGGTCTATATCTCTCTGGCACAGTGTGGCCACACCTCCATAACCCCTTGGATGCTATTTATGTGAGATCGGGTTCTCTCTGTCCACCGCCTTATGACATCCTAGATAATCTGTGTGCAGTTGCGGGATTTAATTTTCTTCAAACTCAAACAACCATGTTACTTGAAGACATATTATATCAAACCTTTGCAGTAGCACATTAAGGGAGGACAACTTTATCTTAGTGAGTATGTCCTGTTGCTTTCGCTGTGGTTTGCTTGTACAGCTGCTTGACCGCCCCCACGGGGATACTTCCGACGCTCCATCTATTGACTCGCCATGCAGTTTTGCTGTGCCATCGCTTCTCTCTCCTGTAATGTGGGAGAAGTTATGTGTAGTTTCTGCAATGTATCTTGTATTGTCATTGGATTCCATATAGCTATGGGCTCTGACGCACGGCCATTTCATAAAGAAAACGCTGCTGATGATGCGCATTCCTCTCAAATTCTGTCAAATGAGCGTCTGCTCTCCATTCTTGCTTGTGTCGTAATCCTTGTACCATCATAGTTACATCATCCTGCTCTACTGAATGGTCGATTGCCATGCCATGTGGTTGAGTTTTAGTTGTCATTACTGGTCCAGCCATCTGTACTTGATGATCTGTCAGTGTATGGGAATTGGTCGCAAGCTTCAATGCAACAGCTTGATCTATCATACTCACTAGTTCTCTCTGTTTGAGCTGAGACTAGAATTGGGGATGGAACAGAGACGTTGCCAGATGTATTTCCTTTACCTCGCTGGGTGGTGTGCTTACATGGTTTGACAGAGCCCCTTCACGCTGGTGTTTTTTGTTGTGTGGCTATTTCCCGCTGGACTGGCTTACTCTGCTGGCTTGCTTCAATTTGATGGTACTGGAAACCTGGTGGAGCATGGATGTGTCTTGAAAACACTGCTTGCTGCTGCAATCCATTATTATGGTTTGGAACTGCCTGTTTGTAATGCATCACTCTATTGTCTTTATGTATCCCATGTACCCTGGTCATTTCCTGTTTCTGCAAATTAGGTGATACAGCTGCATGGTTTGGTAGAACCGCTTCCCGCTGCTGCCATTTCTGCTGCTCTTGGATTATCCTAAGATTCTGGATGTCAGCCGCTTGTTGCTTGTGGACGCTGTTGGGAAACCAGGTGGGGTTGCTATCGGCTGTTGGATTGTCTTGATCTGATATCCGATAGGCATTTGGTTGCACTGGAGACCCGAGGGACGCTGAGAGTGGCTATCGACAGGTTTTCCAATGGTATTCCCCATTCCTCTTGATTGTTGGTAGAATGGGAGCCTTTTGTCTGCCTGTGCGACTCTGTCCATCCATTCCTAGGTGACTCTATAACGTCTGTATACTTCATGCCTTGGTGCCTGTGGTTGATATCTCCCTCGCATATCTTTTGACTCCAAAACTTGCCCGTTCTTTCCTCTATTCCGTGCTGGGCTGAACCTTCCCCTCTCAGAGTAAAACCGTCTTTGAGCGTTTAGCTGGTTTGACCTAATCACTCTATTGTTCGCCCCTCGGTGACCCATCCAGCTAACATGGTGGTATGGGGAGGTATGAAGTCGAGAGTTCTCTTGTCGGCTAGGAGACCACCTAGTGAGCTCTGCATCGCTCCTTGTTATATGCTTCTGTGTACCCTTTGACTGGCTTCTACAGTGGTATGGTGGCTGCCTCTCCCATGTGTACGCTACACGGCTGTGGTCTAACCTATCTGTATCAGGCTCGTAAAGAATGTCTTGGTGTCTACTGCAAGCAGAGCAATCCCTCAAATGACTCGGCGGACTATAGTACCGCCCTGCTCGGTCTCTACACAGTCTTACATCATGGCTTTCTTTTACATCCTTTGTCCTATGGGACCGTCTATTTTGTTTTGGATGCCATCTTATGTGGTCTTTTTCTCTTACATTGCTTGATTGACTGATGGACCTCCTTGTACGCTCTAAACGAGGACTCACAAAGCCGTTGTCTCTTACAGCACTTGAATGGCTACTGGAACGCCTTGCTGGCTCTGCATAAGGTCTTGCATATCTGCTGCCTCTTGTATCTGGCGACCAACTCCATCTTGATGGCCTCCTCTCGAATGGACAACCTAACATCTCTAGTTTGCGGACCTTCTCCTTTAGATGCTGCGCTTCAAGGGCATCTATCCTATTGCATATCTCTGCAAACCTGCATTTATTGTCACTCTCCAGACCACATCTGCATTGGTTACTAGCGCCAGGCAATGACCCTCTTGGTGTTTCTTCTTCCACCTTCTTTCCAGCTGCTGCTCAAGTATCTATTACTACGCTCCAATTCAGCTATCTTTGCATTCTGTTCGGAGACCAGGGCGTCTCTCTCTCTCTCTTTCTCTCTCTCTCTCTCTCTCTCTCTCTCTCCCTCCCTCCCTCCCTCCCTCCCTCCCTCCCTCCCTCTCTCCTCCATCTCCCTCCCTCCCCTCCCTCCCTCCCTCCCTCCCTCCCTCCCTCCCTCTCTCCCTCTCTCCCTCTCTATCTCTCTCTCTCCCTCTCTCTCCCTCTCCCTCTCTCTATCTCTCTCTCTCTCTCTCTCTCTCTCTCTCTCTCTCTCTCTCTCTCTCTCTCTCTCTCTCTCTGACAGCTCCTTCCCCTTCTTTTCCAATTATTTCACCTTTTTCTGTACAATTATCTCTTTTTCTGTAACCTCATCTAGTTTCAGTGAACACACACATGGCTGATTATCAATTAGTCATAGGAGCAGTATCCATTACTGTGCTACTGGTCGCAGTATTAACTGGCGTACTTTGCGCCTCAGCACCCATTTCTATTTTGTTGTTACAAGGAGCCATAGTGGAGCTCTTTAGGATAACAATGGCTTCATCACTTGGCATGTGCACTTTTGATACTTCGGCTGTTGTGCTCCTGCCCTCTCTATCTGTTCTGCCAATGGCTATGTTAGCTGCACTTACTCTTTCATTCTCTTTGGTGAAGAGTTTCTGTAGCTCAGTTTCCCTTTCGTTTTCCATTTCATTTTCGCATACACAGCAGGCATATTGGGCTAACAAACTTGTTTCGTGCTCTTTGATGACTTTATCACTCATTCCTTCACAATGGTAGCGGTACCAATTTGAGCATTGAGAACACTATACCTTGGCCAATAACAGGCAAATTGCATGTAGAACATTCCACCGTAACATCTCTGGCGTTACCATTTACTGCACTTCTCTTACTGGTAGGCATTTCTGCTGCTGGTTGTTTGTCTAATTCGACAGCTCTTCCCCTTCTGGACATTCTATGACTATTTCCCAACATTGTATCCATTACCATCACTACGGTTGATACCTCAGATGAACCGCTTTCGATCTGTCTATTCACCTCTGGCAATTTTAATTTTGATTTCACAGCCGCATCCCTCATGCAGGCTATGCATAGGTTATTAATCTGGCTATCCTTTGGTAGCTTTACTGCTGTCTGGCTGTCAGGAATTTGCTTGTGCCTGATTGGTGGTCTGTCGTCTTGCTCACTGTTAGTCATGGCCTGCGAGATACTGTTACGAATTTGAATATCTACGTCTTTTAGTGTGCTGGTGTTCTGTTTTATCAGATTTTTCAGGATTGGCAAATGGTCCTTTATGAACAGTGTTCTTATATCTTTACCATTGACAAGAAAGCTAGTGTTCGTATTGTAGCAGTTGACTGTATAGAGGCTTGCTCTCCCCTTCCGCCCTTCTGTCGATATCCTGTATACTTTCATCCTCTGTTCCACCACTAACCCACTTTTCTCCTTAACATCTATCCATTCAACCATTAAGTTCTTGGATTGGGATTTGACGAGCTCTTTAAAGGCAAATTTTGTGAATTCAAACGTTGCAGATGAGCAGGTGATGTATACATCGGTACACTTGATTTCTATATCTATCATCTCTCTTGAGCACGCTCCAAGTTTCTTACTCATAGCTTTGTTAATGTTAAGAGAGTATACTTTGTCTGCTGCAGTGTTCCTCAAATCCCTCTGTGTCTCTTTCCCATTCAAGTTACGCCCTCTCTCTGTTGGTTTTCTACTTCTAGAGGATCGGCGTGTCAAAATTTCTTCTGTTCCCTCTTGTACAACGGATACAATACAAGCCGGGGTACCTTGAACTATGGAGGAGCAGTGGTTCGCTCCCTCATTCATGAAATTGCTGACCACTTCTCGAGGGGGGACTCTCCTCATCTGACTCTGCCAACTCATTAGTCAATGTCATTTTCGTGGCCATATTCACGGGAAGGTTTCTGGAGAAGAGTCCATAAGAACACCCGGTCTGATTAAGCACACTATGAAGGGTTATTAAAGTGATTTAAATGTTCGGTAGGCAAAGGATTATTATATCGGTCTGCTGCTTAATGTTGGGCTTTTAGTGGGATTAAAAGTTCACGTAGACGGTTAACATGATTCCACACTGTAGACGATGTTAAACTATCACGCAGTTGATTAAAATAGTTTTGCAATAGATTTTATTAAGATAGATCTGATAGCAGGCTTGACAAGTACGGCGGTTTGCGCACACCAACTCCTTTATATATTATAATGTATATTTAAAGTTCATGCAACGATAAAAGATGTTCATGCAAGTGATAAGATAGGTCAGATACTTATCAATTTCAGAACATTGATATATAGATCACACGGGTGGAGCTAATATTACACTAAAAGCTGCAGCTGACGTTATAGAGTAACTAAAAGTACACTTAGTGCGATAATGATGAATTTCTGTTAATCCGCATGTTATATGTACCCTGTCAAAACATGATCATCTTATGTAATCGGCATCTTGACATTTTGCTGCTGGATAAATGTCTTATTTAGACAGATTGCGTATTAGGTAGATGCTTTATTTATGGACTATGTTGTTATTGACAGACTTTTCGGCCGAATTTATTACCGAAATTGAACGACTGATGAAGTAGCAGGATCGTGGCGTAACTAAGTTATTAGCTAGTCTCGCATATAAA
Organism: Chaetoderma sp. LZ-2023a; assembly: GCA_034401795.1. Classification (NCBI taxonomy): domain Eukaryota; kingdom Metazoa; phylum Mollusca; class Caudofoveata; order Chaetodermatida; family Chaetodermatidae; genus Chaetoderma; species Chaetoderma sp. LZ-2023a. The sequence continues at coordinate 37,736,451 of CM067361.1, read as the reverse complement.
CAGTTTGTATATTGATTTGAATAAAAACAGGACGACGACGATGATATTAGTATTATTAGATACGAGTCGCTTTAAAACCGTATATATCGTTACGCAATGTTGATCATATGACGTCATTTAGACAAACATATCCATCGTTACAGTATTATTACGTCACGCTATGTTCATTGAATGACGTCACGAACCTACCGTGTAAACAAATTAATAAATTAACGGCAAAGGTTAACCCTAAAACATGCCGATCTCAATTAATTAATGTCACACTGGATTTATAAATGCGTTTTCCCACAATAGAAACTGTTAGAAACGAAATAACAAGTTAAAAAGCATTAAAACTTATATAAACTAATAAAAACGGTTCCTAATCTGCCTCCGTAAATTTCCACAACATATTCCGATGACGTCACACACATTACTGAGGGGTAATAAAGGTTGTTTATTACATTGTTGGCATTCTGTTTTATTTTGCAGCTTATTATAACGTATTACCCTAATAGCCTGTAACTGTATACTGTAAACCTTGTCTATCAAATACCCAGGGGGTTATTCACGAAGAGTGTCGTAAACTACGACAATATTTAGGCACCTGCCTAAGCTATACACTAACCGTCTTGTGTCAATTTAAGCTTTTAGTGGTCAAACTGACCAAAATAACTATGCAGTGGTCTTGAGGCATGTCTATTAGCAGGCCAAGAGAAGAGTATTTTTGAAAATTGACAACTGGAATGACTGGCTCTGTAACCGAGCCAGTCATTCCAGTTGTTAATTTTCAAAAATACTCTTCTCTTGACCTGCAAATGGATACTGGGTAAGCCAAGGCTTGAATTTTCTTTCTCATTACCCCTTTAATGGCCAAGCCGGTCATAAATTTCAGTGGTAAATTTACAAAAATAGTCTTCTAATATTAAAATTTCTTGAAAAGTGTTGACCATTAAAATACTTAATTCATACAAGTAGTATTTTGAGCGCTTTGAGGCGCTGTTGACACAAAAGGGGCTAATACCGACATAATATGGACGGTCCAATTCGTGACCTTAGGTTTAGTTTACACATTTATTTCATTTAGGTATCCTTCGTGAATACGACCACTGACATGCAATGCACCTTCTTCACTAATATATTTGTTTTGCAGTCTACCTGTTGATATTTGGGCCACACGATAGAACACTTAATATTTACATAGAGTCGGTTGAATTTAGGTATGAGGAGCTGGCAAGAGGTCGGTTAGTAGCACCTAATGTTAATTCAGCATAAACTCTATCGGGTTGAATGACAATGTGTCAAATACTCGCGTCGTTGATATGTTTTTTAATAGGGTCAAAAGTGTATATTTAGCAACACTTTTGCTGAAAGCTTTTGCTGCTCGATTCCAGCGTGTGACCTCAAAAGTGGCACACCACTCCGCGACCACACGGACAAGCATCCACTCCAGATTGGAGAAGATCTCTCTAGGAAAGGAAGAGGGTTTTTTTTTTAAATGCTTCACAACTGTACATTTGGAACAAATGTTGCTTAACCCATTCCTGCCGAAGTCGGCCAAAACCTTATTTGGGAGAATATCTTGTTGTGATGAATGTGAATTTAGTTGAATGATTCAGGCAGGAAGATAGGAAGAATTGAGTGAGACCCGTCAACTTGAACTTGAATTGAATTGCAATGTGTATTCAACCAGTTAGAGAAACTCGAAAACTGATTACCACTGTTATCAATACACGGAATTACATAGTTCAGGTTCAATAATAATAATAATAATAATAATAATAATAATAATAATAATAATAATAATAAAAATATTAATAATATTAATAATATTAATAATATTAATAATATTAATAATAATAATAATAATAATAATAATAATAAAAACAGTCCTGATAATTTATCTGACGTCCTCTCATAATTGTATTGTACTATTCATTTCATTTCCAAAGCCATGTGTTGGCTCAAGAGAGAGAGAGAGAGAGAGAGAGAGAGAGAGAGAGCGAGCGAGCGAGAGAGAGAGAGAGAGAGAGAGAGAGAGAGAGAGAGAGAGAGAGAGAGGGAGGGAGGGAGGGAGGGAGGGAGAGCGAGAGAGAGAGAGAGAGAGAGAGAGAGAGAGAGAGAGCGAGCGAGCGAGCGAGAGAGAGAGAGAGAGAGAGAGAGAGAGAGCGAGAGAGAGAGAGAGAGAGAGAGAGAGAGACCATATAGCGATAATGACCCGATTCCATGGATACTAAACCCGACCTAAAATTGTTGTGTCGGTCAGGGGTAACATCCGGACTATGAATGTCGATACTGTCCAATCATATCTATCTAGCACACCTATACAATGGTCTTGAGGAATGTCCATTTGCAGGCCAAGAAAAGACTATTTTTTTAAATTTTACCACTGGAATGACTGGCTCAAATGGGCATTCAATAAGCAAAAGGAATTATATGTTAGGCCAAATTTACCCATCATAGGGTTAAGGCTATTGCTGTTGCATTTTAGCTTTTGATTCAAAAAATTGGAATAGGCCTACTTCTTTGGGACACCACGCGAAGGCTTCCACCCAAGTTTGGAGAAGATCCCCTCTGTATAAAGAAGAAGAAGAATTAGAAGAAGAAGAAGAAGAAGAAGAAGAAGAAGAAGAAGAAGAATGACCATTCCATGCTGGCATTAAACCTTGCGGCTAGCGACTTGTGGAAATACTGGTCCTCTCATACCTGTCTGTAATGGAAATTGTGTATTATGATTATTGTATTCAGCGGCTGTAGTAGTAGAAACTTCCTACCGTTGCAATCCGTCCTTCTTTGTTTTTGACAACTCTGTCTTGTCCTCAGCCCAAATCGTTACCTTCCTCAGGTCCATTCTTGATGTGAGTGTAACGAGTCCTGCTTTCCTAACGTTACCTTTTATCCAGCTTAGGTGAGGTATACGTTGACGTCCCCTCCTGGCTTTGTGTCTGCTGGCTCCCAGTAGGGCAAGTTCCAAGCCTCTGTGCAGGTGTATCTTTTGGCATCATTAGCACAAGGCCAAACGTGGACGATCTTTGCTGGCCGGCTTTTACGGCCAGCGGCGATGTATTATACATCTTGTATAGTGGAAATTATGTAGACTATCGGAAATGGTAGCTTAAGACAGATGGTCGAACGCAATAGAAGCACCCGATCTATCGCTCAAGAATCTAATGTCATATTCAAATACGTTACATATTAGCTGATATAAAAATCATAATGACATAGTTCCGTCACGAAAATCGAAGGTTCCGTCACAAAATTGTACGAATTGTATTTAGTTGATGAAGTTAGAATTTGATAAAAATTTTGGTGAATATTTTGAAACTAATTTGACTGCTTAGCAACATCTCCCAGTCAAATTAATTTCAAAATTTTCAATGTCTACCTGTTTAGTTGCCTTGGAATTTACAATTTGGGAATTTACGTTTCAAAGTTTCAAGAGGATTCCAACAGGGCGGAGCTTAGTTTGAAATGGGCGGGACATAGGTATTAAGGGAGCCCTCTATTGCCAGTGTAAATATTTGTTAAATGATAGCGGTTCATTGACCCCTCGTGTCTCAACTTAACGCTTTAATCGTCAAGTTGGTAAAAACGACCTCTGCGGTGATCTTGGGAAATCTCCATTTGCAGACTAAGGGAAGAATATTTTAGAAAATTTACCCCTGGAATGACTGACTCGTAAACTGAGCCAGTCATTCCAGTGATAAATTTTCAAAAATACTCTTCTCTTGGCCTGCAGATGGACACTGGCTGAGATTTTCGTGACCATTAACCCTTTAATCGTCAAGGGAAAAACTGTTTTCCTAAACTCCAGTGGTAAATTTACAATAACAGTTTTCTCTTGGCCAGCAAATGTTCATTCACTGAGCAAATGTTTAAATTGTAAACCTTAAGGTAGGTGGGGGCGGGGGGGGGGGGGTGTTAAGACGGTGGTCATATGACCACAGGCAGATTTACATTGTAGCCTGACTGAGTTTGCTAAGGTAGCTGCTATTCATATTCCGGTTACATGAGAAAACTGCGTTTAGACACTTGGCCAAAGAAACCAACCTACCACATTCAATATTGAAGTGAGACGAGAGCATTGTATATTGCTATGTTTGAAATATCAGCGATTATGCCTTTATTGATTTAAAAAAGCAGGGACATATACTAAAATCTTAACAAAGAACGTAAATACGATATTTTATTATTTTAATAAGGACGCATTATATACAGAATAGCAGAGACTACAGAAATATCGGGAGTTGGTAGTTTTATCAGTACAAGAATTTTAAAACCCGTTAAAACTCATATCAACCAAAAACAGCTTTTGCAGTGCTCTTGAGAAATGTCTATTTGCATGCCAAGAGAACACTATTTTTGAAAATATTACCAGTGGAATTAATGGCTCGATAACCGAGTCAGTCATTCCAATGGTAAATTTAAAGCAAAAAATAGTCTTCCTTGGACATTTTCTATAAGAAAATTAAAATTTTTAGAACACATTTGTGGGTTAAAGGGTTAAAGCGATAATTTTCATTTCTATCAACGTTAGCAAATAGTTTTAACGTGATAGCAGAATCTGTTATATATATATATATATATATATATATATATATATATATATATATATATATATATATATATATATATATATATATATATATATATATATATATATATATATATATATATATATATATATATATATATATATATATATATATATATATATATATATATATATATATATATATATATATATATATATATGGTTTAACTAACGCTCCGCTACGTGTTACAGTTAAGATGCGAAAAACTTTTAGAAGTTTATTTCTCAGTTTGATATTGCTTTCAACGGACCGTTCCAGTTTTAGCTATGCCCCGCCAATCTCTAGCTAAGTTCCACCCATACCTCGATCGTGTTGGGATCGATCGATCCTCGAACGCGCTGACTATCAATTTCCAGAAAACTATACACGTTACGTGTTAAATATTTTGAAACTAATTTGACTGGGTGCATTGTGTTGTGTTCCTTTTAGAAAAAAGTTTACCTTTTAATTTTGAAGACGATACACTTTTAGAACAATTTTCCAGTTTTTATTTGTGATTCTACAGGCAGAGAGTATAAGAGGGTTTGTCTGTCTCTCCGACTGCTCGTCGGTCGGTCGGTCTGTTTGTTAAATTGTTGGCATTTCAGGCACATAGAGTGTCGCACCGTTTGAGTTGCTGGATATTTTGAGACAAATTTAACAGAAACCCGTTGCTGACATAGCTTTCAATTAAATTAGTTTCAAAATATTTAACACAATTTTCTTATATTGTAAATGATTTATCGTATTTGGTCTTTGGGTTAATCGTGTCTCACATAATCATGTTCTGTTGTATATTTTGAAAGTTTATCATACGGCCTAGACATGCATAGCGTATCTGGAATTATCTGTGGGTACGTTACCCTGTGCGTGCTGACCATCTTCTCGCTAACACGGCCTGCTGTTGGGTCAGTAAATAACAATCTACACGGCATTGGACATGTCTCAATCACCACTGATGACCTTGTATCATCCACAAGCTTCTACACAGAGATCCTGGGCGGCATGGTGATTACAGACCTGTCATACCGTTACCATGGTGACCAGCATTACTATATCATGTTCGACAAGGAGATAACCGAGGCGAGAGAAAAGGGTGTGGACCCATCTGAACTAGGCGTACCGGATATCAGCAACACTGGAACGTATGAGGTAAGACATTATGATTCATATTCAGGCAAACACCATAATAATAGGTTTGCATTGATAACCCCACGCGTTTGGTCCATTCGTCCCTCCGTCTGTCTAGCCGTCCGTTCGGCTATCCCCTCCTAAACTGTATTGTGGAATTCAATCAAATTTGTTATGTGAGTTACGCATATGACTGGGGACTACAAGCCGACTTTTATATTAGGCTCTGGCCCAGCCTGGGTTGGGGGCTGTGTGGGGTGGGGGGGGCAGGGTGGAGGCTGTGTGGGGTGGGGGTGGGGGTGGGGGGTGGGGGGGGGGCAGGGTGGAGGCGGGGCAGAATGTCAAAGTTGGCGAAATTCATCCAAATATGGTATATGTTAGTTACCCATAAACCTGCGGATTACAAGACACAGTTTACTTTAGACAAGCCTCCCCCCTCACCCCCCCCCCCCAAGTGGTAGATTGGCAAAGTTGCTAGAATTCAACCAGATTTCATATGTCGGATATTCATATGATTGCGGATTGTGAGACGATGCTTAAATTAGGCTCGGCCACTGGGATGTGATTCGGGTGATGTGGTGCATCCACTGCGCATTCTAGCTATGCGTATAATGAGCAATGGACACTTTCTGCGTTATCTAAGTATTGTCAAAGTCAGCTAAGTTTATCAAAATTTCATAAAAAGACAGGAATCTTACAGGAAAACTCACATTAACTTATACTAACCATTCAGGTCATGGAATTTACCAGCCACAATCCATCCCCGACATTTTAGCTTTTCATCATGCGGACAACGAAAGATATTCCGGATTTAGTAGCTAAATGTTGATACATTTCGACATCCTACTTTTCAACCAATCAGAAAAAAAATTGGACTGTGCCTCAGTAAATGCGCTCAGTCATAGAGATGCCGTCTATAGTTTGGCAATGTGGTATAAAAGCAATCATACAGGTAACCTTTGGAATATTTTGATACTAATTTTACTGACGCATAGGCAGCAACAACTTCCAGTTAAATTAGTTTCAAAATATTCACCAAGATAATTATTGCAACATAAATAATGTAATCCATTGGCGCTTTGAAGTCAGCACACACTATCGCTTGAGGAGACACACATTTAGGCGGTATTACAAAGCAGATAATTGTGATACGGATAAAGAATATGACAGCATATAAATGATATGGAATCTATAAACCATACTCTTTCGGCTCAATACACCGCTTGATATGCGATTAGCACCCCTTTAAATACATGCGGTGCTACGCGTTAGTTTCTTAACTACCTGTAGGCCTAAGCGTAGATGTCAGTTTAGCTATATTCTTTCCATCTCCATGCTCCAATATTTTGGGCTGGCTGGAAAATAGACCTTTCCATTTTTAGCTATGCTCCGCCCATCATTAGCTAAGCTCCACCCACACCTCGCCGTGTTTGGATTGATCGATCCCCGAATGCCCTAGCTATCAATTTCCTGAAAACTATACAGGGAAGCTGTTGAATATTTTGTACCTAATTAGACTGGGTGCTGTTGCTGCCATAGGCAGCAACAGCGCCCAGTCAAATTAGTTTCAAAATAGTCAACAGAATATTTATTAAATAGTAAAAGCAAACAATTTGTACAACAGGCCATAGACCGTCATCAAATATGCGTTCGTGACGTACTTATCGACGCCATTCATGACGTCATTCATTATGATGTCATTGTACACACCACGCAGTTCATTATGACGTCATATGATGGGTGTGTACTCTGGAAAGGTGAATTGTGAATGAAAAAACAATATCGTCTGCTACTGCTAGCTCCATGATTCACGACCTAACGGTAAACATGTACCATCTATTAATGTTCTGATGTCCGGGAACAGTAGTGCAATTTACCCAGCGTGCAATGTTCAGACGCCATATTGGTTGCAACTATCAGACGCCACATTATTTTAGTATATTCTCTATACTGACCCGAGATCTCAATCACAAATGTGTCACAATGGATGTGGAGGATTCCAGTTTATCTGTCTATCTATCATATGAACGCTTAATTGATGGCGGGCTAAGCGTTGTTGTCTAGATGCAATGAAACGAAATAAATCTTAACAAATGATGATATCGTTACGTATAAATTAATATAATTTTTTTTCAACTTAGCAGCAAAAAAATTATGTTAATTTATATGGAATGAAATGGTCACATGCTAAGATTTCTTTCGTTTCATCAAATTAAGGTGCACAACTTAATAATATAAGAGTATACAATTTTTACAATTTTATTTTCAAGCATTTTAATGTGAATATGCACCTGTAATTAAGGAGATAAAATTCGCTTTTTATGAATGGCCCCTATAACTGTGTTCCAGTGTAATGATCACAGTTATATGTGCCCTTATCTGACCCATACCATCCCATTGACAAATAAGCTTCTTGAAGCAGTACTACACTTTGAAAATGTAATCATCAACAGCATAATAAAATATATAGATGGACTGTGGAGTATTCCAGTTTATCCATCAATCATATGACGTCATAATCAACTGCGTGACATATAGGATGACGTCATAATCAATTACGTCATGAATTACGCATTTAAGTTCGTTACGAATGCGTAATTGATGAGAGACTAAGCAATGTTGTAGGAATTGTGTGGCTACCATTCAGTAAACATTTTGGTGACTATTTTGATTCTAATTTGACTTGGCGCTGTTGCTGCCATAGGCACCAACAGCGCTCAGTCAAATTAGTTTCAAAATATACAACAGCTTACCTGTATGATTTTCTGCAAATTGAGATTCAGAGTTCAGGGATCGACCAGTCTCATGACGGACAAGGGTGGGGGTGGGGTGGGGGGGGGGTGGAGGTGAGGTGTGGTTGGGGGTGGAGGGGTGGGTGGGTTGGAGCTTAGATAGAGATGGGCGGGGCATAGTTTTAACTCGGCTCCTCTATTTCTAGCTAAGCTCCGGCAGCTTTATAAGCGTGCTGGAATCGATTTATATACGCTAAACCATGAATGATCAGAATCTCAATTTCAAGGTAATTATTCAGGTAAGCTGTTGAATATTATGAGACTGGTGCGACTGGCGCCTGTTGCTGCCAATGGCACCGACAGCTACCAGTCAAATTAGTCTCAAAATATTCAACAGCATGTTTATTAAAACCCCTGAACCGGGAATGATGATTTATTTTATGAGTTAATAAGTATTCTGTTGAATATTTTTATGATAACGTATTTTAGCTCCGTCGTGAAAAATCTACCAGGTGTACGAATCGTAGGCTGCGTCTTTGATCGATTTACATTTTAATAAACATGCTGCAGAATATTTTGAAACCAATTTGACAGGAAGCCGTATGTACAGTACAAATTATAAATCAGTTAACATGTGCCCAAGATAGAAACAGAAACAATACATCTGAGTAAGAAACGTTTCGTTTCATTAAATGCTTTGAACATACTTGAATAGGAAGATATGTTTGCTTTGGACAGCAATATCTTACAATCCAATTAGCCTATGGTCAAAATACTAAAAAAGAAACGTATTAAGTTATTTCTAAATTGCACTGTGCTAGTTCATTTATTTTTTCACTTTTCAGGTGCGAGGAAAGTTTATTGTATTTGACAATGGCATTGTGCAGTTACAAAGCTTCGTTCGACGAGATGTCCGTTATACCAATGTTCATTTTGAAGCTCGTGAATACCGAACCAGCTTAGGCTATGTATCCGCAGGATACGTGGGCTTCTCGGTCAGCAAAGATGTCGATTTTCATAACTATCTGGCTGGACTTGAGCGATTATCAAAGTCTAAAGGATTTACACAAGTTAAGGTAAATCCAATAGTAAACGTCGACACGGAGGAAGAGCGACTCAATCTTCCTGAAAATCAGTTTGGTCCCACAATGTCTGCAGGAGGCTACGCCGGTGTGTCATTTGGCCACGTTCAAGGCCCATCAGGGGAACAAGTGGAATTTTTACAACTTACAGGCGATTCGCGTAATAATTTTGGTAAGGAATACTGCAAGCGACAGTCGGTGTCCTCCCAGTTTTTGGATTCGTACAATGATAATGTGTACAAACAACGAGCCGGTATTACCGGACGGCCACTACGGGGATTAATCCAGTTCGGTACTCGTTGCGAGGACTTACAGCTCACGACGAAATTCTACACAGAGATACTTGGCGGGACGTTACTAGGTCCGCCATTGTTTGGTGAAAACATTCGTAGCGACGAGTTTTATGCCTCAATCTTCCACAAGGAACTTCTTGATGCTCGTCGCTTGGGTGTTACGCCAGAATCACTAGGCATTCCTGACATAACTGCGGGTGGGCCTATAAGATTTGACATCCGATTTATTCTTTTCGATAACTTTCCAATTGAGGCTATGCACTACACGAATGGTGCAAGTTTGAATGACCCTCCATTTAATCCTCGATATGAGTGGTCAAGTCCTGCATATATTAACAGTATTTCCATTGCATTTCAGCTACATGAAAATGTGGACTTTGACTACTACTTACGGGATATAGAATCTCGTGCTCAAAGCGAAGGTTATTCGAATGTTAGATTGAACAGGTGTTCTGACTCCATGTGTACAAGTCCAGCTTTTCCCGCAGGATCCTCCCTGGAAGGATACAGATACGCCTACATGAAGGGACCTTCTGGAGAGCAGATGATTTTCACACAGTTTCGTGGCCGCGCTGCCAGAGTTCTCAAACAAGCATTTCTAAAATATGGTGCACTGAGTACCGCATTTGACGAAACAAATCCCTGGAAACGTGATGAATTTCATCCATTTTGTAGCCAATATGATATAGTGAAAACGGATGTTAGATGCGCATTTAATCAAAGCCGTAGACAAGTTTTGAAGTCTGTGAGGTCTTATCCGAAAGCCAAACCTAACTGGAGATCCTGGGGTCCTCCTCAGGGAATGTTTAGAAATCTAAATGCACTCAGATGGCCCATCGGACGTTTCCGGAGATAAATATGAACCCTCAGATAGCTGGTGAATTATTTTATTTAAAAATTCTTAAAACCTATTTATTTCATTTCTACAAAAAAGATATTTTCCACAAAAGATTTGGGGCTGGATGGTGCTGTATACCCCCAACCTTGTATTGTTTCTATTTATATTTATCATAATTACTATGGTTAGTAAATTACAAATCATTATTTAACACATTAACGCTCAACTTTGTTCGAGATAATTTTTATTTTCTTATAGAAAATCCCGATTTACACACTAAGAAAAGAATATTTTAATATTTACCACTGGAATGACTGGCTCGGTTATCGAGCTAGTGATTCCAGTGGTAAATTTCTTAAAATAGTCATCTTTTGGTCTACACATGGACATTTCCCAAGCGTTCTTAAGAGTTACCTATAACTTAAAGCTGGAATGCTGTGTTACATGTTTGATCGCTAGGCACCTACACGATATATACTGATCGCTTGCTTAATGTTCATAGCAAGAACTGTTTAACCCTTTGAACCCTGACGACCCCCAGAATCCCAATTTTAAAACCGTCATACATGTAAGCTGTTGATAATTTTGAAACTAATTTGACAGGAACCCGTTGCTGCCCTAGGCATGAACAGCCCACAGTAATTAGTTTCAAAATACTCAAAACAATATTTATAAAATCAAGGATTTCTATGTGTTGGTCTTTTTAGTTCAAATGCTTAATAAAAATGAGAAGTGTATAGCAATGAAAATATATTTTGAATACTGAATGAAGACGGGTAACTAGATATTTTTCAACGTATCAATGACCAGAATAATAGGTCGCATGTGTATGGTAACTATATTTACAGTTCTGGCATAGGTTAGTTTCATTTTTACTCTGCCACACAGCTAACATAAATACACATGTAGGTACGTCCGTCCACTATGTTGGTTGGTCTTTCAGTCGCTCGGTTTCAAGGGTATTCCATACTACAGTACGTGTACGCTCGCTATAACTTCTTAAAAACTGTTTTGCAGTAGTTTTGATAAATACAATTTTGTTGACCAGAGAGAATCATTTTTAGAATTTTACTACTGGAATATTCCATCGGCCAGTTTGCAAAGATAGACTTCATGTTGTCATAGTCAGCACCAGCCAAATTAGCAACTTATTTAACAACGTTCCTGTATAGTTACCTTGAAATTAAGATTTCTGACAATTCATGGTTCAAAGTATATATTGATTCCATCACAGATACAAAGTGGGCGGAGATTAACTAGAAATGGGAGGGGCATAGAAATGGGCGGGGCATAGACTGAAATGGATTATTCTATTAAGAAAGCATGCTTAGTTTCTTATTTTCTGTCGTTTATTCATTATTACTGACATGGTGTAAGGTTTGCATTTGTTCAGACTGATTTCAACTGCTCATGCGTTTTAAATTTAAATATTTATGTCTTCGAGTTCATTATTTTTCGAAAATATCAGAATATAGGCATATAGGCCTGGCTCTATGTTGAATCGAAATTAGCAAATTAAATATATATGTTTTTCACATTTTACCTACCATTTCTGTCGCATCAGAAAGCTGCTGATAGTGTTAATCGTTGCAATGTTACCTGGATACGTTAGAGCTCTTCTTAACTTGACTATATTGACGGTAGAGCTGGGCGGTATTGTCATTGGGATGACGATAACGGTATCTGTGAAAAATACCGCGATAACTACTAATATCGCGGTATTTGGAATAATTTTGGATATGATAGGGTTAATATGGCCAATCTATGAATAGGTATCCTTTTTAGATGTATAAACAAACAAAGCCTACACTTTGTATTATATTTGTTTCAGCACCAAATAAAAAAAAAATGTCTCGCCTTTTTGCGGAAGATTGCAGGAAATGTCAATTTCCCTTTCTCCGAGATCTAACAATACTCACCATTCTGTTACTTCTGATATACAGCTGGCCCTACCAGCGGCTCTAGGATTATAGACTTAGAAAGCTTTACCGACTCCTGGGAACCGTGTACCCGGCTCCCCACTGCCGAGTACCCGTTTACCATAGAGCTCATATTGTTTGCATAGCCACCAAACAAGAGAAAACTATGGCTTGCCTCCGTGGGGCTGGGAGGCTGGGTCCGTAACAGAATGGTGAGTATTGTTAGATCTCGGAGAAAGGGAAATTGACATTTCCTGCATTCTCCTTCGATCAATACTCACCATTCTGTTACTTCTGATATACACCAGATTTGATCAGTAACCTGGTGGGAAGAGGAAAGCCATAAATGCTAATTTTTCCCCTTGGAGAAAGATTTTAGACTTCAAACTTGACTAACGGAGACCTAAAAGGACCGTCAAGTTCACGGAACCGAATCACATTCGCGTCACAGCACCCCCCCCCCTTTTTCCTCCTAAGAAAAGGGAGAGAACTAACGAACATGTATCTCGCCTGAAAACACCAATATGCCAAGAGGGTTAACTACTCCCTGCATATCGCTTGTATTAGCCTGGGAATGAGCATGAATATATAAGATGAATGAACATGATACATATACATAATACAAAAAACTCTCACTTGTTGAATTACCTTATGATAACAGGACTTCAGACGTACCGCCTACAACCATACACCGGTTCGGCCATCAGTGACACAATCTGGTTGACATCCTCTCGCTTGACCATGCCTGCTTTAGGTTCTTTTCTTACCAAAGTGAAAAAAGGGGAAAAGCAGTGTGGTCACTAACTATCGTTTCAAAACAGCTAAAGCGAGTGGATTGGCTGAGTCTGACACATCCCTCATATAGTAATCCGTAAATGAGGACTCACAGTGCCATTGTGCAACGGCCATGATGTCCTCTAACGGAACACCATTGTAAAGGGCGGTCGAGGTGGCTATTCCTCTAACATCGTGTGCCCTTACGCCCTGCACCTGGTGCCCAGTCGCCATCTCATGAGTAGTCTGAATGCATTCGACCACCCAACGAGAGATAGTATCCATGGATGCGGCGCCATAAGGCTTTTTATGGCAGATCCACAGATGTCTATCGTTCGACCGTAACGAGTCAGTCCGTTTCTTGTACTTAGTCAAAGCACGGACCGGGCACCAGACACTGGCATCACGATCAAACCTGGTTAACTTCGGTATAATGATCGGTTTGCCGGGATATCTCAAAGATTGGTTCTTTGACATAAATTCTGCTCTTGGCAGAAGACGCAGACCTTCTCCAGAAACAATAAATTGGTTCCTCTCTGCCGAAAGCGCATGGATCTCACTGCGCCTTCTAGCTGAGGAAGCTGCCAATAAAAAGACCGCCTTTAGAGTCAAATGCTTTAGACTAGCCGAACGCAACGGTTCGAATGGGTGCTTGGCCAGTACATTAAGCACTAAAGATAGACTCCAGGCTGGAATGACTACCGGTTGTCTCGGGCGGAGATTGCTCATTCCCTTCAACATCACGTTTAGCTGGGCCACCTCTGGACTATCCCTGTTGGCTAGACAAGGGATAACTGATGCCAATGCTGACTTGTATCCAGCAATTGTGACGGGAGCTAGTCCTGTAAAGAACAGCTCACAGAGAAAGTCTGCTATTTGCTGAATAGTGGATTGAAAGGTATCAATACCCTTTTCTTCACACCAGTCTGCAAATCTGTTAACCTTGTTGTTATATGACTTGAAGGTTGACCTCCTTCTCGCAGCCGCGATGAAATCAGCAGCCTGTCGAGAAAAGCCTTCCGACGTGGAACGTTGTTTGACAACATCCACGCAGTCAATTTGAACATTTCGGGACGCTCATGTAGGAAGCGTCCCTTGGCCTGGGAGATTATGTTCGGAATCTCGGGCAACTGCACAGGATTTTCCACCAGCAGATCTAGAAGATCCGTGAACCACGCCCTGCTCGGCCAATACGGCGCTATTAGCAGGACCAGACACGGTTCCTCCCTGACCTTCACCAATACCTTCGGTAGAAGAATGGTGGGTGGATACGCGTAAGCGTGCATCCCTCTCCAGCTTATCGCCAGAGCGTCTGTATCGACGGCATTTGGATCTGGAATCGGCGAGACATATGTCATGATTTGAGCATTTTCCTTTGTGGCGAACAAGTCCACGTTGGGTTTGCCCCAATGCTCGAAGATCCGTCGTAGAACTGGAGGGTTGAGGGACCATTCTGTTGGCAGGATTCTCTGTCTGCGAGACAAAGCATCCGCCAGAATGTTCAATCGGCCAGGAATATGAGCTGCTTTCAAAACAACCGAGTAATTCCTGCACCATTGAATCAAGTGCCACACCCTGATGCACAGGGTGGGCGACCTGGTCCCTCCTTGGCGATTTATATATGATACTACTGTCGAATTGTCCGACCGTATCAATATCACCTTGCCCCTGATCATCGGAAGGAACTCTTCCAACGCCAGTTCCACTGCCATCATTTCCAACAGATTGATATGCAGCTGACTCTCCGGGAGAGTCCATGTGCCCGAGACCTGGTGTTCTCCCAGGCAGGCACCCCACCCTTCCAGCGATGCATCCGTGTAAACGGACAGCTGGGGGTGGGGTAGGTGCAGCGAAACCCCTATTAGGAGATTCTGACGCTGTCTCCACCATAGAAGATGCGATATTATCGGCTCCAAAACTGGCACCAGTTTTGACAGGGGTTCTGTTCTCTGTTTCCACAGAGACATCAGATACAACTGGATAGGTCTTCGCATTAGAGCAACGTACGGGATAACCTGCTCCATGGAGACCATCATGCCCAGCATCTGAAGGAACCGCCTTGCCTGAATGTGGTTTCCCACTCGAAAACTCCCGAGGATGGCTAACAGAGACACCACTCTGGGCTCTGACGGGTAAACCCTGCCCTCCTCGAGGTCGAATCGCATCCCCAAATAAACGAAATGTTGAGTGGGTGTCAACTCGGATTTCTCCTCGTTGACTATCCAGCCTAGATCTGAAAGTAACTTCAGAGTCAGAGCAGTATCCACGTTCAACCTGGCTGCCGAGTCTGCCTTGAGCAGCCAGTCGTCTATGTAGGTGTGTAGCGCCACGTTCTCTTTTCTGAGAAACGCTGTCACCGCAAGGACCACTCTTGTGAAAACCCTCGGAGCTGTCGACAGGCCAAACGGGAGAACTGTAAACTCCCATACTTGATTCTGAAACGCAAATCTCAGAAACCTGTGCCAACTCCGATTGATCGGAATGTGGAAATATGCATCTTTCAGATCGATCGATACACACCACATTCCTTTCCTCAATCCCGCCATTACCGACCTCGGTGTTTCCATCTGGAACCGAGGCGTATGGATAAACCAATTTAATGGCCTGAGATTGAGTATGGGTCTCCATCCCCCCGTGCTCTTGGGGACAAGGAACATGTTTGAATAGAAGCCTGGAGTGTTCCGGTTTGCTGGTTTTATTGCTCCCTTCAGAAGCAAACCCGACACTTCCTTTTGAACGGCTTCTAACTTGTCTGGCTCCCTTGGTATGGGTGTCCAGACCGGTGCCAAAGACAGATTTTGTGGCGGAAAGTCCCACCACTCCGGCATGTAACCCTGGGATAACCATCCCAGGACCAGACTGTCTGACGTCACACCTCGCCAAACCTCGACGAAACGCATGAGCCTTCCACCCACCATAGACGCCTCGACGTCTAACGGGGTTGTCCGGCTCGCAGTCCGCCCCCCCCCCCCTTTCTTAACGAGAGAGAGTGAGAACCATTTCGTTCTAGGTACGACGGGTATAACTGGCACCGCTGTTCCTGTCGCACAGGTGTGGTCCAGGCGGATATGAAGGGAGCTTGCGTACCCTCAGGTACGCTTCGGCCCCTTCTGTCTGCCCTTTGAGGCCTTACCCTTACCCTTCCCCTTGCCCTTACCACCTCTAGGGCGGTCAGGAGCAACATTGGGGAGGGTAGGCGCCTCTACAGCCTTCCTGGGTTTCTTCGCCGGCGGCGGCTCCGAGAACCCAGCCGAAACAGACGTCGCAATAGGCCTGGCTTTCGCCTTGCCCTTATGCTTTTTCTGTTTCTTTGAAGGCTGTCTGGTTAGCGGCTTGCCCACAGCCCCTAGTGCGTGCGCTTGCCGCACCAGCTCTAGCTGGAGATTTACTGCTAACCGATTCTGTGCAATACTGGCGGTGTCCTCTAAGATGGCCCGCGCTTGGCCACCAAAGATGCTAGTCCCTGTCAGGGGCGTCCCAAGAAGACGCTCCCTGACTGCCGTAGCCGGACGCATATGGTCAATGACCATTTGCCTCCTGGACTTCGTCACACGCGCTTGCACCCTTGCCAATGCGTCCATTGACAGCACCAAGCCGTCATTAACGCACGATAGCACCACAGGTGGCACAGGGTGGCCTGCCCCCGCTTCAGCCCACACCGACTGAAGTAGACGATAGGAGTGATTGACAGCGCTCATGGCTGCCCTCACACCCTCATCGCATAGGGCCAGGACTTCTTCCTGGTGTACCTGGGCCTTATCCACTAGTGCCGGACCGGGACCACCCGACCCGGCACTCTGGACGCCCAGTACCCATCGGTCATCCTCCGTGACCGACGGGACTACACCATACCTGTCGTATTCACCCCGCGGAATACGGCACCTTGCCCGCACCTCCCTGGAGGCCGCAGGGAGCTGACCCTTGGTCATTAGTTGTTTACTATAAATAGCATCCAACAAATCAATGAACCGTGGATCCAGTCCCACTGACTGGATCCGGGCCGCGGGCAAAATCCCCGTCCTAATCGACGCAACCGACGGACGGGGCGCATCTTCATCGGCCGTGGCCGAAACCACAGACGGGTCAACTCTGGCTAGCCATGCCAGAGCATCAGACCAGTCTAACTCCGAAGAAGATACCCCCGCAAACATGTCACCCATTGACATGCTTACGGGTCTGCCAGCCATGGCCTCCCGGCCAGGAGCCACGGCTGACACGCCAGGCACTCCGCTACCACATGGTTCCGCCGCCACCCCATGAAACACTCCGGTCCATGGGGTAGGTCCGCACGGAAAACCGTATGGACCCGTAACCGTCGCGGAACCATAGCCGGCCACGGGCGCCAACGGCACCCCATGTCCGGCTGCCGGACCAGGCGAGATAGGTGAGTACCACGCCTGGCCCGGCACACCGGTTCCCCTGACGGCTGGTGACAAACCAAGCCGCGCGGAACCGGTGCACGGTAACGGATTGGCCTCAGCCGCAGGCGGAGCCGCTGACCTGGCTTGCGCCAAACCAGACAAATGGAGGCCGGTTCCGTCCAGGACGGAATCAACCTCCATATTCTCCACCTGCGGCTTCACGGGCCGCAGCAACCTCTCCTCCTCGGCCTCATCGTCTTCAGACTCCGAAGAGCTGTCACTAGACGAATAAACCGTGGAGCCGTCCTGGCGGACGGCTCCCACACCTGACGGACCGGCCACCGCTACTGGACCACCCGGAGGTGGCCGCAGAGAGACAGAACCCGTCTGGCCGAAGCCAGACGGACCCGCCAGGGGGCCGTACGAGACGGCCCCCTCGGTAACCAGTCCAGAATCCTGTCCGAAGACAGGATCCGTACCAGGCATGGGGAGAAACTGCCCCCCAACCTTTGGTAGCAGGGACGACACCAGCGTGGGCAGAACGCTATACAGAAAACCCTGCATAGCCGGACCAAACCACGCCGGCGGTGCCATCTCCGCCACCTCCAGCTGGGGACGTGGAGCACCCCCACCGGCCGAACCGGGCGCTCCACGATTTCCTCTCGGACCGCCTGACCCCGCGTCGACCCAGCCAAGTCCTTCTGGGCAAGGAACTTAACCATCGTTTCGACGGACCACACTGCACAAACATTACACCTATGATCTATATTACACAGGGCACACCTAAAACAGACATGGTCCTTGAACATTACACGGACAAACTTATGGCAGTCGTCACATGATGGCGGGGCTGGCTTGGCCTATAAAATAAGCACAAACTTACAATAAACAAGCGGAACGAGACACGGATGGAAGGCAGACAATTAATTTTCAAATATTTTGACTCATAAATTAACCGTAACCTCCCGCACCCCACCCCGCCACGTTACAACAACGATCGCATTGATTATGACGACAAGAACGCGGCGGGCACAACACACCCATAATAGATCCTACAGGATGTGTAACGGCTCCAGGAATCATATCGCATAGCATTCAGGGTATATTTACTAATCAATATAAATTATACTCCTAACGAACGCAGCACGATATGTGAAGAAAACAACAAAATGTATAACAACTGCTGTCTCACACGGTAAAACCGCAGACCACGCTTCTACTCAAGAATTTTGAAACCACCGATCATTGCAAACCGATCGTGATCGCACGTAAACTTGATCATTCTAAAGTTTCCGGTACCATTTTTTAGTACGCAGCACCCAGAACAAGATGCGCGAATTAATGAAAAAAATTTTCTTCACATAAACATCCGAGCGACCGGGTGTGACGTCACCCGCTCGGATTCTACGGAGAACGACGTCAGCCGATATTCGTGTTAGAAATACCGTAGCAAACACCTATTTTCATATCTGCCGATCGCCTGTTGGGGTTTAAAGAAGGCGATCGTCTGGCATATATCGTTGCTAGCACACGTCCCAGATTCTATGGGGTTAGAAATTGGAACATGCGACACAACGAAATTTAGAGACCTAAGTCTTTTAACTATGGATATAAAGAACAATACAACCTGGTTGTCTTGGGCGGTATTCTCCATAGTCCTTAGTTATCCTTTCAGAACACACAAACTATCACTGATTAAAGACTTAGATTCTTTTAAAAAACACTAAAATCCTTAATGCGAAAAGCATGTATTGCACTTGTTGCTATGCAAACAAGAATGAGCTCTATGGTAAACGGGTACTCGGCAGTGGGGAGCCGGGTACCCGGTTCCCAGGAGTCGGTAAAGCTTTCTAAGTCTATAATCCTAGATCCGCTGTCAGGGCCAGCTGTATATCGGAAGTAACAGAATGGTGAGTATTGATCGAAGGAGAAGCGCATAAGTGGCCTTAACTCCGTCACTGTGTGCGCAGGAATCTTCAAGGGAAATCCCAAGGGTCCAATCTGATTGGTTAAAAACATCAAGTATCTTTCATTGGTTTTAACCAGGTCATAATCGGGTGTTGAATACATATGTTATAAGCCATGTTGGAAATGGCAAAATGACATTAAGGGAGGTAACTCATGTATAGTTAGCGTCACTTTATGTACCAAGCGCATGGAGTTGTTTCCCTTTATTCACGTTCATTTCTTGGCGCACTCTCGCATTTGGAAACGAACGGTGAAGTAAGGGGAGGCAACCTCTTAACCTGCATCGTGTATTGAGATGGTGTTACCTTCCCTTGCTGGAGATATATATATATATATAGAGATGCTGCTGCTCTACAGGAGAGAGATGAGTTTGTATCTAGAACGAGACAAGACGAAATAAATATTTAAGGACCAGAAGACGTTTTAGTTTTACTAGTAGTTAGTATACACCCCGTACACCCCCAAGCCCCCAACATGGTGGAGGATCTAAATTCAGTCGTTTGTTAGCCATATTTAAATTAGGAGTAACCAGTTTTGGATGCCGAAATACTAAGTTTTAGATACCGTGAACGAGAAAGTGTTAAACAAACTGCCATTATGTGATTGTTATTGTTGCTAATATTTCAAGTAGTTCCGATCGTTTGTGAACAGTTTATCTATTAATGATGTGAACTACAGATTTAATTGTTTATTACCTATTGGATTTAAATGAGAACATCATCACCAAGTAAGTGTATAGCTTTATTTCTGATCATCTGTTACGCGACAATCATGGATGAAAGCATAATATTAACACCGCTGCTACCGGAAATGCCACCGTATTCCCCACTGCCACCCGAACAACAGACAATATATATTAAATCGGAGCCAACAATAGAAAAGACAATCAGAAATTTTTCGGGATATATCCACGAGGACGTGAAAAAATTTATTGGTGAATTCGAATCATATTTAACATTAATGGGGATTGATAGAACATCGCAGAAAGCTGTTGCAGCATTCCATCTCCATTTGAAAGGACCTGCTTTAGTATGGTTTAATACTCTGAGCGATGCATCAAAAACTACATGGTCGCTATTGTGTAACGAATTTCGCCAGGAATATTTAGACATTCCGAACAATCCAGTGTTAATTTCCGAGCAGGCTGCATATAATAACTTAAAGCTGGGCACGTCACAACCCATCGAGGAGTATCACTCCGTTGTCCTTGAAAAGGGAAAAAGATTAAGCAAGGGTGATCAAAACATTATTTTCAAATTTGTTGATGGACTACCGGCGCAACTTGCTTTCTTTGTGCGTGCTGGTCGCGTTTCTTCACTACGAGAAGCCTTGCATTTAGCCAAGCTGGGCGAGGCCCATGGATACCGATCGGCGGCAAATGTTCATGTTAGTGCTGCAATGCCAACAGCGCCTATGCATGACTCGGCAATAGTGGCAGAACTGGAAAAGATTTCTAATCGCCTAACAGCACTAGAAACAAGACAGCCTGACAGCCGACAGCGACAGTTCTCCGGTCGTACTAACGACATGAGACGACGCAATAATAGCATTGTATGTTTTAAATGTTCTGGAAGTGGCCATATACAGAGTAGTTGCAACTGGAATGGCGAGGGCATTCCACAGCCCAGCAGTATGTGCCAGATTTGCAGGCAATACGGACATTCTGCAAAGGAATGTGCGAGGTTGCGACAATCAATGCCACAGGCCAAACAATGTCAGCTATGCCAATCGACAAGCCATACAGCCGAGGCATGCACAGGATTAAACGGCCATGGCCTGGCGGTGACGCGCGGCCACCAGGCCCAGTGAAAAACGATGTTTCAGGCAATGGGTGCGGATTGAGAAACGACATACCTGTTCATAAAGCTGGACATGTCAATGGAGGTAATGACTCTAATTTTATGTATTTGCCGGTCAGTATTGGACAAAAATCGGTCACTGCCCTTCTAGACTCTGGTAGTGCTATTAATATTATATCACGTAAATTCTTTGACTCGCTTCGACAGTACTGTATTCATGGATTTTATTCTAGCTCAACACGGATATTATTAGCAAATAATGACTCAATTTCCGTTTTAGGTACGGCAAGTATAGATATATGTATTGCACCAGGTAAAACCCATACTATATTTGTTTATATATTAGATGAAACATCACATCCGTTAATTCTTGGAGTTGATTATATGCGTTCGCATGGCATAGTCCTAGACTTTGCTAAACATGCTTTTTCTCATGTCACAAAACGCTCATGTAAAGTGCGGTGTAAATCATCTATTACTATTCCAGCCAATTCAGAATGTATTGTGTATGGTAAGCTTGACCATGGTTTCCAGCTGGGTATGCAAGGAGTTTGTACAGGACATTGTGAGATTGTTCGCAAAGGACTACTGGTTGCCAGATCAGTGACCACTTGCGACAATCTTCTAATGGTTCCTATTAAAGTTTTAAACCCAAGCAATGATCGAGTTTATCTCAACAGAGGTATAATATTGGCTGTGTTTACGTTGTGTGATAATGCAACAGACATAATTTCTTTCCCATGTGCTCATGCTCGACTGACGTCTGATAATGATTCAAATGTGTCACTGTCTACTAACAATGATAATGTATTTAATAATGACATAATCAAGTTTAAATCATATTTTTCATATGACACTGAGAACTTGTCTCAAGATGAGGGAGAGAGATTATTTGATTGCCTGTATGAATACAAAGACGTTTTTATTACAGATGAGAATCCTACCTTCGGGTTGACAACAGTGGTTCAACATCAGATCCGCTTGAAACCTGATGCCGTGTCTAAGCATCAGCGTCCTTATAGGTTACCTCCAGATAAAAGAGAGGTATTGCGCCACCAGCTAGATGATTTACTGTCAAAAGGTATAATTACTCCAGTTTCAGAAACTGAAGATATACCAATAACAAGTCCGATCGTTTTAGTAGCCAAGCGTCATAGGCCTAAGATAGATCCTTTTAATATTACTAAAGAGGACAGCCTCTCATCCTACCGATTCGTTTGTGATTTTCGTTATCTTAATTCTCAGACGCAGGATTTCCGCTACACGATACCAAATTTACAAGAATTAACAGAGTCATTTACTGAGCGTGTGCCTAAATTTATCACATCACTTGACCTTGCTTCAGGTTTTTTTCAAATGTCTATTTCCCCCGAATCTGCAAAATACACAGCATTCAATACCTGTTTTGGAACATATAAATTTTGGCGTCTCCCCCAAGGCCTTCGAACAGCACCTAACACGTTCCGGCTATTGATGGATAAAATTTTGAAAGGATTGACATTCTCATCTGTGTTATGCTACTTAGATGATATCTGTATTTTCTCTGAGTCATTTGAGCAGCATATTTCCGATTTGAAGGAAGTATTGTGCCGTCTTAGAAATGCAGGACTAAAACTCGGACCGAAAAAATGTAAGTTTGCTCAAGCTAGTTGTATTTTTCTAGGGCATGACATTTCTCAATATGGTATAAAGCCCCCTAGCGCAAGAATTGAAATTCTTCAGGAGTACCCCACACCAACCAATCGCAAAGAATTGCAACATGTTCTTGGAATTTTCAATTGGTTCAAGAAGTTCATCCGTAACTATAGTGCGATTGCAAGCCCATTGTATTCATTGTTGCGTAAAAATGTACAGTTTCGATGGACAGCTGATTGTGTTAAAAGTTTCCAGGAACTCAAAGATGCACTTATGAATTCAGATTTTTTGGCTTTTCCCCGGTTTGATTTGGAATTTCGTCTTGCGGTTGACACGTCTAGTAAAGGAATTGGTTATATGCTATATCAGATCTACAGCGACATTCCTAAAGTTGTTCGGTTTGGTTCAAAGGGTCTGTCCAAATGGCAGCAATGTCCATTTTTATGCTTTCATTTGCTAGTTATTCTTCTCCATTTCTTCTAAGTCTTGCAAACTATAATGCTCAATCACATCGGTACATCATATTGAAATACAATGTGTCTCATGGGTTAATGTTTGTCGGTGTAGTGTCTGATAATCCACATGTGTATTGCGTGTGTGTATGTATGGATGTATGAATGGTCTAACCTGTGGCCACAGGATTGTGTTTGGTTTGTGTGTGGATGTGGCTATCAGGAACATACATCGGCAGAATATTAATTTACCATGTGACACTCTGACACTCTGTACTCCAGTTTAATTCAAGCTTTTGTAATTTCTACTTCAAAAACATACTTCGTACTTCATTTTATGTGATGTTATTTTATCTGCTGTCATTTGCCACTTCCAATATGACTTATGGTAAAATTGGTGTTCCAATTTTAATTTTAATGGCGGGGATGTTGAATACATATGTTATAAGCCATGTTGGAAATGGCAAAATGACATTAAGGGAGGTAACTCATGTATAGTTAGCGTCACTTTATGTGCCAAGCGCATGGAGTTGTTTCCCTTTATTCACGTTCATTTCTTGGCGCACTCTCGCATTTGGAAACGAACGGTGAAGTAAGGGGAGGCAACCTCTTAACCTGCATCGTGTATTGAGATGGTGTTACCTTCCCTTGCTGGAGATATATATATATATATATATATAGAGATGCTGCTGCTCTACAGGAGAGAGATGAGTTTGTATCTAGAACGAGACAAGACGAAATAAATATTTAAGGACCAGAAGACGTTTTAGTTTTACTAGTAGTTAGTATACACCCCGTACACCCCCCAAGCCCCCAACACGGGTGCCGTGTTTAGCGAAGCATTCACGCTCAGCTGTTTTTATTATTACTATTGAAAGCTTATAATGAATGCTCCGCGAGAAAGACCACGCGATTAGGCACATGATCAATTAATGGACAAACCAGGTCTGAAGACGTGATCAGCTGCGCGCGTGTATGCGTGTATAAAGATAACAAAATGACCTGAATTTTTTTTAGCAATAAAATAGAGAATGTAGAATTGTAGATAAGAATCGTCGATCACTGCTTAAATTATTATACTTGACGTGCAAAATTCTGGTACTGAATTATTATTGAAAATGGTCAAGTTTTATAAGGAATTGACTAATCAACCCCACCTGTCCGCCCAGCCCCCATTCCACCCCTTTAGAACATTGTCGACCGGCATGAAAGTCAATCACACACTTCACCCTATAAACTGGACTTACCGGAGTGTGTGAAAATAAATAATCGTCAGCTATTTATACAGATTATTTCAAAACAATTTGACTCAAAGTTGTTGCTGTCGATGTCAGTAACAACTTGTGGGTCATAAAGTTTTCAAACTAATCAGCTCTTTATTTATTATTTCCTTTAAATTATATTTCCATAAAGCCTCCGCATTCGTCTTGAAAGTGGTTAAATCATAGCCCTATAGATCGATGGCGCAATAGTCGCCTGAGCCAATGAACCAGAACGCGCGAAATTAGTGAATACAACACATTCCACGCTATAAGATCTGCTGTCTTCTAGAAAAGATGATCTAAGAGGTTATTGGTTATTAATAACTTGTCCGATTTTAGCTAAATATTTTGGAGACAATTTGATTGGAAATTATTGTCATGATCAGCCGGGCTTGTTTCATTCATATTGCGGCTGCCTTTAGCGCATTCAGCATATCAATGGTATTACTGGTATAGACTGATCAATACTCGCCCAAGCGTACATATATACACACGTGTGGGTTGAATTATTCTTGAACAAGCGAAGAATAGAGGGATTGCAGTTATGGCTTCACCGGTTTAGTTAGATCGCTTGAATTTATACCGATAGGATATTTGGATGGTCGATGTTTTATTTATTCCTTGTAATGACGTCAATCGCGTCATCAGCTATGGAAAGCGATGGTGGTATTCCAATAATATAATCAAAACGAGGCTGAGTTAAGTTTATTTGTGTTTTACAAATGGCTGCTATTTTGCGTATTCAACGTTGTCAGCAACTGCGATTTTCAGATTTAACTTGTCTTCATTGGAACAACATTTAATTGAGCATGGAAGGATAACTATACTAAGAACAGTAGGGCTATGTATATAACACATGGACATATATTTACTGCAATAATAGTGCCGAAAATGATTGCTTTTGACTACCATGAATACGGAAATGAAGAGACCAGACTCGTCAAATTCGCATTAAATGCTTTATTATCAAATTATTACAATATATAAATTGTCAATACCGTCACTGACGGTATTTGACGATATTGGCGGTTTTTAGAAATGAGACGATAAAGATAACAATAACAATAATATCGCGATTTTCCCGGTTTTATCGGGAAACCGCCCAGCTCTAATTGACAGTGTCTGAAAATACATTAGCCCATTTGATGACTAAATTTGGTTAAAAAAATCAAAATGTTTGCTTATTCAATGTCTATTTGCATCCCAAGAAGACTATTTTTTGAGAATTTACCACTGGAATGACTGGCTCGCTTATCGCGCCAGACATTCCATCAGTAAAATTTCGAGGATAATCTTCTCTTAGCCTGCAAATGGACATTACTGAAGACCACAGCAAAGGCCGACTTTGGCTGGCTTTGAGAAAAAAGGATTAAAATCAAAATACACAACACTCCCATGTCAGCCGTAATCAGTAAAGAGCAATCAGAGATTGTAGACCATTTCCACTAAAATTTCACTACATCTCAGGACTAAATTTGTGTACCGTCAACGCATTTCCACTGGACAACGCCGGCCAGTCAACCACTGGACCAACCGGCCAAGTCAACCACTTGACCACCCGGCCAAGATAACCACTGGACCACCCGGCCAAGATAACCACTGGACCACCCCAAGATGACTGAAATCTTTGATCAGCGAAGCAGCTTTCACGTACCAGATATCCAAAGACACAGACGAATTTGTATGAGACTATCTTCTGGCTTCAACTGTGATTTGTGTAGGCAATGAACATCACCCGGCTCCATCGCAACTCTGGCAAGTTCCCTTTATTTCTTTCTGATTAAATCTAAAGGTAAATCTATTTACATAATATAGCGGTGGATAAATGCTTTACACAGTCTACGTGTAATGTACAGCGTTCCTTAATGCATACCGCCTAGCTGACGATGGACAATCTAGCTGAGCTACCTACTTCGCTAGGTTTTTGCCTCAGTCGATAGCACTTGTGAGCGGGTGATTTTGGCGATGTATTTATAGTGTAGGTCCTTATGTAATTTCGTGCGATTTTTTTTGTTAAGAGAACTTTCACTTGATTTTGTGTCTCAAGGTTGTGAATCTTAAAACAATATGATGGCAATCTTTGGCTCCCCTGGACGAGCTTTTATCATGGCAATCCTTCCGTCTTTCATCCATCTATATGGCTCGCTGTCAACAATATTGTCTAATTCCTACATCTGTGGATGGAACGCAAGCAAATTTGGCATATATGCGCCCTTAATAAATTGTATATGTATTAAAATCTATGGGCAAATACACTTTTGCCAATACAGTTTGCTATTAGACACCAGATTAATATTAAAATTGAGGAAAGTGTTGGCATTCACAGTAGATGCCAACATGGTGAGGTTCGATTGGATATATTACAGCATTCAAAAGTTACAGGCCGTTGAGTTGATATCTCAATCAGCATCATCACCGTCTTTCACTACAGATGAGTGTAATGGACCTTTCCATTTTAGCTATGCCCCGCCCATAACTATCTAAGCTCTACCCACGTGTTGGGATTGATCGATCCCCAAATGCCCTAGCTATCAATTTCCTGCAAACTATACAGGGAAACTGTTGAATATTTTGTAACTAATTTGACTGGGTGCTGTTGCTGCCTATGTCAAATTAGTTTCAAAATATTCAACAGAATATTTATTAAATAGTAAAAGCAAACAATTTGTAGAACAACACATAGACCGTCTACAAATATGCGTTCGTGACGTACTTTATCGACGTCATTCATTATGATGTCATTGTACACATCACGCAGTTCATTATGCCATCATAGGATGGGTGGGTACTCTGGAAAGGTGAATTGTTCAACCATGTTAGAGTTGCTGCTGCAACTATCACTCAAACAGCTACATACTTCTGTGCATGAAATACTGTTATTCCAACAACCACATTTTCATGTGCATCCTCGTTTGCATCTACACATTACCAAATGCATTGTTTCATGTAGTTGATAATGAAGTGCTGGATCATATTTGCATTACCTGCAGATTGTTCAAGTTTATTGACAACATATCTAGATTTGAACATAGTGATCATGTCGGTAACAACATTGCCGAGATACTGAGCTTAGCCTGTGGTACTGCTGGCATCTCTCTGATATGTCTCTGCCAGATGAATAGATGATTCATTCAGGAATGTCCGTTCTTCAGGTTCTGATGCCAAGAAATGCTGAAAGTAAAGACTACATAGAACAATTAAAACAACAGTGTGGGCTTTTAGCGCTCGATACGCGTTTTCACATTGAGAATTTATGTTACATTTGTAGGTGACTACAGTCCAGTCTCTACCCAAGCTTGATCAATTCTGCTCCCCTAAACATATTTTCCCAATGTAGCCAGTATCCAAAACACAACATGAAAAAGAAAAAGAAACTGCGTCATGATATCTTCTCTATCAACCCACAGTTCCAATGCCATGTCGTACAACTGAGGATAAAGAGTCATTACAGTGACCGAGTCGCCTCCTATTACACGAATCGTAACATCACGTGTTCTCATGACACATGTGTAAAGTGTGCCATAGTCTGTAGAAGGAAATCTGATCAAAAACGCTAGTAGGTCAACATTGGTCAAACGGTTATTAGAGGAGAGTAAAGAATTAAATGTGGCCCATGATCCCACAACGTTGGTTTTATCTTCTCTTATTGTGCCATATTCGGAGCTTAAGGAGCCAATTACCCATGCCAGATCTGTCCTCATGTTCCAGTCTGTTACGTGGTCAAGTGTACTCAGGTTACATGCACCCTTTCTCTTTTTGGGCTCTGCAACTTACATTTTAACATCTCACAGCCACTGACATCATCTAACACTTGGATTTTGATGAACGATCAATTTCAATTGGTAACAACATGGATGCTCTGTCAAGATATGCAGACTGGTATATAGCGTTTGCCGTGCCATGGAGAGTGTTCATACCACAGGGGGTTGCTTCTAGAAAATCTATGTTGTATAAAGCAAACCAAACAAACATATCTTGAACCAGCCATGGAGGTAGATATATTGCACCCAAGGAGTCCATTTCCTTTCCAACAACATTTGCAATGCCCATTTCTATTTCTCTAACCTTTTAATAAGGAATAGCAATGCCTAATTTACTGATTTTCCACAAGTGATTTGGATCTTGTATTTTTGTGCACATCTAGAACTAAGCCGACGCTGTTGGGAGTTTCAAAGTGCTGTCTAAAAAGCACTATCCTCATTTGTTTTATATGACACTTGCCGATCGGATTCGATCGGATTCGTAAGGCGCCACAAAGTGTTTTGCCAGCAAGGATGCACTTTGATTTACAGACCCTTCCCTCCTTGTAGTTATAACTCGACCAGTGCCTTGAATTGCATGCTTACAACACGTGTTGAGCAATGCTGGTAGCTCGTACTCTGTAAACATCCATGAAAACGTCCAAGGGAAAGAAGTAGCGATAGCTCTCCTAAAGATTGCAGCCGCTTTCAACAGAACTTGTAAATTATCTTTCAAATCTCCGGCCATCAGAGCACTTGCTATCAAAATGGGTTTACGCTTTGTCGAAAATCCTGTTCAGGTTTTGTTTTATCTGGAGGTTTACTGAAGTGAATGTCTAGAATGTTGTCTAAAACCAGATGTTTTAGATATTTCTTGTACTGAGGATTCTCTGGCAGAGGAAACCCATATCCTTCTATAAAATGTATATATGATTGGTGAATATCATTCATATTTATTACCAATATGCACAGTAGGATTATTCAGTTCTGTCTCAACTGTGTCAATTATTTCAAGATCAGATAGGAGCCGACCAAACTTAACCTGCCATTCTTGCTTTGTCAATATCTCGCTTAGCCTGAACTAAACATGTTAAATGATATTTCATGGGTGATGCAAACTCTGTTTCTCTGTGTGCAACTCGTATTCTCGTAACCGTAATTAGTTTTCCAACCGAAGCAATAGACGGCTTCACTATATGGTTTGTGTAGTCAGTTGCTACACTGTTCATCTGACACATAGAACAAAGTTGAAAACATACATATTTCGACATCATGGTGGACGATAGATCTCCCAGCTTATAGTTAATTTTTCATGTGCAAAGTATATACTGTTGAGCATAAGTAGTAAATCTACGAAGTATTACGTAGAACAGAGTGCAATGTTATATATACAGTGTCTGTGCTGGCATAGACAGCAATAATATGGCGATATTAATGTTGTAAATATGAGTTTATGAGGAGCTGATTACAATTAGTATATTCCAGTGGGCAATTAAATGCTCAGAAGAGCAGTTGGCTTAATTTTCTGTATTGTCTGTTGCTAGAGGAATTATTTGAAAATCTTATCCTATAGGACTACGGCCAACGAGTTGTACTGGATCATAGAATGCATGGAAATATGTGTAATGATTACGCCCATGAATGTTGACATCGCATATGCTCATTGCGGCAGGGCCATATTACGATATGGGCGGAGGGAGCAAGTGCCCATGGCCCCACGCGTTAATTGGGAGCCCCGGCTGCCTGACCTATCTGCAATTGAGCGCTTTATTTTTTTAATGATATCAAACCATAAACATGTCTTCTACAGTGGTTTGAGAAATATCCATTTGCAGACCAAGAAAATACTATTTTTGAAAATGTACCACTGGAATGACTGGTTCGATAAACGAACCAGCCATTTCGGTGGCAAATTTTCAAAAATAATCCTCTCTTGGTCTTCAAATGTAGATATTCTATGAAAAAATGTTCCTGAACAAATTTGGGGTTTAAAGGTCCACCGAATTAATGAGTTCTAGAGTGTCGGCTCAAGCAATAGTTGTGTTTAAAGTTTTACGGCAGCGAGGTTAAAGATGTAATATACAGGGAAAATTTGTAATGCATGTGTATCTGTAACTGAGTAAATTTATCATTTATACATTAATTTATATATACGTGTTATCGAAACAAACTTGAATTGAATTGCCACAATGTGTTTTGAATAAAACTATTGTTCGAATAAATTGATGATGTATTTATTTATTTAAAAAATGTGTGTAATGACAATTGACAGAGTTATAAAATGACCAAATTCTTTCCATGACATTTGGAATGGCGACATAATTCAGGTGTCAGTCGCTATCCATTCGGTGTTCAGCCAACATTGCACAATTCAGTGCGCTTACTACAGTTTAACGTTAACCATAAGCCTATTGCGATTGGGTCTTTTCGTCTTTTTGTCTGTCTATTTGTTCCGGGTACAGGTTCCGGTTAACGTTAAACAGTAGTAAGCGTAATGCATTGTGGGATGTTAGCAGGAGACATAATTGTGCATGCCATAAGCTTTTTCCCATACTCCAGTTCAGCCTGTATGATTTAACTCTTTTAAGCGTAGGTGACAACAAGCTTGTCGTGCTTTATTGTCCGGAAAATAGGTTTGGACGAATGCGAGTGTGCATGTTAAACATCCGCATTTTCGGATAAATCCGAATAAATGGTCGCCCTGTAAGCATTGGTACCCTCGCCCCATATGGGGAAGCGGGTATTGCGATTTGGTCTGTCTGTCTGTCTGTGCCGTGCGTGCGTGTGCACGTGCGTGCGTGCGTGCATGCATGCATGCGTGCGCGCATTTAGTGTAATGTATGTCAAATGTTTAATCAATAACCTTCCATTACAATACAATCTAATGATTTTAGTACAATTCACATACGACCTATGCATTCGACTTACAGCAATGCCATATGCTAACCTTGCAAATCGAAAAACCAAATGTGATAAACCCCCATAATATAAGAAATATTATATTGCATACTTTGAAACTATATTACTACTTAAGCTGTATCAGTCAAATTAGTTTCAAAATAAACAATTTACTCACACGCGTGTCCTAAACTTTAGATTCCGAGTCTTCCGATTTCAAAGGGATAATCGCGTAGAAGAATAACTGGGAATGTTCTGAAACTGGGATAATTAGAAAGATGTCAAAGAAGAAGGTTTACCTGTCGAGCGTAAAAACATGACTCGCATTGGCATCTTGTAAACCTATTCAAACTTGATATTTATTAATATTTACTGATATTTACCAACAATTCTGAAATATTTAAAAATAAGAAATATTTAGCAAAAATGGACCTTTCCAGTTTTATTAGTGCCCAGCCCATCTCTAGCTAAGCTCCACCCACACCTCCCTCGTGTTGACGAATATATCTAGAGCTGGAGAGGGGAAATTTTCCATAGCAGCACATGTACCAGCTATAGGATTTTCAAGGAAAATTTCCAATTTGAAAATTATTTAATATCGCTACCTCAGAAATTCTCAAGATTACTTTGTAAATTCAGAATGAGTAACCACAGGCTACCTGTAGAACGTGGAAAATATGAAAATCCACTACCTCGAAACGAGCGAGTGCGCACAATATGTGCTCAGAACGTCCTTGGTGACGAATTTCACTATCTGTTTGAATGCCCAGCCCTTGATAGTGAAAGAAAAGAATATATCGATAAATATTATAGATACCCTAAAGATGAACCAACTTGTCAATGTTCGGAACAGATCAAAATTAATATCACTCTGCAAATTTGTAGATGTTATTTTTAAACGGGTGAACTGAAAAAATAAATTATATACGTTCTCTCAACACCCCCCCCCCCCCCCCGCCCCGCCCCCACCCCACCCAACTTCCCTCTCAACAAAATCGTAATCAGAGTGCCGAATCAAAAGTTATGTTTATGAATCGGTGGCGCTGGCTGATTTGTTGGCAAAATTCGGCAGAGTAAAAGCGCAAATTCACTACAATCCAAAACTCTTGTATGCAACACATGTAACACAACAATTGCCAATCCAATCGGGTGCGAAATCGACTAGTGGAAGCGAGGTCTTGGTCTCTCTTCTGTCAACCCAACCCTATAATGGTCATGTGCCTGAGAAAACGGTATCTGCAATGGTCTTACGGGACGACGATTTGCATGCATGGAGGGGGCTATTTTCTGGAAGCGTGTAACTGGAATGACCGGTAAGGTAACCGAACCGGCCATTCCTGTGGAGGTCTTTCGGAAGTGGTCTCCTCGTTGCGTGTAGATGTAGCACAAATTCCCAAATTCTTGATAATAATAATAATAATAATAATAATAATAATAATAATGATAATAATAATAATCTTATGTAGGCCAAACCGCCATTTAGACAAGTAAAATATTGTACTTCTGTTTCCCCTTGTGCCACGTTGTGGCTTGGGTGTAAATAAAGAAATTGAAATTGATCCATGAACTCCCTGACTATGAATCTCCAGAAAACTATACAGGTAAGCTGTTGAATATCTTAAAAGTAATTTGACTGGACAGCGATAAGTTAAATTAGTTTCAAAATATTCGACAGAATGTTTAGTAAATAGTAAAGACATACAATTTGTACAACGTGTCAAACTATTAAGCGTTTAAGACGGACTAAATCGAATCAATTATGCTGTAATTGGTTTTGACGCCATCCTACGCGTCACGTGGTTGATTATGACGTCATCTGATGGATGGATAAACTGCAAATGTCCATTAAATCTGCTTAGGGAATAATAGAAAATTAGGAGTATATAATATTCATTGAATTATATTTAGAAAAATTTACACATTCTTAATCTGCAATCTAGAAATATTGAACAGCTATTTGAAATATTTTAACTTTAATATTTAGGTATATAACGGTTTTTTAAAATATGCAATCAGCAATATAGAAATTTTAGTAAACCGCAATCTAGATATATTTAGCCTTTATTTTATAGGTATCGGGCCTATATGGATCTCTAAAGAAATATTTAAGCGAGAATTCAGAAGGAATTAGTTTAGAGAACAATCTAAATACTTTTTGAAAAATATTCATATAAAATTAAACAATGTTATAAAAAGATGTACACAATAAGGTATAACTTTATTCAGTCCTTACACCAATTTAAACTAGCATTATTTTAGTAGAAAATTATAAAATAGAAATATTGAACAATAATTAAACGTATTTAAACGCCGGTTTAGAATAGGTACTATACACAATAATATAGGAATTTTATTTTAGAAATATTCTAGCAGTAATATATGTTTATTTACGTGCCATATTCGAAATATTCTGTATCAGCAAAGTAATATTCAGCAACAATGGACCTTCCCAATGTTCGCTATGCCCCTCCCATCTCTAGCTAAGCTCCACCCACAACACGCCCGTGTTGGGATCGATCGATCGATCCCTGAACTCCATGACTATCAATTTCCAGAAAACTCTACAGGTAATTGAATATTTTAAAATTAATTTTACTAGGTGCTGTTGCTGCAAGAGGCGCCCAGCCAAATTAGTTTCAAAATATTCAACAGCATGTTTATTAAATAACAAAAATATACAATTCGTACACCGTGTCGGACTATTAAGCGTTCAAAACGCTATATCGAGCCATTTATGACGTCATCATTATGACGCCATCTTACATGTCACTTTGTTGATTATGACGTCATATGATCGATGGATAAACTTGGAAAGGTGAACTGAGAAACATTTATAGAACGCAGAGACTATTTTATCGGACATTTGAGAAGTACGCAAGAAATAACTATAAAGAATCGCCAACGTCTTACGGACATAGAGACAACAATCTAGAAATATATTCGATCGCTATCTTAAGTTAAAGGTGCATATTCACAGTTAAATTTCTGAAAATAAAATTGTTTAAATTACACACTTTTAGAGGGGTAAACGGTGAGCCTATATGTAATGAAGCGAAATAAATCTTAACATATGATGATCCCATTCGATATAAATTAATATAATTTTTAAGTTGCGAGATTGAAATAGAGGCACGGGCCTCTAGATCAATTTCGCAACTTAAAAATTATATTAATTTATATGGAATGCGATCATCGTATGTTAAGATTTATTTCGTTTCATTACACATAGGCACATAATTTAAGCTTATAAAAGTATGCAATTCTAACAATTTTATTTTCAATCATTCTGGTGTGAATATGCACCTTAAAGAACTATACAGGGATCCAGATCTAGCTATGTCACGCCCATTTCTAGCTCACTATAATGTTTATTAAATTGTAACTTGATCAAAGAGATACACTTCGTAAACTTGAATGACTTTTCAATGTTCGTGACGGAGCTAGATACGTTACTATGGTAGTATGACGTCAATCTGGGTACGAGGTAATTGAGTATGACCTCATATATATACTTGATCGGAGCCAGCCGTTCATAAATACCTAAACAACAAATATAAAGTGATATGTATCGACAGATCTGTTCAAGTGTACCCCTTCCTTGTCTCTAAAACACCCTCTCAGCTAGCGAATAATGTGTCGAACCCTGTGATATTCTGATGGACAAAACTCAATCAGCCAGTCATAGCTTTCGACACAGCAGACAATTCGATTTCTAATCATAATGCTGCGAAGTTCCACGTTCACATTAATGTTATTTCATCCTACTCCCGTGCTATATAAACAACTACATATTCGAGTTTTTGATAATGCATATGTACCTGAAATTGCTGGTAGGGAAAATAATTCCTATTTTTTAACCCTTTCATGACGGAATCGGCCCAACGGCCTCTGTAGTGGGATTGAGGAATCTCCAAGAAAATACTATTTTTGAAAAATTGCTTGTAGAATGACTGACTCGATAACAGAGCCAATCATTCCAGTAATAAATTTTCAAAAATAGTCTTCGTTTGGCATGCAAA
This sequence comes from Chaetoderma sp. LZ-2023a, assembly GCA_034401795.1. Taxonomy (NCBI): domain Eukaryota; kingdom Metazoa; phylum Mollusca; class Caudofoveata; order Chaetodermatida; family Chaetodermatidae; genus Chaetoderma; species Chaetoderma sp. LZ-2023a. Next base: position 37,700,995 of record CM067361.1, on the reverse strand, counting down.
TTGACATTCAGTAAGCAAATATTTTGATTTTTTGAACAAATTTAGTCATTAATGGGTGACACTGGCGAACAAGCAGATCCATCAAGCTATCGACAGATAACGCTTTCAATTTTGAATATTAGCCCACTTAAAGAGTCCAGCGAGAATATACCGAAAAGCTTGATATTATAACCGAATCACAGCCTGCCTTTCGGAAGAAATCGGCAACACCCGATAATATCCTTCATCTGTATATTATTAAAAAGCTTATGTTTGCATAGAAAACGAATCATTTTGCTGCTTTCTTGATTTCAAATAAGCCTTTGATACAATAGGGAGAAAGGGACTATAGGTGAAACTTCACAAAAATTATACATATATTGTAGATGGTATAATGTTGTCTTTAATATGTACACATCAATTAAATCCTTCATCAATCCATAACAGAAAAGATTCAAACTATTTCTAAACATAAAACAGGCGTACACCAAAGAGAATACCTGCCCTCTTTGCTATATTCTAATCCCTTAGAAGAATATCTTCAAGAACGCGGAAATCACGATATGACTATAAATAAAATAGCCTGTGAAATTTTAGACATCTTTTATTTGAAATCTTCTGTTCAAAATGAAGGAAATTTCAATTTCCCTTTCTCCGAGATCTAACAATACTCACCATTATATTACTTCTGATACAAGCTATCTTGGATAGCTGGCCTTAGGACTCTAGACTTAGTAAGCCTTACCGGCTCCTGCACCTGGGTACCCGGCTCCCAACAGCCGAGTACCCGTTTCCATGAAGCCCATATTGTTGGCATAGCAACCAAACAAGAGATACCCATGTCTTGCTTCCGTGGTGCTGGGAGGCAGGGTCCGTAATAGAATGGTGAGTATTGTTAGATCTCGGAGAAAGGGAAATTGAAATTTCCTTCATTCTCCTTCGATCAATACTCACCATTCTATTACTTCTGATATACACCAGATTTAGACAGTAACCTGGTGGGAAGGGGCAAGCCATCAATTGCTACTTTTGCCATTTGGAGAAAGAGCTTAGACTTAAACTTGACAAATGGAGACCTAAAAGGACCATCAAGTTAATGGAACCGAATCACATTCGCATCACTGCCACCCACCCCCCCCCCCTCCCCCCCCCTTTTTCTCCTAAGAAAAGGGCGAGAACTCACGAACATGCATCTCGCCTGAACCACAAATATGCTAAGAGGGTTAACTGCTCTTTGCATATATTAACCTGGGAATGAGCATGAATATATAAGATGAATGAACATGATATATACACATGATACAAAAAACTCTCAAACTTGAATTACCTCATGATTATTGGATTCCAGACGTGGAGCCTTCAGCCAATCACTTGTCCGGCCATCGGTGACACAATCTGGTTGACATCCTCTCGCTTGACCATGTCTGCTTCTTAATTTTAGTTTTACAAATGCCAAAAAGGGAAAAGTGCAGTGTGGTCGTTTAACTATCGTTTCAAAACAGCTAAAGCGAGAGGATTGGCGGAGTCTGACACATCCCTCAAATAGTAATCCGTGAAAGAGGACTCACTGTGCCATTGTGCAACAGCCACGATGTCCTCTAACGGAACACCATTGTAGAGGGCAGTCGAGGCGGCTATTCCTCTAACATCGTGTGCCCTTGCGGATTGCACCTGGTGCCCAGTCGCAATCTCATGGGTAGTCTGAATTCATTCGACTACCCAACGAGAGATAGAATCCATGGATGCGGTGCCATATGACTTCTTATAGCAGATCCACAGATGTCTATCATTCGACCGTAACGAGTCTGTCCATTTTTTGTACTTAGTCAAAGCATGGACTGGGCACCAGACACTGGCATCACGATCAAACCTAGTTAGTTTCGGTATAATGATCGGTTTGCCGGGATATCTCAAAGATTGAATCTTTGATATAAACTCTGCTCTTGGCAGTAGACGCAGACCCTCTCCGGAGACAATAAATCGGTCTCTCTCTCTGCCAAAAGCGCATGGATCTCACTCCACCTTCTTGCTGAGGAAGCTGCCAATAGAAAAACTGCCTTTAGAGTCAAATGCTTTAGACTAGCCGAACACAACATTTCGAAAGGGTGCTTGGCCAGTACATTAAGCACCAAAGATAGACTCCAGGCTGGAATGACTACCGGTTTTCTCGGTCGGAGATTGCTCATTCCCTTCACCATCACATTTAACTGGGCTACCTCTGAACTATCCCTGTTGGCTAGACAAGGGATAACTGATGCCAAAGCTGACTTGTATCCATCAATTGTGACAGGAGCTAGTCCTGAATAGAACAGCTCACAGAGAAAGTCTGCTATTTGCTGAATAGTGGACTGAAAGGTATCAATACCATTTCCTTCACACCAGTCTGCAAATTTGTTAACCTTGTTGTTATATTACTTGAATGTTGCCCTCCTTCTCGCAGCTGCGATGAATTTCGCAGCCTGTCGAGAAACCCCTTCCGATGTGGAACGTTGTTTGATAACATCCACGCAGTCAATTTGAACATTTCAGGATGCTCGTGTAGGAAGCGTCCCTTGGCCTGGGAGATTATGTTCAGTATCTTGGGTAACTGCACTGGATTGTCCACCAGCAGATCCAGAAGATCCATGAACCACGAGCTGCTGGGCCAAAATGGCGCTATTAGCAGGACCAGACACGGTTCCTCTCTGATCTTCACCAAAATCTTCGGCAGAAGAATGGTGGGCGGATACGCCTAAGCGTGTATCCCTCTCCATCTTATCGCCAGAGTGTCTGTATCGACGACATTTGGATCTGGAATTGGTGAGACATAAGTCATGATTTCAGCACCTTCCTTTGTGGTGAACAAGTCCACATTGGGTTTGCCCCAATGCTCGAAGATCCTGTGAAGAACTGAAGGGTTGAGAGACCATTCTGTTGGCAGAATCCTCTGTCTCCGAGACAAAGCATCCGCCAGAATGTTCAATCGCCCAGGAATGTGAGCTGCTTTCAAAGCAACTGAGTAATTCATGCACCATTGAATCAAGTGCCACACCTTCATACATAGTGTGGGTGACTTGGTCCCGCCTTGGCGATTTATGTATGATACTACTGTTGAATTGTCTGACCGTATCAATATTGTCTTGCCCTTGACTTTTGGTAGAAATTGTTCCAACGCCAGTTCCACTGCCATCATTTCCAACAGATTGATATGCAGCTGGCTCTCTTGGAGAGTCCATGTGCCCAAGACCTGGTGTTCTCCCAGGCAGGCCCCCATCCCTCCAGTGATGTATCCGTGTACACGGACAGCTGGCGGTGGGGTAGGTGCAGCGAAACTCCGAATAGGAGATTCTGACGCTTTTTCCACCATACAAGATGCTACATTAATGGCTAAAAAATTGGCACCAGCTTTGACAGGGGTTCTGTTATCTGTTTCCACAGAGACATCAGATACAACTGGATATGTCTTCGCATCAGAGCAGCGTACGGGATTACATGCTCCATGGAGATCATCATGCCCAGCATCTGAAGAAACCGCCTCACCTGAATGTGGTTTCCCAATCGAAAACTCTTGAGAATGGCTAACAGAGACAACACTCTGGACTCTGACGGGTAAACCCAGCCCTCCTCGAGATCAAATCAAATCCCTAAATAAACGAACTGTCGTTGAGTGGGTGTCAACTCGGATTTTTCCTTGTTGACTATCCAGCCTAGATCTGAAAGCAACTTCAGAGTCAGAGCAGTATCCACTTTTAACCTGTCTGGCGTGTCTGCCTTGATAAGCCAATCGTCTATGCAGGTGTGAAGCGCCACATTCTCTTTTTTGAGAAACGCTGTCACCGCAAGGACGACTCTGGTGAAAACCCGTGGAGCTGTCGACAGGCCGAATGGGAGGATTACAAACTCCCACACTTGATTCTGAAATGCAAATCGCAGAAACCTGTGACAATTCCCGTTCATTGGAATGTGGAAATATGCATCTTTCAGATCGATCGATACACACCACATTCCCTTCCTCAATCCTGCCATTACCGACCTCGGAGTTTCCATCTGAAACCGAGGCATATGGATAAACCAATTCCATGGTCTGAGATTGAGAACGGGTCTCTACCCCCCCCCCCCCCCCTGTGCTCTTTGGGACAAGGAACATGTTTGAATAGAAGCCTGAAATGTTCTGGTTTGCTGGTTTTATTGCTCCCTTCAGAAGCAAACCTGACACTTCGTTTTGAATGGCTTCTAACTTGTCTGGCTCCCTTGGAACGGGAGTCCGGACTTGTGCCAAAGAAAGAGTTTGTGGTGGAAAATCCGACCACTCCGGCATGTACCCCTGGGATAACCATCCTAGGACCAGACTGTCTGACGTCACACCTCGCCAAGCCTCGACGAAACTCATGAGCCTTCCACCCACTATAGATGCATTGACGCCTAATGCGGGTGTCTGGCTCACGATCCGCTTCCCCCTCCCCTCCCTTGACAAGAGAGAGAGAGAGAGAGAGAGAGAGAGAGAGAGAGAGAGAGAGAAAGAGAGAGAGAGAGAGAGAGAGAGAACCATTTTGGTCTTGGCTTGACCGATCTAACTGTCACCGCTGTTCCTGTCACACAGGTGCGGTCTAGGCAGATACGAAGGGAGCCTTCGTACCCTCAGGTACGATCCGCTCCCTTCTTTCCGCCCTTTGAGGACTTACCCTTCCCCTTGCCCTTCCCGCCTCTCGGGCGATCAGTGGCAACATTGGGGTGGGTAGGAGCCTCCACAACCTTCTTGGCCTTCTTCGCCGGAGGCGGTTGACATGACCCAGTAGAAGTAGAAGAAGCACTAGGCTTGGCTTTCGCCTTGCTTTTATGCTTCTTCTGCTTCTTCGAAGGTTGCCCAGTTAGCGGCTTGGCCACAGCCCCTGGTACGTGCACCTGTCGCACTAGCTCCAGCTGCAGATTCACCGCTAACTGATTCTGTGTGATGTTGGCGGTGTCTTCTAAGATGGCCCACGCTTGGCCACCAAATATGCTAGGGCCATTAAGGGGCATCCCAAGAAGATGCTCTTAAACGGCGGTAGCCGGACGCATATGGTCATGGACCATCTGCCTCCTAGACCTTGTCACACGTGCCTGCACCCTTGCCAATGCGTCCATAGACAGCACCAGGCCGTCATTCACACACGATAGCACCACAGGTGGCACAGTATGGCCTGCCCCCGCTTCAGCCCACACCGACTGAAGAAGGCGATAAGAGTGATTGACAGCACTCATTGCTGCCCTCACCCCCTCACCGCATAGGGTCAGGACTTCATCATGGTGCACCTGGGACTTGTCCACCAGCGCTGGAGCAGGGCCACCAGCTCCAGCACTCTGGACTCCCAGCACCCAGCGATCATCCTCAGTGACCGCTGGTACAACACCATATCTGTCGTATTGCCCCCGCGGGATACGACATCTCACCCGCACCTCCCTGGAAGTCGCAGGGAGCTGGCCCTTGGTCAGGAGCTGTTTGCTATAAATAGCATCTAACAACCCCATAAACCTTGGATCCAGTCCAATAGACTGGATCCGGGCTGCGGGCAAGATCCCCATCCTAATCGATGCAACCGACGGACGGGGTGCATCCTCTTCGGCCGTAGCCAAGCCAGAGCCTCCGACCAGTCTGTCTCCGAAGAGGACACTCCCGTGAACATATCACCCGTTTACGTGCTCACGGCCCTACCAGCAACGGCCTCCCGGCTAGGAGCCATTGCTGTTATGCCAGGAACTCTGGTACCGTACGGTTCCGCCACCACCCCATGCAAAACACCAGTCCATGGGGTAGGCCCGCGCGGAAAACCGTGCTGACCCGTAGTGGTAGAGAAACCATGGCCATACATGGGCGCCAACGGCACCTCATGCATGACTGCTTGACCAGGCGAGATAGGTGCATACCATGCCTGGCCAGCCACACCAGTCACCGTGTTGGTTGGCGACAAACCAACCAGCATGGGACCGGTGCCCGGTCCCAGGGTGGCCTCAACCATGGGCGGAGCCGCTGTCCTGGCTTGCGCCTGACGGACTGGCCACCGCTACTGGACCACCCGAAGGTGGCCGCAGAGAGACAGAACCCATCAGGCCGAGCCCGGCGGACTGCCATGGAGCCATCTCATATGGACAGGGTACGTACCAAGCACGGGAAGAGACTGCTCTACAACTTTCGGAAGCAGGGACGACACCAGCGTAGGAAGGACGCTATGCAGGAAGCCGTGCATAGCAAGTCCAAACCACGCCAGAGGTGCCATCTCTGCAATCTCCAATTGCAGACGTGGAACGCCTCCGGGGGCCAAAACGGACGTGCCATGATTTAATTTCGCACCACCTGACCCCGCGTCAGACCCTGCAAAGTCCTTCTGGGAAAAGAACTTGACCATCATATCGGACGACCACACTGGAAAAATCGTCACACCTATTATCAAGATTACATTTTGTACATTTAAAGCAGACATGGACCTTGAACATGACATTGACGAACTTATGGCACTCGTCACATGATGGCGGGGTTGGCTTGGCCTATAAATAAGCACACACCTACAATAAGCAAGCGAAATGAACAGGAATGGAAGGCAACAAATAATTTTCAAATAATTCGACGATAAATTAATTGTAACCCTCCAGCACCGCACCCCGCAACGTTACATCAAAGATCGCATTGATTATGATGACAAGAACGAAGCGGACAAGATACACCCATATACTGATCCTGAAGGATGTATAAACGGAACCAGGAACCATATCGCATAGCATTTGGGGGTATATTTACTAAACATTATAAATTATACTCCTAACGAAGGCCAAAACGATATGTGAAGAAACAACAATATGGTACAAACTGCTGTAAAACATGGTAAAACCGCAGACCACACATCTTACTCAAGAATTTTGAAACCACCGATCATTGCAAACAGATCGTGATAACACGAAAAACTTGAAAATTCCAAAGTTTTTCTGGTACCAATACAGTACGCAGCACCCAGAATCAGATGCGCAAATTAATGAAACATTTTCTTCACATAAAAATCCGAGATAACTCGGGTGTGACGTCACCTGCTCGGATCATACGGAGAACGACGTCAGCCGATTTTCGTGTTAAAACACCGTATAGCCAACACCTTATTTCATATCTGCCGAGCGCCTGTTGGGGTTAAAGGAAGGCGACCAATCTGGCATATTTCCTTGTTAACACACGTCCCAGAATCGGGGTAAGAAATTGGAACATGCGACACAGACGAAATTTTGAAGACCTAAGTCTTTTAACCATGGAATAACATGGAAATATACAACCTGGATATTATCGGCTCCATCCATGGTAATCCAAATAATCCTTAGAGAGCGAACACAAAGCTATCACAATCACAGAAAAAGACTTAGAAAACTTTAAGAAAGCTGAGACTTCCAACTGCAAAAAAGCATCTAGCCCTTGTTGCTATGCAAACAAGAATGAGCTTCGTGGCAAACGGATACTCGGCTGTTGAGAGCCGGATACCCGGTTCCAGGAGCCGGTAAAGTTTACTAAGTCTAGAGTCCTAGGTCCAGCTATCCACGATAGCTTGTATCAGAAGTAATAGAATGGTGAGTATTGATCGAAGGAGAATGGTGACTCCGACTGAATTATTTTAAGACCAAAAGCACGGTGTTCTCAAAGTGAAAGAAAAATATATTGACAAAATTCCAAATCGGTGGTCATGAGATAGAAATCATAGTTGAATACCCGTTTTAGGCGTGGGCTTTACATATAATGGTAACTTCTAGGAGTGTAGAAACCTGAACCAAGGAACGAAAGCTATGTATGCACTAATTAACCATTTAACACTCATATCAGCCAAAATGGCTTCTTTAGAGCGCGAAAATCACGCTCTTGAGAAATGTCCATTTGCAGACCAAGAGGGGACGATTTTTGAAAATTTAACACTGGAATGACACTGGGGCGATAACCGAACCAGTCATACAAGTGATAAAATTTCGAAAACACTTCTCTTGGTTAGTAAATAGACATTTTCTATGAGAAAATTGAAATTTTCTTGAACAAATTCAAGGGTTAAATGGTTAAGAAAGTAAAAGAAAAATGACATCCCATTAGACTGGTTCACGGGTGGGGCGAGGGGGTGGGGTGGTGGCTACCGCCTGTTTTGCAGCCCATTACGTTAAATTGTGTTCTTAGGCTTTATAATAAAATTGGGTAGGATAATGGAAGGATATATTTATAGAATGTCTCGCCCCGTTCTAGCTAATCTCCGTTCCAGTTGTACGCGCATTTCAATATATTTATATATAGCGAATCCTGAATTCTAGGAATCCAATTTTCAATGTAGGGAAGCTGTTGAATATTTTGAAATTAATTTAGGGTAGCGCTGGGTAAATATAATGAGGGTGTGCTATGGAAATGGCGGGGTGCTTTGAAAATAAGGAAAAGATGGTATTCCTTTACAGACTCATTAATGACGCTGTCTCTGCAACTCTACCTAGCAGGTACTTAGCTGAGGTGAGTGGGAAGCGAACTATGAGATGGAAGAGTAGTATGCCCGTAGGATGGATGGGGTGGAGTGACTGATGCACCCCGCTCTGTCCTCTCTAGCCACTCATCACCCAATTATTCGAGAATGAAATTTCATGAAAAGAGAAAAAGTACAACTTTGAAAAACTATAGTAACTTAACAGCCAACAGGTGATGAATATATACACATCCAAAAATGCAGAAGAAGCCATCTGGGCATCCATATTTGAGAATTTTCCTTGGGAGGACAATCAAACCCCCACCCGCCTGGTAAAAGACAACACCCCACCTTCCCCCGCATCTGTCACCCAGCCTACCGGTCTGACGATGGCAGCAACAACTCCCAGTCAGATCAGTTTCAGAATATTGAACACAATGTTCATTAAATTGTAAATCCATCAAAGACTTGTGATAGGTACATTTAACAGATTTTTCTAGTTTCGTGACGGAGTTATAACGGGCCACTATGATGGTTCCATCAGCCTACATGTGACGTAAGTGATTATGACGTCATATCCTTAAGCGACATATTGGATACCTCCATTAGTTTTCTCTCGGCGTATTTAGGAAGAGCTCCTAGAGTCAGAGTCAGATTCAGCACCAGGTTCAAAAGCTCTAGCGGCAGGGCGCAGTGCATCATGCTGGCCACAAAATTGTTGGAAACCATTCCACTTCCAAGGATTTGTTTCATCAAATGCAGTACTAAGGGCACCATATGCTAGAAGTGCTTGTTTTAGTACTCTAGCAGCGTGTCCACGAAACTGTGTGAAAACTATCTGTTCACCAGAAGGCCCCTTCATATATGCATATCTATATCCTTCCAGAGTGGATCCAACTGGGAAAACCGGACTTCTGCATATAGAACCAGAACACTGATTCAATCTAACATTACGATAATTCTCGCTATGTGCCCGGGATTCTAACCCTTGTAAATAGTAGTCGAAGTCAATGACCGCATGCACTTGAAAGGCAATAGACATACTGTTAATATATGCAGGACTGGACCAGCAATAACGAGGGTTAAATGGAGGGTCGTCCAAGTTCATACCACTTGTATATTGCAAAACCTCAACTGGATAGTTATCAAAAAGAACATAACGGAGGTCTAATCTCACATTCCCACTGGACGATATGTCAGGAACTCCTAGGGACTCTGCTGGAACACCCAGGCGACGAGCATCAAGGAGTTCCTTGTGGAAAATTGTGACATAAGACGCATCACCTTGAAGATTTTCACCCAGCAAGGGTGGACCTAATAACACCCCGCCAAGTATGTCCGTGTAAAATGTCGTCGAAAACAGAAAATCATGACTACGGGTACCAATATGTGTTAAACCCTGCAATTTTCCGGTAATACCCGCTCTAGCCTTGTATTCATTATTGTTGTATGTATTCGAAAACTCAGAGGAAACAGCCTGATGCTGGCAGTATTCCGTACCAAAATTATACCGTGAATCATTTCTGAACTGGTAAAATTCTATTTGTTCTCCAGACGGACCTTTAACATAGCCAAATGAGAGACCGGAGTAGCCTCCTGCGGTGACAGTAACACCAAATTGCTCTTTTTGGAGACGTTGTCTTTCAGCTTCTGTATTGACGTTTACTGTGGGATTGACCTTAACCCTCCAAAATCCACTGGCCTTTGATACTTTCTCCAGCTCTACAAGATAGTTGTTGAAATCAACATCTCCCTTGACCAGGAAGCAGAGATGCCCTGCTGTTACGTAGGCTGCACTAGTCCGGGTCTCGTGTGCTGCAAAAGGTACATGCGTTTGGGTGATATCTCGTCGAGCGAAACCTTGCAGCTGTAGAAGACCATTGTCAAATACAATGAAGTTTCCACGTACCTGAAAGGATAATTTGACTATTATAGAATGTTACATGAATCAAGACTCATAATCGTACAAACTGGATTCTATTGTTTGAACCAAAGACTAGCTCGATATTCAGAAGATATTAAGCAAGAGACTGTGGTTAGCAATATTCACTGGTTAGTATAGACGTGAGCATGGCTTAACAGTGCTCGTGGATTGACGATTTTTGTGAGACATGCATAAAATGAGAGGTGCAGGTTAGCTAGAAATAACCCGTTTCGGGGATGACCGATTTTAACCACGTGACTCGTGCGAACTTTCGAAGCGCATTGCATTGTGGGAGCGTTTGGGGGCAGTGTGTATTAAAATATACACTTACCCTACTCATATATTAGATACAAATAAACTGAAATAAACTGAAAATGAACGCTAAATACGCATTCCGGGGGAGAGACTGACGAACAGTATTAGCCGCCGACGATCTTTCAGCGCTGACATTATTGCCAGATTTTGAAATATAATTGTTGAGTTTGCTTCACAAAACATGCATCTTAAATGCATTATTTATTTAAAACTAAATTATTAAAAACTATATTCTAATTATGCAGCTTTTTCGTCATGGCGCGTAAAGCGGATTTCCTAAATAGATTGACGAACAGTATCTTAAAAGCATAAGCGCCGTGAAAAGGGTTTCTTTTGGGGTCCTAAGCAGAAAAAAGGGGCTTGGAATGTTTTTGGGGAAAATTGGACATTTAAGCAAATTTAGGGGAGAGATTGACGAACAGTATACGCACGACGGCGCTATCAAACGTGTGTATTATTGCCTGATTTTTCAATGAATTGCATTGATTATATAAGGGGGGGGGGGGGGGCGTTCTCCAGCGCATTTCAAATAAATTACTTCAGAAAATCGTGTATTATTGTCTGATTCGTCAATGAGTTGTGTTGATTATACAGGGGGAGCGTTCTCCAGCCAATTTCAAATAAATTATTTTAAAACGATCTTAAATCACATGAAATGATTGATTTTTAAACATCAAATAGCTAGAGGATGTCTTAGGAAGACTTGAGCCAAGAATGACGAAATTTCGACAATTATTTATTTATATATTGCCATAGATAGTTAATAAATAATAATGTGTGTTTGGGTGGGGTGTTGTTGCTGGTGGGGAGGGGGGGGGGAGAATAATCAAGCTTTCAGGAATGACTGTTCTGATGGGTCATACCATAATCCTGTGATGTGTAGGTGTCTGTTTTGTAAATAATATATATGTAGTGTCCATGAATGGGTGGGTAGGTGGGGTTGGGGGGTTACATATTCACGAAGCATACCTAACGTATACCTTGTGTAAAGTAGACAATCAGCTATGGCCCAATCACAATGCTGCATTTGTTAGTTACACTTAATCAATATGCATGTTCCTATGCTTAAGTATGTTTCATGACTCCAGCCCGGGGCCATAAGCTGCATGGGTGGGGCAAGGGAGATTTTCGGAGAAGGCCAATTCTGTTTAACCCTCAAATTCTCAAAGAAAATTTCCATTTGCAGACCAAGACAAGACCATTTTTGAAAATTTACCACTGAAATGACTGGCTCGGTTATCGAGCCAGTCATTCAAATGGTAAATTTTCAAAAATATTCTTCCCTTAGTCTGCAAATAGACATTTCTCAAAACCACTGCAGAAGTCATTTTTGGCTGATATGAGCATAAAACCATACATTCACGTGCATTTGTTTATGCCCGCACGATCGACTGGCCCCAAACAGTCCCATAGTGCAATGCGCGCAATACGCGTTAAAAAAAAAATGGCGGTATCTGCGTCACGGGTTATGGGTGCGGAATAGATTGAAATGGATGCGATCTATCAGTCAAGTATATTACGTCATAATCAACTACCCCACATGTAGACCCACGTCAATCATAATGATGCAGAATTCTCCATCATGAAGATAGAAATGTCCCTCAAGTGTACGAATTCACGAAATCATCTGTGTCTACAATTTAATAAAGATTCTGTTAAATATTATGAAAGTAATTTGACCCAGTCAAATAATTAGTTTCAAAATATTCAACAGCTTACACGCATTGTCACCTTGAAATGAAGGAAATTTCAATTCTCCCAGATATAACAATGCTTACCATTACATTACTTATTGATAACATCTACCTTGGAGGGTGTGCTCTACGACCTTTAGACTTTAACAGAAACGGTTACCAGTTCCTGGAACCGGGTGCCCGCCCCAACATATGAGCACCAGTTACCATGCACTCCTTTGAAGGTTTCTTTGCATAGCTTAAGCAAGAGTAAATTACACATGGTTCGCCTCCGTGGGGCTTGGAGGCTGGGTCCGTAATGTAATGGTGTGTATTGTTAGATCTCGGAGAAACGGAAATTGAATTTACCTTCATTCTCAATCATTCAATACTTACCATTACATTACTTATTCATAACACCAGATTTTGAACAGAGACCTGGTGGGAATGGGCGAGCCAGAAATGACCTAAGTACCCTTAGAGAAAGAATGAGACCAAACTTGTCAAACAGTCCTTTTCAAAGAGAACTAACACGTCTTCTGACCGACTCACATTCACATAACCGCCCATCCAAGCCCACACCCTTTCTCCACCAACACGAACATATAAAATGAAGGAACATGATATATAAACATAATACAAGAAGCAGTCAAACTTGGATTACCGTATGAAAATTTGATTCCAGACAACGCAACAACCCTCACCATGGCCCTCATGACATGGAGTTGCACTCCTCTCACTGACCATGCCTGTTAAGTCTCTAGGATTTGAGCAATAAAGCTTTAATCGGAGAAGGAACAGTGTGGTCTCACTAGCATTGGATTAACTGCTATAGCGAGTGGATTGGCTGAGCCTGACATATTTCTCATATAGTAGTCTGTGAACGAGGACTCATATTGACAGAGTGCAACGACCACGATGCCCCCTAACGAGACACCATTGTATAGGCTGTAGAGGCTGCTATCTCCTTACCGTCATGAGCCCTGACACATTGCACCTAGTCCCCGGGAGCGAGTTCATGGGTATCCTGCATACACTCTACTACCCAGCGCGATATAGTATCCATGGATGCTGCGCAATAAGGATTTTTATGGCTGGATCCACAGATGCTTATCATCTGACCGTACCGAGTCCATCCACTTTTTGTACTTAGGCAAAGCACGGACCAGGCACCATGCACTGGCATCATGATCATAGCGAGTCAATTTTGGTAAAAAGATTGGTTTGCTGGGATATTTCAAAGAGTGGTTATTTGAAAGGAATTCTGCGCTCGGAAGCAGTCGTAGACCTTCTCCAGAGACAATAAATCAGACTTTCTTTGCTGAAAGCACATGCATCTCACCACGCCTTCTGGATGAGGAATCTGCCAGTAGAAGGTTCGCCTTCAGAGCCAAATGTTTTAGGCCAACCGAACCCAATGGGTTGAATGGATGCTTGGTTGGCACATTAAGCACCAAACATAGACTCCAGGCTGGAATGACTACCGGTTGTCTTGGTCAGAGATTGCTCATTCCCTTCAGCATCACGTTTAACTGGGCCACCTCTGAACTATCCTTGTTGGCTAGACAAGCGATAAATGATGCCAAACCTGATTTGTATCCAGCAACTGTAACGGGAGCTAAACCAGTGTGGAATAGCTTACAGAGAAAGTCTGCTATTTGCTGAACAGCTGCTTGAAAGCGATCGAACCCCTTTATTTTCCACCATTCTGCAAATTTGTTAAACTTGTTGCTATATGGCTTGAAGATTGACTACTACAGACGAGTCAGCCCTGGCTAGCCAAGTCAAGGCATCCACCCAGTCCGGCTCTGAAGTGGATACGCCTGTAAAATATCACCCATTGATGCATCTACAGGCCAACCAGCAGTAGCCTCCTGGCAAGGAGTCACCGCTGGAAAGCCATAAGAACTGGTACCATAAGATTCTGCCGCCACCCCGTTGAAACCAGTCCATGGTGTCAGCCCACATGGAAAACAATATAGACCATGTGATGGTTTCAGACCCGGGGCCGAACACGGACGCCATGGCACCCCATGTTAGCCACTGACTTAGGCATGATAAGTAAATACCACGGCTGGCCAGACCCACCACAGCAGTTGGCAAGCCAACTGTTGCCGGACGGGTGACCAGTACCAGTGGAGCCCCCACCACAGGAGGAGTACCTGTCATGCCATGCACGAAGCCAGACAGACAGAGGCCGGATCTGTCCAGGACAGAAGCAACCTCCATACACTCCTCCCACGGTATCTCGGGCCACCACACTCTCCTGAAGAGGCAAAGCAGCAGAACCCGATGGGCCGAAGCCCAAAGGGAGCACAAGTGGACAATACGAGATGACACCCCGGACAGCCTGACCAGTAACCTGCCCGAGGACAGGACCCATCCCAGACATGGGAAGATAGTGCAGCCCCATCTTTTGGATAAGCACCAACAATATAGTGGGAAGGACGCTCTGTAAGAAACCTTGAATAGCAGGTCCAAACCACACCAGTGTTGTCAATACCGCTCCCTCCAACTGAGGACGCCAACCACCTACCTGAGCCAAACCAGGTGGAATGCGATTTGATTTGGATTTGCCTGACCACACATCAGACCCGGCCACATCCCTCTTACCATTAAATCTTTAAACCATCCTGCACATACCAAACACCTATCATCAATATTACATGTGGAACACGTGTAACAGAGACATGGTCCTTGTATACAACTTTGATGAATTTGTGGCATTTGCTACAGGAAGGCGGAGTGGGCACAAGCAAATGGAAGGCAGACAAATAATTTTCAAATTAATTAATTAATGAATTAAATAATCAACCCGCACCCAAACACGTTAACGTGCTATTAACAATCCCTATAGCAGGCGAGAGAACGTTAAAGCCCGAACTCCATCATAAATATCCACAAAAGGTGTAGAAACAAGGGCCTGTGGCGCTCACCTGGAGCATTAGCATCTGAACCATTTGCATTTAAATAGATATGATGGATCATTTCAGGAAAATCCAAGATGGCCACCCAAAAAAATTGCCAATTAAAATTGTGAATTGATGTTCTAGAGTCTACCATGATAGGGTCATTCTAGCTATTTGGTTGAAATATGTCAAGCGATTAAGGAGAAGCAACGTATTGACAATTCCTGGTAAAATTTTCATAAAATCTAAGATTTTCACCCAAAAATTTTGCAATCAAGTTTCTGAATAGAATTTCAAGAGCCTACCAGAATAGAATCCATCTAGTGAAATTTGTTTGAAATATGTCAAGCACCTGAGGAGGCATAGCAATTTGACATTTTCCGGTAAATTTGTCATAATATCTAAGATTTTCACCCAAAAAATTGATCAATCAAAATTCTGAAAAGATGATCTAGAGCCTACCACCAAAGAATGCATCTAACCAAATTTGGTTGAAATATGTCAAGTGACTAAGGAGGAGTAGGATTTTGACCATTTCCAGTAGATTTGTCATACAATCTCAGATTTTCACCCAAAAGATTGATCAATCCAAATTCTGAAAAGATGTTCTAGTGCTTACCACCATAGAATGCATCTAGCCAAATTTGGTTGAAATATGTCAAGCGCCTAAGGAGAAGTAGCCACTTGGCCTTTCAGGCCAGGTGAGCTAAAATGGAACAAGAGACCATGTCGTAAACATTCGCACTAAATTGAAGAATAATTTCCCAAATCCACTTAAGTAGTAGGGTCGGAATTAAAATGATACCACAGCCCTCAATTGGCAGCCATTCGGCGATCCGTGGCCCCCACCACCCTATCAATCCCTGGGGTATAGGAATTTGAGACAGGCGATCGTGGTTGGTGTATGCCTCTAGATGGAGATGGGACTGTGTAGGCTCAGACAAACACGTAGTCTCTGCCAGAGTCGCATCGGCATGATGAGTATACCCATAGTGTCTTCCATCTACCTTGACAACGCTCACCTGCTAGGATGCTAAAGTGCTTGGCATTTGCACCACGGCAGACTCTGGCATGTTCACATGTTACGCAAAGAATCTGGTGCTGAGCAGGTGTCTCCAGTAGACAACCACGTCCTACCCTCTCCACACCATAGAAGTGGCAGACAGACGCGATCTCTTCACGTGGGTGAAAGCGGTCCTAAATGTTTCTCCGCAAGGGGTCGACCCAAGGATTGTACTGGGGGTCATCACGGAAGTGGGCCCACTTGGCATCCAATATCAATGCAGTCTTAGCGCCCTGTGCCACTGCTGTAGATGCCAGCACGAGCAGTATGATGAGAATCCTGGCTATACATGAAGAGTTAAACTGAACAGAGTGAACCCATCGAGAAATATCTGTGCCAGATCGAGCCCTGTTCCATCCGGATCAATAGTGATCTTCATCTCCTCAGGGGCAGGGGCTAGCTGCTTCACTCTGCCACCGGCGAAGAAACGTAGCTCTAGGACTATAAGAGTCGTTTGCGGGCTAGTTAGTCCAACTTGCTGAAGCAGTTTAACAGCACCCTTGGCTTTGGAGACATGTGACACACCATATACCCATAGGATGCCCTCCTGGAGGTTAACAGCTTCTTCTGGTCCATCGAATGGACGACGCAGCAGGACCTTTCCACCTGTAACCCCGATCCGGTGATCCACCCTCGTCAGGGAGACACCTTCACCTATGTAGGCGAGGAAGGGGATCCCCAATTGTAGAGCTTTCGAACTGTCCCATCCCTTTTCACAACAGTGGAGAGGGGAGTAACCTCTATGTCAATGACTGTGGGAGGCCTATATAGTGGCAACCATGTTTGCCAGTCACCACCAGGTCCAGCGCGGTACCACACTTCATTCTTCTCAAACATGAACTGCAGGTTTTTTGGCAGAGTCAATAGAAGACCATCATGTGTCATCGGGAGGGGGGGGGGGTCGGCATTGCTCGAATAGGGTTTGACCAGATGAAAGCTGAGGTCGTCATTTAGGGTATTGATGTCTGCCTCCTTTGTATCCGAGACCTCAATTAGCGGCTCGAGGATGTACTTCCTCTTCGTGAAATTGTACGGAAACATGATCTTGCGGCCATCTATGTTGCGACCCAGGTGTTCCTTCGACACGTCCTTGAGGTCTGTGAGCAGCTCCACCCCATCACCACCAATGGGGTGGAGTGAGAATGCCTTTGAGTTTGCTTCGTACTGTAGGACGAATGACTTGCCATCACTCTCTTCTACCTTGGCAGCATCAACTGCATACACATCTGCCAGGTCAGCAAGACCAGTCGAGTGAGCAAATATGGGTTCCATAACCATGCTATAGGAGGGATTTAAACAGGAGATATCACCAGGACGATTGTCCGACTGCTACTCTCCAGTGGTGAGAACGTAATCTCGCCCTCTCTAGAGGGGAGACGGGTGGTACAGTACTGTGTAGAATGGGTCCTCTTCGAGGTGCCCCAGTGGGGCACAACATACATACACACCGATGTGCTACATCAACCTCTGGGCAGTGCACACAGCAGATCACTGGGAGAAGTCGGCTGGGACGTGATAGAGTATCTCCCAGGGGCCAACAGCAACCTATGGAAATGTATTAGTCCTAGCCTGTTCACACCTGTAAATCACCTGTTTGACAGCCCCTCCATTAACATATATGCCAGCACAGATGGGATATCGTACGCCCGTTTATAGTTTACACTCTTATTACTCATTGACCTGATGACCACATGAAATCATACCAGGAATATCTGACCTTTGCCGAGATAATGAACCCGATCCCCTTCATGACCCCTGCACAGATAAAGGCCTTTATCTATAAAGGCGGAAGAGCTGGCATCAACAGGCTTCCAGCAAGGCAAGGAGACGAAGGAACAGTGAAGGTTCCCAATACTGGCAGGCCCTCCTGGAAGAGAGTAAGCAGGTCGCAGGAGTCTTGACAGAGGTCATCGTTTGTGACAGGCCTTCTGCAACCCCCGACGATGAGCCAGATGTCTTCACATACGACGATGAGCCAGATGTCTTCACATACCTCGAGGATTCATCTTTACACTGGCAGGCCCTCCTGGAGGAGAGCATCTCAGGAAGCACTGTAGATAGTGTGCATCATGTGGATGATGGTATCTCAGGAAGCACCACATACGACGATGAGCCAGATATCTTCACAGACGAGGATGAGCCAGATGACATACAGTGGGAAGAGAAGTGTAAGACCAAGAAAGCCACCCAGCGGCGGACCTACTATCTTGGTCATAAGGTGACATTCCAGATGTCACGTCTCAGAATGTTACAGGCACCCGGCATAGGGCTGGATGACCACTTTCTAAGAGACATCTGCCTCGACACTAAAAAGCTGGCATGGTTTGCCAGGCTCTCCAAAATGAACCCTTCTATGACTCATGAGCAGATTCTGCAGGTGATGCAGGTTTAATCTCCAGGTATACTATGGCAAACTCAGAGTGGTGGAAGCAACCAGACCTATACCCCTCCCTGACTGCTGACGAGGGCATTACCATCCATGTCTGGCGACTCCAGCAGATAGATGCCATCAGGCAGAATCTCGTCTATGAGGCAGAAAAGTACAGCAGAACACGCAGGCGATATAAGACAGCCTACAACGTCCTCGCACGTACAACCACTGCTGTGGGTGTGATTGGAGCCAGTGCTGGTGTGGCAGCTGTGGCTACTCTCCCTAAAGGCTTGGGTGCAATCGTCGCCATCCCGCTGGGTGGAGTGACACTTGCTACCACTGTCTTGGCCACTGGCTTGGTTGTGGGGCAGTGGCAGATCACAAGGAGGCTACGTAACACTGGCACAGAGTATGCTACAGACTATCGACGAGTCTGTCAGCAAAGCTCTCGAGGATGGACAGGTCACCGATGAAGAGTACCACCATGTATTGAAGGTCCAAGCCCTGTACCGCACGGAGAAAATTAAAGTGTGACAGCAATACCTCAAAGCCTCCGGTGGGCGGGTTGATATGGAGGAGCTAAAAAATGAGATGTTACGGCGAGGTCGCCTCGCTGGTCCCTGGAGTCGAGACGACTACAAATAGTGTGCTGCCTGTACGGTAGCTTTAAGAACACCAGTATAGATGACATTCCCACTGAACCTCACGACAGTTATCCGGAGCCAACCGCCCCTCCTGGGTACACCCTTGACTGGCCTGAGAGGTCAGTTGTCTGACATACCAGAGCTAACACCGTTCTTCATCACAGTGGATGGATGGTCTCGAACCAGCTTCTCCCTCAACTCACGACCGCTGACCAACCGGCCCATCACCATCAAGGATGCGAAGCAAGCTCATACTTGGATGGCTGCTCTAAGTCTCTTATACTGAATCAGCAGCTGAACTTTGCCGTGTGGTGTGCCTTGGCAGGATGTGGAGTAAGTTCCACCCTGCTTCACTCCTATTCTGGTACTCCTGAAGCTGTGCTCATCGCCAGCTGTCTCAGATTCCACGTGTACTTCATGGTGTGACGAATCCTCCATGAGCTGGGTGCAAGCCTCACTGATACAAACGACTTCGACCCACAGCTCAACAGTCATAGCGTCTCAGCGGCCAGCAGACTACAGAGAGAGTTCAGCGCTCACCCAGACTATCGGTGGCATGGTGGTGACAACAGTGGTCTAGGGGTTATGTATGGTGACCTGAGACGTGACGACTCAGGATTCCTCTATCGAACACCCCGATGAGTAGGCCGTCAGAAGACAGCGACATTATCGTTTGATCCAGACTCCTACCCTGGAGTGCTGGTGCAAAATATGCACATCACTGGCTTGCGGCAGGACTATCCAGATGTGTGGAAGTACTTTATCCCACACACCACCTCAGGCCTCACACCAGCAGGGATCGTTCGGATCAACCAGTCCCTGAAAGCACTGTGCTACTGCCTCCTTACAGCACAGACCAAGCTGCGTCATTCCAGAGATGGTGTCAGTGGAGCAGAGGTCCAGGCCATGTTCATCAGTCTCGTTGAGGATATGATCATCGTGGCAGACCCCAGTAGTCTTATTGCTAAGTTCCAGCAGGGGTTGCAGAAGGCCCATCACAAACTTGACTTTGCTATTTCACCACACCTATGGTTAATTCCGAGCAACATGATCGTGAACATCGAGGACCTCAGGGGCTATAACAACATGATAGACGAGTGGAGTTCCCCAGGTGTCCACTTCAGCTTCAACACTGATACCAACGCACCTACGTGTAGTATGGGCATGGCAGCACATACAGTCATTCTGACCCTGACACTGCAGCCAGTCAACACGATGCTTCCCATGGCAGCTCCACATAAAGGCGATCCGACACCGACACTGCAACCAGTCGACACTACACCGCTTCCTGTGGCAGTTCTATGAGTGCTGTCAGGCCTAGCTATCGTGGTGCTCAGGATCAGCCTACTCCGCTGCTAGCAAATCAGCTATAAGTCTATCCTGACTCTCTACCGTAGCAGTGGAGACCATGGTGACACACTGAACCAGCTTGGCATGCCCTACAGCCCCTATACACGCTGCCAACATGCACACCTAAGGGCTGGATGGTTCCGCAGCGCATCTTTTTTCCAGCTGGTAGTATCGTAGAGCCTTGTTCAGCTCTGAGTCAGGTGAGGCCATGGCGGTCTGTAACTGCTGGAACACATCTGACAGATACTCCCGGTCCTTATAGGGTAATCGATGAAGCAGATCTGTCCCTTACCAAATCCTAGATAGTGCTTCACAGCTGTCAGCTCCTCTGACAGCGCAGCACCGGAGAGCTGAGCGAGCTCATCTGGTGTCTTCTTCTTGTAGTCCTTCAACTCCCTCCAGAAGACATCATAGTACTTCTCACATAGCGTGAGCCTGGACATATTTAAGATGTCTGAATAGAGAGATGAATATTCCTGAGTACCAACCCGGACACCTGGCAGATGCAGACTGGGAAGATCTCATTAGCACTCTCGACAGGGGACGCAGACGTTTAACAGCATTGTATACTCAGTGCTTAAACAATGATGTCAATGGTACAGATCGTGAAGCAACTACCTGAGAGCCAGGCGAGTCTTCAGAAGGTGGAGAACCTGCTGCGAACCAAGACACAGAAGTTACTGACCAATGCAAAACCTCTGGCAGTCCATATCGCCAGTACCGTGGCGGCGAATGTGGCCGTGGTGAAGATGACAGGTGGAAATGAGGTTCTTCCTGCCGCCACTGTGGCTGTCCTCAGTACAGTGGTGACTGGGTTGGCACACCCCATCCCAAAGATCGCCATCAGCAGTGCCTCCTACACTGCCACCGCCAAGATCATGGGTGAACATGTTACACTAATGGAGGCCGCGGTTCTAGGGCTAGGAATGAGTGCAATGGCTGAGATCATCGTCGCCTACGTTTAAAACCTCTGAATAGTGAAAGATGGATCACGAGACCCCTGCAGCATATGAGGCATGGCGTGCCGGAGGGCGGTGTGTAGCCCATAGTCGAGCACGCGGACTGAGGATTGCCAATGCCTGGGAATGGTGGACCGCCTGCATAGAGGGCCAGTACCTTGAGCACTGCTACCTAATCCCTTGGCCGACTGCGTGGTCCTCCTATGCCCAACTATTACGCTGGGGGTATGACTAGTAGGTTTAAGCTGTCTGTATATAGCACTATGCCTTTGGCACTCACAGCCCTAGAAAGCAAAGAGCTAGGCGATCTTGCTCACATGGGCGAGGAACGCCTCGGTTCAGAGGATACTGTTGCCCCTATCTCCTTCCTAGACTTCGACGAAGAGGATGGCTTCGACGATGAGGATGGCTCCGACGATGAGGCTGGCATCATCAAGGTTATTGCTGAGGCCATTGCTGAGGAATGCCTCGGTTCAGAGGATACTGTTGCCTCTATCTCCTCCCTAGACTTTGGCTATGAGGATGACTTCGACGATGAGGATGGCTCCGACGATGAGGCTGGAGTCATCAAGGTTATTGCTGAGGCCTTTGCTGGGGCGTTTGCTGAGGCTGTCCTCGCTACAGTGGTGAGTAGGGCGGCCGACACTGTCTCGGAATAACTCACCCCATCCCAAAGATCACCATCAGTGGTGCCTCCTACATTGCCGCCACCAAGATCATGGGTGAACCTATTACACTAATGGAGGCCGCGGTTCTAGGGCTAGTAGGAGGTTTAAGCTGTATGTATATAGCACTATGACGCTGTCACTCACAGACCTAGAAACCAAAGAGCTAGGCGATCTTGCTCACTTGGGTGAGGCACGTCTCGGTTCAGAGGACACTGTTGCCCCTATCTCCTTCCTAGACTTCGATGAGAAGGGAGACCCGTGGGAGATCCGAAGTACCATCCCAGCCCGAGATCTCATCGGGAACACTGATACAGTAGGACAATCGGCCATTAACAAGGCTAGGACTGTATACAAGGGGATGGGCATCATGGAGAGGGCGACGATGCGAGGTATGCTCGGAGTCGATGAGGCAGGAGCCATCAAGGTTATGGCTGAGTCCTTTGCACAAGACCTGGTTAAGGATCTCCTGAAATCGCGGAGCTCATTCCAACAGGATGGAGAGAATCTCAAGATAGGCACCATCGGCCTGAGCAATATCACTGTCGATGGCAAAAAAGGTGCTACCGCCAGCCTCCAGCTACCAGAGGTGAAGAAGTCAGGGTTTTTAGGTTTGCCGTTTAAGACCACAGGATAGTCATGGCTTCCCGTGCATGTATCATACAGATACTGGATGTACTAGACACTGTGGGTGCTGACACAGGCCTTCTATGCTATCTTCTCAGCTGCTGCTGGGATTTCATGCTTGATGCCTCCATCACATCCTTCGCATCTGCCGGAGGTGCAGGATTCCCCGCTCTGCAGGCGAAAGAGCTGGTGCAGGAAGTACTACCGTTTAGTCTCCCAGATATAGACGAGGCCACCGCTTGAGGACCTTCGTCAGAAGCTTGAGGAACTTCGTCAGAAGCTTGAGGAACTTCGTCAGTTTCGTCAGAAGCCTGTCGCTTAAACTCTTTCCACTGAGGTTCAGAGTCTAGGACTCTCTTCATCTGGAACTTCTCATGGAGGATCCAGCTTTTCCATGCGTGACTAGCATCTGACTTGTGAGTGGATTTGATAAGGTAGTCCTTGTAGTTATCTGGTAATTTCAGAAATGCTGGCAGATTACTGGCCAATCTCCTGTGCCCTCTTTCGTTGAAGATGTGCTCAACAGCCTCCTTGCAGCCAACAGTGAGCCCCTCCTGAGTACCTTCTGCATGACCGGTGTCGTGGCTCTCCACTACAGCAGCACTGACCTCCTCCCTGAAGTAGTTATTTGCTCCAGTCTGGAGGCTATCCAGCATATCTCGCTCTTCCTGGCTGGGGAGGCTAAATACGCCAGCCCACTTCCCGACCATTAGTAGATCTTAGGGTTCGACCCTCGCCCTTTGTAGAGCTAGAATAACAGGACTGTTGGTTTGGGCCACAGGTAGGTTGAGTGCCCTGCCCTGGGTGCTGTCAAACTTCTGGTAGGGTATCGGAGTCAGGAGTTCTTTTGTACTACGAGCTGGCGCTCCCTCCTCTATGGTAGCCAGTATCTCCGCATCAGATGGAGGTGTGACCTTGGCTCGCTCGTGGATAATGTTGATGTCAGGAAGCAGTCCTCAGACCCTGTCACAGTGGGACAGTGCACGCCCTGGCTGTCATGCTGACTGTCGTGCCGACTTGTCCTGCTGCCTATAGACAATCTGCTGGAGATCTTTACCGGACAAGGCAGGCATTTAAAACCTCTATATACACGGACCTTAAACATGCTGCAGTATGTGCAACATCAAGATGGGGCCGTTGAACCGGCGACATCGCACCGCACTGATCCTCGGAAGGACCGCCTGATGGTCATTCGACCCAGTATACATGATGAGAACACATTGTCTGCTGCTGGGAAGTACATCGACTTCAATCTCGGCACAGATCCACGAGATCAAGAGCATGACACTCGAGTTCAAGCTTCTGAGCACAACAGAACGGACTGTAGAGCTTCCGCAGGTTCTGAACAGGTGGGAGATTGTGCAGAGCAACAGCACCATGGAAACCACCTATGTGAACGATGAGTCCTGAGTCCTAGGTCCACTGGCTCATGGACCAACCTTCTATGCGAAGGGAAAGGGGTACTACGCTGCGGGGTGCAATGATGGGTTCTCGGAATTCGCACTACAGGTATGTGTCGAGATGCCCATGGCAATTCCACTCTTAACCCTCCTTGAGAACACACACGTGAATCCGGCTGCCATGCAGGATAGGCCGTTCCTATGGGTGTACACTGAGTGGCTCGCAGATGTGACGATGAATGCTCCAAGACTTCATGTCTGGCATGACGAGAATGACCAGGAGCTGAAGCAAACGGGTTCCCAACAGGGGATCATGCATGTGGAGTGAGAACACCAGCAGGTTCAAACCACAGCTAGCCAATGCGTAGAGCTCACATTGCATCGCGATGTATCGGACTGTGTCGCTGTTGCAGTCCTGGTTTTAAGGGAGGAGTCATCCAGCAGGTGGATACGCTAGACGACTTCAAGCTTGTGATTGCTGGGACCAATGTTCTTGGTGAGGTACGCGAGCTGGCTGATTGCCAACTCTACAGACAGAGAACTAAGTCATATGTGCTTCTGCGACTAACCAGTGGAAGCGATGACCTCGAGTCGGCACTCGAGGGCCATCACCACCTCGGGGGCAGGGACATCCCACCTAATCATGGCAACTGGCTCAGCTTCAACATCGGAAACATCATAGCTGGGACTTGCTCATTAGGTGTGATGGTACTTTACTTTGGCTATGCTAAGGTATGTGTGTCGAACACATCAGGTTTTCAGCTTGAGCATTCATAAGCACGACTCCTGTCATCACAGCTGCAGCTGCCACCACTACTATAAGCTCTGCACTCTTCTGACCTGTCGATGCTTCATAGTCGAGTGTTGGCTCAGATATTTTTACAGCCTCATAGTACTCATTAAGACTCTCATCTGCCTCTTTGATGCTCTGGTTGGCCTGAGCTTGGAGCTGTCGTCGGCGTGTCTCCCTCTGGCGCATATGCTCGAGTGCTTTGCTGTACTAAAACTTCTGCTTAGGCAGCTTCTCCATTACCTGGTTATGACACTCACGCTCGACCTCTGCCACCTTTTTGTCAGTCCCCAGTTCGCTAAGCCACACGCGCCCGCATTTAAGATTGTGGATGCCATGCTATAGACTACAGTTTAAAGCTACTATATAGCTGTCCCCCAGCGACGGATCTCCATAGCGATGTATGAACCAGAGGCTTATGAAGATCCAGTCAAGGATATAGATGAGGAGGACTATGAGGAGGACTATGATGAGGAGGATTATGATGCAGACTATGGTGTCGGTGGTGAGTATGATGATGTAGAGCCTGGATCCCGCAAGCTAGTACACAGAGTGAAAGGAATCCATCGCACTTACGTAAAAGGTTCTATCGGTCCGCTGGCAGCAGTTGGGGCTCTGATCACTCTGTTCACTATGAAGGCTGGTGAGATGATCCGCAAGATCGCCAACAATGCTCTCCATGGTGTGAAGAAGATTTCTGAAGCCATACCAGCCATCGCCTCAGGAGTAGGTACGTTCTTTGGAGTCGCAGGCCCTTGGCTACCATACGTTGCCATAGCACTCGCGGCCACCTGGGCTGCTGAACATTTAAGCCATGCTATATAAGGATGGTGTCTCTGTACAACCTGGTCAAGACACTTAACTTCCAAGGGTTGGTTGATAAACTACCGTTCAGTGCGGATCCAGCAGAGATTAGACGCCAGTGTATGGAGTTGTTTGAGGAGGTCTTCAGTGATGGTCGAATGAATGACGGCTGTCTGTTCATCTGTTTAGAGTTCACCCAGGCCGTGCATAACAGGACGGGAGTGGATGTTAGTGATGAAATCACCCAGGTCGTGCATGAGAGGACAGGAGTGGACGTCAGTGATGAAATCCGGGAGCTTATCAACTGCCTTTCTTGAGGAACTCTACTATTAGCCTGGTGGATATTACCATGAGCCCCCTCAACTACTCGAGGCTGCACGTCGCAAGGGCAACAACTTCACATTGGAGACAGTTAGCCAGTGACTCAGCTGCCAGGCGATGTGGCAGATATACAGCCCTCCTCCACGGCACATCAGCCATGCCCTTTTCGATTAAACGGTCCCGAACAGAGTTCAACAGGCATATGTTCTATTCCTTCCACATGACTCGGTTGATCATAAGACCTACAAGTATGCCCTCACCATCGTCGATGTCGCCAGCAGGTACAAGGCTGCAGTACCGCTCACAGACAAGTCAGCTGGCCAGGTGGCCCAGGCATTCCAGGGTATCTATGAGGCTTCGGAAAATCCCATCCAGTGGCCGGAATTGTTGCAGGTGAGACTGCAGCCCTCATGCGGAAACACAGTGTGGCAGTTAGGCGAGGCGAGGTAGGGCATCACTGTGCCCAGGCTAATGTTGAGTGGTGGAATTGGAATCTTGCAGAGAGACTGTTCCCACACCAATACACCCAGGAAATGGCAGCGCCGAGTGAATGTTCTAGAGTATGGGTGAGAGGGCTGTCTGCTGTGGTGGAGAGATCCAATGCCGAGGTTACTAGGCTAATCGGGAAGAAGCCGGTAGAGGCTATCAGACACTCTGCTGTTGCCGGTCACAGCTTTAGAGGAGCGAACAAGGGAGAGGAGTGCCTACCACCTGATGCTCTGGTTCGGTACCTGTATGAGCCTGGTGAGATGGAAGGTTGTCGACGGCGTGCAACAGATCCTAACTGGTCGATAGATTAGATGTTCACAGGCTTGACAGGTATGTGGAGGCGGAGGGGCGGCCTACACTGTACTACCTGGCATGCCAGCACGGAGTGCCTAGGCGACCATTTGTAGTAGAAGAGCTTCAGCGGGTCCCTGCAGACACACAGCTACCACCACCTAGGGTGCTAACATGATACTCGATGGGCTCTGTATGGACACCATCTAGTGGCACATGACACTTATCATAGTAAGTGGAGAGTTCGCGGTTTTCCTGCTCATATGTCACCATACCCTAGTTGCGCATGCATAGTCCTCGGTTTTTAGCTCTGTCCACCCCGCCATGTAGGGCACTGTAGAACCTCTGCCAAGAGACCTCATTCTGCCGCTTTGACATTCCCTTTGCCAAGCACTTACTTGCAGCTGCGCTCTCCACGTAGTAGCATTTGGAGCAGAGAGCGATGCCACGAGAGCCTTCGAACTCCAGCTTGAACAGTCCCGGACTCCATCCAGACCATTTGTCCCAAGCTAGCAAGTCCTGCTTATGAGCCTGGTACTCTGCTCGCATCTCAGGTCGAATGACGTCGTCGAGGTTGGAGCTTGCTATGGCGATATACGCGGAGTCAGTGTCCATCTGCAGGTACTCAAAGCTGTCATGAGCTACGTAGCGATCGAGGAAGTCATAGAAGAACTCCAGCATTCGCAGCTTCGCGAGCTCATAAATGGCTGTCCCCACCTGGAAGGGCCTTCGAATAGTGATTCTCGGCTTGCGACTCTGGAGCTCGTATGACTCACTGATCTCCTCGAGATGTTCGAACCATGCACTACACAGGGCTTTGTCTACCACACGTTCATCCTTCATGAAGCTGGTGTTGCTATGACGTTCTAGGGCCTCGATGAGCTTCCCGTAGGCACTATTGCTGAGGAGTTTGAAGAGATCTGCCAAGAGCGCCTTGCTCTTATCTACATCTCCCAAGTGGCTGGCCTCCGTAACATTCTCCAGGAACCACTCGAATGGGCGCTTGGCCTCATAGTCTATGGTGCAGCATACAGCAGTGATCTCCAGGCCATGGGTTATATACCAATTGAGTGTCGGTGTGTACAGCAGCCGCTTCTTGCCAGAGAGGGCACCGACCAGCTTCTGGGTGGTGGGACGCTTCCTCCCTGTTCGCCCTAGATATGCCAGCATCTCAGAAGAGATTGCCTCTACTGGGATCGCGCGGTTATAGAAGAGTGGAGGCATTTCCTCGAACTTTGCCCACAGAGCAGTGGGGACCTCTATATCCACCTCAGCAAACCCAAACCAGCTGTCTGCTAGGAGAGCCTCCTTAAACCTAGCTACACCACTAGCACCGGACCAATGGCACACTGTCTCCTTACCACATGGCATCTCTTTGGCCATCGTTGACAGGTAGAGAGCATTTGCGTCGTAGCCAAGTAGACGTTGGCAGACATGCTCACTCTGGTGGATTTGAGTCACACCGGCCTTGTGGTATCTGGTGAACATGATGCTGGAACTTCCAACAATAGCACCCTTCAGCATCTCGTAGGCTTCCTTGCCCAGTGAATAGAGGCTAACATCCGGCATGTGCTGAGTGGTTCCACATAGGAAGTACTGCAGTGACACACCTGGGAGAGATACTGCGTCTTTGAGGATGTCTATTTCTCATTCTGTGTAGAGCTCCCGCATCCACTCTAGGGCTTCGATGAATGGACTGACGTCCCGGTTGTTGTAGTATCGCAGCCAGTCAGCGAATGTCCTTATCCCATGCTCGCTGAATGTCTGGTTACACTGTTCCCACTCTGATCGCGTCAAGAGGTAGCCACCCTTGAGCTTAGATGTCCATGCTGAGTAGTCAGGAAGCACTGGATAGTTGAGCTTCTCATGTGTGTCAAACCATTCATATGGGAACCAGCTCTTCTGCTGTGTACACCCGTAAGCTTTGACACATACCTCGTATGAGACTCCTGGTCTGAGGTAGTTCAGCACATCGAGAAACCGTAGCTCAGGTGTTATGAGGAACATGGTCTGACTAGCCTTCTTGGCGACTTTCACTGTACCTGTACTGTCAGTAAGCTCAGCGACAAAGTACCTCTTGATGAGGTTCAGGTCATACTGCCCAGAGTTGAACCTCAGTACAGGCACTTGGTCACACCACTCGTTGATCAGTCGCTGCTGTTGCTTTGGGAGCTTGTCCAGGTCTGTCGGTATGTACTGTGCCATAACCCTTGTCCAGATTAGATATGTTCGCTGTTGGATCACCAGCATGAACTCTCTGATCAGTTCTTTGGGGTCAGGATTGCAGAGGTGAGTGGGCTCACTCATGCCGCCATCTAAGGAGCCGCCAACTGACACAGAGATAGGTATGTGAGTACTCTCGATCGTGAGAGTCTCCGTAGGATGAGTCTTGATACCATCTAGGAGTGATTCGAAGTTGTAAACTATGAAGTGTGGGTATTGGACAGTCCTAACTCATTTAGGGACACTTGGACAACGTTTTATACAGCACTCCCACTGTACCAAAAGCGTGCATCCAGATGCTCTCAGGTTCTCCTTTCTCAGGACGGTCTTGCGAAATCTTTATTTGGCATCCTCACCTCGCTGGTGTTGTGGACACCTGTGCCAATAACAGCTATGGAACTGGTAAACGGTGTTGGTGGTCGGATCATAACCATCTACAGGAGCACCCTCGACCCAACACTCGCCACAGTGCCCACACTCTACATGGTATATGTGTACGCCTCTGTTTCTCGACTCATACTCGATCCAACGAGTGGCCGCTGAACTGGATGGTTGGGGTGGATAGAAGGCTTTCTCATACGCAGACTGTGGCGCCTCACCTTCTCGCCAGGACACACGATTGTTGTTTTGCCACCTGTACAGTGATCAGCGTGGCGTTGAAGATTGCATGCCTGTGTAAACCTCTGCTGTCAGTGACTGCAGACTAGTGTATGTGCCAGCTTGGAGATGTTCTTGATGTAGAAGGCATGGTGGTCCCACACTCTGATGGTCATGGTGTCACGGTAGTAACCCGCTTGCCTGATCATGTGCCATGTACCCTCTTCGGTTGGTTCATACACGCGAATCCCGATCTTGGCGAATAACTCTACCTTGTCCAGCTGATCCAGCGAGATCTTGCGGACATCAAGTACTGTCACTGTCTTGCCGTAGAACTGTGTGGCAAGTTCTCATGCAGGAGCAGTACTTCTATCAGCTCTCGCTCCTCAGTGGACTGCTAGACATCTCCAGAGACACATGTTGTCCCTATAGGTGTCGAGGGCAGTGATATTCTTCTTCTGTCGTAGCCAGTCTGGGAGGGGGCCTGTCCCAAGCAGAGGTTGGCAGTCGATGACAGCTCTGACCTCAACGTTGATTGATCGAACAAAAGCCCTCTTGGTGTTGAGTCAGTCGATGTTGTCTGTGTCGATGCGGGCTTGCTCTCTTGCTGCCACCCAGTCCTGAGCTGCTCCTATCATGTTCAGCCACGGGCTCCCTGGATCATTCTTGTGGAAGAGCATCACCCTACCGTCTTCGATGTGAGGGATGCGATAGGTATGGGTGTAGCGGAGGTAGAAGGCATTCTGGACAGTCTGCTGGATCTTTTGCATGATCTGGCCTGTGAGGTCTCCTTCTAGACCTCTGAAGAATGTCCAGCGTACTGACTGGTATCCTCTATCCTCTGTTTCCCTTTCGCCGAGACGCTGGTTGAGAATGTGTTCGCCTTCTCGCCTCATGCTCCGGGCTAAGGGTTCAGACCTCGGCCCCCTCATCACTTGCTTAGTGATCGTGCATAGGGGAGCTAAGCGCTCCAGTGGATGGTCCGCCATCCACCTCGCTACAGTCTTGGCTCACAAGGCAGTAGTCACCTCCTCATCCAACTGACGAAGCTCACGGATCCGCTGCGCTTTCTTGTGGGCATTCCAAGGATCATCTTTGGTAAGCGCTGGAAACCTTCCCGTCTTCATTGCTCGGGAGAGTCGCTTCTGCCACTCCTCGGCACCGACCTGTCCGATCATTTGGAGCAGGTCAGCTTTCTTGGCCTTAGAGGCTACTCTTAGGCCGAATTGCTTTGCAATAGCACGAAGCTGTGCAACAGTAATCATGGTACATATCACTGTGGATACCTGTCTCTAAATGGGCGTTGACCCTATTATGTGTGGTGATCACAAGGCGATCAGTACCTGGAAAAACCTGTGGGTGGTCTGTCATGTCGATGTGATACCGATGGTGACTATGTGTTTGTGTGAGATGTGCTCGAGCTGATGTGATATGTGGGTGGGAGTAGTGCGTGCATTGAGAGGTTGGTGGGCGAGGGATCACTGCATTTCTTGTTCCCACTCTTGTTCCAACTCGATAGCAGTATCCACATCACTTTTCTAAATAATTCATATACTTGAAGAGTTTGTCCAACGCCATCACAGTCATCGGATAATGTCCGCGACACATAAGGCATGTTAGTAGAAATGATGAGCAGAATGTTGGGATCCCTGAGCTTCTCCATTTCTCAAGATTTCGATCTGCATAGTTGCCCATATCACGCAATGGTCCGGGTACCTTTTCTCATTGTGCTGCACAGAATACATCATGCATGCATGACCATAGCTCTTCAGGCCAGCCCATTGTGTGTAATTTTGTTTGTAGATGAGCGTTTACACGTAGTTGAGTACACGTAATGTATGGTTGTGCGTTCATATGTAATTTATGATCGCCGGTATACCATTATGGATGCTGTGTCTAATTAGGTGTTAACGCAAAGCAGCTACTATTCTTGAGTTTGGCTCAGTTGAGGGTCTGTGGTCTGCAATCATGGGTTTTATGTGGTCAGTCAATGACTGTGCGAGTTGGTCTTGACATGATGTCTTATGGGTA
This sequence comes from Chaetoderma sp. LZ-2023a, assembly GCA_034401795.1. Taxonomy (NCBI): domain Eukaryota; kingdom Metazoa; phylum Mollusca; class Caudofoveata; order Chaetodermatida; family Chaetodermatidae; genus Chaetoderma; species Chaetoderma sp. LZ-2023a. The sequence continues at coordinate 37,669,150 of CM067361.1, read as the reverse complement.
AAGAGTAATTGTAGACATGTTTACCTTTTGCTAATAACACATAACGAGATTTGAACCTGTGATTTTACCATTTGCTAATAACAATTAACGAGATTTGAACCTGTGATTTTAAAAGTGTAGAATACAATGCAGTAACTATCTTGGCCATGTATGCATCAATAAATATAGCTGATAAGTTGTGTGTTGCTGCGCTATCAGGCTCGACTCACTCTAGATCTTGACATCACTTCGAGATAATGCATCACAGCGATTTCACAACTCACGCTCAGAGATAAAGTTACTAAGAGTCGAGATCTTAACGGTGTCACGGTAGGTCTATCAATAGAGCCACAGAGTTGTCAAATTGTATAGCGGTCCCAGCCTGCAGACTGGGGTTCAAATCCACTCAAAGACTAGGTGAGACTAGGGCCGGGGTAGACCCACCGTGACCCCCCCCCCCAGTGCGGGGTCAAAGCACCACCAGCCGGCTGGAATAGCAACAGGGTAAGGTAGGTAGGATAGGTTGGATAGGTAGGATAGGTACAAAAGAGATAGGTAGGATAGGAACAAAAGTTAGGTGGGATAGGTTACAAAGAAAAACCAAAAAAAAACCAAAAAAAATACCCCACAGATAGAAAAACCTCTTCAGGATACCGGTCAGGATAGAGAGAGGCCAGCCACTGGCCGGTATCCTGAGGAGGTTCCCCCGGACATGTGGGGTCCGCACGGGAGTTTTATATTCGCCACAGCCTTCCATGTCCGGGAGAACACCATCTAGAGGCATACACCAACCACATGTCTCAACAACCCTATGGCCCCAGGGATTGAGAGGGCGGTGGGGGCAACGGATCGCCGAATGGCTGCCATTTGAGGGCGGTGGTATCATTTTAATTCCGACCCTACTACTGCTTAAAAGCAAATGACAGCAAGCCAGCTAAGATGGCTAAGAAACTACATGAAACTGAAACGCAGGAAATTAAACGAATTTAACCCCAAACGGTTGTAAATCACGGTAGAGCCGCAGCGCCACAAACACCTAATCACGTTTCTACACAACAGCCATATAACAGAACGGTCCCGCAAAAGAAACTATAGACCACAGAATTCACTAAGTTACTGCAAGTAACATAATGCAGCGACTAACGAAGGAGGTGTGCGTTTTATGAGAATATTTTTGAAAACGAATTAATCTGGGAGACAAAGGTGTACCGACACCCAACCAGACATAATCACAATGAACGACGTAAATTCTGAATAGCGTTAGAAACCGTGAATTTCGTTCGGGAAAAACCCACAAAAATTCTTCATACTGCTTTATCGCCGATTGGTGTGAAAGGAGGCGATCATACCTGACATTTCAGCGTTCTCATACGTCCCAGTTTAATTAAGAAATTGAACCTTTGATACCAACAGAAATAGGAGACACTAAGACCGTGTTCTCACTGGAGAGTTAATCGGGAATAACGCAATACCTCAGTATTGCGCTACGCTGGTTAGGTCTCCAGTGACAACACAGCCTTAGGCCATGTTCTCACTGGAGAGTTAATCCGGAATAACGACATACATCAGTATTGCGTTACGCTGGTTAAGTCTCTAGTGAGAACACGGCCTAAGTCTCCACTACAACTAGATATATTTAAGGATAGATACGACCTGGATAACGGATGCGTCCTCTATAATAATCCAATTAGTAGGCGAATTAAAGCTCAAAGGCACAGAATAACACAAATAACACAAATAAAACTTGCTGAATTAAAAATGGTGTCATTCTTGCTTAGCTATGTAAACAAATGTGCGAGTTCATGGCAACGGGTACCCGTTTGTTGGGGCAGGTACCCGGTTCGAGGAACCGGTAAGAGTTTCTGTTAAAGTCGTCCTAGAGCACAAGGTGGGTGTTATCAATAAGTAATGTAATCGTAAGTATTGATCGGTGGAGAACTGGGATTCTGGGAAGTAAGGATTCAAAGTATATAAATCGATTCCAACACGCATAAAAAGTAAATGGGACTTATCTAGGAATGAGCTGGTAGAGTGTGGGGTGGTCGGGGAGATAGCTAGAAATGGATCCCTCTATAGATCGACGTTTCTGATCTATGTGGTGGGTAACAGAGGCTTGCTAAGTCTGACGTCATACACGAGCAATGGATTAGGCTCGGTGTAGTATTTTGCATTTATCGTCTGTTTGTGGCATTGGCCTTTGTCATTGACCAAAACATTGTTTTTTGTTTAACAGTCACTAAGCAGTATAAGGCTTAACGACAAGAAATGACAATGGACCTTTCCAATTTATCCGTCCATCATATATCAACTACGTGCCGTGTAGGGCGACATCATAATCATTACGTCATGAATGACTCCATTTAGTCCGTCTTTAACGCGTAATAGTCCGAGACATTGTACGAATTGTATGTCTTTACTATTTAATAACCATTCAGTTGAATATTTTAAAACTAATTCTACTGGGCGCTGTTGCTGCCATAGCCAACAACAGCACCCAATAAAATTAGTTTCAAATTATTTAACAACTAACCTGCATAGTTTTCGAGAAATTGATCGTCAAGGAGTTAAGGGATCTATCGAAACAAACACGAGCGAGATGTGGGTGGAGCTAAGCTGAATATGGGCGGGGCATAGCTAAACCTGGAAAGGTGCATTTCTTTATGTTGTAAGAAATATTTTTTGGAGATTTTCAAAGTAATCTAACTGGTATCATGTCGACCAGTTCTGCAATGCCCAGGATGAATCCACTCAAACTCCAGAGCGTACATCTAGAAAAAGACTGTAGTCGATGGATGCTGTGGACCATACAGTGGTAGGCTACACAAAGGAAGGCTAAAGCTATGCCTAGGTCAGGCTACCCGGAAACAAGTCATCAAATGCACTGGGAGTAGGGGTATTACTAAGCTGGTACCCGACTCCAATTGCTCATAATCGCATTAGTGGAGCCAGAGAATCGTCAGCGAGGGTATGAGGAGTCGGGTACCAGCCTAGGGGATTACAAAATATATTATTGCTAAATGCTTGTAGATACCATTGGATAGCCTTTATGCACCATAACATAATAATCTTGATAGATTCTTGTGTTCTTATATGTTTAATTCACCTTTCCAGAGTACCCACCCATCATATGACGTCATAATGAACTGCGCGATGTTTAGAATGACATCATAATGTATGACGTCATGAATGATGTCGACAAGTACGTCACGAACGCATATTTGAAGACGGTCTATGCGTTGTTGTACAAATTGTTTGCTCTTACTATTTAATAAACATTCTGCTGACTATTTTGAAACTAATTTGACTGGGCGCTGTTGCTGCCATGGGCAGCATCAGCGCCCAGTCAAATTAGTTACAAAATATTCAACAGCTTCCCTTCAGGAAATTGATAGCTAGGGCATTTGGGGATCAATCCAAACACGGCGAGGTGTGGGTGGAGCTTAGCTAGTGATGGGCGGGGCATAGCTAAAAATGAAACGGTCCATTGACATTTCCAGTTTTAGCTATGCCCCACACACACATCCCAACTCCATCTCTAGCTAAGCTACACCCACACTTCGTTCGTGTTGGTATCGATCGATCCCTGAACTCCCTGACTATCAATTTCCAGAAAACTATAGCAGTAAGCTGATAAATACTTTGAAATTAATTTGACTGGGTGCTGTTGCTGTCTATGGCATGTTTATTAAATAACAAATACATACAATTCGTACAACGTGTCGGACTATTAAGCGTTTAAGGCGGACTAAAGCTGTTGAATATTTTGAAACTAATTTGACTGGGTGCTGGTGCTGCAGCGCCCAGTTAAATTGGTTTCAGAATATGCAACAGCATGTTCATTAAATAGTGAAGACATACAACTCGTACAATAGCGCTTAGTCCGTCAATTATGCGTTCGTGACGCACTTACCTACGTCATTCACGACGCCATTGATCATGGCGTAGTACTATACGTCAAGTAGTTCATTCTAGCATCATATGATGGAGAGATAAATTGGAAAGGTCCCTTGTACGGTTGTTTGAGAAAATTTATAAAGCAATACATTTGGAAAGTATTGAAGCAAACATGATGACTCATGAATACCGGTGCAACTAATGCAACTCTATGTCAACTCTTATTTAAGAGAGCAGTGTAGCCTGGAGTGAAGAGAGGCGACTAAAGCCAGCTGTCCTTCTCTTTTAGGTCAGTCTGGTTCCTTGGAGTGGGGACCCTGTCACGAGACGGGTGTCTTACAGGAGATAAAGAATCAAGACTGGTGCCCGGATTCGTCTCCCTTTGATTTTAAGAGAAGTATTGATGTGTATAAATTAGTTATTGCTACTGATATCCAGCTGCGCAGGACAAGGAACGGGTGATGCTAAAGCTTCTGCTAATGTAATAGCTTCCCGGGAATTGCATATCACACTTTATCCAAATTACCAGGGTTGGGCGTGATAAGTTGGCAGGGCCAAACCTAGGACTGATGTGACCATGTGCAAAGTTTCTGAAATTCTTACCTGGGCTCTCGAAACTGCCATTATGATCGCGAGAAAACTATAGAGTCCAGTTTCGGTCGGAATGTACTACTAATGCTGATGAGACCCCTGATGTCAGGGGAGCTGTGGGATTTTGGGCCCTGAAAATTTGGGAGTCAAGTGCAAATGCACTTGTTGCACTGCCTTAAGTTCGGCCAAGGAAGTTGGACAAGATACCCACAACCGATAGGCCATATTAGCTTACCTCATATGTTCCAGTGTTGCTGATATCCGGCACGCCTAGTTCAGAGGGATCTACACCTAATATTCTCGCCTCGGTTATCTCCTTGTCGAACATCATATAGTAATGCTGGTCGCCATAGTAACGGTATGACAGGTCTGTAATCACCATACCACCCAGGATCTCTGTGTAGAAGCGTGTGGATGATTCAAGGTCATCAGTGGTGATTGAGACGTGTCCAATGCCATGTAGATTGTTATTCACTGACTCAACGGCAGGCGGTGTTAGCGAGATGATCAGTACACTCAGAGCAATGCACCCACAGATAATTCCAGATACGCGATTCATGGCCAGATCTAATAGTTTATTGACAAAATTATGTCGGAATGGACCTTTCTAGTTTTAGCTATGCCCAGCCCATCTCGAACTAAGCTCCACCTACACCTCGCTTGTGTTGGGATCGATCGATCCCTGAACTCCTTGACTATCAATTACCAGAAAACTATACAGGTAAGTTGTTGAATAATTTGAAACTAATTTGACTGGGTACTGTTGCTGTCCATGGTAAATAGTAAAGACATACAATTCGTACAACGTGACGGACTATTAAGCGTTTTAAGACGGACGAAATCGAGTCATTCATACTGTAATTGATTATCACGTCATCATACACGTCACGTAGTTGATTATAACGTCATATGACGTCATATGATTGGTGGAAAAACTGGGAAGGTCCATTGCATAGAGAACAAACTATTTAAAACAAATTATTGTTGTAAAAGACAAGTTACCGCGCATGTAATGATTAGAAATATCGAAACCTTCTCCATTACAGTACTGCTGACAAAAAAGTTATTTCCAAAACAAAATAAAACGTACTCCTGAACATTTTGAACATAATTGGATTTGAAGACATTGTTGTCTCATTTAATCGGGTACTCGTTAGTTGTGCCAGCGTTCTATAATGTTGTGTTCATGTCAGACAGTTACTCCGACGTAACACGGTAACACCGATGTATCACTCAATAGACCTTTCTACTTTATCCACCCATTACATGACGTCATAATCAACTACGTGACGTGTAGAATGACAACATAATGAATGACGTCATTATGAAGTCATGAATGACGAAGATAAGTACGTCACGAACGCATATTTGAAGACGGACTATGCGTTGTTGTACGAATTGTATGTCTTTCCTCTTTAATAAATGTTATGTTGAACATTTTGAAACTAATTTGCCTGGACGCTGTTGCTGCCATAGGCAGCAACAGCACCCAGTCGAATTAGTTACAAAATATTCAACAGCTTACCTGTAGAGTTTTCAGAAAATTGATAGTTAAGGCATTCGGGGATCGATCAATCCCAACACGGCGAATTGTGGGTGGAACTTAGGTAGAGGTGGGCGGGGCATAGCTAAAACTATAAAGGTCCATTACTTTCCGAACACGATAATTAGCCCTTTAACACTCAAATTTTTCAAGAAATTTTCAATTTTTTCATAGAAAATGTCCATTTGCAAACCAAGAGAAGACTGTTTTGAAAATTTACCACTGGAATGACTGTCTCGGTTATTGAACCAGTGATGTCAGTGGTAAATTTTCAAAAATAGTCTTCTCTTGGTCTGTAAATGGACATTTCTCAAAACCACCGAAGAAACCGTTTTTAGTTGATATGAGGGTTAGTTAAATTGATAAAATTGGTGGATTAACCGATTCCCACGCAATTATTGAATTTAACTTGAAATACAGTAGCGAACTAAATGCTAAGCGATGTAGTAGACCACCGAGCACGCACATTCAACGCCCGATAATAACATGAGTCAAAGGTAGTACGTTTTAAAACTAACTTAGGCCGTGTTCTCACTAAAGAGTTAATCAGAAATAACGCCTTAATTCAGTTTGGCGTTATTCCTGATTAACTCTCTAATGAGAACACGGCGTTAGGCCGTGCTCACATTAAGTCCAATCGATCATAAAATTTCGTTTTACTCTCATAAGCGTTCACACGTGCACAGCTCATGGCAAGAATAAAACGGATAAAATTTGCGATTGATCGGACTTAGGCCGTGTTCTCACTAGAGAGTTAATCAGGAATAACGCCATACTTCAGTATGGTGTCTTCTTCTTCTTTTCGATCGCTGGTATCACACTTGGAGAGCCGTTCGATTCGATCTCCAAGTGTCATTCATTTGCGTTGTGCATAATGCTCTGGTTAGCCCCTCCAAATGTCTGGATTGACACCCAGTGGGTTACACCGCTGCGCCACGTTGAGGCCGAGCATATTAGTCTTAAACAGGGGAGTATGGCGTTATTCCTGATTAGGTCTGTAGTGAGAACACGACCTTAGTTTGCGCTTAATTCGGATTATCTCTCTAGTGTCTCTTACGCGTCATAGCTAGCGTAAGTGTGAATGTTTACACGAGTAATACGAAATTTTGTGATTGATTTGGCCTCATTGCTTGCTTGCTTGTTTGCTCGCTCGCTTACGTACGTGATTGCTTGCTTACTTGCTTGCTCGTTTGCTTGCTTGCTTGCTTCCTTGCTTGCGCGCTTACTTACTTACTTACTTACTTACTTACTTACTTACTTACTTACTTACTTACTTACTTACTTACTTACTTACTTACTTACTTAATTACTTGCTTTCCTACTTACTTACTTACTTACTTACTTACTTACTTACTTACTTACTTACTTACTTACTTACTTACTTACTTACTTACTTACTTAATTACTTAATTACTTAATTACTTAATTACTTAATTACTTAATTACTTAATTACTTACTTACTTACTTACTTACTTACTTACTTACTTACTTACTTACTTACTTACTTACTTACTTACTTACTTACTTACTTACTTACTTACTTACTTACTTACTTACTTACTTACTTACTTACTTAACTACTTAACTACTTAATTACTTAATTACTTAATTACTTACTTACTTACTTACTTACTTACTTACTTACTTACTTACTTACTTACTTAATTACTTAATTACTTAATTACTTAATTACTTACTTACTTACTTACTTACTTACTTACTTACTTGCTTTCTTACTTTCTTACTTGAATCGTGGCAGGTGCATCCACAGATAGTCCCATATGAATCGTCAATGGGTCAGTATACACTGGTACATTTTCAAACATAGTCTCTTTGTCCGCAAATGGACATTTTTAATTGAAAATTTATGAAGCAGATTTGATGGTTAAAGGGTTAATACGCGACGAAGGGCGTGGTAAAATAACATGATAACCCTTTGAAAGTTACAAACCAAAAATGACAATTTCTGAATGATATAAAGAAGATTCGGTTACACATTTTGAAACTAATTTGACTGGGAGCTGTCGCCGCATATGGCAGCAACAGCTCCCAGTAAAATTACTTTCAAAATATTTAACAACTTCCCTGTATAGATTGTATACAATTGAGATGATGGAATGGCAAGGGTTAATGGATCAATATTGTAAAATTTTATGTTTAAAATGTACGCTTTGTTGAGTTTTTGTCATTTCAAGTTAGTCGAACTAAAATTAATGTTGGCAGCTTATTGCATTTTTATGGATATACATATGAAATTTTAATATTCGCTGCATTTTATTATCTTAATATAATCGCAGTGTACATGCCAGTGTGTTAGTTTGTTTCAGAGCAAACATATTGTATTAAAATACAACTTTCAGTCATTAATCTAGGACTCCATTACGCGTATGGTATGCGTATGCAGTTTCGGTTTTCCTTTTTTTATGAGGGAAACTTTTTTAAATTAATACATGATGGCGGTAGTTAGTGTAGAGATATAAAATATACATACATACAATATACAATATTAAAATACAGTCTAGTTAGTAGTAGTAGTAGTAGTAGTAGTAGTAGTAGTAGTAGTAGTAGTAGTAGTAGTAGTAGTAGTAGTAGTAGTAGTAGTAGTAGTAGTAGTAGTAGTAGTAGTAGTAGTAGTAATAGTCGTAGTAGTAGTAGTAGTAGTAGTAGTAGTAGTAGTAGTAGTAGTAGTAGTCAATATTGTCAACGCACTGGCTCAGAATCTTCAATAATTGAAAAAATTCAAAAATTTAAGATATTTTGGTTTATCCTACTGCCTGAGATTTGTCATTTTGTTTGAGGAAAGCCATATGGCATTAATGTTAACCCTTTACTGGTTAAATTTGTTCAGTAAAATCCAAATATGCGCTTACTTATTTAATGTACATTTGCAGGCACAGACAAGGTCATTCCCGAGAATACACCACTGGAACGACTGTCTCGGTTCCCGAGCCAGTCATTACAGTGGTAAATTTTCAAAAATACTCCAATCCCCGCCGGCAAATGGACATTGCCCAAGATCACTAAATTGACCGTTTTTGGCTGACCATCATGCAAGGGTTAATGTTGAATGATTGAGATGGATATTATGGATAGCTATCTGAGTTTTGCTTTTACCAAGATGTCACGTAGATTCGGATTTTTCTTAAACGCAATTACTGGACGCTTGTTAAAGGGTTGTTTCAGTTTCTCCTATAGGTTTTGATACTCATCTTTCAAAATTTTGGAAATTTCAACGTTTTTCCGATTATAGGTCAGAATGAATGGAATTTTGTCACGTTGATCAGATAAGCCTGCGTCCGAGTTTATTCCCCTTGGCCACTGTGTTTCGAGTTCTTTAATCCAAAACGATTCTCGAAGTTTTCTTTGTTTATCAGTTTCTTCTGCCGTATCTGAAAGGGGTGGCTGTTCAATCGGCATAATTTCAAAGTCGCGAAGGGCTAAATGGTCAGGAAGATTAAAATGTTCGGAAACATGTGTGTCGTCCTCTAGCCTAATATCTGAGAGGTGTCGAGTTGCCCGCCATCTTAATGGACATTTGGTTTCGCCGACATACTGTTTTTGGCACAATTTGCATGAAATTAGATAAATAACATTTTCAGAGTCACAATCTAGATTAGACTGAAGTTGGAACTTGCTTTTGTTCTGAAAGCTCGTGAAAGTATTCTGGTTTGGGAGAAATTCATCTAACTTGCACCTTTTCTTTCCGCATTTGCGAGATTCGCCTACACCTATAATCGGACGATTGTGAGGAATTTTTGTAGGCCGACGATTTGAGGCATTATCTGGAATGGTTTCCAAGCCGTCCAATGTTTCAGATTTGATTTTGCGCAAGAATCGTGAGGAGTAACCTCGTGGTTTGAGGGCTTTGAATAGGGCAGAGCACGCTTCTTCAAAGTTTTTCCTATCACTCGAATTCCTGTGAAAACGGATTATTTGTGATTTTACTATTCCTTTAAAAGTATGCGGTGGATGGAAAGATTTTTTGTGCAATAGCTGATGCGAATCGGTTGGTTTGAAATACACTTTGTAGTCTAAGTAGCCAGTTGTTTCATACTTTAGACCTTTATATACAGTTACATCCAGGAAATCTACAGACATCTCGTCAATGGTTGCTTTTAATTTGATATTCGGATCGTGATTGTTCAGAATTTCGAAAAATTTATCAAACTCTGCCTTTGTGTGTTGCCAAATCATGAAAATGTCAAGGTACCTGCGATAAATGAGGGGCTGTTTTGGACGCTTCTCTAATGCTTCCTCCTCCCACTCTGCTACGTAAATATTGGCAAAACATGGGCTAAAGCCCTTGCCCATCGCGCAGCCGCAAATTTGTTGGTAAATTTCGCCATCGAATTCAAAATCATTGCCTTTCAGACTCAGCTCTAATAGAGCTATTACTTCTCTGTCTGGCCTGTTGGTGTCTGGGTAGTTCACGAATGCTTTACGGATAGAATTAATACCCTTCTCGATGTCAATGTTTGTATACATAGCATCGATGTCAAGCGTGACCAAGAATGAATTTGGAGGTATCCAGGTCTCAGAGACCTGTGATAAGAAGTCTTCTGTGTTTTTCAAGAAGCTGGGGTGTCTATTTGCTATTGGCTGTAGATGGTAATCGATGTATTCACTGATTCTGTAGTATTCTGAGCCACAATCAGAGATTATAGGTCGCCCGGGCGGTGACATTGGGTCCAACCACGAATCTATGGGTTTATGAATTTTTGGCAAAAGATAGAAAGTCCGTGGTTTTGACTCAAGTTTAGCAAAGAGATACTTATGTTGCTTTTCGGTGATCTTCTTGCTATTGAGCAATTTTTGAAGAATCTCATTAAATTTGCTGCAATTATTTTGCCAAAGTGGTTTGCTTAGTTTCTGGTAATGCTTTGGGTTACTTAGTTGTCCTTGTGCTTCACATTTATAGTTATCTTTAAGCATTATTACAGTCGCCGACCCTTTATCTGCAGGTTTGATGACAATTTCGCTGTTTTTAGACAATTCAATTAAGGCCTGGCGTTCCTCATAGGGTAAATTTGGTTGATCATTAGGGAATGCAGAATTTTTAACACGTTCTGAAAAGAGTTCTATGCGTTCACCGATCGCTGTGTCCAGGATTTGTACGTTTGGTGCCCAGCCAGTTTTTTCAATGAATGGTGGAATGTTACTATTAGAGTTACGAAAGAAGTCTGCTAACTTAATACGGTGACTAAATTCAGATGTTTCCATACAGCCATTATCTAAAAGAGCATCCAAACCTGTTTTAGGTTTTGGTGTTGGGACAAATGTAAGACCAAAATTGAGCAGTGACTGCTCTGCTTCACCTAATGGGGAGCCAGTTAGATTGACAATATTACTGCCCAGTCCTGTTTCCGGGCGGATGTTAGGAATTTAAGCCAGGCAGAATACATCGAGTTAACTGTCTTCTCAGTCCAATGAATGTTATCCTTAACAACATTAAATTCGGAGAGTCTGAGTGCAGGAATGACTGTCACAGATTTTGATGATTCAGCCGTAGAATTGAGGGACTGAATCGCCAACTTCTGCTGAGCTGTCAACCGACTTGAATAGTTAAGTTTTGCGAAGTAAATCGCAGTCTTTGGGAATTTGGACTTAATCGCACTGAAAAGCAGCATTAATCTATGTTTTGAACTAGAGATGGGTTCATTCACATCATTAATACCAATGTTAATCACTATTTTCTCTGGTTTAAATGATCCAGTGTACTTTTGAATTAGTCCTCTAGCATGACACAATTTATCTCCTGTGTAGCAGGCAACTTGCGTTTCAGGGTGGGGCTCAACATTAATGCGACTCGGGTTCGAAGCTCCAAAGATGAGTACTTTGTTCGTGAGAACAGGTAGTCGCCAGTCAATTTTGTTTTCGATTTCATGCCGAAATTTCCAAAAAATGTTTCTCTCCAACATGGTTGGTTGTTCGGGTCTATTTGCAAATTTAATAGGACGCACCTCCGGTGCATTACTTGGACCTGGAGTTGGAGAGAAGCTGGGCTATGGCAGTTTCCCTGTTGGGGATGGGGTCTTGAGACCCGATGGTTGACTGCTCTGAGGGGATTTCTGAGGAGCGCCAGTCCATGGACCAGATTTGCTACCATTAACCCTTTCCCTCTGTGGCAAGGGCGGATATTCGTTTGGGTCATTTAGATTGCCTAGTGGAGAGTCAGGTAGTGGGATTAATGATGCTTCAAAAAGCATATCTCTAGGGCCAGAATCTAATGGTAGCAATGGAGAGATTTTATTGTCTACTCGTTTTGTGACTGGCGGCGAAGTTTCAGGTGATCTGAGGCGTTTTTTCATTTGTGATTGTGGGGCCACAGTTGGTATCATGACCAGAGGCGTGGCTTGTGCGAGATTTTGAATTGGTTGCTGAGATGGATCTATCGGTCGCACAAAATCGTAAAAAGAACTAATCGCATTAATGTCGAGCTTTCTATTATAATTGTTTTTTGCCCAGCGTATAGCATTGGATTTAGCACGACCTAGGTCTAAATGTGGCATTGCCAGTGTGAGGACTACTTCAGTTCTAATACTACCAAGTTGTTCATTATAGTGATTTAACATGGCCCTAATGGTAGATTTTGCCCACTAAAAATTCACATTCTAGATGGCAAAGTAGATGTCATCATCTGGCATAGCTGGCTTACAAAATCCATTCAGCTCTTCCACCTTCCTGCTAAGCCCATCAGGGAGAGTTTCGGCATCTAAATGCCTACGTAGCGTAGCAATATGGTGGAAGCACTGAATTATTTGGTAATCCAGCTTTACCAGGCGCGCATGCACAGATGAACCCCATTTACCATCTCCATTCTTCCTACGACCATTCTTCCTCGCAATATCCATTCAGACAGACAAGCGTTCAATTTAACTAGCAATCAGACAGGCAGTTGAGCAGGTAAGAAAGATTCGATTAGGCAAACTCAAATTCAAGCACACAAATGCATTCACATCAGCTACAAATTGAACCAATATATTACTTACACCTGAAAGACAAATTATAGAATTAACATGGAATATGCAAGGGTTAACAATACAACAATACAATACGCAATATTATAAGTTACTCACAGTAATTATGGACACCGTCAATTGGCTAAATGCATTTCGCAGGGATGCGCTTCATCAGTAGCCTGTATGACAAATCTGTCAGTCCTTCAGTATAGACAGCTTTATATACCTTTACTGAATTACTCAATCTCCTTTGAAAAACTACTCTATGGTTTAATTTGAACAATTGAACTTTGTGCAAGGTTTGAGTTTCCTTTGATCCGGGTTTATCACACACATCACTAATAAAGCCAATGATTAGTGGACTGGTTTCACTCCACACAGATTAGTGAAATTTTACTCTTCCGAATTGGATTGATAAGTGAGTAGTGTTTCCTCCACGAGATCATGAACCGATCATTCAAAGTTGTTATATGCTTTTGTTGGAACACTCCATTTTTGCCTTTTGATTCCTTTTGATCATTTGATGCCGAAAAAATGAATCAAGTTTGGAGGACATATTTTGCCATTTGATAGAATTTTGTTCACCACACCCGAAAGGCCACTGCAGTGTTTATAATCAAACTTTGTTCATACATGTAGAAAGAAAGTAGTATTCAGCTCCCTTAATTTTATGTGAGTGAGTGGCTGGGCGGACACACATACAGCCAGATGGCTGGCAAGGCAGATGGATGGATCCATCCATCCATTCATCTATCCATACACCCATCCATCCAGACATCTAACCATCCATCCATCCATCCCACGCCCCCATTCATCCATCCATGGACGATGGGGAGGCGGGCAGGATGGGGAGGTGGGATGGGGACGCGCATAAAGGAAGGCTAGAGCTTAGTCGGAGAGAGGGAGGAAGGATCCATCCATCCATCCATCCATCCATCCATCCATCCATCCATCCATCCATCCATCCATCCATCCATCCATCCATCCATCCATCCATCCATCCATCCATCCATCCATCCATCCATCCATCCATCCATCCATCCATCCATCCATCCATCCATCCATCCATCCATCCATCCATCCATCCATCCATCCATCCATCCATCCATCCATCCATCCATCCATCCATCCATCCATCCATCCATCCATCCCTCCCTCCCTCCCTCCCTCCCTCCCTCCCTCCACCCACCCACCCACCCACCCACCCACCCACCCACCCACCCACCCACCCACCCATCCATCCATCCATCCATCCATCCATCCATCCATCCATCCATCCATCCATCCACCCACCCACCCACGCACCCACCCACCCACCCACCCACCCACCCACCCATCCATCCATCCATCCATCCATCCATCTCTACACACCAATCCAACCACCCGTCCATCCATCCATCCATTCATCCATCCACCCACCCACCCACCCACCCACCCATCCATCCATCCATCCATCCATCCACCCACCCACCCACCCATCCATCCATCCATCCATCCATCCATCCATCCGACACCTCACATCCATGCCACTCAACCATCCATCCCACACACCCATCCATGGAAGGAAGTAGATTGGGGATGATAGATGGGCAGGATCCATCCATCCATCCCACCATCCACCCACCCATACATCACTCCATCCATCCATTCATCCATCCATCCATAGAAGGTAGTGAAGGAGAGATGGGAAGGATCCATCCATCCATCCATCCGGATGGGGAGATGGGATGAGGGATGGGAAGGAAGAATAGAGTGGGCATGGCTGGATAGAGGGGGAGGACCATCCATCCATCCATCCGTCCACCCACACACACGCACGCACGCTCTCACACACACATACCCACACATACACGCGCACACATGCACGTACCCACATGTACACACGCACACATGTACGCACGCATGCACGCACGCTCACACATGTACACACGTACGCACATGTACACACGCACGCATGCACCATTCACATTACACGCACCATTCACATTAACCCCCCCCCCCCCTGGATGGATGAGAGGCCGGATGATGGACAGGTAGGAGAGAAGGATAGAGCGGGGATCGGCTGGAGAAGGTGCAGGGGTGGTAGTTTTTGATGGACAGATGGGCAGAGGAAAGGCAGAATAGCGGGAGGGATGGGCAAATGGACCGACGGACAAGTGGACCATGTGACAGCCAGACTAGTGAATGCATGGGTGGATGGACAGGAGCTGACGGATGTGTAGGCGGGCGGACCAGTGAATGAGTGGAGAAGCAGGAGAGTGAATCCGGGAATGATTGTAGAATTTGGTATATCAGTCTCTCCACTGAAAGACTGACAGACTGCTTGACAGTGTCGACGGATATATAAGTTATGTTTTTACAAGGCAATAAAATAACAGATCTGGCACTCGCAAGTATGTAGTCAATATTGTCAACGCACTGGCTCAGAATCTTCAATAATTGAAAAAATTCAAAAATTTAAGATATTTTGGTTTATCTTACTGCCTGAGATTTGTCATTTTGTTTGAGGAAAGTCATATGGCATTAATGTTAACCATTTACTGGTTCAATTTGTTCAGTAGAATCCAAATGTTCGCTTACTTATTTAATGTACATTTGCAGGCACAGACCAGGTCATTCCCGAGAATATGGGAATGATTCGGTTCCCGAGCCAGTCATTACAGCGGTGAATTTTCAAAATACTCCAATCCCCGCGGGCAAATGGACATTGCCCAAGATCACTAAATTGACCATTTTTGGCTGACCATCATGCAAGGGTGAATGTTGAATGATAGAGATGGATATTCTGGATAGCTATTTGAGTTTTGCTTTTACCTAATGGGGAGCCAGTTAGATTGACAATATTACTGCCCAGTCCTGTTTCCGGGCGGATGTTACCCTGGCCCTTGTCTAGTTTAAATTTAGGAATTTAAGCCAGGCAGAATACATCGAGTTAGCTGTCTTCTCAGTCCAATGAATGTTATCCGTAACAACATTAAATTCGTAGTAGTAGTAGTAGTAGTAGTAGTAGTAGTAGTAGTAGTAGTAGTAGTAGTAGTAGTAGTAGTAGTAGTAGTAGTACTAGTACTAGTTGTAGTAGTAGTCGTAGTAGTAGTAGTGGTAGTAGTAGTAGTAGTAGTAGTAGTAGTAGTAGTAGTAGTAGTAGTAGTAGTAGTAGTAGTAGTAGTAGTAGTAGTCGTCGTCGTCGTAGCAGTAGTAGTAGTAGTAGTAGTAGTAGTAGTAGTAGTAGTAGTAGTAGTAGTAGTAGAAGTAGTAGTAGTAGTAGTAGTAGTAGTAGTAGTAGTAGTAGTAGTAGTAGTAGTAGTAGTAGTAGTAGTCGTCGTCGTCGTCGTCGTCGTCGTAGTAGTAGTAGTAGTAGTAGTAGTAGTAGTAGTAGTAGTAGTAGTAGTAGTAGTAGTAGTCGTCGTCGTCGTCGTCGTCGTCGTAGTAGTAGTAGTAGTAGTGGTAGTAGTAGTAGCGCTGGTGGTGGTGTTAGTAGTAGTAGTAGTAGTAGTAGTAGTAGTAGTAGTAGTAGTAGTAGTAGTAGTAGTAGTAGTAGTAGTAGTAGTAGTAGTAGTAGTAGTAGTAGTGGTGGTGGTGGTGGTGTTAGTAGTAGTAGTAGTAGTGGTGGTAGTAGTAGTAGTAGTAGTAGTAGTAGTAGTAGTAGTAGTAGTAGTAGTAGCAAGCAGAAGCAGCAGCAGCAGTCGCAGCAGCAGTCGCAGCAGCAGTCGCAGCAGCAGTCGCAGCAGCAGTCGCAGCAGCAGTCGCAGCAGCCGCAACCACCGCCGCTGATGGCGTGCCATATGGTAAGACATCGCTTTATGTGAATTAGCAGTAGTCGGGTTTTTCTTTATAGAAAATCAGTGCCTACATTATGAATCTGGTGCAAAAGCACCAGAAACAAAACCCACAGCTATATAGGTGGTGCCTGGAAAAGCCCCAGACTAGCGACCAAAAAAGGTGTCCAAAAAGTTACACACATAATGGCTGACCACATGACCTGTTCCCCTATTGCATCATACACCTTTAAAACCATTATCCTAAAAGCCTGGTCTAACGGCCATCTGCATATGCAATAAAAGAAATTATTTTGAAAAATTATTAATTACATTTCCTAATAGACCAGTGTCTCCCTAAACGCTTTAACAAAAGACCAATTAACACCTCTCGCCATTATCCCAATGCTATGCATTCAAACGCACAACAAAAACTACCCAGTCACCCAGCTACACGTAGCCACACTCAACTCACCTACACCACTGTATACATACACACACTCATAGGTACACGCACGCACGCGCACACACACGCACGCACTCACTCACGCACTGCCGCACACACGCACACTCACGCACGCGCACACGCATACACGTATATCCACCCACGCACCATCTACTCATACGTACACCACACCCAACACACTATCACAACCAACCTATTTCTCCAACGCACACAAGCACGCACGCACTCACGCACGCGCGTACGCACGCACTCACGCACGCCCGTACGCACGCACGCACGCACGCACGCGCGCGCGCGCGCGCGCACACACACACACACACACACACATGAAACCCACTACCGCAAGAATCCCTATAAATTCAGGTCACAATGACCTATAATATACCATAAATTCCAATAAAGCTACTTCCTGTTAATTTAGGCTAAGTCTGATTAGCAATCCAAGACATCACCATCCCACTGACACCGTGGTGCCAGTCCTACACAGGCCATGGGTCCGCATTGGGGCGTACAATATCATCATATTTCCTTTATTATTATTTTTTATTTATTTAATTATTCATTTATCTTTCTTTTTCTTTCAAAATCTTGTTACACAAATCAAAATGTAAAAAAGACTAAAAACTCAATAATTAAATAACAAATAATATGTTGTTACTGTTGTTGTAATAATGGTAGCGGCTGTGGTAGTGTTAGTTGTTGTGTTGGTGAGTATCATTCGTGCATTCTATGTGTATCGTAAAGGACCGAAGGTCGTAGTAGTAACAGTTGCATTGATAATGTTTATTTCCTTTTCTTGGACAGTAATAGAAATTTGCAGAGTTTGGTGAGTACGGGCCTGTTACATGTTGAAAGTAGTCCGCGGGTTTTATCTACATTGTTTTGTCTTGAATAGAATAGTGGAATATATTCTTTTCGTTCTATGTTATATCGCTCACAATTAAACAGAGTGATTCTCGTCCTCAACTTCATTACATCTAGGACACAGCCGCTCATTTCTACCTATGCCAATCCATCTTTGCGTTTCTATGGCGAGTCTGTGGTTGAGTGTTCGAAAATGCAGAAGCGTTAATGCTTCCCGGTATGGCAGACATTTTAAATACTTTTCGAAATGGAATTCTGTTTTTATTTCGCTATAGAAGTTTAATCGTGTTGATTGGTTCATTTCTCTAGTCCTCTCCTCGATGAATCTTTGTTTTAGTGACCGCATCGTTAGCTGGACTAGCCGCTTGCCGTGTATGTTTACCATACCCACCATTTACTAGGCCCGCCCAAAATCGTATCATGTTACATTTTATTGTGATGTGAAGTGGAAGTTTCCCAAGCTCGCCGTATATCATTGCATTAGGTGTACTTTTCTTCAAACGAAGTGCATGTTTAAAAAACTTTAATTGGCATGTTTCTACTTGTGTAGTGTTCTCGAAACCCTAGATTTCGGATCAATAAAGTAATAGGGCCTATAGGTGTAATCATTGTATTAAATAATGTTGTTTGTAAATCAATAGGTATGTCATGTTGGTTTATTTTGCCTATCAATGAGTATATAGCTTTCGTTCCTTGTTCACAGTTTCTTATTTTACAGTTTGCGAATTTTCCATTTGATTTTAATAAAATGCCTGTTCATTAAGAGAATTAAGACCAGTTATGGATTGTTCATATAGATCGGTGAGAAAAATAGAAAGGGGGATAGGTTCTCACCATGTCGTACACCTACGTTACTCGTTATGAATTCCGAGTTGGTTTGGTTGTGGCTGACGTAAGATTTTATACCTTTATACATATTGTATACAATCTTGTAACATTTTCCAGTTATTTTTTGTTTTAATAGTTTTTCCAGAGAGCGGCCCTCCACACCTTATCGAAAGCTTGTTTAAAGGCGATGAACGTGCAGTATAATATTTTCTCCTGCGCAAAGAGCAGTTCTTTAATTAGATATATACAAAGTGTTGTCAAGAGTGGACCTATTTTTCCTGAATCCAGCTTGTGCCTCTGATATTATTTTGTGTTTTTCTGCGTAATCTTTCAGTCTTTCATTTTAAATGGCCGTGAACAGTTTGCCTAAACAGCTTAATAGGGTTATAGGGCGATAGTTCGATGGATTCTTTTTGTATATTGGTATGATTTTTCCAATAAGCCATTCATCCGGAACATTTCCACTATCGAAAATCAGATTGAATAAGCATTCATAGATTGGAAGCATAGTATCAGATGTTGACTTTATAAACTCGTTATAGATTTGATCAGACCCCGCTGCTTTTCGGTTCAGTAATTTATTTATTTTCTTTAGGATTTCTTCACGCGTTAGGGGGCCATCAAGTTCTCCACAGTCTGGTATATCAAATGTTTGATTATCTGTTGGGTATTCATTATCTTCATTCTCGTTTATATTTTTGAAATGCTGGAATAGTGTTTGGAGATCTATTTTTTCATTTTGTTGGTTTCCATTTGAATTCTCTTTAAACAGTTTCCAAAAAGCTTTAGTATCCCACTTTTGTATTTTCCTTAAGTTTTCATGAACCTGGTGACGTACTGTCTGAGCATGCTTCTTAATTGTACTTTTGTATATTGCACTCGCCCATTTTAAATGTCTGATTTGTTTTTACTATAGGGCTTTCTCACCGTATGATATTCCTTGCGTCTCTGGGCACACTCTTTTCCGAACCATGGTTTGTTATTTCCCTTCTTTTTGCCAAGATACTTATTTTTTCGGCCAAAAGTTTTCTCCGCAGTTTCAGCAAATAGTTTTGCAATCCTGTTTGCCACCGTATATATATATATATATATTTTGTTGTGTAGGGTTAGTTTGAGTGTCTACCAATACGTCTTTTATTTCTTGCAGTTTCTCGGATTTAAGGTTGGATCGAAAGTTTTATTATTTTGTTTCCTGCCATCTACGCAGCTTACTTTCAACATGAGGTCTATCGGTGTCAACATTATTATTATTATTATTATTATTATTATTATTATTATTATTTCCTTCTATTGTTAGATATAATGCACTATGTATATCTGAGATCATCGGATCAAAATCGTTTACGCCGAATTGTTTGATGTTCTTAAAGAAACTTACGTTTGCAACCGCATAGTCCAGTAAACTGTTGTTCGTTGTCGTAGGTTTTCCTATAAGCCGGTCACTTCCAGCCCTCCCATTTACGATACACATGTTAGTATTTTAACAGAGTTGTATCATCCTCCCAGCATTTGTGTTTTACGGCCTTGGCATTGACTAGATCTTTCAATGGAGATACCAAGTTATGTTCGTGTTAAAAGATTAAGTCCGGTTGTATCATTTACTTGGAAATTGTCTAACGTTAAGTTGTCAAATCTTTCAAAATCGTTATCAGTACCTGTCTTCGCATTAAAATCACCGAAGAGACAAACCAGTTCATATTTCGTTGTCAGGGTGATTACTTCTCTTTCTATTTGGTCGAATGCGTCATTTGCGTAATATCTGGATGTCTCCGGTGGTACACAGATCGCTCCTAAAATCAGATCTTTTCCCTATCAAGTAGAAAGGCGAAGGATTGGGCGGGTGTTCTGATTGATTGAGAGGGTAATAACCTTATGCATATTTGAATTAGGCCACTTCAGTAGAGGAGCGGCGAGCTGTGCCCATTTTTCCACACCTGTTGCTTTTGTTCTTTTCTTTGTTATTTCCTTTGTTATTTTGACACCTTATTTCCTTTGATCTCCGCCTTTTGTGTCAGTTTTCCTTTGATGGCCCAGCTCTCCACTATAATCGCTTAATAGGCCGTCAAGTTGTACGAATTGTATGTCTTTACTATTTAAAAAACATTATGTTGAATACTTTGAAAGTAAATTTGATTCGCCGTTGTTGTCGCCATAAGCAGTAACAACATACAATCAAATTAGTTTCAAAATATTCAACAGCTTACCCATATAGTTTTGTGGAAATTGCTAGTCAGGGAGTTCAGAGATCGATCGATCCCAACACGCTTGAGGTATGGGTGGAGCTTATCTAGAGATGTAAAGGTCCATTAGCATGCTGCGGGCAATCAGATATTCCGTCATAATCACTCAATAGACCTTCAAGTTGTACGAATTGTATGTCTTTACTATTTAATAAACATTATGTAGATTACTTTGAAAGTAAATTGAATGGGTGTTGTTGCCGCCATGAGCAGCAATATCGCCCAGTCAAATTAGTTTCAAATATTCTATTAGTGTTCGCTCATTTTGTGCAGAGATATAAAAGCTGTCTATACTTTATAGCTGGATGCTATCATAGGAATGTCGAGTTATCTAGGTCAAATATGTCAAATCTGACTCTACGGTTATTTCAAGGTCATGACCTAGAAAGTATGGTTATGCTATGGAAGCAAATCTAGAGGTTATAAGGCTGAACAGTCTATGATGTTTGGACGAGCCGATCGACCCATGTGTTAATTTGACCTCTATGACCTCAAAAGCCTAGCAATGATAAGTACCAAATTTGTTGATGACTGGATCAGAAGTTTCAAATTAACAGGAGATCGCCCAAAGTGGTGTAAATTAAATGGCTAGAATGTTTAGCATCAATGGATCAAGAATTACAGGGATATTGCCGCTGTAGATTTTATGATATCAGGACACCAGATCTATATGGCATAGGATGGATTTAAAATCAATGCAATGGATTCCAGATTTAATGAAAGAAGTTGAGGAGATAGGAGGACAGGGTATGGATATGGCTGTAACTGAAATTAGATTATTTGGATTGAATAATGGCAAACAATGGTGATGATCTTTCCAGATTAAACTTAAAGCTCTCATGTCTCTGCTTTTTGGCCAAACTTGATCAATAGTAGCAAAATTCAGATATGTCTGACTTGGTCAAAGTTGCGCATTGCTCAGTCACCACCAACGCTCCTCATTAACCGACCACAATAATATCGTTGATCTATCTAATGACGTTGGAAGCATAATGGGAAAAATTGTGGCTGATCAATCCATCGATTCAAATTCTAGCAGTTAAGGTTAAACAATTCCAATCTCTCTTTTAAAAGACAAGAGTGGTTTAAACTTCTTTAACAGAACCAGAAAATCCGTCTATCTGGGAATGATACTAATTGATGATTAATCTACATGCGGTAGAGAAAATTCTGTAAATGAAACTATGAAAACAAAAAACCCACCTTTAATCATTCATTCATTACATAGATGATAAAAAACAGTAAATGAATTGATATTGATATAGTATGAATAGAGAAGTGACCTAACTCTATATTTATTATATTTTAAAAGCGCCAGTGATGCGTTATAAGCATGGATATAGAAACTGAATATATCAATATGTAAATTGATTGGGGCAACAAGTGTATTCATAAGCCTTTGGAATGTGCTTCCAGAATTTTGTAACTCGAATGCCATTTTTCGGTACTCCCAGAAACAGGTACTTGTCACGAATGCAGATATTGGCCTAGCACAGTCAGTCAGTGGTACTTGCCAGTACCCCTTTAATAGGTCAAACTTCGTGACATATTTTGCATTGCCAATTTTATCAATACAATGCGTGGGATCCCATAGGAATCAACACATGTGACAATATTAACCTTCCGAAAATCAGTACAGAAGCGATAAGTGCCATCTGGCTTCGGAACTAGTACATATGGATTGCTCCAAGGGCTATTACTTGGTTGGATTATGCCATTTTCATACATATAGGCAATTTCTTTTTCCATGATTTCAGTTTTGCTGGATTAGTCCGATAAGGAGATTGTTTAATCGGTCTAGCATCTCTAACATCAATGGCATGGCTAATAGCAGAAGTACACCCAGGTGTATTGTCGAAAAGACACTCAAACTCTTGAATCAGAGAAATAATTTCTTGTTTTTGACCATCTTCTAGATAAGACAAGGTGTCCGGTAAGCTAGTGATGGCAGCAGTATTGTCTATTCTAGGTTCGCATATTGTATCTGATGTTGATGATAGATCGATTGCGTCATCAAGGTTGAAAACTTTTGAACTTACCTGCAAGATAGAAACCTCTTTACAGGGAATGACATCATCTTGTTCAACATATGCACGAAGTAAATTGATGTGACAACACTGTCTAGCTTTTCGTTTACCAGGAGTCTTTATCCAGTAGTTTAATTCACCATCGTGACTGGCGATAATGTAAGGCCCTTCATATTTAGCCTGTAAAGGACTATTTAACACTGTCGACAACTTTAGAACTTTGTCACCAATGTCAAATTTTCGCTCTCTAGCATCCCTATCATACCAATGTTTTTGTTTGGCTTGGCTCTCTTAAATTCTCTGCGGCAAAGTGTCTTGTTTTGTTTAGACGAGTGCGCAAGTCTGAAACATAATCAATAAGATTATGATCAGATTGGGGGGTTAACAATTGTATGTCCGAAAACAAGCTCATTTGGTGAATATCCCATAGACTTGTTTACTGTATCTTGCAGATAGAACATTAAAAGATTAACCGCTTCATCCCAATCGTGCAGACTTTCACTGCAAAATTTTGTATTACTCGGCTTTGACTTAGGAGTATACTGTGACGAGTTGTTATATCTCGAGCTAAACTTATCTGCCAATCTTGCCTAAGTAAAAATCTTCAATTTTTACAGTTGCCTCTTCTGCAGTCTTAATATTTGGATGGCAGTGGCGAATGTACTCATTTGCTTCTGGAGGCATCAGATTACGAAATTGTTCGTAAAGGATCATATCCTCCATCTGAGCAAGAGTGTTAATTCTCTCTGATGTTATCCACTTTTTTAATAAGGTCTTTAGCTGCTGAGCTTCTAGGATGGCAGATTTTGGAAACGATGGTTGTTTTGACCGAAATTTTAAACGGTAAGCCTCTGGACATAAAGCAACTGCTCTTTCAACTGCTTCACGTATTTTGGCACAATTACCTTAATCTTGGATGGGTAATGCCCTCACAGCCTTCTGAGCAGCTCCTGTGACTACTGTTCTTTTTAAAGCTGGCCAATATTCACGTGGCCAACTTAAATCACGGCTGTTTGCTCGAAAAGTGGAAAAATTCTTCAGGCTGTTTTTCATCAAAGGCTGGGACTGATCTGGCATTATAAGCCACCGAGAAACTGTGTTCTTGGGGTGGTTGAGCAGTATTGTTACCATGCATACGCTCTTGGATCACAGCTGTGTCCCTTTCAACTCGTTTTGTATCGTTTTCAATTCTCTTCGATTCCAACTTGAGACGAGCGGTTTCAAATTTCAGATGTAAGTCCTCAATTTCAGACTGATTTGAATCTATCGGCTTTTTGTCATTGCCATTAGATTTATCTGGTTTAGAGTCTTTAGGCCTAGCACCACCATTAGTGTGGTCAGGTGGATTACCAGGTGGTGAGTCAGGTGGGATTTCTCCACCCACAGCGCCTCCTGTTTCAAGTACTCTTAGATCTTCCAACTTAGTATAAAATTGACTAAGTCGGCTTTTGCTAGAGTACTAGACGGATTCAGTTCGAAACGCTCACAAAGTTTTTTTAGCAATGTCATTCCAACTGACATAACAAACCCTCTAGTTGGTGTTTCCATGAATTCATCCATAATTTCATCCATATTTCATTTTAGTGGGTCAAAGAAGATAACACTGTAATTGACAATCAGTTGAAATGCTAGTTGATTATCTCCGTATTTAGAATTTACTAGCGACTGTTTGGAAGGCAGCATTTAGTAAATAAATTTGGCACCACGTTTAATCAAATACTCGATGGAGAATTCTTGTTAGCTAATTTATTCAATTTGGTAAGCCGTCGGAGATGCTAAGAGACACGTCATTAGCTTCAAAATGTTGCTTTTGATACATTAAGTGTATTTGTGTGTATAGATAACTATAAAATAACTATAAAATAATATTAAATTAATTTAAAATTAATTTAATATAAGCTAGCAAGTTTATAAATGACTAAGATATGAACTTGTTAAATTTAGTTCAAAATTTTCTTAGTGAATTGGTACCAGAAAACTTTAAATGTTTTTTGCAGTTAAAACAGAGGATTGATCATATTTAAATCACACCGCTAGCCGACGATCTATATATTACGCTTTGAACGACAAGTGCCAAAATATCGAATCATTTACTTGTGATAACTGGTTGTCTATAAATTAATTAGGGAAGTAATATTATTGCTTATTAATAAAACAACCATTTTAATATTAATAAATACAAACGATATTAGGTTTACTTGGCTTTTGGGTTACAAATGGTTAGCGTACCTATATTTTGCCTTGGGTGGAAATTGACTCGCTGTCGTTCAAAATCGAGCTGAGCCAACAAAAAATAATCGGGTTAACCATTTCAGATAAATCAGTTATCAATTACATGTAACGAACCATCCTCAAATCAACTCAAAAAGATTAATCCAATCAAACATTTAAAATATCAAATTCAGGCAGCTGAATTACAATGGTCAACCAAGCGCTTATTGGAACGTGCCTCGAACGAGACAGTAAATAAAGCGCGCGTATTTAGGTCGGTCACGAGCGGCTTATTCAGTCAATTTAATGAATGAACGTAGTACTACGCCGTAGTAAGCAACGCAGACGACCGTATTGTGTAATGGTTATTCAGATTTTTTTATTTTATTATTATTCTAATAAGTGCTTTGCAAATAATGAACGACAACACTATAAACCCTACGCCGATTAAATATATCTTTATTTAAAATTGGCGTATGTGTGGGGTGGGGTTGCAAAAATAAAAGCAATAATAATAATTAAAATAATGATTTGTTTGCAGAAATGAAAACAGTTTACGGAATTAGCAAGTCCTATAAAATGTCCTTTTGTCCAATAATACAAAAACAAGCAAAATTTTGAAAATTCTGCTTTAAATTGTCTGGCTTCAAAATGACTGAAGTTTAAACGACATTTGTGACCCAATGATAAATAAGCTCACAAATTAGCTTATATACAAGGCTAATTTATAAACAATTGCTAATTGGTTTGACGAATGACCCCCATATCATAGGAATGGAATACATGGACAGTGGAGCGGGAATAAATGATAATACTGGATTAACCCATCATATCCATGTTCCCTAAATTAATTAAATCATGAATAGTCTGACGTCACATATATTCTGTGACATCACACATCATAATGTATAAACTCAAGCGTTTTAACACATTCAGACATGCAAGAGACAATGGGAGAGTAGATTGCAAGTATGCAATAAAAGGCTTAACATCCAAGGCCTTCATCGAGTTCATTAAAGTTCATCGAAAATAATAATAAGGCCCACGTTCATGCCCTAGGTTTACATGAGTGAAATCGTGATTGTGGTTGTCGGGTTTGTGGAAATATGCCTTGGCCTTAACAGCATATATAGTCAAATTTGTTTGAAACTATTCACCAGAATGTTTTATAAATAGTAAAAAAGTGAATGTGCACATATGCTCATCTATTCATAGTAGTTATAAAACCTGTATATGCCTTATAACTGACTGTCAGGAAATGACGTAAGTTGATAAGGCTAAACATATGGCAAACCCTGAGCACACTGTCGGGAGGGCATCCCCATAGTGGTATCTCTGAAACCCTTCTGAAAATATTTTGTCTCAAATTTTAATGCGGGCCCACTGACACCTGCTTGCTGACAAATTAGCTCCAGAGTATTCGGCAAAATTTTTTATAAATAGTAAAGTTAGGTTATTCGCCCAATTTGGCAATCTGTTTCCAGTTCATGCAGCGTGTACGCATGCGTGTGTATGTTCACATGTGTGTGTGTGCGTGCGTTCGTGCGTGCGTGCGTGCGTGCGCGTGGTGGTGCGCATGTTCAGGGGTGGGTGCTTGTGTACTGCAGGGGTGCATGGATGGGTGTCGGGCTCGATCTATATAGCCTCAACGGATACTCCAGACAAGTAGCTTCAAAATATTCAGCAGAGCATTTGATTAAATAGTAATGCATACGATTCATGGTAAATTTTCAACTGTCTTCTCACGATTGTAAATTGATAGCCTTAAAGAAAATGCCCATTTACACACTAGAGGCAAGCCTCGATAACCGTTGCAGTTATTCGAGCAGAATACTTTTAAGAAAATAGGCTTCTCTTGGGAGGCAATTGGCATTTTTTTCTAGGAGTGCCCTTGAACAAATTCACTGGTTAATTATTCTATAAAAGTGATATTCGAGAAGGTATATAATTGTATACGCTTACTGGATGAACAAATGGCAAAATATCCAGCAGCAGCATGGCCAGGCAGCCGCCGTCCCACACCTGTCCCTGTTCTAAGTGACCAGGTGGCCGGACATCGTGCAAGCTATCCTTTCCTTCGTTTCCCTCGAGCTCTGGTTCAGGGTACCAGTTGGTATGGTCGGTCCGCCATGGTGGAGGCCATACACGCTTGTTAATCACCACCAACCCCCCCCCCCCCCACACCCACCACCACGACCCACCCACGCCGAGGTGGCTCTCTGATGTCTGTCCTGGTCTCTCGTGACTTGTGAGGCCAACCACTGGACGCAAGTTTGGGCCTCCCCCACAGTTGATGGCTGACCGGAGTGGCCAGCCATCTCCTTGTAGATGCATAGGTCTGGCTGGACAGTTCCGACATGGCCGAGTTGCTGAGCTTGACGTAACTGGAAGGCTGAACTTTCCATGGCGGTCGGGGTGCTGGTCTCATCTCGACTGTCTATGGGTGGAAGGTTGGATCTTGGGGCTGCCATTCTCGTCGCCATCGATGCCTGGTCTGACTCCAGTCAGCTTCCTGTAATCTGAGTAGAGAAGGCCTGTGCTGATGTCGACGTTCGTTCTAGTGAAGTGGTCTGTAATGCGACAGAGACTGTCGAGACCGATTTGAGTGATGTCAAAAAAATCTTGATGCGGTCGAAGGGGCAGTCCTTCCGAGTTGCAGACATGCAAACCGGCCCATGTAATTAAAGAGGAAAGAGATTATGGAATCTCGGTGGAGTCTGGACACCGCTGAAGTCTAATATGTCAACAAGCTGAGCAGATGCGGTAGACTAGAAAAAGATTCTGGGTGATGCGGCGGTCATCTGGTTTGGTCGCTAATCAATGGAGAAGATCAAACAGTTTGTTCATTCTAGGGGATACGCCTAATGCACCATAGTGAATGGTGCGGAATGTGTGTGGCGAAACCTCCATAGAAAAAGATGCAAGGGTCCCTGGATTCGAAGGAGTGGTTGAAAGGATGGCGGGGGGTTATCGAAGCCATAGAAAGCGTGCGTCCATGGCGAGAGGTCTCACATGGGGTGATGCAATATCGCAGCATCAGAATCATTCGCAACAAGCATTTTCAGCCGTAAAAAAGGCGAGATGAGAGGCACAGCAAACCGGGCAACTCAGCTTTCCTAGCCATACAAATATTTCCTACTCCAAGTGGCTCAAGGCCTGCCAAAACTGCACAGATCGAGGTGTTGGAAGACATACACTGATTACGGGAGCTTTGAGCAGGAGTTAAATGGGGGAAAAGTGGTAGAAACCTCCGCTGGCAACTTTACACTTTTTATGGGAAGTCCAAATGAGAAAGCACATCTGCAGAGGTAGACAGGCGAGCTTCCCATCTTTCCATCTTCGCGGTGTACTCGTGTGTAGCTGCTCTGGTATGGTAGCTGCGGAGGTGTCTTCGAGAAGAGTGGTAAAAGCGCACATATGTGGAAGCAGGATCGCGTCAGATGATTCGTGATTCTGAGAGTAGTGGTAG
This sequence comes from Chaetoderma sp. LZ-2023a, assembly GCA_034401795.1. Lineage (NCBI taxonomy): Eukaryota > Metazoa > Mollusca > Caudofoveata > Chaetodermatida > Chaetodermatidae > Chaetoderma > Chaetoderma sp. LZ-2023a. The sequence goes on along the minus strand of CM067361.1, from coordinate 37,640,323 downwards.
GACAAGCATTGATTCGACAAAGCAAGGCGACGAGGCAGGCATCAGTAATGACGTCAAGAACCTGTGCAACTGGAAGGGCTGCATCAGTGATGACGGATTCTTCGCCCATGTGGCTGATTGGTTGGCGAAATGGAAGTGGCGCAAAGAGATGCAGTTCAGAAGTGCTAGTGGATGTGGCAGGAATGTCGATGGCAGAAGTGATGGCGACGTTTGCTACTGTAGGAGGAATCAAAGAAGCAGTTGTGCTAACAACGCTAATGGTGGCAGATGTGGTGGTGGTGGTAGCGGTACGATAGGCCATCATTACGAAAGGGGGACGCATGTCTAAATCGTGCCAATGGAGCTGAGATTCTTTAGTCAGCATGGTGGCGAGAGTTCGATTAAAGCTTTCCAACATACCATCACTATGCGGGTGAAAGGGCATAGCTTACGTTTTTACTATGCGTAAAAGGTTGCAGACTTCCTGGAAAGGGCATCTCTCCAAGTTAGTGCCTTGATCTGAGTGTAGTTCTAGAGGAATCCCAAAGCAGGAGAAAACATAGTTACCAGGCCATCAGCGATAGTACCCGTTCCTTGATTCGGGAGAGCAAAAGCTTCCATCCATTTGTTGAAGTAGTCTCGAAGGGCGAGAATATAGTGGTTTCTGTTGTCGGAGTTCATAATGGGTCCCATTACATCAATTATGACACGATCAAAAGGGGCGCTCACTATATACATTTACAATGTTGCAGTACAGGTCTTGGTAGTGCGGTGCTGACAGGCGATACATTTAGCGGTCCTTATTTTTATGGCAGCATCTATTCTGATCCAGTGAAGATATGGTCGATTTCTTTCAAGGGTGCAGTCATGTGCGAAATGTCTTGGTCAGTCGTGTAGCTGCTCAAGAGCTGCTTCGCAGTAGTTCTGGGCCACTACAAGATGGTTGTGGTAATAAAGTATTCCATTTTGCAGGCGACACTCTTTGAAGAGTTGGTGGTTATACGTAGTGGTACTGGAGGCAGATAAAATCTGTTTACAGGAAGGATGCTCATAAGTTATTACAGGTCCAAGATGCGGATCGCTTCTATGAATGGTGCATAAGCAATTGGGTTCCATCTATCAGCGGAAAGGAGAAACAGCGGCCAGGTCGTTGAAAAGGTCAGCACTGGACGAGGTATGCATGGACAGATCCTTGAAATTATTGGGGACTGAATAGGGCTCAGGGTGTTTATGGGACAAGGCATCAGCATTTCCATGTAACTTGTCCGGGCGGTATACCACGTTAAATTGAAAACTCTGGAGGGTTTCTTGCCAGCATGCCATCTCCTTCAGGATTACACACTAAGCCAGCGACGGGAAGCGTGGTCAGTTCGCAGCATAAATGTTTTTTGTAAAGGAATTGTTTGAAATGCTTAATAAAATAGAATGACACAAGGAGCTGGCACTTGGTGGTGGCATAATGGTGTTCCATGCGTGAGAGGCAGCGAGATTCGGTCACGATCGACCTGTTATAGCATCAGTATTGAGAACAAAAGGGCATGAAGGATCCAGGTGTGCCAGTATTGGGCGGTAATTAGTTTTTCTTTGAGGAGTGAGAAGGTGGCCTCATATTTGGGTGTCCATAGGAACACAGCTGATCTTCTTCTTCTTTTCGATCGCTGGTATCACACATGGAGAGCCGTTCTCAAGATGAAATCTGTGGTTTTCTGCAGTTCTTCCACAGGCCCATACAGCTTTTCAAGAATAGAGGTTGACAAAGGCCAGATCTCTTCTCTCAGCAGCTGATACGTACTGCAACATTGAAGTATGTGCTCTGTGGTCTGTTCTGCTTCTCCACAAGGACAAGCGGGCGATGTCGTAAGGTGGAACCGCCTGTACATGTGTTGGTTTAGTCTGTTGTGTCCAGTTCTGAGACGAAAAATGGTCACTTGCTCTGGCCTCGAGAGATGATGGTAGGCATCTTCTGATTGAGGTGTTCTATAGAGGGACTTAATGATAGTCTCCATCTCTGTATGGGTAACCATGTTTTCTGTCTGATTCTCTTCTGCACCCACCTTTGCCATCTTGTCTGCTTCCTCATTTCCTTGGACTCCACAGTGTGAGGGGATCCACTGCAGTGCTATCCGAAAGCATTTGATGGTTTGTAGTGCTTCTTCAAGTTGTGGCAGCTTACCTTTGGTGATAGCCTCAAGGACGGAGCGGGCATCAGATAAAAAGACAATCTGTGCAATAAGGTCTGCTGTTCTGCTGATGGTATTAGCTGCATGAACCAGTGCTTCGACTTCAGCTCTGTAGTTTGTGCAGTGTTTGCCTGTCGGTATTGCAGCTGACTCATGTTGTCCGTTTGGATACTGTATGTGCAGTCCGGCACCTCCGCTCCTAATTGCATCTTTGGCTGATCCATCTGTGTAGATCCTTATCCATGTCTCCTGAGGGTACATTTCTTCCAGCATGGCTAGGGTCAGGGCCTTCTTGCTTACATCACTGTGTTCATTTTTGGTTGTGAGATGAGGTACTGTGGTGCGAATAGCTATGCTCTCTAGTTTGTTTTCCCAGGGTGGAGGATCAAGGGTGTGGTTTGGATCTTCTATTTGTGCTGGCAACATCTCTTGGTGTTTCCTTTGAAGTGCTTTTGTCTCTTTCACAAAACTTGATCTTTTAAGTCTTCCTGATGACAGCTGTGCTTGCCTGATCTTCATCGGGTGGTTATTGAACGATTTGAACTTTGCAGCTTGGATCAGTGCTTTGCATTCCCTTCCTTTGCTAAGTGGGGGAATGCCTGCTGTCTGCTCCATTTTTTCTATTGGTGTTGATCTCATTCCACCAGTGATGATGCGCAGTGCCTGGTTTTGTACTCTGTCGAGGTTCTGTTGATGAGATTTAGCTGTTGTCATCCATGAGCTGGATCCATACTCAAGGTGTGGTCGTACGGCACCTAGGTAGATGGTCTTGAGGATCCTTTCATTGGCATCCCACTTTGTTCCTGCCAGCTTCCTCATGATGTTTAGCTTTCTTCTGGCCTTCGCCTCTGCATTCTGGATGTGCTCCTTCCATGTTAATCTTCTGTCATATGTGACTCCCAGGTATGTCTGCTGGTCCTCGTATTCGAGTGGAGTACCGCCCAGTGTCAGATTGCCAACCTTGGTTTTGGTGGACAGTGTGAATAGCATGGCTGATGATTTTTCTTTGTTGATGGTAATACACCAGCGATTGGCCCAAGCTGTAATTCTGTCCAAGGCGAGCTGCATTCTGTACGTGGCAGTCGTTGTGTACTCCTCGGTGCACCAGATTACGAGGTCATCTGCATAGAGGGCTGCTTGGATCCCATTGGGCAGCTCTGCTACAATGTCACAGCTGATTATTATTATTATTCTTACCAGGCTAGCGTGGGCTGGCAACTTTGTCTTGTCCTTCTATATTCTCTATCGGATGGATTATTCTTCGTTGAGTACCTTCTCTATTCAAGAAGTTATTAATGTGTATAGTGGCATTAGTCAATTCAGTGATTTCTCTTATATCTGCCTGGTATAGACGTTTTTTTAGATCAGGGTACCGGCTCATGGCCCTGATAAAACTGTGGATAAGGATCGAGTTCTGAACTTCTCAATATAGGGAGCTATAGGCTTGTGTCACTAAACATCTGGCATGGCTGGCGAGCTCTGGGAGGGTTTCTTTAGCCTCCCAGCAGATGGTGCAGAGGACAATGCGGCTTGTTTCTGCTTCGCTGATATCCCCAAAGCGTTCCTGAAGAGTGGCACTAAGTTTAGCAAAGGAGGACTGTTCTTAGGTCTGTTAATACCTGAAGGGCCTTTCTCTTCAGGTGAGTGGCTAGATACATGTCCCTGGCAGCCTCATTCCACCGGTTCCGCTATTAAACCGAACTGGCAGAGGTGATTTTCCCATGTGAACTCTCCGTCATATTCAATATCCACTGGGATTCGTGGATATGTTCCTGAATTAATGTTTACATATTGAAATAGCATATTGGCTATAACGTTTAACCGCTTAACATTCCAACCCTCAAATTAACTTTCTACAAAGGCTTGCCAACTATTCTCTTTTCACTCGAGACAAGTCAGCCTTTGAAATATTCACTAAATCCTAGCCCTTTCCCTTTTTTGCAATCAAGCCCCTTCTGCTGAATAATTTGAAAATATTTTGACTGAAGCATCTGGCCTGTATATGTTTCAGCACCAGCCATTGCCATTTTACCCGTTGCCACAACCTACACCCGACAGTACATTCACATGTTATTAGTATTAGGTCGCTGCATAGGGGTTAGTGAAAGTATGTTTTGAGACATTTTTGCATGAATTCTTAGCTTATGTTAAGGTCTTCTTGATAGGGGTTGAACACACATGGATTGTTATTACAATTCCATTGTTATAGGCCAGGAAACGCTACAGCCGGCTGGAATGTTAACACCTTTAGAATATACACACATTGTCTAATATGCAACTGAGATGACGTCATAATTTTCTCGACCAATCAGAGCAGCCGCCCACCGGTTGCTCTTCTACTGACGTAGTCGTCTTAAAAACTCGTATTAATTCCACCGCTCCCGATACAAATGAAGATAACTGCATGTCTTCTACCGTCAATTGTCAAAGATCATGATAATACCAAATGGAGGATTCCAGTATATCCATCAATCATATGACGTCATACTCAACTACGTGGCATGTAGGGTGACGTCATAATCAATTACATCATGGATGACGTAGCTAAGTTCGTCACGAATGCTTAATTGATGACGGACCGAGCGTTGTTGTACGACTTGTATGTCTTTACTATTTAATAAACATAGGCATCAACAGCACCCAGTCCAATTAATTTCAAAATATTCAACAGCTTACCTGTATAGCTTTCTGGAAATTGATAGTCAGGGAGTTCAGGGATCAAGTGATCCCACCACGGGCGAAGTGTTGGTGGGGCTTAGCTAAAGATGGGCAGGACATAGATAAAACTGGATTCCTCCATTGCATGTGAACTCATCTTTTACTCGGTGATCTTGACTAGACTTGGGAATTTGCCCGTTATACCACATAATCGTCTGGAAACGAGGATCGAAAGAACAATGTCAAACGTCCAGGTCGTTGAAAAGAGCAATCTGTGGTTACACACAATTCTCCGGAATAATTGTCTAAACAGCGATATGCAGAAGACACGTGAGTACAGTTTATTAATATAAAGATTAAATATCGCCGAATGCGGTTTTGGTGTAGTTTTGGTCATATGATAATTGCCTCATCAGACATAAAATTAAGAGACAAATAGTATGCAGGAATGTTGGTCATGTTCGGTTAAAAATTAATTTCTTCGATGGACTCTAGTACATCGGTAGCTATAACAGGACTGGAATCAGTTTTGCAATCCTTCATTTTAGCCCAGTAATACAATAATTGCTTACTCGAGACCCCATGCGAAGTGAATACATTAAGTTTATACCCACACGGCGTGTATGGCACTAGATGCACATTGAACCCTTTGATTTTCTTGGGACGTACAGACAAAGCTTCCATACACAGAGCTAAATATATATCCTCCAGATATAGATAAGGAATCTTTGGATGAACGTAAAGAACCGAGTCCACCAGATCCTGGCTAAGCACGTACCCGGTTCCACTACAGAATAGCGGGTAATTATTAGGCGAATATTGCTCTTCTGAAACGTACCACCGAGAAGTTTTGTTACGATGTGGACCATCAGATAAATACATCCCTCCATAGAATCTGTCACTGGGAACCTGTTTAAGCAACTCTGATATTAGTTCCATATTAACAAACATGTCGTCGTCAGTTTTCATGAAAAACTTAGCATCAGGACAGAATTCATGAGTCCATCTTAGCGCCATGACACTCTTATAAGTTAGATTACCATAGCTATCCACGAAATCTGCCACAACGATATCCTTATATTGGGAGCTTTCCGCTGCAATTTCTGTTTGATTATCCGCACGTGTTCCGATAATAAACATATAGCGACATACGGATCCGTGTCGACTGCAATCGTTTGCCCACGTTTGTCGAATAGCTTGACGACGCTCCAAGTTCTTAATAGTCGTAAAAATAGCAACAACTATTCGCGCTCCGACAGTGTTGTTAATGCTGGCGCAAATCTTGTCGCCATTTATAATAAAACTCACATTGTTAGCAAAATCAAAGACAGGTTTGTTAGCGAATGACATCAGATCACTGGTCAGATGATAAATAGGCATACTTCGTTTTATAATTTTCTGTGACAAATAATAGAATACACAAATAGACACGTATAGTATTAACACGATTAAAAGTATTTTGAAATAACGCATAGCTTAGTTGCCACTTAGTCAAAGCGGACACTTCATTTCTAAACACTTCATTAAAATATAACTATCTTTTGGATAACTGTAAAGTGTATGTATATATGCTTCTCCATATGCTTGTAATAGACATGGGTGTAAATAAATTGAGCTGATAAAACTGTAACTGGGTCACATACGATACAGTTCACAAATAGCCTAAAATGTTTCCAAAACAGCATGAAACGCACTGTTGAATATTTAAAACTTAATCCTTACCACTCTGATGTCAATATTTTGTCTTTTATTGTGTCAATAACAAAGAAACTGGTGTAAATGTTTTCAACAATTTTAGTGGACAGCACCATCTCCCACCAAATTTGCTGAAATATGAACACCAGTTCATCTTTAAATTTAATTTGAAAATTTAAAGTTTTGACACCAGTGTGGTAAGGGTTAATTTGATTGGCTGTGGGAAGGGTTAATTTGATTGGAAGCCATTGCCGCTTCCAATCAAGTTAAGTCTAACATATTCAAAAGAACGTTTTTACATAGTTTTCAAAGCTGTACTAACTAACATGTTTCTGTTTTGTCTGTTCTTTTGTTTTGGAAAGCTGTTAGGTTATTTATACGCTGCACTGCATCTGTTCATATCTTGTACGTTAAGACGAGTTGTTCCTGTGATCCGTCATATCTAGCTATTATGTCTAATGTATTGCATTAACCCTTACCACTCTGATGTCAATATTCAATCTTTTACAGAGTCAATAGCAAGGAAACGGGTGTACATTTTCCACCATCTTGGTGAACGATATTCCTGTCTACGACAGCAACATCGTCCACAAAAATTTTTCAAAAACGAACGCAAGTTCATTCTTTAATTTAATTGCAAAATTTAAAGTTTTAGCATCGGAGTTGTAAGGGTTAAGCAATAGGATGTCACTAACGGCCGCATCTTGGTCGTTTTATTGTCGACACAGTCATGCACCAGTAGGCATACAGCATTAAATTTTCACTTGTATTAAGAAAACAAGGACCCGCTCATCGAGCTGTGGAGGTCACCTAATTTGCTTGCTAATTTATCTACCCGTGTCACCTGAAAGACGCGTGCAGGGTCATAGCCAAAGGGCTATTTTGTGTGTTAAAACTGCGCATGGGCCACGATCATAGATAAAGTATGTTATGAAGATATTGAATCTTAAATATAAAGGCTAACTTTTACCATAACCTTTCAGAAACTAAGTCAGCAATTCTTATACGTAAGCTGTGCTATATAATTGTGCAGCTGTTAGTTAATCCTAAAATTATTATGTTTGCAAATTTGTCACGCAGGCAAATCTGTCTACAATGGCTATAATTTAGATATTCAAATATGCGACATCTTCACATGATTTATTGGTATTAAGTTAGATAGGCAAACAATTAATAGTTATCATATGTGTCATATGCAGCGTGGATGAGAGTGGGATCAGGAGTGTACGCGTGCGTGTGTGCTCGCGCGTGGTGGCGTGTGATTTCTGTCTTCCGAGGGGCCTTGTCCAAATTTTCTCTCTCCAAATCCCACCTAAATCTATTTACATCCTCCTCCACCCCGCCTACTTTCGCAAAAGCATGGGTATTTATTGTTTTCTCTTTCGTCCATCCAACCATTTTTTGACGGTGTCACTGTCCATCCGTACACGCCTGCAAAATCTGGTGTTTTGTTTGATAGCTTTACTTTTGCTTGGAGTATCTTGATGGAACTTACCGGAACGCTTCACTCTTTATTACCCATAGTTGTTATTCATTATCATCTTTCGTCCGTCCGTCCGTCCATCCGTCCGCCTTCTATGACAAGGAAAACTACACAGGAATGAGAGCAGCACTAGAGCTAGTGGGAACAGAAATTTGGGGCTTGTGAAAATGATGTCGACCAGCGGTGCAGCGCATTTATGAATACATCGCGAGCTACAGAAGAATGGGCCTTTCCAGTTTTAGCTATGCCCCGCCCATCTCTGTCTAAGCTCCGCCCACACCTCGTCCGTGTTGAGATCGATCGATCGCTGATCTCTCTGATTATCAATTTACAGAAAACTATACAAGTAAGCTGTTAAATATTTTGAAACTAATTTGAGTGTGCTAAGATTAGACAGAATCCTAGAGGGATTATAAAAACTGTGGATTTGAAATATTCTTCAGCAACATAAAGCGTTCGCCTTACATTCAGCCGTAAACGTACCTATTATGGCATGCGGAAGAAATTACTACCTTTCAAAAGTACCTATGACTGAAGCATTTAATCTATGATTTCAGTGCAGCACATACTAATCAATACGTTTTCAGATGTGGTACTGGAATGTAATTGAATATCTACTGGTATAAGATACACTTTGGATATATATCAGGGCTAAAAATTAACTTTATTTAATTGTGATCCATACAGGTCCGTACATCAAAACATTCACAGATCTAGGACATATTGTACTGGTCAGTATTGTACAGCACAGCATATAAAATTAGTTAAATATTCTGAATGCATAATTTACATCATATTATTAGGATAGCTAATCCTTTAATTGGCAAGACTGATGAATAAAAGTGAAATTATTTGCTAGGTCATTGTCCATTAGGAAACAACAGAAGCCTATTTTAGAAAATTCACCACTTGAATGACTGGCTCGTTTATCGACCCAGTCATTCCAGTGGTAAATTTTCAAAAATACGTTTCTCTTGTCTCCTAATGGAAATTTCGCAATAACACTACAGAAGCCAATTTTCGTTTCAACACTATTTTTTTTCAAAAAGGTTACACCAACTGATTATTAAAGTATAAGCAGTAAACCCTTTTTGAATTTGGTCTTAACTACTTCTACCACATTTGATAAAACTAAGGTATCCAGCCGGATCAGTAACTCTTATAACCCAGTGATCCATATGCGAAAAATGGCTACGGATCACGGGATCAGTGGTTAATTTCTAGCCCTGGATATATCCATAATCTGCTAGCATTGCTAGAAAGTGCTCCATTGTCTTTTTGTGAGAAAACGTTTTCACGCTTAGGAGAACACAAGTGTGGCTGTATATGTTGTTTCTGTCAGGACCCCATCTCTGCGCTGTTAAGGAATTTAACTATTGTGCTGTTTGCTGTCACTAGGTTAGGGAAGATGATTGTTTTGAAAAACATAACGCGCATAGCTGCTCAGAAATTAAGGCTTATGAAGTGTTATAAACATATAAAGCTAAATGAATTTGATTTTTAGAAAGAAATGTATAAAAGTTATTATAACAAATTTTATACATTTGTTTTGACATATTCATGGGCTTTTCTAGAAAGGGTCCGATAATTCTGATATGCAAGTCTTTAAAAAAAAAAAGGGTATAACCATTTAACGCGCAGGAAATTGAACATCTTTTGGAAAGCTACGCAAAGAACTTGGGATGAAATTAAGGATACCTTTAAATGACACTCTGCCTGTATTGAGAAAACCTATTTTCTGGGGGGTGGGGTGGGGGTTGTACTAACCGTGCGGCCTGCGGTTGGTTGGCCGTGTGCCAGGGAAACGGACGGGTGTGCGGGCGGGGGTGGGAGGGGGGAGGGGGGTGTCTTTCTAGCCAGACTGGTTAGTGACTAGGCCGATGTTCTTGAATGCACGGTATACATGGGTGTGGTCTTCCTCCTATGTACTGTTTGTAGAATTTGCTGCATATGAGGAGATATTGTAGACGGGTTCCTTGTTTGGCAGTTGCCAATGGTTTTGGTGGTGTAGGCTCCTGTGCCCACGCCCGCACACCCACACAAGATGCACTAGGGTATGCTTATGGTTATGCTCTTAGAATTACTGTTTACTTGTTTAGCCAATGAAGAACAAAGTGAAGGTCAAGCGCTCTAGCGTTCTTAGCAGATATGCTCTTTATAAAGTAAAACACTCAACATAAAAATATGGAAATTATAATCTTTCATAATTTTTTTTACAAATTACAATAGAATAGATAAAAGTTTAAAGCTTTAGATTTTTTTCGGATTTTCTGATTTTTTGCAGATCACGCCCACAGTTGTAACCTCCTAGTGTATGGTCACACCCTTTCCTGTGTGGAAATTTGAGTCAGATCATAAATATCTACAGATCCAGAATTTGACTCACGTTCAGTTTTATTCGGATCAGGGCCAAAGCCAGCACATCGTCTTGCATGGCAAGTTCCTTCGTTGTGTTAAAATTTGAGACAAATTGGATCAGTAGTTTTTTTTAGATACACCTCGGGTGACACAGACATATGTAGACAGACACAGAGAGACATATACAATGACAGATGTAGACAGACACGGAGACAGACAAATACAATGACAGATGTAGACAGACATATACAATGACATATGTAGACAGACACAGAGACAGACATATACAATGACAGGCGCAGCCAGTCACAATACCCTTTTCACCTTACAGGGCGAGGGTAACAATATAGGTTTTTCGTAGAAAAATCAACATAATGGTAATAACACCGAGATGATGAGAACACTGAATACGCTATGTCCAATGGCCTTCAAATTAATATTCTATCTTCTATACAGTAAACAATGCAAAGAAATGCCATCCTTTTGAGAAACTGGTCGATGCACTACATTCAGCGTTAATACGCAAAGTAAGTGTTTCTACCATAAAAGTGCATACTCACACCAAAATGCTTGAAAACAAAATAGTTGAAATTATACACGTGTAGAGGCTTAAATTGTGTACCTCTATACAAGAGGCCCAATGGCCTGTGACGCTCACCTGGACCATTAACATTTGAACCATTTGTATTTAAACAGACATGGATAATTTTCGGAATATCCAAGACTGGAAAAATTGGCCAATCAAAATTCTGTATACATGTTCTGAATCCTACCACCATATGGGCTTTCCAGCCAAGTCTGGCCATGGAGTTAATGAGGTGTAGCGTTTTAAACAATTTCCCGCCAATTTTCTGAAAATTCAAGATGGCCACCCAAAAAATTGTCCAACAAAAATTCTCTATGCAAGTTCCGAAGCATACTATTCTAAGGTCCTTCCCACTGAGTTTGATTGAAATCGACCCAGTGGTTAATAAAGAGTAGCCTTTCAACTGATTTTCAGAAAATCCAAGATGGGCGCCGAAGAAGTGACCAATCAAAATTCTGTATGCAAGTTCTGAAACCTCCCACCATAGTCTCCTTCCAGTCAAGTCTGGCTGAAATTGCACAAGAAGTTAATACACTAAGAGGTTAATGAGGAGAAGCGTTTTAAAGCAAAAGTTGACAGACAGATAGACGACGGACGGACAACGGACGGTTGCCATGGCACAAGCTCACTTGGCCATTTAATGAGCTAATAACTAAATGAAATAAATCTTAACATATGATGATTTCATTCCATATAAATAAATTTCGTAGGTTTAGTTGTGAATTTGAATTAGGGACTTTATTAATTTATACGTAATGCAATGATCATATGCTAAGATTTATTCCGTTTCCTTACATCTAGGCACACACTTTAAGTCTCTAAAAGTACACAATTTTATTTTAAATCATTCGGGTGTGAATATGCACCTTTAAGATTAAAATTATTTATTCTGACAAACTTCGCAGCTGGTTAAACACATTTATTTACGAAAGCTTATCAAAATAAATAGTTTGTTTTGATTTAAAGAAATTTTAGCTGATATATCTTGTTAAAAGCAAGTACTTTGAATCTTGATATCATTATTCGAATATTAACTACCGCAAAGTGTAATCATTACCATGACGATTAGAGTAAAGATGTGCAGTCATGTTTTAATTAACCCTTTACCACTCAGATCAACCACAAACTGCTTCTGCAGTGGTCTTGCGAAATGCCCATTTGCAGACCAAGAGAAGACTATTTTAGAAAATTTACCACTGTTATTCCATGGTAAATTTTCAAAAATAGTCTTCTCTTGGTCTGCAAATGGGCATTTCTTATGAAAGAATTGAAATGTTAAAAAACAAATGCGAGGGTTAAAGGGTTAACGTCTTTGTTTTATTGTTCTGTTGAGAAATAGTTGAGGTCTGAAATCAGCTCCAGGGCCATATCCCTGACTTCACAACACTTATCTCGAGTTAGAGCCTGTAGGTCGTCAGCAGTCAACTGAAACAAGAGAGGAGAAATTGCGACAGTACAGGCGGTAAATCGCTTTAAATGTTTACAAAACAAAAGAAATGTGTTGTTGAATAGTTAGAACATAATTGGATTGGAAGATATTGCTGCTGCAGGCAATCTAATTATGTTTTAAATATTCAACCGAACATTGCTTACTAGACTAACATGTTTATGTTTTGTTTTGGAAACATTTAAAGTTATTTATGAGCTGTACTGTACTGTACTGTAAGCAACAAGCCCAGCGTTCAAGTCGGGCCTTTCACGTTTGATGAAGATAGAAAATAAAGATTTGAAATTCTGGTCTACAGGAACACCCTTCCTTGTCCTAAGATTGGCATCAAATGTACCTTTCCGGTTTTAGCTATGCCCTGTCCATCTCTAGCTTAGCACCACACACACCTTGCTCGTGCTGGGATCCATCGATCTCTCAACTCCCTGACTATCAATTTGCAGAAAACTATACAGGTAAGTTGTTAAATAATTTGAAGTAATTTGACTGGGCGCTGTTACTGCCTATGGAAGCAACAGCGTCCAGTCAAATTAGTTTAAAAAGATTCAACAGAATGTTTATTAAATGGTAAAGACATACAATTCATACGTGTTGGACTATTAAGCGTTAAAGACGGACAAGATCGAGTCGTTTATGACGTCATCCTACACGTCACGTAGTTGGTTGTAACGTCATATCACATCATATCATGGATGGATAAACTTGGAAAGGTTCATTGGATCCGTAGTTTCCGAGAAACTTCTGCAGATAAACAGACAGACAAACATGCATACATGAAATGTTCATGATTGTTTCATATTTTCTTTGTATACCTAACTCATTATGATTATTGTATCTAAGATCATCTAAGCCAAATACTATACACTCTTTCAATGTCAGGGTAATACAGGACCAGTATGTATTGCATCATTTGCATGTATTAACTAGAATGCTTGGTCAATTACGCGTCATCGCAAATCTCCACGTTCACCACATAGATCTCTTGCCCACCACCCTACACCTAGGGCCATAGCCAAATGTAGATGTCTTCTTGCACTCCACAAGCATATGGGTAACACACCTACCAAATTTGTTTGAATTCCGTTCAGCGGTTTCTTAGGTGTTGCATTACAATCAGTTTCTTGAAGTGTGACCCCCTTACCCAAGCCAAACATAAAATCTCATTACACAATCCACAATTATGTCCACATACCAAATTTTGAATTCTGCACGATGGCTAGGGAGGAGATAGCTTGATAGACAGTTTTTAGGATATTGACCTTTGGACCCTGCCACCTGGCCCACTGTGGAGGTATGTGGAGGTGGAGCCAAATGCAAATGCCATCACGCAATCCGCAATTATATCGGTATACCAAATTTGGTTGAATTCCACTCAAATGTTTGAAAGGAAATGGCATGAAAGACAACTTATAGGATAATTGAGCTTTTGACCTCACCCCCTGAACCACATGATCTAGATGTCGTCTTGAAAAGGGGAATAATATGGGTAACCCACACATCAAACTTAGCAAAATTCCACGCAACGTTTTGGGAGGCGATAGTATGACTAACGGATGGGCACACAGACAGACAGACAGACAGACAGACAGACAGACAGACAGCATGACAGACAGAGACAGATTGGTGGATGGACGGATGAATGGACCGACAGGGCAGGCCAGATGGACAGACAGACATATGGGTGGATGGACGGATGAATGGACTGCCAGGGCAGAACAGATGGGCAGAGGTGATTTTAATATTTTATCAGAATTATGTTATCGTGTCATAATAGCAATGTGTCACATCATACGGTCATGAAAAGGCATTTTAATGAAACAAACCTCATTGTGCCGAAGGCTCGTGACATTTCAATGCCCATTTTGTGGAAATCGCAGTGTTTGGACACGACTACTGGCACACACACACACACACACACACACACACACACACACACACAACACACACACAACACACACACACACACACACACACACACACAATGTCTAAGTATTTAAAAACGCCGACCCAGGTATTTACATAGTTACCTATGCATTCCTGCCAGTCTGCAAACTTCCGTCAAACCTTCTATGTGTGAGTGAGTGAGTGAGTGAGTGAGTGAGTGAGTGAGTGAGTGAGTGAGTGAGTGTGGGTGGGTGGGTGGGTGGGTGGGTGGGTGAGTTAGCGAGCGAGCGAGCGAGGGAGGGAGGGAGGGAGTGAGTGAGTGAGTGAGTGAGTGAGTGAGTGAGTGAGTGAGTGAGTGAGTGAGTGAGTGAGTGAGTGAGTGAGTGAGTGAGTGAGTGAGTGAGTGAGTGAGTGCGTGAGTGAGTGAGTGAGTGAGTGAGTGAGTGAGTGAGGGAGGGAGGGAGGGAGGGAGGGAGGGAGTGAGTGAGTGAGTGAGTGAGTGGTTGGGTGGGTGGGTGGGTGGGTGGGTGTGTGAGTGAGTGAGTGAGTGAGTGTGTTATGCTTTTTTGTTTATTCCGAACGGGTGAATCGTTTTGAGTTCTTTGATCCGGTAGTGTTCTCTGTTTAATCTTAGTTTTTTGTTATCTGTACAAATTCTTTCAATTGGTCTTATCGTGATGTCTTTCATAGAATGTCTTGGTTGGTTGAAATGCCATGAGATTCTCGTGTCTGTTTGGTGTCGGATTGCATGGATATGTTGTGTGAGTCGTTTGCTGAGTGTTTGACTTGTTTCTCCTATGTATTGAGAGCTGCATTGTTTGCATTCTATGAGGTAAATAATGTTGGTGGTATTGCAGCTCATTTGTGTGTTGATTTTGTAGTCTTTACCAGTGACGTAACTAGTGAATTTGTCAGCAGTGTTCATGTATTGTTTGCATGTGACGCAATTGCTGTTGTTGCATTGTTGGAGTGTCCCTACTATGTCGTGAGTGTCATCTGGTGTCGGTACGATCTTATTGTTAGCATCTGGATTTTTTATTTTAATTAGGCTAGAGTGGACTAGGTGGTCCCTAATGCTTTTATTTTTCTTGAATGCTACTACTGGGTAGTTGGGAAAAATTGGTGCTAAGATTGGTGAAGACGAGATGTACTTTTCCCAGTAGGTCCGAATGGATTTGCCTATGTGTTCTAATGATGGGTGGTATTGTAGTATGCAAGCTGGCCTAGGCTGTTTTTGTGTGGGTTGTTTGTAAAGAATGTCTTCTCTCTGTGTGTTCTCGGTTTTTTCTATGATGGCTTTAATTTCTGTCTCTTTGTATCCCCGGTGGATGAATGCATATGTGAGTTCCTGTGTGCGTTGTTTTAATCTAGTGGGATCTGTGATGATGCGTTTGTATCTTAATGCTTGGCTGTAGATTATGGAATGTTTTGTGTTTTTAGGGTGGCTTGATTGTTTGTGAAGATACTTGTTTGTCTGTAGGTTTTCTGTATAGGTCCAATTTAAGCTTGTTATCTTCTTTGTATACCATTGTGTCCAAAAATGGGATTTTTTCTGTTGAATATTCCAAGTCAAATTTTATTGTGGGATGCTCTTTATTCATGTGTGCGTGAAATTCAAGTAGTTCGTTCTCACTAGTGTTCCAAATGAAAAATATGTCATCTATGTATCTAACTAAGTGAGATGGAGTACTGCCCATCCATGTTGATAACATTCTGCTTACTATGGTGTACACGTAAATGTTAGCATATTTAACAGCAAACTTGGCTCCCATGGCTGTTCCATGTGTGTGTATGTAGTAGTCTTCATTGAATTGGAAGCTGTTTTTTGTAAGAATGTATCTCATTATTTGGGCCAATTCGTCTGGGTAGATGTGTGCAGGTATGTGGTTATTGTTGTTTGTGTTTGTTTTTTCAAGTGTATGTCTGTAATGTTCTGTGACAATCTGTATGGCTTCTTCGTGTGGGATGTTTGTGTATAGTGATCTGACATCCATTGTGCATAGGATTGAGCCAGCATCCACTGTAGTGTTTTCTATATGTTGGATGAATGCAGTGGTGTCTCGTAGTAGATTTGGGATATCATTTTCCGTGTCTTTTAGTAGGTGGTCTGTGAATTCATTAATGCGTGATGTGGGGCCATCGCAGTTGGATACAATCGGGCGTCCGGGTGGTGGTATTTTGCCTTTGTGTATCTTAGGGTTAATGTAGATGCGTGGAGTTCTGACTTTGAATTCGGTGAGATATCTGTATGTCTGTCCTGTGATGGCTCCGGTGATTAGAAGTTCGTTAATGTATGCATCTATGGTGTCTTTATATTCTAAAGTGGGATTTTCACTGAGTTTGGTGTAGTATGCGACATCAGTAAGTTGTCTGTGTACTTCTGCAATGTAGTCTGTTTTGTTGAGAATGACTATTGCGGAGCCTTTGTCTGCTGGTCTGATGACTATGTTTGTGTTATTAGCTAATGCTTTGAGGGCTGTTTTCTCATGGTGTGTGATGTTGGATCGTGGTGACTTGTCGGGTGGTTTGGTGATAAGCTTGGTGAGTGATGACCGGAGTTTGTTGATGGCATTGGGTGTTGTGCTTGGTCTCCATTCTGAGGGTAGTTTGAATTTGGATGGTGCTGTAGGTTTTTCAAGGTTGTTGCTGTAAAAGTAGTATTTGCATTCTAACTTCCTGATGAATTGATCTATGAAATGTATTTGTGTGTCTGGTGATATGTGGTGTGGTGTGGGTACAAATGAAAGGCCTTTGTTTAGAATGGAATTTTCTGTTTTGGTAAGTTTGTGGTTGGACAGGTTAACGACAATATCTGGTGTTGTTTTTTGTTTGTTGATGATGCGTTGTTTTCTGCTTTTTTGTAGTTGTGTACCTGATGTTAAACGTCTAATTGGCCGATTATTTCTAAGAGTAGTTTTTTCACATTTTCGTTTTTGGATTGTTTTATGGCTTCGGCATATGATTTGGTTTGTGGTGTGCTTGTACTTGTCTGTGATGTTGTTTGGATGGGTTGGGTTCTGGGTTGGTGTGTTGAGTGTGTGATAGGTTGTGTTCTGGGAAGGTACATCTGCTCTCTTGGTGGTGATGGATGTGCGTGGTGGATGGGAGGTGGTTGTCTTGAGTAGGGTATTATAAAGTGTCGGTTGTTTGTGTAGTGGCGGTTGGTTTGTGATGTTTGTTTTGGTCCAACTTGCCCTGGTTTGAAAGTGGTTTGTGGTGAATGTGGTTTGTTCTGTATTTGTGGTGCTCCCCCGTTTTTTGGCAGGGGAAGTGGGTTATTCCTCGGTTGTCTCTCTGTGTTGATCTGTGGTTGCTGTTTGAGCTGTGTAGGTCTAAACCATTGAGTTGTGGTTTGGTTGTTCTGTGGTGTTTGTGGTCTTGTGTATGTATGTGGGTTTTGCTTTGTGTGTTGTCTTTGTGCTGGTTGAGGTGTTGGCAACAGTGGTGGTCTGTGGCGTCTCTCTGTTGGTGCGTGTTGTGCTGGGCGTGCTTGCTTCTGCGTGTGGTTTATTTGATGTTGTAGATCCATCAAAGGCGGGATGTTTGCCTTTCGCATGACTGGGTTTTGTGTGCTTTGTTTGTGTGTGTCATTGTGTGTCCTGTTTGTGTTTGTTTTGTGTGTCTTTATGCTGGTTGTGGCGAACTTAGCAGCTATCCTGTGTGCCTTAGCAACAGCTCTGTCCGCTTCGTATGTGTGTGAGTCTAACAGATTCCCTTCAATTATGTGTGCTTGCTGTTTGTGGTAGTGTAGTTTTTTGTAGTAATGTTCTAGGATTGCGTGTTGGATGCTGTTAGCCGCGGCTTTTAAGATCGAGTCGATCTCTGCAGTGGTTTCTGTGTTGGGGTCTACGGTGGCTAGTGCTATGTCTGGCTTAACGATATGTGTGTTGTTCTTGATGGCATGTTCTATGTTCTGTATGTGGAGCTGCAGTTGTTCTGTTTTGTATAGGGATTTGTATAGTTGCTGAAATGTGTTTTCGTGCTGTTGGTTGACAGGGTGCTCTAAATCGGCTTTGCTGAAGATTGGTGGTAGGCGTGTCTGTGTTTCTGCATCCATGTGTGCTTTTGTTGTTAATGTGGTGGTGTTAGTAGTGGCTGCAGAGGTGGCCGATTGTTGTGGTGGTGGTGGTGACGGCGGGGTGGTTGCTGTTGGGTTGTGCATTGTAGTTGTGTGTTCTTCTGTAGGGTTGACTGATTGTGTGGGTTGTATTGGTGTGGGTGTGGACTTTGGGTGTAACTCTGTCTGGCTCCTGGTCTGTGGCCTGTTATCCTCTGGATTCATAGTGGACAGGTGCATGCGCGGGCGCGCGTGTGTGTGTGTGTGTGTGCGTGTGTGCGCTTGTGCGTGTGTGTGGTTAAAAAACAAGATTGGAAGATATGGTGTCTGTTTACGAAGATATATTATATTGTAAGCAAAACAAAAACATTATTACAGTATATATATTACAATAAAAACTTACGTTTGTTGATTTCTGTTGGAGGCCATATTTCCTAGATTATTTGCACTAAAACACTAAAGTGGCTAAGCTATTATAAAACACTAATCTGGCAAAACTGTTATAAAACACTAATCTGGCTTAAACTTTTGTCAAAACTTATAATAAGGTGGTCCTAAAGTGGCTAAGCTATTATAAAACACTAATCTGGCAAAACTATTATAAAAACACTAATCTGGCTGAACTATTATCAAAACTTATAATAAAGTGGTCCTTAGGATCCTTTCGGCTGTTGTTACCTTCGTCAGAGGACGATGTTTAAAGCCACTTTGACATCGACCCTGTCTGGGATGCGGCACAGAGTAGCACTGCACGCAGCATCACAGGGAACATAGCTTTCCAGTTCTTCTGAAAGCTCTGGATTTGTAGATCAAAGACCCCCTTGGCAAAAAGACTACGTTTATACAACGAAACCTGCGTATCCTTGATGCTGCATAACTGTAATATCTGAGCAACTCCAAAGGCAGCTCTAAACAAACTTGATGCCTGCCACCACAAACTCTTCAAGACCATCACTACCGATACCTGAGCAGCATTATTTCCAACGATGCACTATACAAGATGTTCAATACATCACTGTTGTCTGCAAAGGTCGCCCAGTAAAGATGTTTCATGTTTGGCTATTTGCTAAGGATGCCAGAAGACACAATTGCACAGAGAGCATTGGAATTCGCCCTGCTAGGGCCCAGCAAAATATAAAGCAAGGCGAGGACGTCATTGCATAAATTTGTAAAGCGTACTGCGCGGTGACCTAAAAAAAGCAATACTCGGTACACTCAGATCAAGAATGGTCATGAGGAAGCTAAAGATGTTGACTGTGGACCAGGCACAGTGGTAAAAATAAAGGACTGATTGTAGCTGTAGGCTGTCTCTACTACTACAGCCGCAGAATACAGTAATCATACAAACAAACTTCAATAAATTATACCTTTTCTTTGACTTTGTGCATAAAAGCTGGGTTATTATCATCACAAACCAGGGATTGGAGCAGCTTCAAGATGTGAACTCTGTTGTAGGCATCCACCTCATCTAAAATAGATGGCACAGTAAATATTATTAGAACATCACTCTTTAAACGGGACCACATACAACAGATTTTTTTCGTTAACTAGGATGAATTAAATAAAATAGATCTTCAGATCATAGATTTATTCAGAGCAGTAATAAAGCTCAGTATTTTGTTTCCTGTTTTACTAATACCGTACCTTTATGAAGAATCCAAGTACCTGCTAGTTGGCGTTCAAAATAGTCAACAGGAATTGTAAAGAACATATGATTGAAAAGAACTACAATGAAAGCTCCAATAAAATCATAGTAGTGTAGCGGCGATAGAGTTGAAATATACACCTGTGCAAAAGTTAAGCACCAGCAAAAACAATAGAACGTAGAAACATGATGGTACAACTAGGCTGCCATACTTTTTGTCCCCGCGTCAGCTGACATAATTCCAAGTACGAAATGCACATGCATGCATGACTTCACGCCGCTTGATGTCCGTGCGTGCCGGGAAACAGCACACGTGTTCAGTTATGTAAAAGTCCAGTTTGAGGTGTAGAACATTACATACAGATTTAGGCGACAAGATTAGGAATTTTGTGTTCATGACAGTGGTTTATTTGTACAGAGAGAATTCGCTCTTGATTGTGAACCGCTATGGCAAGACGAAGGTTAAGTGATCGTGTGAAATGGCAAATCATAGGCATGCATACCACTGGTATGTCATGCAGAGAGATTGGCAGACAGCTGAACATTAACCATACTGTAATCAGTCGTTTGATTGCAAAACATGGGCAAACTAACGAGGTGAAGGACAGGCCTAGATCTGGAAGACCGAAGAAGACTACTGCCCGTGATGATCGAGCCCTAGTACGCCTTGTTAGGAGATCTCCATTCACCAACAGCAGAGTGCTCAGCCAGCAATGGGAAACGCGCAATAGAGTGTCAATGTCTACCATCAAAAGGAGACTGTATGCTGCTGGCATGAAAGCTAGGAGACCTGTCAGACGTCCTCTCCTCACTGCACACCACAAAGAGGAGCGTCTGAGGTGGTGCAACGAAAGAAGACACTGGAACATGAGATCCTGGAGACGGGTACACTGGTCCGATGAAAGTCGGTTCCTGCTTCATGCCACAGATGGCCGAACTCGTGTATGGAGGTCCAGACGCACGGCGTACGACCAACGTAACATCATGGAAGAAGTTCCATTTGGTGGAGGTTCCGTTATGATATGGGGGTGCATCTCATTTGATTGTAAGCTGGATCTGTTGACTGTACCTGGAACACTAAATGGACAAAGATATCAAGATTCCATACTGGATAGAGTTGTGGTCCCTCATTTTGTAAATCATGCACCTGGAACCCACCCTATATTCATGGATGACAACGCCCGACCACATCATGCTAGAGCTGTGCATGAATACCTCCGCCAGAATGCCATCGAAACCCTACCATGGCCAGCAAGGAGCCCTGACATGAACCCTATTGAGCATATCTGGGACATTCTGGGAAACATGGTGAGGAGGGATCCTTCTGTGCAGAACCTACAGGAATTAACAGACGCACTCCATCTTGAATGGCAACGAATACCACAATGGTGTATCAGTCGGTTGGTGACCAGCCGAGACGTCGGGTCCAGGCCGTCATCCAGGCACAAGGTGGATATACCCGGTATTAATAATGACGGTCTCAAACTCGTGCACAGATGTTAAACTTCGTTTTCAGACACCATTAATGACAATCTAGCCACGTGTGTCAACTGTAGGGCAATAGTTGTCAGTTGTGTCAACGTAACCATATTCAGGCCTCGTTTTCAAGTTCAAACAAAAACATACAGTGTTTCCCCACCATCATAATCAGCATTCCTCTAGTTGCATTATTACCTCTTGCACTAAGATGGATGGGTACATAAATGTTTATGCTATTGCTTTCTTCATAGCACATGAATATACCCTCGCATGTGCGTAAAAATAGGGTGGTGCTTAACTTTTGCACAGGTGTATAGTTAGTTTTCTGGTATTTTGCTATCTCCGATATGAGAGAGAAGAATGCTCCATTCGATGTAACAGATAAAGCTGAAACAATGTAGCGAATTATAATGGCATTTAGGAAAGTTTCGCAAAAATCTATTAAATTTTCGTCATGAATCTGTAATAATAGAATCCGGAGCTCTTTATGAATACCCAGCTAGATTAACAAGTCACCAAGTTGCAAGTCAGAAGAGAACAAAGGGGACTGGTAATTTAAGGCAATAATAAGACACTGTATGTAAATGGACCTTTCCATTTTTAGCCATGCCCCGCCCATCACTAGCTATGCTCCACCCACACCTCGCCGTGTTGGGATTGATCGATCCCCAAATGCCCTAGCTATCAATTTCCTGAAAACTACAGGGAAGCTGTTGAATATTTAGCGCCCAGTCAAATAAGTTTCAAAATATTCAACAGAATATTTATTAAATAGTAAAAGCAAACAATTTGTACAACAACGCATAGACCGTCTTCAAATATGCGTTCGTGACGTACTTATCGACGTCATTAATTATGATGTCATTGTACACATCACGCAGTTCATTATGACGTCATATGATGGGTGGGTACTCTGGAAAGGTGAATTGTCACTATAGGAAGATCTGTAGATGGAAACAAGGGGACAAGAGATGTACAGAGTGACAAAGGAAACATCCTTAAGCACAGTTACTAGCAAACATAAAATGACCACAATTCTCTGGGACTCATCAGAAGTAGTATACCCGGAGTCAAAATGATACCACCTCAAAATGATGCCACCGTAGACCGACAATCGCCTCCGCGTAGACCGACAATGGCCGATTATTAATCTATATGGCGGGCTGCCGCCGTAGACCGACAATCGCCGATTATTAATCTACGTCCGAGTCAAAATGACACCACCTCAAAATAGATATGGGTTAAAAGTTATCTACGTCGCGGCCCGTCCTGGTAGAAATGTTTTTGAACAAATCTAGGTCACGGCCCTCTTTACGCAAGGCAGGCCCCTACTGGGCGCCGATCGGCGATCCGTGGCCCCCACCGCTATCTCAAGACCTGGGGCAGCCGATCGGCGATCCGTGGCCCCCACAGCTATCTACGTCCTGGTAGAAATGTTTTCGAGCAAAAAGTTATCTACGTCGCCAGGCGTTCGGGTAGACGCAGAATTTGATCTCATTCCAGTGGCTGCGAATGGGGCGAATTTCCATTTAGAGTTAAGCAACCACAGTGATATACCAGCTGATCCCCTTGGTCTGAACGTCCATTTAGAGACAAGCATACTCAGCGGTATACGAGCTGATCAAGCACGCATTACATGGTCTGAACGTCCATTTAGAGACAAGCATACTCAGTGGTATAGCTTGTGATCAAGCACGCATTACAGGGTGTGAATGTCCATTTAGAGACAAGCATACTCAGTGGTATATATACACTATGATTACTGTTGCACAGCTTCGCTCTATGGCAAGGCAATTCGGCCTTAAAGGCTACTCTAAGGCCAAGAAAGCCGACCTGCTCCAGATGATCGGACAGGCCCGTGCCGAGGAATTCATTGCTCGACTGAGACGATCAGCGAAGACGGGACGGTTTCCAGCGACCACCAGAGATGATCCTGAGAACTTCCACAAGAAAGCACAGCGGCGGCGTGAGCTTCATCAGTTGGATGAGGAGGTGACGGCTAGCTTACGAGCCAAAGCTGTAGTGACGCGGATGGCAGACCATCCAATGGAGCGCCTACCTGCCCTATGCAGGATCACTAAGAGAGTGATGGGGAGGTCTGAACCCTTAGCCCGGCGCATGAGGCGAGAGGGTGAG
This sequence comes from Chaetoderma sp. LZ-2023a, assembly GCA_034401795.1. Taxonomy (NCBI): domain Eukaryota; kingdom Metazoa; phylum Mollusca; class Caudofoveata; order Chaetodermatida; family Chaetodermatidae; genus Chaetoderma; species Chaetoderma sp. LZ-2023a. Next base: position 37,616,736 of record CM067361.1, on the reverse strand, counting down.
CAGATTCTCAATGAGTGTCTGGGTGAGATGGAAGGTGAGGAGAGAGGAAGACGGACAGTACGCTGGACGTTCTTCTAAGGCCTCAATGGAGACATTACAGGACAGATCATGGGTAAGATCCAGCAGACTGTCCAGAACGCCTTCTACCTCCGGTATACTCACACCTATCACATCATACACATCGGGGACGGTAGGGTGATGCTCTTCCACAAGAATGCTCCAGGGAGTCCGTGGCTGAACACGATAGGAGCAGCTCAGGACTGGGTGGTGGCAAGAGAGCAAACCCGACTCGACCCCGACAACATCGATCGACCCAACACCAAGTGGGCTTTCATCCGATCAATCAACGTTGAGGTCAAGGCTGTCATCGACCGCCAACCTTTACTTGGGGCAGGACCGCTCCCAGACTGGCTACGGCAGAAGAAGAGTATGGTGGCACTTGACACCTACAATGATAACATGTGTCTCTGGAGATGCCTAGCAGTGTATCAGGGGGCGAGACCTGATAGAAGTACTGCTCCTGCACGAGAGCTCGCTAGACAGTTCTACAGTGCCCGCGCACCTATGCCTGATGTTCCAAAAACCTCTATGGATCAGTTGGATAAGGTAGAGTTCTTCGAGAAGATCGGGATTCGCGTGTATGAACCAACCAAAGAGGGCACCTGACCAGGCAAGCGGCCCACTACCGTGACACTATGACCATCGGAGTGTATGACCACCATGCCTTCTATATCAAGAACATCTCCAAGCTGGCCCACACACTAGTCTGCAGTCACTGTCAGCAGAGGTTCACAAAGGCCCCGAATCTTCAGCATCATGCTGACCATTGTACAGGCGGAAAAACAACCATAGAGTGCTCTGGGGAGAAGGTTGATGCACCACAGTCTGCATATGAGAAAGCCTTCTGTCCACCCCAACCATCCAGTTCAGCGGCTACTCGATGGGTCAGGTATGAGTCGAGAAACAGAGGTATACACATACACCATGTAGCGTGTGGGCACGGTGGCGAGCGTTGGATCGAGGGGGCTCCCGTAGATGGTTATGATCCGACTACCAACACCGTTTACCAGTTCCATGGCTGTTTCTGGCATGGATTCCCTCAGCACCAGCAAGGTGAGGATGCCGAACAAAGATACCACAAGACAGACCTGAGAGAGGAGAAGCTGAGAGCATCTGGATGCATGCTTGTGGTACAGTGGGAGTGCTGTATAAAACGCTGTTCAAGCGTCCCTAAACGGGTTCGGACCATCTCATACCCGCACTTCATCGTATATGACTTTGAGGCACTCCTAGATGGTGCCAAGACTCATCCCACGGAGACTCTCACGATTGAGAGTACCCACATACCGATCTCTGTGTCAGTCGGCTGCTCCATGGAAGGCTCCACCAGTGAGCCAACTCACCTCTGCAATCCAGACCCAGAAGCTCTGATCAAGGCTTTCATGGATGAGATTACCAGGCGAGCACACAGAATCCGTACAGATGTCAGGGCACAGTTCATACCTTTAGACCTTGACAAGCTCCCAAAACGACAGCAGCGACTGATTACCGAGTGGTGTGACCAAGTTCCAGTGCTAGGCTTCAACTCTGGCCACTATGACCTAAACCTGATCAAGAAGCACTTTGTGGATGAGCTGACCAACAGTACTAGCACAGTGAGTCGCCAAGAAAGCGAACCAGACAATGTTACTCCTCACCCCGGAGCTTAGGTTTCTCGATGTCTTGAACTATCTTGGCCCAGGAGTCTCCTACGAGGCAAGGATCAAAGCCTATGGGTGTACACAGCAGAAGAGCTGGTTCCCATATGAATGGTTCGACACACCCAAGATGCTTAATTATCCCGGACTCCCCGAGTACGCAGCGTGGTGGTCTAAGCTCAATGGTGACTACCTCCTGAAGCTATCAGAGTGGAAACAGGGCAAACAGACATTCAGCGAGCATGGAATGCGGAAATTCGCCGACTGGCTGTGATACTACAACAACCTGGATGTCACTCCATTCATCGAAGCCCTAGAGCAGATGCGTGAGTTCAACACAGAACGAGAAATAGACATCCTCAAAGATGCAGTGTCACTCCCAGTGGTGTCACTGCAGTACCTCCTACGTGGAACCGCTCAGCACATGCCGGATGTTAGCCTCTACTCTCCGGGCAAGGAGGCCTACGAGATGCTGAAGGATGCGGTTGTTGGAGGGCCCAGCATCATGTTCACCAGATACCATGAGGCAGGCGTGACACGCATCCGCCAGAGTGAGCGTGTCTGCCAACGTTTACTCGGCTATGACGCAAATGCTCTGTCTACGAGGTCTAAAGAGATGCCATGTGGTAAGGAGACAGTACGGCAGTGGTCCGGTGCTAGCGACGTAGCACGATTTAAGAAGGATCTGCTGGCTGACCACTGGTTCGGTTTCGCTGAAGTGGACATAGAGGTTCCTAAGGCACTATGGGCGAAGTTCGAGGAAATGCCACCTCTCTTCTACAACAGAGAGATTTCAGCTGAGGCAGTATCTGTTGAGATGCTCACATACCTAGAGAAAACAGGTAGGAAACGTCCCACTACCAGAAAACTAGTCGGCGCACTCTCAACCAAGAGGAAGCTCTTGTATGCACCGTCACTCAAGTGGTACCTCGCCCATGGGCTAGATATTACAGCTGTCTACCAGACTATAGACTACAAGCTGCAGAGACCCTTTGAATGGTTTGTGAACAATGTTACCAATGCTCGTCGTACAGGGGATGTTGATAAGAGCAAAGTGCTCTTGGCAGATCTGTTCAAGCTACTAGGCAACAGTGCTTACGGCAAGCTCATCGATGCTCTAGAGCGTCACAACAGCACGACCTTCACCAAGGATGAACGAGCAGTGGATAGATCCCTCCGCAGTGCATGGTTCGAGGATCTCGAGGAGATCGGCGAGTCCTACGAGCTCCAGAGTCACAAGGCCAAAATCACCATTCGTCGCCCCTTCCAGGTGGGGATAGGCATATACGAGCTCGCGAAGCTGAGGATGCTGGAGTTCTACTACGACTTCCTGGATCACTATGTACCTCATGACAGCTTCGAGTACCTGCAATAGCTGCCTCCAGCCTCGACGAAGTCAATCACCCTGAGATGTGAGCAGAGTATGAGGCTTATAAGCGGGAGTGGCTAGCTTGGGACAAGTGGTCTGGATGGACTCCGGGACTGTTCAAGATCGAGTTCGAAGGCAACCGTGGTATCGCTCTCTGTTCCAAGTGCTACTACATGGAGAGCCTCGCTGGGAAGGTGAAATTCTCAGCCAAAGGTATGTCTAAGCGTCAGAACGATGTCTCTTGGCAGAGGATCTTCAGTGCCATAAATGGTAGCGTGGACAGAGCTGCAAACCGAGGCCTACGCATGCGCAACTAGGGAATGGTGATGTATGAACAGGAAAAACTCGGTCTCTCAGCCTACTACGATAAGCGGCATGTGTTGCCAGATGGTGTCCATACCGAGCCAATCGAGTACCATATCCCTCAGGCTCCTGGCGATGGTGGCAGCTGTCTGTCTGGAGGGACCACCTGAAGCTCCTCCCGAACAAACGGACATTTGGGACAGCACTCTGAGCATGCCAGATAGTACAGCGTAGGCTGCCCCTCCATCTCGACATACCTGTCAAGTGTGTGGACATCTAGCGACCAGTTAGGATCTGTTGCACGTCGTCGCCCACCTTCCAACTCACCAGGTTCATACAGGTACCGAACCAGAGCATAAGATGGAAGGCACACCTGTTCCTTGTCTGCTCCTCAAGAAGGTTGAGCAACAGAGGATCGTTGGATAGCTTCTACTGGCTTCTTACCAGTTAACCAAGTTACCTCACTATTGGATCGCTCTACCACCATAGGCAAACCTTTCACCCACACCCTGGACCGCTCTCCAGCCTGTGCCATCTCCTGGGCATATTGGTGTGCAAACAGTCTTTCTGCTAGTGTCCGATTCCACCGCGCGACGATTGTCTGGGCACGGTGGTGACCAACTTCACCTCATCTAATCACCACACCATGTTTCCTCATGAGGGCCGCAGTCTCGCCTCTGAACTCCTTACCATCATCCACCTGCAACAATTCTGGCCACTGGAGGGGATTTTCCGGATCCTCGTAGACACCCTGGAATGCCTGGGCCACCTGGCCAGCTGACTTGTCTGTGAGCAGTGCTGCAGCCTTGTACCTGCTGGCGACATCGACGATGGTGAGGGCATACTTGTAGGTCTTACAACCAACCGAGTCGTGTGGAAGGAATAGAACATCTGCCTGGTGAACTCTATTCGGGACAGTTTCATCGAAATGGGCATGCCTGATGTGCCGTGGACGAGGTCTGTATATCTGCCACATCGCCTGGCGGCTAGGCCACTGGCTAACTGTCTCCAATGTGAAGTTGTGGCCCTTGCGACGTACAGCCTCGAGTAGTTGGTGGGGCTCACGGTAATATCCACCGGGCTGATAGTAGAGTTCCTCAAGAAAGATGGTTGATAAGCCCCTGGATTCCATCACTGACGTTCACTCCTGTCCTGTCACGCACGGTCTGGGTGAGGGTATCACTGACGTCCACTCCCGTCCTGTCACACACAGCCTGGGAGAATTCTACACAGATGAACAGATGGCTGGTATGCATTCGACTATCACTGAAGAGCTCCTCAAACACCTCCGTACACCAGCATCTAGTCTCTGCTGGATCCTCGCTGAACGGTAGCTTATCGACTAACCCTCGGAAGTTAAGTGTCTTGACCAGGTCGTACAGAGACACCATCCTTATATAGTACAGCTTAAATGTTCGGCGGACCAAATGGCCACAAGTGCTATGGCAACATATGGTAGCCAAGGGCCTGTGACTCCGAAGAATGTACCTCCTCCTGAGGCGATGGCTGGTATGGCTTCAGAAATCTTCTCCACACCATGGAGAGCATTGTTGGCGATCTTGAGGACTGTCTCGCCCACCTTCATTGTGGACAGAGCGATCAGAGCCCCAACTGCTGCCAGTGGACCGATAGAACCTTTTATGTAAGTGCGATAGATTCCTTTTGCTCTGTGTATTAGCTTGCGGGATTCCGGCTCTACATCATCACTCGCGGTCTCCGCTACATCGCAGTCGTCTGCATCATAATCATAATCGACTGGATCTTCATACGCCTCTGGTTCATACATATCCGTCGCCAGCTATATAGTAGCTTTAAACTGTAGTCTATGGCATGGTCTCCTCAATCTTGAATGCGGGCGTGTTTGCCTTAGCAAACTGGGGACTCAGCTTCGCCGACAAGAAGGCGGCAGAGGTCGAGTGTGAGCGTCATATCCAGGCGATGGAGAAGCTGTCTAAGGAGAAGTTTGAGTACAGCAAAGCACTCGAGCATATGCGCCAGAGGGAGGCACGGCGACGACAACTCCGAGCTCAGGCCAACCAGAGCCTCAAAGAGGCAGATGAGAGTCCCGATGAGTACTATGAGGCTGACAACAGGAGTCGTGCTCTACGCACGCTCAAGCTGAATACCTGATGTGTTCGACACACATACCGTAGCATAGCCAAAGTAAAGTACCGTCACACCTAATGAGCGAGTCCCAGCTATGAGGTTTCCGATGTTGAAGCTGAGCCGGTTGCCCTGATTAGGTGGGATGCTCCTGCCCCCGATGTGGTGACGGCCCTCGAGTACCGACTCGAGGTCATCGCTTCCACTGGTTAGTCGCAGAAGTGCATATGACTTAGTTTTCTGTCTGTCGAGTTGGCAGTCAGCCAGCTGGCGTACCTCACCAAGAACATTGGTCCCAGCAGCCACAAGCTTGAAGGCGTCTAGTTGTCTAGCTTATCCACCTCCTGGATGACTCCTCCCTTCTGAACCAGGACCGCAACAGCGACACAGTCCGATGCACCACAATGCAATGTCAGCTCTACCCATTGGTTAGCTGTTGCTTGGACCTGCCGGTGTTCTCGCTCCACATGCACGATCCGCTGTTTGGAACCTGTTTGCTTCAGTTCCTGGTCATTCTCGTCATGCCAGACATGAAGTCTTGGAGCATTCATTATCGCATCTGTGAGCTGCTCAGTGTACACCCGGAGGAACAGCCTATCCTGCATGGCAGCCGGATTCACGTGTGTGTTCTCTAGGAGGGTGAAGAGTGGAACTGTCACAGGCTTCTCGACACCTGCCTCTAGTTCGAATTACGTGAATCCCTCATTGCACCCCACAGCGTAGTACCCCTTTCTCTTTGCATAGAAGGTTGGTTCACGAGCCAGCGGACCTATGACTCGTTACTCATCGTTCACATAGGTGGTGTCCATGGTGCTGTTGCTCTGCACGATCTCCCACCTGTTCAGAACCTGTGGTAGTTCTACCGTCTGTTCTATTGTGCTCTTAAGCTTGAACTCGAGTGTCATGCTCTTGAGCTCGTGGATCTGTGCCGAGATTGCAAAGTCAATGTACTTCCCAGCAGCGGACAACGGGTTCTCATCGTGTATACTGGGTCGAATGACCGTCAGGCAGTCCTTCCGAGGATCAGTGCAGTGCGATGTCGCAGGTTCAACGGCCCCATCCAGATGTTGCACATACTGCAGCATGTTTACGGTCTGGATATATAGAGCGGTTAAACGGCTGCCATGTTTGGTAAAGTTCTCCAGCAGATTATCTATAGGCAGCAGGACAAGTCGGCACGACAGCCATGGCATGTACTGTCCCACTGTGACAGGGTCCGAGGCCTGCTTCGTGACATCAACATTATCCACGAGCGAGTCAAGGTTACACCGCCGGCGGATGCGGAGATACTGGCCGCCATAGAGGAAGGAGCCCCAGCTCGTAGTACAAAAGAACTCCTGACTCGGATACTCTACCAGAGGTTTGACAGCACCCAGGGCAGGGCAGTAAACCTACATCCTGTGGCCCAAACCAACAGTCCTGTTATTCTAGCTCTCCAAAAGGCGAGGGTCGATCCCAAAGATCTACTAACTGTCGGGAAGTGGGATGCCGTATTTAGCCTCCATAGCCAGGAAGAGCGAGATATGCTGGATAGCCTCCAGTCTGGAGCAAATAACTACTTCAGGGAGGAGGTCAGTGCCGCTGTATCGGAGAGCCATGACACTGGTCATGCAAAAGGTACTCAAGAGGGGTTCACTGTTGGCCGCAAGGAGGCTGTTGAGCATATCTTCAACAAAGAAGGGCGTAGGAGATTGGACAGTGATCTGGCAGCATTTCTGAAATTCCCAGATAACTACCAGGACTACCTCATCAAATCCGCTCACAAGTCAGATGCTCATCGCGCATGGAAAAAGTGGATCTTCCATGTGAAGTTCCAGAAGAAGAGAGTCCTACCATCTGACCCTCAGTGGGTAGAGTTTAAGCAACAGGCTTCTGACGAAGTTCCTCAAGCTTCTGACGAAGTTCCTCAAACTTCTGACAAAGTTCTTCAAGCTTCTGATGTAGTTCCTCAAGCTTCTGATGAAGTTCCTCAGGCTTCTCACGAAGTACCTCCAGGCTTCTGACAAAGTTCCTCAAGCTTCTGACGAAGTTCCTCGAGCTTCTGACGAAGTTCCTCGAGCTTCTGACGAAGTTCCTCGAGCTTCTAACGAAGTTCCTCGAGCTTCTGACGAAGATCCTCCGGCTTCTGACGAAGTTCCTCAAGCTTCTCACGAAGTTCCTCAAGCTTCTGACGAAGTTCCTCAAGCTTCTGACGAAGTTCCTCAGGCTTCTAACGAAGTTCTTCAAGCTTCTGATGAAGTTCCTCAAGCTTTTGACGAAGTTCCTCAAGCTTCTGACGATGTAGCGGACGAAGTTCCTCAGCCTTCTGATGAACGAAAAAAGTTGCGGCCGACAGTCTGTCAGTGATGACGCATAGAGCAGGCTAGTTTCCTGGCTGGATTCAGCTTGTAGGTGAAGGTCTGCGCCTTTTCCAGAGAGGGCTTGAAGTGTGACAGCTCACCTGTCTCCTTGTTGCTGAAGATGAAGCGGTACAGCTCAGCTGCCCTCTGTACACCTGCGATAAAGTCCCCTTTGGTCTCCTTGAGGGTTAGGCTGTCGTATATGGTGTCGAGCAGGGCACGTCCACACTTGGAGCTGAAGTATAGCAACCGGGCATTGTGGCAGATGTCCGGGGAGATCTCGCGGGTGTACTTTTGAAAGAGGATGAAGACAGTTATCTTTGTGTGCCGGATGCTCCTGGTGATGTTGCTGAGGTAGGTGACTGTCTTCTGGTCCATTGCAGGGTCATCGATAACTAGAACAAGGGGTTCTGTCAGTCGGGCTGCCAGCAGCTTCTCCATCAGGGCTTGCAGGTTCTGTGTCTTGGTGATTGGACCATTGTACCATTGATCACTACTGTCAAAAACCTCAGTGGCGGAGTCAGACACCAGAAGGATGTATTGAGAGTGTAGATGTTCAGCCAGGAGAGCCCGCAGCAAGATGTTTTCCCAGTGGCCTGACGGGGCAATGATCAGCACCACCTGGCCAGCATCGGCCGGCCTACTGTCGAATGGTACAGACATGCGCGCGGAGGATGGTTAACACTTGGTCGGCGGTAGCCTCGTCTATATCTGGGAGACTAAACGGCAGTACTTCCTGCACCAGCTTTTACGCCTGCTGTGTGGGTAGCATTGTACCTCCGGCGGATACGAAGGATGCGATGGAGGCGTCAAGCATGAAATCCCAGCAGCAGCTGAGAAGATAGTGTAGAGGGCCTGTGTCAGCACCCACAGTGTCTAGTACATTCAGTATCTGTACGATACATGCATGGGAAATCCTGACTATTATGTGAGCTTAAACGGCAAACCAAAGAACCCCAACTTCTTCACCTCTGGTAGCTGGAGGTTGGCGGTAGCACATTTTTTGCCATCGACAGTGATATTGCTTAGGCCGATGGTGCCTACCCTGAGATTCTCTCCGTCTTGTTGGAAAGAGCTCTGTGATTTCAGTAGATCCTTAACCAGGTCTTGTGCATAGGACTCAGCCATAACCTTGATGGCACCAGCCTCGTCGACTCCAAGCATACCTCGCATCGTTGTCCTGTCTTTGATGCCCATCCCTTGTATACAGTCTTGGCCTTGTTAATGGCTGATTGTCCTACTGTATCAGTGTTCCCGATGAGATCTCATGCTGGGATGGTACCTCGGATCTCCTGCGGGTCTCCCTTCTCATCGCCCAAGTGAGCAAGATCGCCTAGCTCTTTGCTTTCTAGGTCTGTGAGTGACAGAGTCATAGTCATATACAGATGGCTTAAACCCACTAGCCATATCCCCAGTGAAATAGTTGGGCATAGGAGGACCACGCAGTCGGCCAAGGGAATAGGTAGCAGTGCTCAGGGTACTTGCTCTCTCTGCAGGGGCACGCCTTGTGGGCGGTCCACCATTCCTGGGCATTGGCAATCCTCAGGCCGCATGCTCGACTATGGGCTACACACTGCCCTCCGGCATGCCATGCTTCATATGCTGCAGGGGTCTGGTCATCCATCTCTCACTATTCCGAGTGGCTAAACATAGGTGACGATGATCTCAGCCATTGCACTCGTTGCTAGCCCTAGAATCACGGCCTCCATTAGTGTAACACGTTCACCCATGATCTTGGCAGTGGCAGTGTAGGCGGCACCACTGAGGGCGATCTTTGGGATGGGTGAGTTATTCCGAGACAGTGGCTGGCCACCCCACTCACCACAGTAGCGAGGACAGCCGCAGTGGCGGCAGAAAGAACCTCATTTCCATCTGTCATCTTCACCACGGCCACATGGACTGCCAGAGGCTTAGCCTGTGTCAGTAACTTCTGTGTCTTGGTTCGCAGCAGGTTCTCCACCTTCTGAAGGCTCGCCTGGCTCTCAGGCAGTTGCGTCACGATCTGTACCGTTGATGTCATTGTTTAAGCCTTGAGTTAACAACGCAGTTTAACGTCTGTGTTCCCTGTGGAGTGAGCTAATAAGATCTTCCCAGTCTGCATCTGCCAGGTTTCCGGGTTGGTACTCAAGAATATTCATCTCTCTATTGAGACATCCTAATCATGTCCAGGCTCACGCTATGCGAGAAGTATTATGAGGTCTTCCGGAGGGAGCTGAAGGCCTACAAGAAGAAGATGCCAGATGAGCTCGCTCAGCTCTCTGGTGCTGAGCTGACAGAGGAGCTGACAGCTGTGAAGCTCTATCTAGGATTTGGTAAGGGGCAGATCTGCTTTCTTGAATACCTTATCATGGGCGGGAGTATCGTCGAGCAGCTCCTACGAGCTAAAGGTTTCTACAAGGATCGGGAGAATCTGTCAGATGTGTTCCAGCAGTTGCAGACCTCCATGGCCTCACCTGACTCAGAGCTGAACAAGGCTCTGCGATACTACAAGCTGGTAAAAGGATGCGCTGCGGAACCCTCCAGCCCTTGGATGTGCATGTTGGCAGCGTGTATCGGGGCTGTAAGGCAGGCCAAGCTGGCTCAGTGTCTCACCGTGGTCCCCACCACTACTGACGAGAGTCAGGATAGTCTTATAGCTGATTTGCTAGCGGCGGAGTAAGCTGATCCCGAGCACCACGATAGCTAGGCCTGACACCACTCGTAGAGCTGCCAGGGGAAGTGGTGTCATGTCGACTGGCTGCAGTGGTGGGGTGCGTGGAGCTGCTATGGGAAGCGGCGTGTCGACTGGCTGCAGTGTCAGGGTCGGAATGACTGTATGGCCCGTATTACGTGTAGGTGTGTTGATATCCGTGTTGAAACCGAAGTGGACACCGGGGGACCTCCCCTCGAAAATCATGTTGTTATAGCCCCTGACTTGGAGGTCCTCGATGTTCACGATCATGTTGCTCGGAATCAACTGTAGGTGTGGTGATGTAGCAAACTCAAATTTGCGACGGGCCTTCTGCAACCCCTGCTGGAACTTGGCAATAAGATTGATTGGATCTGCCACGATGATCATATCCTCAACGAGACTGATGAACATGGCCTGGACCTCTGCTCCGCTGACACCATCTATGGAATGACGCAGCTTGGTCTGTGCTGTAAGGAGGCAGTAGCACAGTGCTTCCAGGGACTGGTTGATCCGAACGATCCCTGCTGGTGTGAGGCCTGAGGTGGTGTGTGGGACAAAGTACTTCCACACATCTGGATAGTCCTGCCTGATTCCGGTGATGTGCATATTTTGCACTATCGCTCCAGGATTGGAGTCTGGATCGAACGAGAATGTCGCTGTCTTCCAATGGCCTACTCGTCTTGGTGTTCGATAGGGGAATCCTGAGTAGTCACGTCTCGGGTCACTGTACATAACCCCTAAACCGCTGTTGTTGCCGCCCTGCCACCGATAGTCTGGGTGAGCGCTGAACTCTCTCTGCAGTCTGCTGGCAGCTGAGACGCTATGACTGTTGAGCTGTGGGTCGAAGTCGTTTGTATCAGGGAGGCTTGCACCTAGCTCATGGAGGATTCGTCACACAGTGAAGTACACGTGGAATCTGAGAAAGCTGGCGATGATCACAGCTTCAGAAGTACCAGAATAGGAGTGAAGCAGGGTGGAACTTACTCCACAGCCTGCCGTGGCACACCACACGGCAAAGTTCAGCTGCTGATTCCAGTATCAGAGGCTTGGAGCAGCCATCCAAGTATGAGCTTGCTTCGCATCCTTGTTGGTGATGGGGCGGTTCGTCAGCGGTCGTGGGTTGACGGAGAAGCTGGTTCAGGCCCGTCCATCCACTGTGATAGAGAACGGTGTTAGCTCTGGTATGTCATCCAGTAGGCCTCTCAGGTCAGTCAAGGGTGTACCCAGGAGGGGCGGATGGCTCCGGATGACTGTCGTGAGGGTCAGTGGGAAGGCCATCTATACTGGTGTTCTTAAAGCTACTGTACAGGCAGCACATTATTTGTAGTCGTCTCGACTCCAGAGACCAACGAGGTGACCTCGCCGTAACATCTCGTTTTTTAACTCCTCCATATCAACCCGCCTGCTGGAGCCTTTGAGGTATTGCTGTCGCACTTTAGGTTTCTCTGTGCGGTACAGGGCTTGGCCCTTCAATATATGGTGGTACTCTTCATCAGTGACCTGGCCATCATCGAGAGCTTTGCTGACAGACTCGTCGATAGTCCGTACGATACTCTGTGCTAGTGTCACGTACTTGGCATGCTTCTCCAACCTCCTTGTGATCTGCCGCTGCCCCACCCCCAAGCCTGTGGCCAAGACAGTGGTGGCTAGTGTCACGCCACCCAGCGGGTTGGCGACGAGGGCACCCACCCCTGTAGCGAGAGTGGACAGAGCTGCCACACCAGCACTGGCTCCAATCACACCCGCAGCAGTGGTTGTACGCGCGAGGACGTTGTAGGCTGTCTTATATCGACCGCGCGTTCTGCCGTACTTTTCTGCCTTATGGACGAGATTCTGCCTGATGGTATCTATCTGCTGGAGTCGCCAGCCGTGGAGGGTGCCGCCCTCGTCAGCAGTCAGGGAGGGGTATAGTTCTGGTTGCTTCCACCACTCTGACTTTGCCATAGTATACCTAGAGATTAAACCTGCATCACCTGCTTATGAGTCATAGAAGGGTTCATTGTGGAGAGCCTGGCTAACCATGCCAGCTTTTTGGTCTTGAGACAGCTGTCTCTTAGAACGTGGTCATCCAGCACTATGTCGGGTGCCAGTAGCGTTCTGAGACGTGACATTTGGAACTTCACCTTATCACCAAGATAGTAGGTCCACCGCTGGATGGCTTTCTTGATCTTATACTTCCGCGCGATCTCCTCTTCCCACTGTATGACCTCTGGCTCATCCTCGTCCGAGAAGACACCTGGCTCATCGTCGTATGTGAAGACATCTAGCCGATTGTCATCTGTCAAGACTCCTGCATCCCGCTTACACTCCTCCAGGAGGGCCTGCCAGTATCGGAAATTTCCCCTGTCCCTCCTTGGCCTGCGCGCGTTCTGTTGATACCAGTTCTCCCGCTGTAGGCGCTCTCCTTCTTGTTGACAGATCTGTTGCTGTGCGGGTATCTGTTCGTTTAAGACCTTTATCTGTGCAGGGGTTATGAAGGGGCAATCATCTATCGGGTTCATCATCTCGGCCAAGGTCAGATATTGCTGGTATGATATCATGTTGTCGTCAGGTCAATGAGTAATAAGAGTGTAAACTCTAAATGGGCATCCGATATCCCATCCGTGCTGGCGTATATGTTAATGGAGTGGCTGTCAAACAGGTGATTTACAGGTGTGAACAGGCTAGGACTGATAGCTTTCCATAGGTTGCTGTTGGCACCTGGGAGATACTCTATCACGTCCAGGCTGACTTCTACCAGTGAGCTGCTGTGTGCACTGCCCGGAGGTTGATGTAGCACATCGGCGTGTATGTATGTTGTGCCCTGCTGGGGCACCTCGAAGAGAACCCATTCTACATGGTACTGTACCACCCGTCTCCCCTCTAGAGAGGGTGAGATTATGTTCTCACCACCGGAGAGCAGCAGTCGGACAATCGGCATGGTTATATGTCTCGTTTAAACCCCTCCTATAAGCGTGCTATGGAACCCATATTTGCTCACTCGACTGGTCTTGCTGACCTCGCAGATGTGTACGCAGTTGATGCTGCCAAGGTAGAAGAGAGTGATGGCAAGTCATTCGCCCTACAGTATGAAGCAAGCTCAAAGGCATTCTCCCTCCACCCCATTGGTGGTGATGGGGTGGAGATGCTCACAGACCTCAAGGATGTGTCGAAAGGGCGTCTGGGCCACAACATAGATGGCCACAAGATTGTGTTTCGGTACGATTCCCCGAAGAAGTACATCCTCGAGCCATTGATTGAGGTCTCGGATACAGAGGTGGCAGACATCAACACCCTAAATGACGACCTCAGCTTTCAGCTGGTCAACCCCTATTCGAGCCGTGCCCCACCGATGACCCATGAGGGTCTGCTATTGACCTGGCAAACCTGCAGTTCGTGTTTGAGAAGAATGAAGTCTGGTACTGCCCTGGACCTGGGGGTAACTGGCAAACATGGTTGCCCCTATATAGACCTCCCGCAGTCATTGACATAGAGGTTACTCCCATCTCCACTGTTGTGAAAAGGGATGGGAAAGTTCGAAAGCTCTACAATCGGGGATCATCCTTCCTCACCTACATAGGGGAAGGTGTCTCCCTAACGAGGGTGTGTCACCGGATCAGGGTTACGGGTGGAAAGCTCCTGCTGCGGCGTCCATTCGATGGCCCAGAAGATGCGGTTAACCTCCAGGAGGGCATCCTACAGGTAGATGGGGTGTCATATGCCACCAAAGCCAAGGGTGCTGTTAAACTGCTTCAGCGAGTGGGACTCACTAGCCCGCAAATGACTCATATAGTCCTAGAGCTACGTTTCTTAGCCGGCGGCAAAGTGAAGCAGCTAGCCCCTGCCCCTGAGGGGATGAAGATCACTATCGAACCGGATGGAGCAGGGCTCGATCTGGCACAGATATTTCTTGAGGCATTCAATCTGTTCAGTTTAACTCTTCATGTATAGTCAAGATACCTTCATGTATATAAGGCTCGGCGTAGCTGGTAAAAAGTTTTCTACCGGAACACGCCACGATAAATAATCGGGGCAAATAGTTATCTACCGGAACGCGCCACGATAAATAATTGGGGCAAAAGTTATCTACCGGGACGCGCCACAACGTAGATAACGTGGCGGGATGTAGATAGCTGTGGGGGCCACAGATCGCCGATCAACATCGTCGTGTC
>CM067361.1:37568312-37601603 GCA_034401795.1 Chaetoderma sp. LZ-2023a | reverse complement strand
ATCTACCGGGACGCGCCGCAACATAGATAATGTGGCGGGATGTAGATAGCTGTGGGGGCCACGGATCGCCGATCGTCTGCCCCAGGGCTTGAGATAGCTGTAGGGGCCACGGATCGCCGATCGGCACCTAGTAGGGGCCTGCCTTGCATAAAGAGGACCGTGACGTAGATTTGTCCGAAAACATTTCTACCAGGTTGGGCCGCGACATAGATAACTTTTGCCCCATATCTACCCCATATCTATTTTCAGGTGGTATCATTTTGACTCGACGTAGATTAATAATTGGCGATTGTCGGTCTACGCAGAGGCGATTGTCGGTCTACGGCGGCATCATTTTGATGTGGTATCATTTTGACTCCGGGTATACTACTTCAGAACTTTCTTGGTTCTCAACTCTTTGCCGATTCTCTAGTGCTAAAGGTGCAAGGCTCCTTCATTGTCCGAAGCCTTAATAATGGACCTTTCCATTTTTAGCTATGCCCCGCCCATCACTACTAGCTAAGCTCCACCCACACCTCGCCATGTTGGGATTGATCGATCCCCGAATGCCCTAGCTATTAATTTCCAGAAAACTATACAGGGAAGCTGTTGAATATTTTGTAACCAATTTGACTGGTGCTGTTGCTGTTGAATATTTTTTAACTAATTTGACTGGGCGCTGTTGCTGCCTATAGCAGCAACAGCGCCCAGTCAAATTAGTTTCAAACTATTCAACAGAATATTTATTAAATAGTAAAAGCAAACAATTTGTACAACAACACATAGACCGTCTTCAAATATGGGTTCGTGATGTACTTAACCCTATCGACATCATTCATGACGTCATCCATTATGATGTCATTCTACACATCACGTAGATTATTATGACGCCATATGATGGTGCATACTCTGGAAAGGTGAATTATGCAGGGTACGTTTTAATTATGAATCTACATATGCATATTCGATTTACTTACTCTGTATAAGCCACAGCAATAGTTCTGCTGTTCCTTCTCGAGTTGTGAGGAGGCGAAGTCCTTTTGGGCTGATTGTGGCATTATAAAGTGACATCAACAAGAGACTGTAATAGAGGGGTTTATATAAACAATTACACGCTTGCCAAAACAATATCACATAGCAAATGGTGGCATCTGATCTGTCACACAACTTTCTGATGTCTATATACATGTACGTCACGTGTTAGCTGATATCACAACCAAATAATGTACAGCTACGTGCAGGTCCGATGGAAACGTGGCAAGTATCTGAATTGCATGTATTGTGAATTTACAATTTAATAAACATTCTGTTGAATATTTTAAACTAATTTGACTGAGAGCTGTTGCTGTCATCGGTATAGAGACATTGAATTCAAATATTTTGTCAGGCATTCTTGGTTAGTCTGTTAATGTTTGGTGTGTAAATAGAGGGATACATTTCTAGCTAAGCTCCACCCATTTCTGGCTAAGCTCCACCCACACTTTGCCCGTGTTTTGAGATTGATCGCACACTGAATGCCCAGAATCTCAATATCAAGGTAACTATACAGGTAAGATCTTGAATATTTTGAAACTAATTTGACTGGCTGTTTTGCCGCCTATATCAGCTACAGCGCCCACTCAAATTAGCTTTTAAATATGCAACATATTGTTTATTAAACAGTAAAAACATACAATTCGCACACTTGACAGACAATTCAATGTTCATGGCGTGGCTAGAAACTACATTTATCACACATTTTGGTTGTGACGTCAGACTACATATGACGTAATTGATTGCGCTGTTAGATGCTCGAGTGACGGATCAGATCGATCCATTGACATTTCCTGTTATTGGCCGACTAATCACCACCTATAGCGGAAGCTATTAATTATATATCAACAACCTTCTGATCAAACATTTGTAAGTTATACATGCAAACAGGGGATCAAACATATATGCATTGCTTGGTGCTGATCTGCTCCGTGATAAGCAGATTGCTGATTCATTAATTAATTTTGGGAACCATGAATTATTAGACCTGCTGAGTAATGGTTTTGGGAGGTCCTATATGAAATTGGAAGGTTTAAAATCATTTAAGACAAGAGAGTCAGTTGGAGGCTGACATACCGCCTGACTCTCCACTCAGCCCTCACCCCTTGCCAGTTCCCTCTCAAACTGTAGGAAGAGTTGCAGCGATAAGATTCCGTGAGGGATGTACAATCATCCCATCAAGCTTCAAACCACTCTCTCTCTCAAACTTTATTAGTTACAGGGACAATATATTGTGGACGTACAGACGTACATTCGTACCGACGAATGAGCCGAAAACAAAATACCCCTCCCCCCCTATGTACGTACGTACGTATGTACTACTACTACTACTACTACTACTACTACTACTACTACTACTACTACTACTACTACTACTACTACTACTACTCTTCTCACCCCTTCACTTTACAACATTTATCTGATGGTAGTCTGGCTAACACAGTCATGAATGTCTCAAACAGTTCTTCACCATACGGCATGGACAGAAGAAAGTCGCGGCCATAAGCTGATGCTGCTAAGTCTGAAAAACATATTGACAAATGTGACGAGAACATGATTTACTCCATTGTGTATTAGTCAGAATCCATCACATTTCTCATATAATTGAATTCACTCTGAAAGCGGGGCAGTTAGAACATGTTGCTGACTACTCTGGACACAATCCGACAACGAAATCGATTTATATTACACCTTATTAATTTGAGTACGTTATCGGTATAGCATTATGCCAAGTTGTTTGTTTGTTTGTTTTGTGGTTATTTCTGGGACGATTGGAATATCATCCATAAGCCTCGGGCGCATAGACAGTGCGCGTGCCATATCTTTCGCGTGGACCTTTAGAGTTTATCCATCAATCAAATGATGTCATAGTCAACTATGTGACGTGTAGGATGACGTCATAATCAATGGCATCGCGAATGGGGTAGATAATGTTGTCTCGAACACTTAATTGATAACGTACTAAGCGTTGTTGTAAGAATTGCATGTCTTTACTATTTAATAAACATGCTGTTGAATATTTTGAAACTAAATTGACTAGGCACTGCTGCTTTCATTGGCAGCAACAGCACCCAGTCAAATTAATTTCAAAATATTCAACAACTTACCTGTATAGTTTTCTGGAAATTGATAGTCAGGGACTATCAACTGTTAACAGGGATGATTATCTGACTTTAAGAACACATTTGACTACTCACTTGTAACCGTGCCGCATAGTGCCAATATAAACTGAACCTCTGAAGATTCTTCCTGTGGCCAGTCATCGTTGTACGCCAATATAAAGCTCTGTAACGTATTATTGACTAACGTTAGGAACTCATCCACCTTACTCTGAAATATGAATCAAATATGTTCTTGAATGAATGGAAGGAACTGGATTTTTCCGGGTCAGCGACAGGTCATTCGGAACGATGTGCTGCACTGAGAAACCATTCCCACCACTATTAGTAATACACAATGAAGCTTTCCAGTTTTAGCCATGCCCACCCAACTCTAGCTAAGCTCCACCCACACCTCGCTCGTGTTGAGATCGATTGATTCGTGAACTCCATGACTATTAATTTCCAGAAAACTATACAGGTAAGCTGTTGAATATATTGAAACTAATTTGACTGGATGACGTCATGAATGAATCCAAATTATTATAGTTCGTCTCTAACGCTTAATAGTCCGACACCTGCCATAGGCAGCAACAACGCCCAGTCAAATTAACTTCAAAATATTTAACAGCTTGCCTATATAGTTTTCTGGAAATTGATAGTCAGCGAGTTCAGGGATCTATTGATCCCACACGAGTCAGGTGTGGGTGGGGCATAGCTGGGGCCTAGCTAAAACTGGACAAGTCCATTGATGAAGCACCTTCATGCAATGTGGTATGACAAAATTATAACCACATGTCATAGAAGAGGGGTGGGGTAGAGCGCCGGGGGGGTGGGGGGGTGTAGCTTCACCACACTGGAGAGCCATCTCTATTTGGAAGCTCTGAATTTCCGTTTTGTTATAGCGCTCAGAGCATCTCAAAAAGTCAAAATAAAGCATAGATACGATGTATATATTGGTATGATGCATTGAGTAAATACTGACCCCATTAAGCATGACTTGAACGCTGTCCTCGGAGCGCGACACCCTCCAGAGTAATGTGCCAAATGCTGCGCCCATGTTACTGCAGTAGTCACTCTGCTGTCCTAGCTGTTCACTCACCTCGTGTATCTGACATTGTAGCTTAATGTTCTCCTGTAACACACAGACAGATGCAGGGTTTCCATTAATTCCTAAACACCGGGACTTCCTGAGTAATAGTTTTGGGAATCCAAGCAGTAAACATGGAAGTTTAAAATGTACACAACGTATGTACCTTGCATAAAGTCTTTGTTTAAGTGGTGTCTGTGCCAAAAATAGGAAGTCCAGAACTTGCTTTGTATTTGCTTTGGGAGTCCAAACATGAATGTCGGGAGCATAGTATTCCCTTACTTCCTCTAGTGGAAGCCCTGGACAAAGTACTACAGATGCGTAATATTCTGCTGCGAAACTTGCATCCACGCGCATACGCATACGTACGCTCACGCGCACGCACATGCGTACATAAATGGCAAGAAAAGTGAAGCAAAATTATATAATAATGCAATACTCCCCTCAACCCCACCAATTTTTGCTGCAGTCATGTTTGAGACACTACTTGCCTGCTTCTCTTTCTGATGATCACTGATGGCATTTTGGTACAGTGTTTTCCAGTGCTTACATGCGGACTCGCTTTTGTCAAGTACTTCTCGCAAACCAACATTCTCTAAAAGAAAATAATGTATGTATTTTTCATTGATAATAATATATTTGCCAATTCATGAATCCAGTTTCTCAGTCACACATGTGACGTCATAATCAACTACGTGACGTGTAGGCTGACGTCATCATCAATTACGTCATGAATGGCATAGCTAAGTTCGTCACGAAAGCTTAATTGATCCCTGACTAAGCGTTGTTGAACGAATTGTATGTCTTTACAATTTAATAAATATGCTGTTGAATATTTTGAAACTAATTTCACTAGGCGCTGTTGCTGCCTATCCCCACCAAGTCAAATTAGTTTTAAAACATTCAACAGCTTACATGTATCTGTATAGTTTTCTGGAAATTGAGATTAAGAGGGTACAGGGATCGATCAATCCCAACACGGGAAAAGCATGGATGGAGCTTTGCTAGAGATGGGCGGGGCATAAGTAAAACTGGATTCCTCCATAAAGCAATAGAGGGACTAATTTCAAGCTATGCCCCGCCCATTTCTACCCAAACTGTGCCCACATTTTAAGTGCGTGTTGTATCGATTCATACACTTCGATCCTGAATTGCCAAAATTGCAATTAAATATGTAATTATACATATAACCTGTTAAATACATGTATTTTGAAATTAATTTGACAGGGTGTTGAGGCTGCCTATGACCGCAACAAATCACGTCCAAATTAGGTTCCACATTTATCAGATCCATACAATTCGTAGACTGACGACGGGCGTTGCGATTTTCATGATTGAACTACAAGTCATTTGGATTGTGACGTCAGCTAACTAGTGACATAACTGATCATGATGTGATTGGCAGATCAGATCCCTCCATTACATCCAGTTATCTGCCTCTGAGCCTTGGTGTCAGGTATTTACACACGGTTACTTATGGCAGCTGATGTAGAATGACGTCTCAATGTCAAGGTGACTGTGACCTTGGTGATAATTCCATTTTGACTGTTTAAGTTTTTGGTTTGGTTCTAAACTTTGTATAGGCTTGTGAAGTGATGACGTATTTCCGGGTTCAGATCGATTGTTAAATACACAATACAATGTTTTTGTTTAACAACAAATGATGACGTCATAAACAGGCACTTATGATGTAATAAATCAAAATACACATTTCCGGGTTGCGAATCACGCCCAGCGACGTTATACTTAACGAGCCCATTATGTTTAGGAGGTTCACTCTATTGGAACTAATGTTCGCACTAGAGAGTTAACCCTGAGTAACGCCACACTTCAGTGTGGCGTTACTCCCGATTAGCTCTCTAGTGTGAACACGGCCTTAGCGGTGTGTTTACTGATTGAGCTGAGGCAGCACGATGGCATTTATGTCAATAGGTCAACGGTCAGCGTAACTCATGGAGCAACTAACCGTTTAACCATTAGAGGCCAGACATAACGTGTTCTCGATGACGTAGGTAAGGATTCGCCTGTTGAATATTTAGAAATTAATTTAACTCGGAGCTGTAGCTGTATATGCGTTTAAAATACTCAATAGCTTTCTTCGATATTTCTCGTGAAATTTCGACATTTGAATTTCAAGGGTTAAAGACCAATGCCAGAGAGAAACAAAAAACTGTTCTAAAACGACCAGAAAACTTTCCCCACAACTGCCCAATTTATAAATGACAGAAGTTATTTCCCGTTCTCGCAACTGGATTTGACGTTGAATCCTCCGAAAGAAACAAGAGCAATAAGAGTTTGTTGACCCTCTCCATCCGGTTTTGTGTCACATTGCACAGATTTTTTCCCTGATTTTCCTGAGTTTTTCGGAGTGTCCGGATCACGTGAAATCCTAGTGTACGGTCATAAACATTTTTCGCTTAAAATTTGAGCATCATCGGAACAACAGTTTCCACTATATCCATAGATCAAGAATTTGATCCGATCCCGGTTTCTTTTATTCGGGTCACGCCCAAGTCTGGAAATCCTCTCGCGCGGTACGTCCGTTAGTTGTATTAAAATTTGATCCAAATAGATCTGCAATTATTTTAGATACAGCTTCGGACACGCACGCTCAGACGCACATGCCTGAATGCAATACCCTCTTCACTTCACGGGGAAATTGATAAATCCAGCTTCTAAGTCAGTCATATGACGTCATAATCAACTACGTGACATGTAGGATAAGATCACAATCAATTACCTCATGAATGACTCGATTTAATCTGTCCTAAACACTTATTAGTCCGTCAGGTTGTATAAATTATCTTAACTATTTGATAAGCATGCTCTTGAATATTTTAAAGCTAATTTGACTGGGCGCTGCAGCAACAGTACCGAGTCCAGTTAGTTTCAAAATATTCAACAGCTTACCGGCATAGTTTTCTGGAAATTGCGATTCGGAGAGTGCGGGGATCGATAGATCCCAAGGTAAAGCGTCGGTCGCCACACACGCTTTACCTTGAGATCGATCGATCCCTGGCCTTAGCTAGAGATGGGCGGAGAAAAGCTAAAACTGGATTCCTCCGCTGTAAGTCAAAGTAGTGTACCATGCTGCAATCGATCAACATCTGAATACGCAGTAAGGACATCATGACGCAGGACTTTAGGTAGTGTCTCTTTTAACTGTAGTGCCTCTGCGCAGAGCTGACTCAGTTCTGAGCGTTTCACGGTGACTAATTCATCACAACCTTTACCCTGAAACGTAATACAGGAAAGCTGGCATGGCGGCACCAAACTAGTAGACACCAAGTTATATTTTAATAAATATAGAGAATTATCTAAATTTCATCAGTTAAGTTTCCGCCATAGTGTTTGTGCTACGTAAATGCGGCTATTGCCAGCACACATCTCGTCGGTTAGTATAAGAATAGAACAATAATATTGTTTTTAAACGATGAAGCGTAGACTGTCGCCATTTCGAGATTTGGGGGATTCTGCGTATGCTGACAATTTCCACAATGCCGTAATTAAAACAATTTAAAATTTTAAAAGGTGGCAAATTACCTGATGGCATTTAAAGGTATACATCATCAATATTTAAAAAATTTATTATCTGATGTTTTGTGACGCCAAGTAAATATACACAGGTAAGTTGTTGAATAATTTAAAGCACATTTTCACACTGGGTGCTCAGTCAAATTATTATTAAAATGTAAGTTCATCAAAGACATACAAGTCGTACACAAGTCGTTAGGTGACAGACCTTTCGATTTTCGGAACGTAGAGCCATTTTGTTTATGACGATAGCCAACTCGTAACGTATTTGATGATGACGTCATACTTGACGATACTTGGACGAGAGATCGGATCTCTTTATTGTGTCTGAAATTATTAATATCTACATATGCCTACATGTACCATGAAAAATGCTAATGCACTTTAATATGTAGCTTTAATTCGAAATTCCAAATCTATTGAAGTGCGAAACATGGAACCATGATGGTCGAAAATCTGGGACGTTGGAAAAGTACGAGTTTCAACGGGCTGAAAATGAACACCAACATAAATATATAAATTATTCGGTTTGAGAAAAATAGGGAACACCCACATGTAAGTGTAAGCCTCGATACAATCGCGGATTATTGAAATCACTTCTTCTTCGTCTTCCTCTTCTTCTTCTTCTTCTTCTTCTTCTTCTTATTTTCTTCGCCTTCTTCTTGCTTTCTTCGCCTTCTTCTTCATCAAAAACGTCTGACCACATCTCCTCCTACAGTTTTCATCCTATCAACTCCAAATTTGGTCAACTTCTGCGACCTAGTCTGAATAGTGTGCTATTCAAAAGAATTTGGATCTGCCCAATAGGTTTTCAGCTACCCAACTTTGAGTAGGCAAAAAGTTCCATAGGAAAATATTTGGGGTTTTTTAATATGGATCTTTGAAGTGCTACTACACCTAGAATTTTGATCGGATGACTACCATAGCTGGGTAGGATGTTACCCTTGGAGTTCTGAAGATGCTTTTCCACCTAAATGGTGACCTTAACATTTGACCTTAGACCACCAATGCGTGGAAAATTGCCACATAGGGAATGACCGGGGATTATGAGGATGGATCATTGAACTGTGACTACACCTAGAGTTTTGATCATATAGTTGGTCAGGATGTCACCATATGGATCCTGAAAGGGTTGATTGATCTGGCCGGTACATGCACAAGTGGAAGGGTACCTCTTGGGCATCAAAATTACCAGTTTTCGTTTGGGAAGAAATGACCTCTCCTTCATCAGGGAAGGTCCATGGACATATTAGAAGACACCCTGTGATATCCTCTCGTGTTTATATCACCTCTGGATCACAGGCTCAGGTGGAAGGGGACCACTTGGGCGTCCAGATTACAATTCATTATTGATATTTGAACTACGACTACACGCACAGTTTTGATAGGATCACTACCATACTTGGGTAGGCTGTTACCCTTGAAGTCCTGAAGATATCTGCCAATTTCAAAGGTGACCTTGACCTTTGACTGCCATTGCATTGAATATGGCCCCATATGGAATGAATGGTGATATTTGAACTGCGACTACACCTAGAGTTTTGATCGGATCACTATCATACTTGGTGAGGATGGTACCACCGAAGATTTTTATTTGGATTTTTTTTTTCAAAATCGCCGACAAACCTTTGACTCGCAATGCATAGAATATGGCCCACAGGGAATAAATGGGAATTTCAGGATGGATCTTTGAACTACGACACCTAGGATTTTTATTGGATCACTGCCATACTTGGTTTGGAGGTGTTACTAATGGATGACTGTTTGAGGTCAAAAGCCCCGGTTTTTGTCTTTTGCAGAAATGAACTCGGGATGACAAATGGTGATACAAAAATTGGAATTTTTTTTTTCAAAATGGCTGCCAGCATTTTTTCTTGGTCTTGATCGACTTGAAATTGGGATCCAAGATGGATGCCAAAACGTTTATCTGACAGCTTTGCAAATGACAATTTGAGATCAGAATGGCCAAAAACCTCTATAAAATCAATGTAGGCTTCAAAATCCATCAAATAAAAATATTCAATATGGTTGCCAAACATGCTACATTTTGATTGGTCCATGGCGGCACGCATTAATTTCCCTTGAACACAGTTTAATGGCCCTTAAGACCTAATCATATCTGCCAAATTTCAGGCCGATCCGCTGAGCCGTTCTGGCGAAGAAGTTGTTTTCGCGAAAACTAAGACTAAGTCATCCAAAATGGCCACCGAACAATTTGGCCAATCAAGTTCCACTGAACAAACTTGGTTCAGCTCTTGCCCTAGACCATATTTCATGGAGTTCGCATCGATCCCCCAAGCTGTTTCGGAGAAACAGATTTGTAAAGACGTTTGCAAAAATCAACCAAAATTCAAGATGGTCGCCGGACAAATTGACGGATCAGCTTTGTTTGAACAAACTTGAATCCCTATGCCATAAGAATGCTTCCTGCCAAATATAATTGAAATCCGCCCATTGGTTTTTGAGAAGAAGTCATTTATGTGCTAATAATGGCATAGGGACGCTATTGCTCAAACACACATGGTGTAATTTCAGATCTTATAACATGTATCATATCAATGAAAACATGTCAGTTCCTAGGCGTACAGTAGGAGTTGTACAATAGCGCGTTAGTCCGAGGCTACTAGAAATTTACCACCTGGGGCTAGTACAATTTATGATTGACCATCCCGGTCGGTTAGTAACAATTTGATATCTCTGTGTCTGCCATGAGATTGAGAAATGTCGCTTTTCCCACCAGATTATCGAGCCAGTCATTCCAATAGTAAATTTTCAAAAAGTATTCTCTTGGTTTGCAAATGAGCATTTTCTCTAAGGGGCAATGAAATTTTCCGGATTAAATCTTAAAGTGTTAAAATATACCTGTTTCATATATACCAGAATTGAATACCATACAATGCCATTAGGCCAAGATTATGTAGTGCAAGCCTGTGAGGGCTAACAAATGTTAGAATGGCTGGTCCAGAGAACCTTGGAATTCGCCCTACTGTGAGCCAGCACATATAAAGCCAGGAGAGGACGTCATTGCATAATGGACCTTTCCATTTTTAGCTATGCCACGCCCATCACTAGCTAAGCTCCACCCACACCTTGCCGTGTTTGGATTGAGCGATCACCGAATGCCCTAGCTATCAATTTCCTGAAAACTATACAGGGAAGCTGTTGAATATTCTGTAACTAATTGGACTGGGTGCTGTTGCTGCCATAGGCAGCAACAGCCCCCAGTCAAATTAGTTTCAAAATATTCAACGAAATATTTGTTAAATAGTAAAAGCAAACAATTTGTACAACAGCCCATAGACCGTCATCAAATATGCGTTCGTGACGTACCTATCGACGTCATTCATGACGTCATTCATTATGATGTCATTGTACCGCCACGCAGTTCATTATGACGTCATATGATGGCTGGGTACTCTGGAAAGGTGAATTATTTTAAGCATGCTGCGAGGTCCTCAAGACCGCAAGCCAAGATACACTCAGATTAAGAATAGATCTGAGGAAGCTAAAGATTTTGGCAGGCCGACGACAAGACACAGTGGTCAAAAGCGAAGGACTGATTGCAGCTGTATGCTGTTTCTACTACCACAGCCGCGAAATACAGTAATCATACATAAAGCAGTGCTCGAAAATTAGAAAAATATTTTGTGCCATTTAAATTAGGTTGCCCGACTGTACTTCCAGGTTGTCCCATTTCTGTAAATTCTGTTGAAAATATGTATATGAATTCGTGTACATGTAAATACCAACTCAATCATTACATTAGCCCTTTATCCCTCATATTGACCAAAACGTCTGAAGTGGTCTTGAGAAATATCCATTTGCAGATCAAGAAGACTATTTTTGAAATTCTACCACTGGAATGACTGGCTCGGTTATCGAGCCAGTCATTCCAGTGGTAAATTTTCAAAAACTGTTTTCTCTTGTTCTGCAAATGGACATTTTCTAAGAGAAAATTGAAATTTTCTTGAACAAATTTGAGTGTGAAAGGGTGAAGACTAAATAAAATAAATACTCACCATGAGTACATATACAGGACCTGAAAATATCAAATTATCTAGGCTGTTCCCCAGGACAACCAAATGTGTTAAAATTTGGTTGCCCTGCAGGAAAATGTGGTTGCCCGCACTGCAGGAACGTGTAATTTTCGTGGCCTGATAAAGGATAATAAATAATCAACAGGGCGAGTAGAACCAAGTGGTCAATACTCAATAGTCCTGCTGGCTCATCTGGCTTAATTCCAACCAGCGTTTACACCACAATACAGTAACAATATGACTGTTGTCAATATAAGCCACGAGAATTACATGTTCCTGCGGTCCGGGGCAACGACTTTTTACTGCAGAGCAACCAAATATTAACACATTGGTTGCCCTGGGGGGACAACCTAGATAAGTTGGCATTTTCAGGGCCTGTATATGTACTCATGGTGAGTATTTATTTTATTTAGTCTTAACCCGTTCACACTCAAATTTCTTCAAGAAAATTTAAATTTTTCACAGAATATGTCCTTTTGCAGACCAAGAGAATACTATTTTTGAAAATTTACCACTGGAATGACTGGCTCGTTTACCGAGCCAGTCATTCCAGTGGTAAATTTCCAAAAATAGTCTTCTCTTGGTCTGCAAATGAACATTTCTAATGACCACTACAGAAGCCGTTTTGGCTGATATGAGGGATAAAGGGTTACTATAACGATTGAGTTGGTATTTACAAGGATTCTGTAGTTTGTATAGCTTACAACACCACATATTTTTAACAGAATTTACAGAAATGTATAGTAATAATATGACAGTTGTCAATACATGTATAGTCATCTCAATAGAATGTAACATTTTCCTTCTACACAAGGGAACATCCCTTTCGACACAGTATACCTATGGCAATGCTTCTACGTATACACCGCAGTACTGATCAATCTCATTGAACAACAATTATGGCATATTTCATATAATGATTTGCTGACACTTCCTCTGGCTCATATAAAGCTGACTAAAGACCTGCACGTTATTTACTGTCCGTATCTGTATCCGCAGTCCGTGCAAGTATCCTTATCCGACCAAATGCGCGCACACACACGCACGTACGCACGCACGCACGCACGCACACACGCACACACACCACACGCGCATACGCGCACAGGCACACACACAATAGATGAACAGATAGATTGATGGATGGGTGGATAGATGGATGGATTGACAACTGATGCTTGCTATAGCATAAGATCACAAGCCCTTTGTGCCAGCTGAGCTAATAAAATATCTAAAATGTCTTCCCTTGAATATAAACATTAACTATTCCCTTTAGTAATACAATGCACATACAGAATGCAACATTACATTCAATGTATAAAAATGTAACACCTGCGCCCGCAGCCACACCCCCCCCCCCCCCCCCCGTACGCTCATCCGATTCGCTCCAAGATAGAAATTCGCAGGTGCTGGCAAAAATCAGCACACGTATTCTGCGGCAGAATAGTAGTCTGCGGCAGAATAGGTGTGCTGATGCTACGTTGACACGGGCAGGTATGCTCACGCCACGGATTAACAACAGGAGGAATTTTTACGGATACGGGTACTGACTACGGATACGGATTTGGACAGTAAAAACTTGCAGGTCTGTCCCCAGATTTAGACAAGGTACTAGGCACGAATCAAGTCCGTGAATTCACTGACCGCATCAGCAGCGTAAATGTACCCTAAATGTATCGATAGTGGGGCCAAATTGTCAAATGTTGAGCTTAGGTCAAGATTATTGAAAAAGCAAAAAAGGTCTGGCACGATTGATAAGTGTGTTGACCATACTTGGGTGCGAGTTTGCCCTTGGATCTGGAGAACTGAATTGATTTCGGGGTCAAAAGGTCGATAGCAAGGTCAACTAAAAGGGCAGGAGGGCGAGACACAGAAGTATTAATAATTCTTGTTCTTACGTGTTTTGTGGGTATGGTTGTTCCTTGTAATGTTTCCTCATGCCTTAAAACACCTTGCAGTTTGTCCCATTCATTTTGGAGAGATGTGAAATTCTGCTTCAAATCACCGAAATGTGCTACCTGAAAAGAAACATATGTGTGCTCTAAGCAGTAGAAACTTGCTGAGGTTAATACCATAAATATCTGAATCTGTCAGCCTTATAAGCTTCTTAATTTTTGTATTACGTTTATGATATGACAATGTAACGTCATGACTTAGCAATGACGTCACATATCTAATCCCACGTCCATTAGGGCAAACATAGCTAGAGTTTGATACTAATACGCCTACCCTTTTGCCAAAGGCATAAAAAGCGGTAAATAACATTTTGTTAGAGAGGCCGAGAGGGGAGTGGGTGGGGGTGGTGGTGGTGGTGTGGCGGTGGGGTGGAGGAAGCGGAGTGGTGGTAGACAAGAAGAGGGGTGACTGGTGAGGGAATGATCACATGAAAATCCTGGAATCTATGATCAGGGCTTTAGATTACCCGTTAGCTATGACTTCACAAGGCATGCCCAATTTAAATATGCCCATATTAGTGAGCCCAAATTAAAATCCTACTGGCTGCTACGAACACTAATTAACCGATCAACAGTCAATTAAATACTCAGATGGATGCTGTGGCATTTTATGGCCGCTCAGAGATCTCAGTGCTAATAAAACTAAAATGGCTGGAAATCAATCTCTCAGATTTCAAAATTCTCTAGTTTCTAGGAGCATTGATAGATTCCCGGACCATATATGTGGAGTGCCCCAATGAGGTAAATCTAAAGCGCAGATGAAGCAAGTGCATCCAAATGTGCTTTATTATAAATGTCCCAAGGGACATAATGCTCACCTGGCTGGCTAACGTGAAGCTGTTTACGTTAAAAACAGATTATGGAAAATGACCAAGATACAATACACGAAAAACATTGCTCTAAAGGCAAAACGAACATCTGTCAAATTTAGCAATCGTGAATCGTGCCAATTAAATGCCATAATGTTAAAACGATACTCACCCACAGTTTGGGACAAATCCTACCAAAAGTAACAAAATTATAAGTAATTTATGTTTATACCAAGCACAAAAACTCTATATAAATGTCCACAACAGTGGCACGTGTTATGTGTGTCGAATTTATGCCAAGATGTACACAACTAACGAGGGTCGGGAGAATCCACCTAAAAATGATGAAATTATTAGCATTTCAACTTTTTGCCAAAGGCCATACTCTCTACCAAGGGTGACATCTATTCTATGGTACATGTACATGTAGTTGTGTGAAATTTCTGCTGAAATACTATGCCACAATTCACCTTTCCAGAGTATCCATCGATCATCTGACCTCGTATGACGTCATACTAAGCTCAGCGTGTGTATGATGACGTCACAACCATTACGTCACAAAGGGTTCCATATAGACCGTCATCACATCTCAAATAGTCTGACACATTGTATGAATTATGGCATTGTAATTCTTTGCTATTTAATAAACATGCTGTTGAATATTTTGAAACTAATTTGACTGGGCGCTGTTGCTGCCTTAGGCAGCAACAGCGCCCAGTCAAATTAGTTTCAAAATATTCAACAGCTTACCTGTGTAGTTTTATGGAAAATGATGGTCAGGTTCTTCAGAGATCGATCGATCCCAACACGTACGAGGTGTGGGTGGAGCTTAGCTAGAGATGGGCGGAGCATAGCTAAAACCGGAAACATCCATTCATCCACAGCCAAGTCTGGGCCAAATCCGCCAAAAATATAATGTAATTCACCTTTCCAGAGTACCCACCCATCATATGACGTCATAATGAACTGCGTGGTGTGTACAATGACATCATAATGAATGACGTCATGAATGACGTCGATAAGTACGTCACGAACGCATATTTGATGACGGTCTATGGGCTGTTGTACAAATTGTTTGCTTTTACTATTTAATAAACATTCTGTTGAATATTTTGAAACTAATTTGACTGGGCGCTGTTGCTGCCTATGGCAGCAACAGCACCCAGTCTAATTAGTTACAAAATATTCAACAGCTTCCCTGTATAGTTTTCAGGAAATTGATAGCTAGGGCATTCGGGGATCGATCAATCCAAACACGGCGAGGTGTGGGTGGAGCTTAGCTAGTGATGGGTGGGGCATAGCTAAAAATGGAAAGGTCCATTATTTAGGAGATATATATATATATTAATTAAAGGATTTCCAGAACATTTTCAGGAAATCCCCTGTAGGATGTAGGATCCTTCCAGCCAAATTTAGTAAAAATCCACAAAGCGGTTATTTATGAGGAGTAGCATTTTGACAATTTCCAGCAAATTTTTTATATAAATATCTAAGATTTTCACCCAAAAAATCGACCAATCAAAATCTGGTATTATACAAGTTCTGAAGCCTAATTTCAAGATTGAAGATTTTTTATTTCCATATGAATAAATAATTTAACAACTCAAAAGATCAAAACCGGTATCCACTAAAGGCACGGCTTTATGTGGTGGACACTTGACATATAACATTTATTATAACAAGAGGCCCAGGGGCCTGTGGCACTCACCTGGACCATTAGAATTTGAGCCATTTGTATTAAAAAGACATGATGGATAATTTTCGGAAAAGCCAAGATGGCCACCAAAAAATGACCAATCAAGATTCTTGTTTGAGATCTTGAAGCTTGTTGAAATCATGCCATTGATTAAGAAGTACCATTTTAAAACGGCTCCGAAAATTTTTCAGAAAATCAAAGATGGCTGCCAAAACATTGACCTATCAAAATTTAGATAAGAATTTCTACAGGGTACATTGTAAAATCCTTCCAGCCAAATTTATTTGAAATTGGCCAACAGGTTAATGAGGAGTAGCATTTAAAAAAAATTACAATTTTTCGGAAAATCCCAGATGGCCACCCAAATAACTTAGTCATAATTATGTTTAAAGGTTCTGAAGCGTACCAGTCTAGGGTCGTTCCAGCTGGTCTGGTTGAACTCCGGCAAGCGGTTAATGAAGAGTCATCTTTCAACTGATTTCCACAAATTTTCTGAAAATCCAAGACGGCCACTGAAAAACGTTCTGAAGCCTTACGGCCCTAGGGTCCATCCAATCAAGTCTGATTGAAATCGCCCAAACATTTTAAACGACGTCCATCCATTTTCCAAAAAAGTCAAAGATGACTGTTGATCAAATTGACATATCAAAATGCTGTATACAAGCAGACCAGTCTAGTGTCCTTCAGCCGAGTTTGATTGTAGGCGTTCAAGCAGTTAATGAGGAGTAGCCTTTTAACTGATTACGAGAAATTTTCAACCGCTCCAAAATGGCCACCGGAAAAATTGACTAAACTGAAACCTACCAGCCTAGTATCCTTCCAGCCAAGTGTGGTTGAATGTGCCCAAGTAGTTACTGAGTAGTAGCGTTTTAAGCGAATTCCCGCCATTTTCCAGAAAATTCATGATGGCCACCGAAAAAATTGACCATACAGAGTTCTGTATACAACTTCTGAAGCATTACTACTGTAGGGTCCTCCCAACCGAGTTTGGTTGAAATCGGCCCAAGTGGTTAATGAGGAATAGGCTTTCAACTGTTTTTCAGAAATTTTCAGAGAGTCCAAGATGGCCGCCGACAAAATTGACTAATCAACATTCTGTACACATTTTCTGGAATGACCCACCCTTGTATCCTTCCAGCCAAGTCTGGTTGAAATTGCCCAAGCAGTTAATGAGGTGTAGCATTTTAAACGAGTTCCCACCATTTTTCAGAAAATTCAAGGTGGTCGCCAAAATAATTTACCAACCAAAATTCTGTATAAAAGGTTCTGAAGAATACGACTCTAGGGTCCTTCTCACCAAGTTTGCTTGCAGTCGTCCAAGTGGTTTATGAGGTGTAGCCTTTTAACTGATTTCTAGAAATTTTCAGAAAATCAAAGATGTTCTCCAGAAAAATTTACCAATCAAAATTACCGTTAGAAATGTTGACGTGTACCACCACAAGATTATTCCACCCATGTTTCGTCGAAATCGGCCATTGGTTTTGGAGGAGTATCGTTTTAAAGGCTTTCCGGATAATTTTTGAAAGATCCAAGATGGCCACTGAAAAAATTAGCCAATTAAAAATTTTAATATAGGTACTTGAGCCCACCTCGATAGGATCCTTCCAGCCAAATTTGGTTGAAATTAGTCAAACTGTTAACGAAACATGATTTGACGGACAGATGGACGACGGACGGCCACCATAAAAAAAAGCTTTAAAATAAGCTCACTTGGACCTTCCGGCAGGCCAGGTGAGCTAATAACAAGCTTCCTGCCATAGTCATTCCAGCCCAATTAGGCTGAAATGAGGAATAGCATTTTAAAGCAAAAGTTGATGGATGGACGGACGAACCGACGACAGACAGACAGATGGGCGGACGACGGAGGGTTGCCATGGCATAAGCTCACTTGCCAATTCTGTCCAGGCGAGGTAAAAATTGATCCCATATGTAGGCAATGTAGCTGCATATATGTATGGTCAGGGTACCTGTTTCTAACATGGTTCTATTTCTAACAAGTGGCCGTTTTTGCGTTCTCCCGCACTCATTGTTTTGGTGACATCGTCAAAACATGTTTATTTCAATGTATACATCATTTTTACACAGCATTTGAAGATTATTTTTTTTATCAAAATGCAGTAGAAATAAGTAATTATTTTAACCAACTTTTTGTCTGGCATGTGAAAAACAGGCGATTACAATATTACTTTTTAAGGGGCCATAAACATATTCATAACTGGTGAAGAAATGAAACATACTGGTTCAGTTTTCGTGTCAGACGACATCTGCTGTCAAACACAGCATGTTGATTCCACCAACATAACAATAATTCTTTTATTCGGATGCACCAAAGGGGCACGAGGTGCTTATATTGGTTACATATCTAGAATGATTCTTTTCACGCTCATGCCCAATCCAAACACGGCCATAGTTTCTATATATGGCAACAACTAAAATTATTTTAACGTTTTATGTTATGCAAAATAATCCTTATTTTCATTTTAAACACCAGCTTTACTACTTTAAAAAGCATGGATACACGATTTTGACTTTGATATTGTGTTGTCGTTGCCCATATATACCGGGTATTACGAAAAATGGAATTTGACCAGGTCTAGATTTCACAATAAATTAAGATGTATTTCTTTTTTTAGCAGCGTTTGTATCATAATCATGATTGTATGCCGACAGACTCTCCTGTTGTCATATCGTAGGCAGTGATGTTATATCACTATCGCATCGCTATATAAATAACAGATTTACATCCCTGTTAGAAACCTAAGTACACAAAAACTATCTGAAAACCGATACGGCGTATTTACACCAATACATTTATTTGTAGGAATTAAAAACGTGTAATGCATGTATTATTTCACTGAACACTTGATAATTACTAAATAGACGCCATTTCTTGACAAAAGCTTTACATTCATATGCAATCGGCAAAACTGTTCATACCCTGTTAGAAATCGATACTCGGACCATACAAATAAACAGGTTGGCTCGCCTATTTCAGATAAGCTTCAATAGATATTGCTCAAAGGAACATTTGTCAAATGTGATTTTGATATCTCAACAAATGGCGAACCGTGCCACAAATGTTGACAGAAACAGACGACCGACAGAGACATATCGATTTCATGACTAATGCGTAAACCCTGAGACTTCCCAGGTGGGCTAAAAACTAGTATATTCACGAAAAGTGGTAATATGTACAACGTACAAGTAAATTCAAGGTGTTATTTTCCATCTGCAACTTTATTTAGCTATGTCAGTAGGAATTTGTGATGATAAGTAAATAACAGGTGTTTATTGTGCCCGAAAACGTAGTGTAATACAATACATTTAAGCTTCCGACGGCAAAATCGTGCAGACGACGGGCTTTGTGAAAATCCGGATAATTTATAACCGGTTCACGGTCTACACCCAGACGATTTCAACACACTTAGAAAGCCACTTCGCACGTACCATGGGTGTTCACACTGAATATGGTTAGAAGATGCAGTTTGCATACAGGTCATTCCATTCCATTCCCTGTGGCGACCACTCACAAACACTAAAATATGCAATTTAGCGCAGTATCTATCAAAATAAACATGTTTGAGATAATTGCGTCCACAGCTCGGACGTGCATTTAGCTTTCGGCGTTTGAAAATGGTGGGCTGGCTGCGGTTTGGAGTGGGGGGAGGGGATGGGGGGGACGGGGGTGGGGTGGCGGAGGTGGGGTGGTGAGTGGGGATAGGGTAGTACATCTATGTCATAGGGAACAACCCCACCAGATCGCTGCCTATGTAATGAGAAGCTTCAGGAGCGGATTTAGAGGGGGGGGGGGTGCAGGGGGTGCGAACCCCTCCCGTCTCTAACTGTGTGCCCTTTTAAACATATGTTTTTCATTTTTCACCCTCCCTCTACCAAAACCCGTATCCGCCCCTGGACCTGTTCTTGTAAGGGATTATGTTAACGTGGATTCAACGTTGAAACAACGTCATGTGCCTGCTGGGTTGGGATATTATTACGCAGACCTCAGTGGTAGTAATGCACAGGATGGACAAATTGTGATAATTAATTCGACAGTACATGTATTTAAGATGAGTTACTTACAGTTAAGAGTGCAACATTGTACATGGTTATGAGTTACATCTCCTTTGAAAGTCTCAATTACCGTTGAGGTTGCCACTACATTGTGGGAGAGACTGCATGTGCCAGATTCGGATTGCCATCAGGAAGTATTAGGGCTGGAACTGTCCATTCTTTAACAAGGTATGCTAATAATTACTTCACGTTACTAAATCGGTACTCGGCCAATGCTGGGACATTTTTGCCCAGTATTAGCCCAGTGACCTGCTTTATTAAGCTATATCGTCAAGTTTTAATGTATCCATGTTTGGCGATAGCAGTGGTTGATCGGCTGACCCTTGGATGGACCTAAACAGGGCTGTTTATGATTTGGTACATCATGATATTCCATGAGTAATTTAAGTCCTAGTTGTTCAACAATTTGGCAGTCGCACTTATAGTCTGGATAAAACTTTCCAGATTCTACGTGCTGATCGTTGATGTATCCCTCATCACAAATGTCTTAAATGATTTCATTGTGACAAGGGCTCCATGCAGTTGACGTGTGTTCCAAGCTGGGATGTACAGGTAAATTGAAGCAGGGTGTTTAGACTTTGGATGGACAATTACCCTTTAAATTCGTGTATTCGTGTATAACAATTGGCTGCTTGTCATGTTTGCTTTGACTGTGATGAATTGAATATGTTTCTTCTACTTGAGGTCACGTGTGCAGGTTAGGCCTATATATGTACTTTGCATCACTCACATGTTCCAAGGTGTGGGCATGTGGTTGGTAGACTCTCTAACCTCGCTTCCTGTGCTTTGTGAATGTCAATCAGCTGCACTTGCCTACATTGAATTTAATTTGCCAATTTGTCTTCCACCGTGCAGTTCATCAAAATATGATCGTAAGCTGGAGGCATCTGTCTGGGAGTTTACTTCCTAATACAGTGTTGTATCATCAGCAAACAGACATAATATGGAGTGGATGTCATCGCATAGTTTATTTATATAGACAAGGCTCAGCCTTGAAGAGGACTGAGCCTTGTGGAATGATCGATCTTACTTTTCCAATTGTAGACATTTGACATTCTACCAATACCTGCGGTGTCATGTCTTTTAATAAATTTTCTATCCTTATGGACAAATGTCCTCAGATTCAATTGTGGCAAAGTGTAGTGAGGAAGTGAGATTTTTGACCTTCAGAATCAATAGTTGAGGCAAGGTCATCAACTGTCAGTATCAAACATCTTGCGTAATTGTTTTTACGGAATCCATGCTGGGCATCGGTAAGTACATTCTGTTTGTTAAGATGATCGATAGTTCCACTTCTCAGTTTAATTGTGTGCATCAGATAGCCATTAATGAACTTGAGTAGTAATTTGCAGCTTTGTGGGGGTCTCCTTTTTGAAGACTGGTTGTGTGGAGTAGAGGAGCGTGAGGGCTGGTGCCAATTCCACAGGAAATGTTTGTGGTAACGGAAAATGTTGTCTGGTCCTCTGGCTTTCATTGTGTTACGGTTGTTCAGCAACTTAGTGATTCCTGGAACTGATACTGGCATCAGTAAGTACATTCTGTTTGCTAAGATGATCGATAGTTCCACTTCTCAGTTTAATTATTTGCATCAGATAGCCATTAATAAACCTGAGTGGTAATTTGCAGCTTTGCGGTGGTCTCCTTTTTTAAGACTGGTTGTGTGTAGTAGCGGAGCGTGAGGGCTGGTTCCAATTCCCTAGGAAAGGTTTGTGGTAACTGAAAATGTTGCCTAGTCCTCTGGCTTTCATTATGTTAAGGTTGTTCAGTAACTTAATTGGTGATTCCTGGAACTGATACATGAAAATCCAGTATGTCCGGGTATTGGTTGCTCCAAGTGAATGAAAGTTAGTAAAATCCTGCTCTCCCACCCTTCCCCCAGCAATAGGCTAAGCCAGCGATTGTCATTGGCAAGACACCATGCAGATGTCCGTTTTCTTGTTTATGATGTACTGGCGATATTTCTTAGTGTCTCCCTCTTCACTAACCATGTCAGAAATGTAATTCTGATAGGCATTCATATTGGCCATTCTTATTTCAAGTTTTAGGTTTTGTTTCTTTACGAATTTCTTTCTGTATTTTCACACTTTACTTTCTGCTATACTCTGTCGCTAATACATGTAAGGCATTTGAAGTTTCACTAAATTATAATGACTGGTGGTACTTTGCGGATGGGGCTTTAGTAGATATACGGTTTTCTGCATATTTGTCAGATGGTTAGACAATTAGTGCCACATGTCTTTCATAAGTCTGTTCTTAATTGCATGTTTGAGGCAGAATTTGTGTAGCGTGGATCGCTGGGTGCCAGGTCAGAATGGGCTGGGCTAATGTCCTCCAAACTCATCCCCCACCCCACCCCAACACTACCGTAACCCCCCCCCCCCCACCCACACCACATAATAACCCCCCCCCCCCCCACCCCCCTTCATCACATAACAACACCCCCATACACTCACACCCACACCCGCCCCGGTACGGTCCTGTGGGCCAGCATACACAGCCGTCCGTAAGATAGCATGCATAGACAGTGTAGTGTATGGAAGCTTTTGTGTATATAATCGCCCGTATTCCCAAATCGTTAATACGAGACCCATATCCTTCATCAATTATGATGAATCATGACCAGGATTCGTTCAGAAACACGAATCCGCCTACAGAATTAAAATCACACAAGAAATGGCGGAGATATTAAAATAAAATATGGTCAATGTGACGCCATGACCACATGCTACAGCTTGATATTCCTCCAATATGTTTGTGCATTGATTGGTTGAAATCTGCGATGGTGACCGCTGATTGGTCACCAAATAGTGTATAAAGAGCTGCCTGAGCGGCGGTTCCTCAGTCGGGATGAGGGGTAGTCCGATACGGTAACATTATCCAAGACTATTACCTAGTACTATGCAGAGGAGCCATTCTGGCAATCTACACCAGCATAATTTCTTACGCTCCTGTGTCCGGGATCGGATACCAGACTCTTCACACGGTGCCGACTCAATTTTTCTGTCCCTCTTTATGGACTAATAAACAAAGTAATAGAAGTATCTCCCAGCCGACCCTCCGGGTTCCATACGTCATACCAGAATCTACTGGTGGTGTAGTAACAGAAGAAAACCTTGAGACCTTTGTGAAAGGCGACAATTTCGAACCTCGTAACATCTCAAATCTGAACTGTGAGCTGTTCTACCCACCATGAGATCTCGCCAATCCTTGACAGAGTCAGGTTGAAAAGTGGTTGAACTAGAGCACGTTAATAGTGCCATCTTCAAGTGCTTAAGACTGCACCGTAAGACTAAAGCCATTTTCACTGTTGAACATTGTATTCGACGCCACATCTGAGCTAGCAGCGCCAATCGTCTTGAGCTGTGCAAATCTACGAAAACTGCCCCATGTTAACTGTATTATACACGTGTGCTTTATCCTGCATCTCTTTCGGTACCGAATTTCTTACAGACGTTTCTTCGATGCAGGAATCTTCTCATCTATGACTGCTGATTCTCTATTTTATTACTGCACCAACTTTCTAACTTTAGCTATGCGCTGATGACTAATAGGTGCCAATAACCATACTTTAATTATTATACACCAATGCCTAAAAGGCGTCTTTAGTTTATTATAGCGTTTATATATGCTCAAGTAGGCTCAGTAAGGGCAGCTAGACGTCTATTGTCTTAATTACATATCTGTACTACGGCGATTCCATCTTTAGACCCTTCTGTCTTGTTAATGTTAAGTTAATACTTCTAAATATATACACACTCGCTTAAATAA
Organism: Chaetoderma sp. LZ-2023a; assembly: GCA_034401795.1. NCBI lineage: Eukaryota > Metazoa > Mollusca > Caudofoveata > Chaetodermatida > Chaetodermatidae > Chaetoderma > Chaetoderma sp. LZ-2023a. The sequence goes on along the minus strand of CM067361.1, from coordinate 37,577,536 downwards.
TCTTACAGACATTCAATAATGCACCACCTAAACTTCTAAAACGGCATCACTTTTTCACTAAGAACCATCTCTCGTGCCTGCACCTATAGACACAAGACACGGCACATAAACGATAAACCTAATATTAGCTCAAATATTTCAGTAAGGATATTGTAGCAAGTTGAGGCAGTTTCTTCAGTTGCTGTTTATTGTAAGGTTCGCTTTTCGGTGCCACATCAGTATCAGGAGAACACCACTAAAAGAGTCTATACAGGTCACGAGTCTATAAAGATCATTTAATTATTACATCAACCGTTTCTATCTGCGATAAACCTCTGGCCAACCTGGCCTTATATTTATATAGTAACTCCTCCCTTCGGTTAGGTTAGAGTAGAACCTTGGAATCGCAGAGGTTCCTTGATGGCTAGAATCTAAACGGAGACATTTCATGTACCCTCCCCAGTGCCTTCAGCGGTACTCTTAGGATAGATCTTTAAGTCAAAGTAGGAACTCACTGTGTAATAATAGTAGTAGTGGCCTAGAAGTGATTTACATAACCCTAACACAGTTAAACGTTAGTTCCTAGGAACCAAGTTTCAAACGGCTTGTTCCGGCACTTGGTAGTGCAAAAGATGCGCTTAGCAGACTAACTCAACGATGACTGGAAGGGTCAATTGGGCCCTCCACGACTTCAAGTAAGGTCAACATAGTCTGCCATCTGCTACTTCGGCCTCACCATGACTAGATATCGTGCTTATTTAGTGCTTTTATGCTGTCCTGTATTTATCTTGTTATTTGAGGCTGTGCAGACACGTAGTTAGAAGTCACTCTTCGGCTTCAGTATCTGTCATCCTGGCAACATGTACACTCAGCCGGCCTGAGGCAGGTGTTCAATGAGTCAGACCCGAGATGGGGGCTCGAGCAAATGCACCAGGAAGGCGAACCTTGTTAATGTTAAGCAAGCATCAGCCGTTTGAGACACAAATCTATGTCTGGACTTAAAAACTAACTGTTAGTATAGCTCCACAAGAAGGACCGCTAAAATAACGCATGGCCAACCAAAGTTTTTAAACAGTTAGGGGGTCGACTGCACTGATTTTCATTGAAATCTGTGCACCGTCTCTACATAAACCAGCGTGCATCCCTTATACAAATATAACATATATATAATTCAGCACATTACTTTGCTCTAAATGGGGGATCGGTATTACCAGTATTACCGACTCCGACTCCACTTTGGTGTGGTAGGCATTTTCCTGTGATGGAGGCCCACGCGAGGCACTTTCCTCTAGCAAAACCAATTTATTGGCTGGTGAGAGATAAGGATAGATGGTGCAACAATGCCACACTCATACTTATAAGGGTGTGTCGCCTAAAACTCCGGCTCATCCCTTTCTTAACATTCTAAAAATCCATCGCTCGACTCGCTGAACTAACACCTATACTCTAAATAGGTACCATTCAATTTAGCTGACATTAGGCATCGTCACACAAGCTACACGAATAGCTGGGACGAAATGGTGCTGTTCGGTGTTGGCGGGAATGCCTGCCCGGCCCCACTGGAACATGATCGTTCCACCATCCCTAGAGGTCGGTATCTGTATCAACCAGTTGCTCGAAGTCCCCCTTCGGAATCCCTGAGGTCAGGTCCGTTTGTACCATGGGTACAAGTCAGAGTCCGAGGAGATATTAATGGTCAGCACGGCGCCATAGCTACAGTAGTCTGAAAATCTGCTGTGTCACCATTTATATGTGTGAGATTCGCCTTTTCCATATACTTACTGGCTGGCTTATCAGTTGTACTCTGAATGGACAGATGGGGCACTATATCATATTCACTAAGTCCTTGGATGGTAGTAGCATGTGTGACTAGCCCAGGTTTGCTGGAGATAATGATTTCACGTGTAAGATCATGCCTGGTGGTTTGGGTGATCATTTGTTGAATGCTTATGCAGCCGACTTTGTCCAAGTAATGTTGATTCACGGATATTTTTCCAATCTATAGGTGAGAGATCAAGGTCACCACATATCCAGATGATTACTGGTTTACTATGTATGGATGCTGTTTTCTCTGCATTACAAATGTCGCGCATTTGGTCATTACTGGTATATGACTGAGATCGGTATATGCAACCAATTATAAATAGGTTATCTTTTTCTTTAAGTCTCTAGTCGGACATATAGTTTCAAAGGCGGTCTTGAAATTAATTTGATAAGATATCAGGGTGTTTTCTTAGATCAATGGGAACGCGACCATAGCCATCTTACCTATCCTTTCGGTTCACATCAAAGGTTTCTGGGAAGATCTCAGAGACAAAGGTTTGAGGTTTAAGACAGGTTTTGTGTTCAAGGATGGTGATTCAATTAAGTTCTCCAGTTCAACTTTCTTGTGCCAGATGGTTTGGAAATCAATCACACAGGTGTTCTAGTGGTGGAATTGTTGTTGACAACGAGTCGTGTAGATAAGTTGGCTGGTGCTCATATCGGAGATGCTGATATTACACTCGAGTTAGTGGAAATGTTTCCTTGGCTGTCAGCTGATGATGCTCTGGAAATGTCGAATATTGATGGATGACTGCTGTTAAAAGATTTTAAAGCTAAGGTTGTTTAGAAGTGCCGATGAAAATTTGTTCATTTCTCAAATGCAGAAATTCCACGAATCATTGGATGTCAGCACTTTATAAAGATGCTCTGGCAGGCCGATACAATCTATATGGAAACACTGGGCAGAGCTATCGCATGCGAAACCCCATCCTATTTCCAGGATATAGTCCTGTTTGCATACCTGACATAATTATTTTGCTACACATGCGACTTGATTTGTTCTACATCCAATGCAGTACTAAGATCAGTAGTCCAGTATGTCATGTTAGATATTGGTATATAGACAGAATTCGCTTGTGTGCAGCTTGCCCGCATCATATGGCTAATTCTAACCAGTACATACTCATAAATGCTTATTACTTATAGCTTAAACGAGGTATAGGGATAATGGCTGGTCTGTGCTGCCTATGTACCCATGTCATCTAACCAGTCCTTAGGCCAGCTATAGTGTGCTACCTACTAGAAGACTTACCCCTACTCATGTTTAGTGCAATTTATGACACATTATTATCACTACGTTTTTCCAAGTGGGGATTATGCTGTCCCACCAATGTCTGTCTGTCCGTCCAGCCATCTGTCTGAGGGGATGCGTGGAAATTGATTGTGCTGTCCCACCCATGTCTGTCTGTCTCTCTGTCTGTCTGTCTGTCCATCCGCCTGTCGGAGTGGGTGCGTGGTATTCGATTGTAATGCAACCTCTCTCTAACTGTTGGACGGAATTTAACTAAATTTGGTAGTGAGTTATGTATTTGATTGCAGAGCAAACAATGACATTTACATTTGGCTCTGCCCCAAGGGGAATGGGCCAAAATGATTGTAAACATAATTCCTCTGAAACAGTTTGAGAAATCGGACACTCGGATTATAAGAACTGGAACTAAGAATGATGCTGAACTGATACTGGTTTGATTATGTATACTTATCGGGCTTGTATCTGACTGTAGAAGGTTCGGAAAAGACAAAGTGTCTTTCTCTAATCACAGATTGAACTTAACAGTTATCAAAGATTTAACGAATATACTTTTATTAACTGATATAACTGTATTTAAGCAAATAAGTCGTATTGCAGACTGTGAAATGAGCTAAACTTTATCTATACAAACTTGATTTTCAATTGATAACTGATAAATTCAAGAATTGCAGAGACTAACTAACAGACGTTTACATACACACCATTGGAAAGTTCCTGTTCCACCATTCCATCACCTGCGCAATGCATTTTAACCGTCTCCCCAAAAGTTGGCAACACCATTCCCGTATACTGCCCCTTGAATAATTTGCTGCTAGCATCATTGGATAGGGACAGCTCAATTTTACACTGGAATGGGTAGTGTTGGTCAACATACTGACAATGCAGGGAACGTGGCTAGCATCGATTTGTAGATTACCCTAGCACACCCGCGGATTATCACCTCGACATGCCGATGGATTGAAATACCACCATGTGCAGGTATCTAGACTGATACTGGACACTGACAAACTCACTAATGGGTTCTTCCACCTCGAGTTGAACGAGCATCCCAGGTGGCTCCTTAGGTCATGAAGGACCAGGTTCCCCTACTAACACAATAGGTGGTACAGGATCCCGACGGAATTAACTCAGTTTTTCCAGAGTCACTCTGTCCAGTGTCGGATGGCTAGCAGCAGTGCCTTTAACAGGCTTCCTGATAGCTCGTTCTCGAACAGTGTCCCAGCACATCTCAGGGTCTACAATTCTGAGCTTAGACACATTAAGAACTCGAGTCTTTCCAGATCTCTGATGGCGAATATGGGCCGCAGGGCCATTGATCCAATAAACTTCATACTCTGGATCATTGCGGGTAGTGAGCTTCATGGGCTAATTTGCCACCACTATGACTGAGTCTACTACAGGAAACTCTGCGGCGTTCACCCGCTTGTTGATTGCTTCTCGATGGTGTGCCCTTGATGCTTCGGTTCACGTATGGGCACGGATCAAGGCACTATTCAAGCTGGTAAGACGATCACCAAGATCCTGAAAACCATCTACGGGTATTGCCATAGGTAATCTACCATGCCGGCTGTAGGTGAGATAAAATGGAGTATAACCAGTCGTGGCATGATGAGTGTTGCAGTATGCAATCAATGCAGAACCCAACTCATCCTCCCATGCTCGAGCCTGATTATTAACTCCCTTCTGGATTAACTCCTTTAAGGTGCGATTAAATCGCTATGTCCTACCATTTGTCTGAGGGTGGTACGGACTAGTTCTTCGATGATCTATCCCATAGTCGCTGTACAAAATTGTCAACTCCCGCTCGTTGAACTCACCCCCCTCCCCTGATCAGTAATCAGGATTTCTGGGACACCATGTCTTGCACAGTACTCATTGAAGAACTTATCTTTGATTTCCTCTGCCATCTTTGATGAGATGGCATAGGCTTCTGCCCATGCAGAACAATGATCGATTACCGTCAGAATATACTGATTGCCCTTGGTCGATTCTACAAATGGACCAACTAAATCCACGCCCAGTATCTGTCTAGGATACTTAGTCATAGGCATCTCTGTATACTTAGGATGGGTAGCAACAGGATTGTTTGCTTGGCATGTGGCACATCGATCCAACATATCTATAACATCCTTTCTCAGAGATTTCCATAGGAATGAGTCTCGGATGAGACACAGCGTTTTCTGTAGACCTTGATGACCTGCCCGTTGGTGCGCTTCTTCCAGCACGCGCTTGCGATACTGTGATGGCAACACCAGACGAGGGTACTCATCATCCAGGGCTGATGGTGCACGCGTGCAATACAGGGCACGACTATGTACTGCATAATCTTCAGGTACCTCCTTGAACGTCTCTGGAAACTCTTTGAGTTGGTTGACACATAGCTCCTTGTAAGAGATATCATGCACCTCTAAAGGTATATATGGGAGAATACCGTCTTCTACCTCCGGAATTACATAATCACCAGTGTCAAACGTTGCGGCTTCCCGAGGTTGTTTCAGACGTGACAACATGTCTGCTCGGACATTATGGGCACCCTTGATATACTCAATCTTGCACCCATACTCGGCTACCAGCACTGCCCAACGTTGGACCTTCGTGTTTCTTACCTCTCCCACAAACGGACGCTTAAGAGGTTTGTGGTCCATAAACACAGTAAACACAGCTCCATACAGATAGGGCCGAAATTTCTTCACAGCATAAGCCTCTTTTTCAATGACCGGCCAGTTCAACTGGCTGTCCTTAAGAGTACTGCTTACATACTGAATAACCTTCTCGGTTCCCTGATCATCTTCTTGAACCAGAATTGCACCTATTGCAAAAGAAGAAGCGCTGGTATGCAAACGGTATGGCTTCTGCAAATTGGGGTACGCTAGCACAGTTCACTGCACAACAAGTCTTTCAACTTATCAAAGGCTAACTGGTGTTCAATTCCCCACTCAAACCATTTATACTTCTTAGTCAGTTCTGTCAGCGGCCTTGCTATTTCTGCATAGCCCGGCACACATGACCGATAATAGCCGGTGGCGCCTAATATCGTTCTGACTCCACCAACATCCTGAGGAGGCACCATTTCAAGAATGACTTCCACCTTCTGTTTCTGAGGTGAAATTTCTTCCACAGAGATGTGATAACCGAGCAAATCAACTGATTTACTCGTGAAATCGCACTTTTTTTGTTTGAGCTGTAAATTATACTCGCATAATCACTCCATTACAAGCGTTAGGTGGGGTGCATGCCCTTCAGGATCCCTAGAAAATATGACAACATCGTCGACAAAAATATGCATGAACTTATTTATGTACATACGAAAAACTGAAAGACTGCTCCACTGTTTCGATAACCAGAGGGCAAACGAGTCCATTTAAAAAGACCTTCAGAACAGACGAACGCTATCTTCTCAATGTATTGGCTGGCCATTGGTATCTGCCAATATCCAGACTTCAAATCCATCGTAGAAAAAAGGGTAGCGTCTTCCATACTATCAAAAATATCCTAAATATTTGACAATGGATAATTTTCTCGGGGGTACTACTCATTTAATTTTCTGTAATCGATGCAGAAACGGATTGTCCCATCCGTCTTGGGCACCAAGGTAATCGGTGACACCCAAGGTGATGAAGACAGTCGGATCACACCCGCGTCTAGCATTTCCGTAATCTGATTGCGAAGAACATGTGCCTTTAGCAATGGCATTCTATACAGACGTTGTCTAATGGGAGGGTGATCGGTAGGGAATGTACACTCCACCAACTGATTCCTACCCAGTTCCTTAGGACGAGCTGTATCCAAATTATCAGAATCGTCACTAAGAACTTTGTCAATAACTTTGTAGCCAGTTGTCTCCATGATACTGGCTTCAGCGTAGTATTGCTTCTGGTGCCTATCGGGATGATGTAATGGGAAAATCTTGCCAAACCACTCCATTTCCCCTTTCCTGTAATTAATTACCGCTCCACCCGTGTGCAATGTGTCCGCCCCAACTAATCCCTCATGATTCATATTTTTCATGATTATGACGGGTATGGGCAGAGCACCTTGAAATTTGACCTCTGTCTCACCTAATACCTCAATGGGTGAGCCGTTTACAGTCAAAGGTATCTGTGCTTTCTTTAACTGTCTTGAGCCAAGCATACTCTTCCAAATGCCACTCCTAATCAGTGATGTGCTAGCATCAGCATCCACTAAAATATCGATAATACTCTTACCGGTATCGACGTTGCGACCAACATGGTTATCTCACGCAGTCGGACCAGGAACCTCTCGGTCGCATGTTCCCTTCATCGTTGTTTTCCGGTCGTCGGCCATCTCCGGATACCACATCAGCATAACTCCGTCTTCTGATGCCGTTGGCTTCTCCTCCCTGAGGCATTCCGTCGGTGTGTCACGGTCATTCCAAAACCTCCCATAAGCGTCGGTGTTCGCGCTGGTTAATGTAAACCCATCTCGGTCGGAATATCCATCATGATTCAAATGATTCTGGCTATCCTTGCGATTGTTCGCAGATCCCCATGCCGGTGTTACTTCGTCCACCTCCATACGTGTTGCAGAGCTTAACGGGGCATAATAAGGGCACCAGTTGTCCGAATGTCCAGATTGGCCACATTTCCTACACAAACTATTGAAATGTGTCTGGTCATTCTGATTCATTTGCGATTGCCGGCTGCGACACTGGGATGCATAATGTCCTTTCTTGGTGCAATTAAAACACACTATGTTAGGTTGATTGTTCTGCATGTTCTGTCCATTGCTGTTGTTGCTGTCTGATTTTGGGCTTCGACAATTTCGAGAAATATGTACACTTTTGCCACAATTATAGCATGTCTTGTTTTGATTATTGTTCTGAGTGTTCTGTTGTTGCCGTGGTGGTCTGCATGGCCTGTTTGGACAATTTTGTTTAACATGTCTCTCCTGATTACATTCGAAACACTTAATTGATTCGATCTCCCTCCTTCGGTTGTTGCGTTCTTGCGCCGGGGCTGATGTGTTTGTCTATGCGTTAACCATGGTGGATATCGATTTCATGAGTTGATCTTGCATGCCTTTAATCATAGCATACACATCTTTCATCATTTTGTCCTGACGTGATTCTAAGTTTCTAAGTCGTTGGTCTGTTATCATTGCTTTACTTTGTCTATCGACGATATCTATTTTCATGTCTTCTTCATGATGTGGTGGTGCAAGGTGCATAAGGTCGAGTAAGTCATCTAGGTCTCCCTGTTGCTCTGTAAAGGCTATGGCTTCGTCTAGGGTTTTATTTCCCTTGATGATGACTTTTCTAGTCAAGACTATATTAGATAAGGCATGTATGTAAGCACATACAACGATCCTCTTGCTGTCTACGTTGCTGTTGGGATAGGCATTTCTTGCCAATGTCCTAAATCTTCTGTTGAAAGAGTTGATTTTCTCACCTTTCTTCTGCTTGATCGTCTCAAGTTCACACTTGACACGTTCTTCTTCATTGGCAGACACAAAGAACTTTACGACATACTGATAAATCTCGTCCCACTTGATGGTGTTTCGGTCTCGAGTTGATAAGAAGCCTTCTATAGCCTAGTGTAATTGTCCTCTGGTGGTCCAGCTTATTATGTAAGCCACATCCCCTGGCTGATTTGGATGCATCGCATCCAATGCAAAACGGCACACCTCAAGATACTCCCTCACCTCTGAGGGTATGTGTCCATCGCAAGGTTGAATATGTTGCAGGTGGTCATGCAACAAACCGCGCCAGATTCGGTCCTCCTCTCTCACATTGGAAGTATTAGCAAATTCGTTCATGCAATTTTGACGCTAAACACCTTCCATAGGTTTTCAGCAGTTGATGTTGCTCCTCCTTGTGCCACTATTGTGGGTGCTTGAACAGGATTTGGATCTAACTGTGGGCATGGTCGATTAGGTAGGGTCCGTGAAATTTAGGCATTGGTAACATGATGGTCACAGCAACACAGAACCTCATCACTCAGTGATCTCTGACCTAGCACGTACTGCGGATCTGGTCACGGGAAAATCCGTAGCCCACACTGCACATGAGTCAGCAGCACCTGTTAGAGTTCCATCATACCAGCAAACCGGTCATTTAACCACTGCCTCTATTCAAGATATTTCCAGTCATAAAGTTCTCAAAATAATCATTTCTCGCCGAACGCTGTCGAGCATTGACTGCTTAAATAGC